>JARDYJ010000001.1:162630746-163335746 GCA_029215755.1 Spea hammondii
GGTGTTCTGCTGTACCAACGTCAATGTCTGCCTCAGTATATAGTGATAGGTGTTATGCTGTACCCCAGTCAATGTGTGCCTCAGTATATAGTGATAGGTGTTATGCTGTACCACCGTCAATGTCTGCCTCAGTATATAGTAATAGGTGTTATGCTGTACCCCAGTCAATGTGTGCCTCAGTATATAGTCAATGGTATGCAGTTTTTCCCAATAAAAAAAAATAATAATATATATATATTGATCCTTTATGCAGCCCGGAGCCCCCGCTCATGATTCGCTCATAATTAATTTTTGCGGTGAGAATTTCACCTTTAGAATAGACCATGGAGTCAAAAGGGTTGGAAATATATAGCTCCACCCCCTTGCAATGTGATTTTTTTTTCCAGCTCCACCAACTTTATATGGACTGTAGAAGCATATTGTGCGCACAAAATTTTGGCTCTGGGAAAAATTTTGCACATTGGTTACAGGTATAGGTCAATTGTCATTCTATAACAAGGTAATGCCTAATTAATTTTCAAATGAGGTTTTCAATTTAGAATTTAAAATAAGTTAGTGGTATGGCAAATGCATAAGCAATCATCAGGAAACTTATTAGAATTTAAGCTACCTTACTATCATATTGCTGCAACTGCAAAATTCACTAAGCTCTTTAACATCCCATCAAACACGCTTAATGTAACTTAAATATTAACCTTGCTGACATTAGAAATAATTATGTGTGAGTTATATGCTAATGAGTTATCACGATGCATGTTAAATTCCATAATTTCTATTTTTTGGACTCAATCTTGGTATGGCCACCAATACACCTTCGATCAGAAAGCATGTTGCTTGTACATGCACAATTACACTATTAGAATTATCTAAGTCTCCTGCTGTTTTTCAATGACAAAGTTGGATACCTGCAGAATTATTAAAGCAAATCTGCCATTTAAAAAAAAAAAAAAAATTTCAGTTGATTATGCAGATATTAACACCCTATTAGGCTGGTTGTTTAATTTATCTGTGTTGGAAGTTAATTAGTGCATAAAATCCTAACAGCACTCAGAATTTATTTTGAGAATCAACTCACTTCTATTATTATGTATTGCTTTATATAGCACTGTCATATTCAATAGCGCTGTACAGTGAGTAAACAGGGCATTAAAACGTAGTATATACCATCAAAATTTAACTTACAGAGACAATTAAGCTTAGAATCTAGAATCTCAGAATTACCTTGTGGCTACATGGGATATAAAGGTGTAGGTGAGAGAGACAAAAGGTACTACTAAATTCTAATGAAAGAAATTGAATTGCTAACTAAAACTAAATTTGTTAAATTAGATATTGTTTTTTTTTAACTTCATGTGTATACTTTCGTTAAATAATTCATATGAAACATTTTTCACATTAATCACATTAATTCAAAAATTCTAAAGTAATAGGTTGCAGGCAATAATTGTTGTGACACAAAATGTAGACCATATCTCTGTTTATAAAATACAATTCATATGTTTTTGTTGTTTACTTAAAATGCTTTTACATATCAGCTTCTATATATTGGAAAAAAAAGAAATAGGAACAGCTGGTGGAAAAAAAACACATTTTAATAATTCATCTCTGTAAATAGAAAAGGTCTCGCTGCCATTGAAATTGTCATTCATGCTGGTTGGAGCAAGAGAGGACTATATTATGATTTAACATTTTCTGTATCCCAAGGTTAAGGTGGCCATAAATTCACACCAAGGCTGTGTGCAGGGAGGAGATGGACTACCATTTCTTGGTATGTGCAGGGATGAGGGAGGGGCTGTCATATCATGTTTTGTGTGTGGGGGAGAGGGACTGTCATATGGTTCTGTGTGCAGTAGAGAGGCTACAACACACTCTTATGTGCACAGAAGAAAAAAACACTGACTTGCAATTTGTACTCATTACAACACTAATTAGTGGCATGGTTGCAAAGTGTTAGGAATGTTAAGAACCCACAACACGTTCCTCTTGTGGAAGCGGTAGAAACTTTTCCCCATCGTCTCAGTCTGATCACCCTTCATGCAGATTACAGGGTGATCAGGAATCAGGGCGCTACAGACTGTGTGATCAGGCACAGATTATTATTATCTTCTTTAGAGTTGCATCTTCAGACAGGCTTTTCCTCCTAATGTTTTATCCATAAATTAGCAGGTTTGCCATTGGGAATGGGAACTTCATTTTTTGGGAGATTTCTGCAACACTTGAAACTTGCACAGTCAGAACTGAATAATCATATATATATAAAATGGCACCTCTGTTATATCAGCTCCATAATAACTGACTGCACACAACTAACAATATTGAGACACAGACATTTAGATCCACAATGAGATCGATACACAGGGAGCCAAAATATTTAGTATTATGACTCTAAAGTTATCCGCAAAGTGCTGATTTATGGCTACGAATCCCTGTTCTTTATATAAGTAGGTGATTTCCCAAACATTTGTGAAACCCACCATCAAATATAATTCTGATATAAAGGCGATTAAGCATTAATTACACAAAATAATACTTAGAAAATTCTTCAGAAGTGGATAATACATCCATCTCTCCTCCCCGATGTTCTTCTTTTCTAGTTTGCTTGTATATGTAGAAAAAGATCATTCCTTATACATAAAGACCCACCCCATTCACACCTCTAACCACACTCCTAAATTAAAAGTGTTGCACCTTTATAGTGGCCAGATTTCTCAGTAATCAGTATCAGGGAACAGTAAAATTTGTATCCCTTTTCTATTTGTCCCCAGAATTGCGGTAAGACAAAAAAAGTGTATTTCCATTTAAACTTCTTATATTATGGCTACATTTATTTTTTCATTTCATCACATACAGAATTACAGAACTGAAATACACTATATGGACAAAAGTATTGGGACACTTGACCATTACACCAACAGGGACTTTTATGACATCACATTATAAATACATAAACATTAATATGTAGTGGGTCCCCCTTTGGGGCTTTCCACAAGATTCTGGAGTGTTTCTGTGGGAATTTTTGCCCATCCATCCAGTAGAACATCTGTGAGGTCAGGCACTGATGCTGTATGAGAAGGCCTGGCTCGCAATCTCTGTTCCAGTTCATCCTAAAGGTGTCCAAGAAGGTTGAAGTCAGGGCTCTATGTGGTCGGTCAAATTCTTCCACGCCAAACTAATCTAACCATGTCTTTATGGACCTTGCTTTGTGCACTAGGGGAACAATCATGTTGGAATAGAAAAAGACCTTCCTCTAACCGTCCCCACAAAGTTGAAAGCATAGCATTGTCCAAAATGTTTTGGTGTGTCCCCTTTAGCGTACCAAGACATATTGGATAATGCTATGATTCCAACTTTGTCCCTGTTGGTGTCATGGTAAGGTGTCCAAATAGTTTTGTCCATATAGTGTATGTCCCTGGATTTTGTTTTAACAATGTGGCGGGCAAAGCATAGCAATTAAAATGCTATATTGTTCCTATACTTGGTGATCTGCAGGTCTGTCTAGGTTAGTATATCTGCTGTAGTTATGTGGTGTCTTGTCGGGGTCTTATAGAAGTCAGGGTTAGTTTGCACAATTTGTTCTAATAAATTGGGACAATTATGGCTTCATTTTGTGACAGCAGTAGTTTTATGAGTGTGTGGTTCTCAGACACTAAGCTTACTGAGAACATCTGAGAATATGTACCACATGTGATCTGTCATGAACTTCAAATTTAGAGAATGAAAAAGGAAAAATCTTTTAAAAGAATGTGTTTACAGCTGGTGTATTTACTCAATATGCACACAACCAGGCACAAAAAATGATCACTTTTTCCATTTTCCTGCTTAACCTGTTTACATTCTAAAATTATCATTACTTTAAACAATTTTGTACGGTTGACTAGGATATGCAGTCAATCATACATAATAGCACATAGATGCCCCTGGCATATTTGGCTGAAATGGATTAAGTCAGCTATTAGGTAGCTATTGCATTTATGTTATTTTGTACTTTTAAATCTTCTTGACGAAAGATTAATTCAACATTTAAGTTATTTCTAGCATTTTGTTTTTCTTTTTGCTATTTTGTTACGAGAGGCTGCACTACTTTTTTATTTTTAAACCAATGCAAAGCATGAAGTATTTTTTAATAATAATTCAGTGTTTCACTATGTGTAACCTACATGCCTTCAAAGTAAATCTTTACAGTTTTAGTGTATTGTTTGACTTTCTTTTTTCACTTCAATTTCATAATAAATCCAAAGGTTCTAAGATCCAGCTTTTCCTCCACATCAGATACATCAGCACTACTGACCATATTGGATGTATTCCGTGTGTTAATAATGCCACAAGCTAGGTCTTCTTCTATAATATTAATGTTTCATATGAAAATTACTCTTACTTGGCACCCACTTATAGCATGTTCAACATTCTTGTGCCTCATCTCATGTTTTTGGAGTAAATTATGAATCTCAACTCATTAAAATGTATTCATTTTCAATCTAGAATTAGGAAGATATTATTTAAGTTATTTGCTATTATGACTTTATTTTGTTCAGTTTGGGTGTTATGTATATCTTGATCAGGTGCTACAGTATTCCTTAAAAAACTCAGGAAACTGACTAAATGATGATTTAAAAATGTTATGACTGAATTATGAATAAAAACATCATAATAATCTGCACCAATCTGGAATAATACATACAGTTTTAATTTATATTCTGTTAAAATCAGAATAAATCCACTGGAGAATATATACATATAACAAATTAGAAGGATTAAAAATAAATATCCTTGAAAGTGACCAAAAATACTAATGACATTCCTAAAACATGTGGCATTTTACCTTACCTCTAACCCTCAAATTGGCGGATGAAATCAAACATTGTTTGTTCTGAATTCTTTCTTTAGTTTACCCCTAAGGGACATCTAATCACCCTTCTTCTCACGTAAATCAGTATAACATCTAAGATTTTCCATCGACATATCAAAACTAGTATAAATACCTACATTTTTAATACCTACTTTATATTTTTTTTATTATGAACCAGGTTGTTTTTTTTTTTTACTATCTTTTCTAATGTTTCTTTTTCACAATTTTTGGTATATTAAAGGATTTACAAGTCTTTACTAGTTTTATTTAGCTATTTTCTTTTCTGTACAGTAATTCAAATTGACTGTTCTCTTTCACTACATCATTTATTTAACTCGTTTGCATTTTTATTGTGATTTGTTTCATACACAGTATTTTAACTTAATGGTGGAAACATGCCCCACAGTAATTCATATCTGTATGTGGTATTTCTATAAATTCAGACCAAATTTAACATTTCTGCT
This sequence comes from Spea hammondii, assembly GCA_029215755.1. Classification (NCBI taxonomy): domain Eukaryota; kingdom Metazoa; phylum Chordata; class Amphibia; order Anura; family Pelobatidae; genus Spea; species Spea hammondii. Next base: position 162,636,057 of record JARDYJ010000001.1, read on the forward strand.
TTGAGTATTAATTATTTTTTTTTTTTTGTATTTTTGATACCTCTAGTAATAACAGTAACTCTGTATGTATGCAATAGGCATGTGTAAATGGGCCAAACATGTTTCGCTTCATTGTTGGATCATTATTTTTCGGACAACAAATTTTGTTCCGACATCGGGGGAAAGGATGTCATTGAACATGCTGCCGTATTGCCCTCAGTTCACGTTAGGGCAAAATGCTTGGATAATACGGGGAGAGGATGTCACCACAACCGCCACCGTTTTGGCAGAAGTTCTCTCCAGATCATGTCCGCTGAGATACAAATGAAGATATCAGACTGAAGATTGAAGAGAAGAGAGAAGGCATAAGAGAAGGGAGAAGATAGAAGATGTGGAAGTGGTTGGCAGAAGCATAAGTCTTCAGTAGAGAAGGTAGAGAGTGAGAGAGTGAGTGAAAGAAAATGAGAGTGTGAGGGGAAGTGAATGTGGGCCCCAAGTTTCAGAAGACAATTCTGAGATTTTTGGGGTTATATCTTATACTCTGCCCTGGCCACTTCCTCACGTGTCATACTCATGTACTGGTTGTTTTTTAATGGCTATATTTTTGTACAGCATCCTTGAGTTACCTTTAAGGAAATGCAAAAGTACAAAAATAAAAAATAAAAATAAAAGTGGGGAAAAACTACTCATTCTGTAAAAGCATTTTACAATGAGGTTTCCACCATAGAATGCATCAGCATCATGTAATTATGTTTCCTACAAGTTCCCATGACTCATATCTACAAACATATATTTGGCAGCAACATTCTAATTACGAGTCATTATGGTTTTATGAGAGTCATTTCAAATGACACAGAGGCAAAAGGGACCTGGGAATAATTATTTCTTATGACTTAAAGTTAGGCAAGCAATGTAAAAACCTACAAATGCAAACTCTTCGTGTAGAAAGGATGTAGAAAACTGCTTTACAGGTCACTGGTCATATCTATCTTAGATGTTTAGCATAAAGGATACTTTAAATATACAGTATGTATTTTGCAGTCCAAAGAAGGGCTACTGAGAAAATTTACAAAAATATTGACTATAACAAGTCAACGTGTATAACTTTGATGAATGAGGAAAGAGAGAAGATACAGTAGAAATATGTAAATACATGAAGTGGTTAGTGCTGCCCTGATATTTAGTGAGGCTAGCATGACAAGGACAAGTGCAATAAGAACCCCCCCTTTAGGTTTACAGCAGCCACTGGAGTATCGCAATTACTTCTGGGTTGGGAGTCGGTACCTACAGCATGGGAAGTGTTCAGACCCTATAAAATAAGGAAGACAAGGGGTTAAAGTCCCCTAGTTAGTAGGCTTGTGACCCAGCACCACATTGGTTGGCTTGCATCTTTTCTAGTTTACCTAATGGCTAATATCAGGTTCCAGAGGCGGCAGACACTACTTCTCCTTGTCATCAAGATCCAACTACTCACCAGGCCATGACAACCGTGCATGAGTTGAATACCAGTTTCCATAGGCCCAGGTAATGCTCCTCTTCATCAAGGGTCCATTCGCCCAAACTCAAAGGGTCATGCCTCAGGTAGGGATACAACCTGGTGCACTAGAGGCAGACAGTTTGTCAATGGATTTGTCTGGAGGGGACGTCTATGCACGTTTTAAATGCCCCTTGGGTGCCCACCTGGAAAAGGAGGTCAGTGAAAAGATTTTGCGTAACAAATATTTTCTCTGCTCCAAGGCTCTACCGGCTCATTCCCTGGAATTCCCTGGAATTTCTCAAATTGGCTTCAAACCTGGGATGGGCAGAAATTTCCCAGAACACCCACATTATTAACTTCATTATTACATGGATTTAATCCACAAATCATACCATGTCTATGACAGACAAGTATGAGCAAAACCCTCTACTGCCGAAAAAGAAGAGGATGTAGGTTCATGTAAAATCCATTTGAAAGTAAGGAGGTTTTGCTGATGGTGTTTCTCCGTTCTTCCTGAAGAATTTAATATCTGCTTCTTTTACGTCGGTGGTATCGGATAGGTTTAGTAAAGAGGCTATGTTAAGGAGAATGGCAGGCTCTTTAGCTCTCCACCTATTCTCAACCTTCGTATCTCCCCTTTGGGTGTTGTTTCCTAAAAGATGGCAGTAACGTTTTGCCTCATTCACCATCTGCCTTTTCCCAAGGGCAGGTCGATGAATGAAGGCATTGAAACAACGTTGTGTAAAGCTTCATATGCCTCTTTTGATAAGGCCATTTATTGGATGTCTGATGGATGTGTGAGCCCTTATGGCTAAAACTGAGTCGTCTTTTAGACTCCTACCAGTGCACCCAGCATGGTATCACATGCTTGATTGCGAGTAGGAGGGAAAATATTTATGCGGATCTCTGCCTCCCAATGGGCTGACCCCTTTTTTTTTTGTATTTTAACACCTTTTGAAAATGGGTTACAAAAGAGGTGGAGTCTTCATCTGTGATAAATTAAGCAGGTGATGCATCAGTGTCCCTATCCCTTGAAAAAATGTTCCAGTATTACATTTTTGGGGATTGAGATTCACTTGATAAACATGAATGCTGACTGCCCCTGGACAGAATCATGGACATGCATTCAGTTACTAAAGCTAACAATTTAAATTGTAGTTAAGGTAATACTATGATGACACAGCCCTTCAAGTGAAATAGAATTGTTAATGAAAAAAAGAAGAAATAGATGGTAGAATAGGCCATAAGATATATTTAACAATCTAACTCACAGAGAAAATAATGTCACACAGAAAGGAAAAACACTGACATATTGTGATGAGTAAATGTAATTAAAACTTAACTTTTATTAGAATTTCCGATGACAAAACAAAGAAAAATATAATAAAATAGAATGTTGGTTCAATATATGTAAAATATCTACCTATCTAGAATAGGGGAAGCTGCTAGACTTTAATAAAAGTTCAGTTTTAATGACATTTCTCAGTGGAATATTACAATATTTTCACTGACAGTATGGCAATATTTCCCATATGGGGGAAATGTCACTTTTGTTCTATTATAATGATTTTTTTCCCGTCATGAATAGTTTATCCAAATAATTGCTCACCCTGAAAAAGCAGCTTTGCTAGGGTGTTTACATTTAGTCTGCCAGTTTTCCAACCAAATACTAATCTAAAAGACATCAACAAAGAAATCTCAGCGTGCAGTTAGGACAATATATACAAGCAGTGCTGTGTTGAGGTGGTTTAATGGGGTGCAACAAGACATTGTTGCAATTCCGGCAACAATGCTGAAAAAGGTACAGAGCTCCACCAGACCACCAAGAGAAGTTTCCCATCCAGGTAAGAAAATGGTAGGGGACCATGGTAGAGGGTAAAATATATATATTTCTCTCTTTATTATTTAGATTGTATCTGTATGAATCATTTGTACTTTTTTACTTTTAGCAAAGCTTATCTTCCAAGCTACAAAAGCAGGTAAGAGATGACAGGAAAGGTACATGCATGAGCCCCAATAGATGAAGCCGAATTGAGTCTTTTTTTCCCAAAAGAAGAGCTCAGAGTCTAAAGTATAGTCAAGGTAAAATGAAACCTAGAATGGCAGAAAACAACCAAAACAAAAAAAAATGAGATTTGTGGGCCAAAAACATCTCTCTCTGTCCACAATAAAAATAAAATCAAAAAATACAGCGCTAAATGTGACCCACTAAAAAGAAAAAAATACAAACAGGGGGGGATAATCAAAAGCCAGCCCCACACACCAATAAGTGACATAAACAAAATAATTATCAATAATAGTTACCAGTCTTATGTGTTTAAATCAAAACATGTGAATATATAAACAATAAACTGCTTTCATAACCAATAAATGACAAAACTGCTAGTGATAAGTACACGTTCTCCAACAGGTAGAAAAAGCCTACAAAGATAAACACAAACTGAAAAAAAGACAGCGCTTTAATAAATATTAAAACAATATATTTAATATAAAGACAAAAATATTCAATACAGAAATGCACAAATAAAAATAATACTCGTGAGATTTGGTATTTAAAGGACGGCTTGATACTGTGATGACTGTGCGCCCATTGCAGCTGAGGAAGTTCGCAAACGAAACGCGTCCTGCTTGTTTTGGCGCAAGCCTGGCCAGGCACAGTCATTATCGGTGGTAAGTGTCCTTTTATATATACCAAGTATACTTATTTTCTTTTCTGTTCTCCTTGTATATATATTTTTTAATATATATTTTTAACCCCTATTGGGGCACCACTCCACTCTTTTTGATTTATTTATATATTTGTACCCAAATATTCAGGTCTTTTATATATATTATTATATATATTATTTTTATTTGCGCATTTCTGTTATTGAATGTATTGTATATTTTTGTCTTTATATTAAATATAATGTTTTTATATGTATTCAAGCGCTGTCTTTTTTTAAGTTTGTGTCTCTCTGTCCACAGTCCTGTCTGTGCCGCCCGTACCCTCCACCTGCCTTGTATTTGCCCCCCCATTGCTCAATTACCTTATCCAGCCATTTTCTTACCTCCACTGATTTCTTGGCAGATGCAGAGACAGGAGCTGGGGAGGAATAACTTTTGGTCAGAACCTGCAAATATATTCACAGCATTAAAAATATAAAAAAGGGGAGCACAAAATGATAATGTTTCTAACATATGGAGGTCATGTTTTCTGCACCTGTTTATAGAATATTAATTTGGTTGTTTTTTTCTCACTAAAGTTATGTGGGTTTCTAGTGACTTCTTTCCATTATTAAATATTCAATAACACATTTTAATTAAATTAAACAACATACCTTTAGCCAAACACATAGTCCAAATGATTTATGAAGTACATTCAAGGTCTTGTTTGGAACGGGAAAAGCAATCTTTATAATGTCTTAAATATGCAAAATGGTTATACATGTAAGTAACAAACAGGGAATTCTACAAATCATTGTCATGCTGATGTTGCAGATAAGAGAATCACGAGCATAGGCAACCAAACAGAAACAAAATCAATTCTTTTCAATACCTAATTGAAATATTATTTCGGAAATATGCAAGAAGCAAACAGAAACAGTGTGATCTGGATGTCCATATAAATGGCCCAAATGAGGAATCCATTCATTACAAACCTGAAAACACCTTTCAGGGGTAACATTCCAGTGTTAAAACATATTAATTTAATGTACAAAAAAAAGTAAATGACTTATCTTTCTGTATGGGTAAACTGGATTATAAAAAAAATATGTATTAATCCAAAAAAGCTTGTATTGCAACCAAGAACTTTTTTCTACAAAATGCAGGCAGTGGTAAAAGGATAGTGGCGTAACACATAATCTAAAATTGTCTCTGAAAATGTACAGGTTTACTATGAAGGGTTATAAAAAAAAAAGCAAATAAAAGCAAGGTGCTGGTTTTTCATAAAAAATCTGTGTTGCTGACGCATTTTGTAGTAGTCTGTACTAGTATGTAAGAATTGTATTCTTATTTTCAAAAAGGAAAGATGATCATCACACACATTCCCTAACAACTTTCCCCTGAAAGCCATTGCCACCGACAATAAACACAAATGTTTTTGGGAACACTGCCCTCAATGTACCATCAGGACAATGGGTAAAACGTATCGTGGCCCCAAATGTATGTATGTTTAAATAGTTTAGGCTAATCAATGCGGTATAAATGCCGGTGGCAATAGAGAAATGGAGAAAGTAGTTAGACATGAGAGGTGGACCATTGAGTAAAGGGTAACGTACCAGAAATATTTGTTTAAATCAGGGCCACAAGTTCATTTTAAGAGTCCATGCAGGAAAGCGATTATATATATATATATATATATATATATATATGTATTTGTATGCCTTGCTTGCAGCCATATCAACCTCTTGTTTTAAGGGTCAGCATGATTCCGCACAGTTGAGTTAATACTTCCCTATTGTTGAATTGGATCCTTTGTAAGGATGGGTTGAAGAGAAGAAATTTCATGACAAGGAATTGATTAAATAATACGATCATTAATTATGTCGCAAATCTAAAATATAAGGTAAATGTAACTGCCTTGAAAACAAAAGTATTTGTCCTGTGAAAATGACATTTAGCAGAGCGGAACTGTTGTATTGTGGAGCACCTACTTTTGGGAACAAACCTTTGATGGGACATCTTCCAGCATACCTATACAATGGAGGGGCATATTCAAAAGAAACAACGAGAGTACTAATTAAATTCCCTGTTTTAGCAGAAACAAAGATTTTTTATCTGCATGAAAAACGCCACTATACTTCTGTAGGTATATATAGAAATGTATATAGAGGGGGAAGGCAATATAGTTGTGGTTTCATCTCACTGACTTCGCTTTACATTATAAAGGTCAATCCCCAGTGAGTCGGGATGGCTGCATATGAAAATATTTAAATCGGTAAAAATAAATGTGGCTGATTGAAATATGCATTATACACGGTTAGTTCATTCTTTTCAGACAAATTTGCTAGGGGCAGGCAGTTGAATTCTCATGCAAACGACCCTGCCAACTCCTGCTTAATAAAGCCCACTAGTGCATAAAATATGAAATGTATATCACCATACCGGAATAAGAAATGCAAGTACAAGTAGGCCATCAATTACCGGTTTTAGATTATAGATTTAACTTTACATATGTTTCTATATGTAAAATGGCATATATTTTCAGGTGAGGCAATACATTAGTAGATGGATTTTGGAGACACGTGGAGGACTAGTACCATTGAGACTTTATTCTAATTTGTCAAACCAAGTATTTGTCACATTGATCATTTATTTGTCAGAATATTAAAGATACCCAAAGAATACCTAGCATTTGCAAATGCATTTTGATAAATACATTGAAATTATCCTTTAATCAGAAAACTTTATCATCGTCCAAGAAATACATAACTTCCCAAATTAATCTAACTGGGAATATATATACGCGAACATTAGACATTTAATCAAAATGGAACATACAAGAATATATTAAATAATACACTTGTGCATTCGGATTTGTACAAACTTTTCTTTATTTTTAACTTTCAAAAAGTAAATCTTCCTGATGTTAAGTAAAGTCTGACTTTATTACATTAAATAAAAGTACAAATCTCGGGGGTTCTGTGGACCTCAAAACAATGCTGGGAGGCTGTTCCACATATACACTACACTGTCATTAAATGAAGTATTCCTGATATTAAGTGAAAGTTATTACATTAATTAAAAGTAAAAATCTCAGGAGGAGCATAAGCAACATGCAAATGACAATTGATCAGTTTAGGGCCTGTAAGGAAAGCTGTGCATTAATTCAACTCAACAGAATAGCAAGGATTATACACCAATATAACATTATGACCACCTGCCTAATATTGTGTAGGTCTCCATTTTGCATGCTAAACCAGCCCTGACTCGTAGAGGCATGAACTCCACTAGACCTCTGAAGGTGTGCTGTGGGATCCGGCACCAAGACATTAGCAGCAGATCCTTTAAGTCCTGTAAGTTGCGAGGTGGGACCTCCATGGATGCATCCTGGTGCCATGTGTTCTCCAGGTAAGCGACCTACACGCACCTGGACGTCCATGTGATGTAAAAATAAACGTGATTCATCAGACCAGGCCACCTTCTTCCATTGCTCCATGGAACATTTCTTATGCTCATGTGCCCATTGTAGGCGCTTTCGGCAGTGGACAGACGTCAGCATGGACACTCTTACTGGTCTGCAGGTACGCAGCCCCGTTCGCAACAAACTGTAATGCACCTTTCTCCTAGAACCAGCATTAACTTTCTCAGCAATTTGAGCTACAGTAGCTTGCCTGTATTTAATCACATGGGCCAGGCTTTGCCCTCCACGTGCATTCCCATGACCCTGTTGCCGGTTCATCGCTTTTCCTTCCTTTTGATAGGTAATGACCACTGCAGACCAGGAACACCCCACAAGAGCTGCAGTTCTGGAGACGCTCTGACCCAGTCACCTGTCCATCATAATTTGGCCCTTGTCAAAGTCACTGAGATCCTTACGCTTGACCAATTTTCCTAAAATCAACTTTGAGGACGAAATGTTCACTTGCTGCTTAATATATCCCACCCACTGACAGATACCATGATAACAAGATTATCAGTGTTATTCACTTCACCTGTCAGTGGTCATAATGCTATGGCTGATCGGTGTATTATAATTCAGAGAGCTTCTATTGCAAGCAGTGTGTGCACCACATGCACCTTCCCATTCTTATGTCATTTTTCTCAATGCAGCGTGATAAAGAGAGGGGGGGTCTATTAAAGTTTAATAAGTCAAATAAGTCTTAATAATAATATAATAATATATTATTTCAGTCTGAACTGAAATAATGGCTCATTTGTTCAAGACAACTTTCCTACAAGCTGTTAAAAAGTTATAATTTTCCAAGTTGTTTACAGAACAAACAGCCAATATCATTCAACAATTACCTAGGCATAAATATTAGGGATTCTGTCTCAGTATATAGCCATATTTTGCTTTTCAATAACCTTGATGATATACAGGTAAACATTCAAACAACAACATTTGTGTTTTAATGTTTTATTCAAATTTAGAGTGAGACATGCCTTTATAGATGCATCTGTTACATTAAAACACGTTGCATGGGAAATACATTGAATAATGGCAGGTAAAGATTGAAAGCAGGCCAGGAGTGATTGATTGTAGTAGTATTAGTCCGTCTGTTATGTTAATGTACTTTTAATGAACACATTAGCATTTGAAGATAAATATGGACTATATAACTGAGATCTTGCAAAATGGTACTCAGTACAAAAAAAAGGAATTCCATTAATGTTACATTCATTAAAATATCTTTTGAATTCTTCCTAGATGGTGACTTTAAGTCTAGAAGAAAAACTCAAGGGTACAAGTAAACACTTGAGTAACATCTAAGGGATATGATGTTATTTACTATGGCTTCCACATGCATCAATATCATTATCTCATTACATAAGTAACTAGATGAATTGGTGGCCATTTGTTATTCCCAGATAATATATATGTAGAGTATTTTTTTTTTTTAAAGATGTGGATTGATCTCAAACTAATGAAGTTTCATTCTAGATTCAGTTGATACTACAACCACACACATATTTTAACGAATATGTCAACAGAAGAGGATAGAGAATGACATATATCAAAAACCCCAAACAATAAACAGAATAGGGACCCATATGTTAAGAAAACTTTAAATAGCTTTCAAACATTTATGGAAATTACCTGTAAATGTCAGGAGTTAGCGCAATGAATTCATCACTTTTCCTGTTTTTAATAGCTCTGCGGCAATGCTAGCTTAAATTTGGAATTGATAAGAAATAAGTAAATTGTAAAATTAATAAATGTGTTTTACTCTTGCTGTTAGACTCTTTGTTTCCTGCAATACAAACTTTATTACATACTAATCTTTTGCTTTTGGATTCTCACTGTACAGCTATGGGGAATATGGCAACGCTATATAAATCAATAAATGATAATACAAAAACGTTTTTGTTTCCCTGTCAGTAGTCTTTGCATACAGTTGGTGCAAGAAAATACAGATTATTCCAAGGTTATGCCAGAGTTGCATGACGAGGAGCAACATACAGTAGATTCTTCTCACTGATCAACTACATAAGTTGAGGCAAGAGAAAAAATAAATACTTTTATTAGTTACATATCTTTAGGACAAAAAGCTGTATTTACGGAAAACCAAAAGTAACGTTGGTCTGTTTTATTGAAGTAGGGTCTGGTATTAAATATATAATGCTGGGCATGATATTATGAGAACGTATACATAGAGTAAAGATTCAATTTAAAATCAATATTAACTATTTTTAACCAAACCTTTCGTAACAAACTAGTGAAACCTCCCTTTTTTTAGCAACCATTGCCGTCTCATTCCATTGACTAAATAAAATTGTGATGGATATGAAAGTGACTGCACTGACAATAACTTGGAAAACATGTGAAGTCCCCAAAGTTTTAGCGACAAGGAAAGTGAAAGCAGAACTGCACATAATTCAGATACCTTTCATTGCTATTCTGATAAATGAACAGGTTTGACAAAGCTGCATTAAGGTCCAGAAACATGAACACATACAGAAAACAGTTATTAGGGGAGTGGGCTACTCTAGGGACAGAAATTCTATTTCACAGTGATTTTCTCTCTTAAACTCAGCTTGATTGGAAAACACATCTAGCAAATAATAAGAATTGTGTTTTCTAGTGGCTTGAGTGCTCAAAACTTCATTAGGAAATCTAAAAAAGAAACAGATACTGTTGGCTTGAAAAAAAACCACTACATATACAATAGTATAAGGGCTCTACTAATATTTTAATGACCAAATAGAAAGGTCTAGCAATAATACTTTACCTTAGTTATTTCTATTTTCAGCAACCTAGATTCAGCTTGCTTTTGTATATTTAATGTTCCTCAGCTATACTACTCAAGTGGTCTACCAGCACTGTTTGCTATATCGAAAAACAAAATCTAGTTTAGATCCAGTGAATTTTCTATAGCAAAGAGTGTTTTTAATGTCATGCAGTAATGTTGATAAATAATGGCTTTAAGATGTAGTGTGTTGCTGTAAAGATGGGCAGTTGGTAAACATTATTCTACTGAGAGGATTCGGTGCTACAGCATGCTATAGAGGCTCAACCAAATGGTTGGGGAGCTCTTTCCGGTCCTACTGAGAAGCAGGACACCCAATAGAGCAATCAACCACCTTTTTTGTAGCAGGGTTGCGCCAACTGCCCAGACCTGCCATCCTAGATCTAATTTAAGATTAATACCTTTTAGCAATACAAATCGACATCAACACTATATAAGCAAACATATAAACTAATACACGCACACACATACACATGTTTAAAAATTTATTCTGTCTACAATCTACCTGGTATAGAAAAATGATTATATGCTGGGTTAGCTAAATTATCTGTCAGTGCCTTTGCTGTGAAATCCATAACATTATACATATATATATATATATTTTTTTTTTATTTTATTTATTTTTTTAATAACAAATGGGGTAAAAATCCTACTAAATTATAAAATGCCCACTAGATAATAATGATACAATTTTCATTAACATTATTACTAGGTATGTGCATAGTGTTTGTTACCATATTGCTGATTTATTATTTATTATGAAAAATGTGCTTCATTTTTTATTAAGCTCTATTAGAATACAACTAAACATAATGGATCTGACATTTCATAAAGTAAAAACACCAAGATTTAGCAAATTATTAAACAGCAGGAGTGAAGAAAACCACAAAGCAGCCTGCTTAAAGAACACTCCAGCTATCATATGCACTTAATGCACACTTAAAGAACACTCCAGCCACATAATAGATATAAGAGGCGGGAGGTCATTACATTTTTGTGGTGTCCCTCTTACAAATGCTTGGTAAGATTATGCATCCCCCCCCCCCCAGCTATTTTCTTTGGTGTAGAAACCCTTAAGCAAATCAATCTGCAATATTCTTACCTGTTGAAGTACATCAGCAAAAGGACTGAGCCACGATGTGTTCGTGGAGGCTCAGCATTTTTTGAGGAAGCACTTCACTTCTTCCCCAGTCTCAGCTCTGTTAACCGTACCAATGTGGAAAAGGCAGACAGGGACATGGAAACGGTAGGGAGACAATGAAAAAGATTGTGAAAGAGTGTGAGAAGGTCTTGCGTGCATCAGGGAGGCAGAAAAACAACCACATTTCTGGTAGACTCCCAAAATTTCCTAGAAGATCTGAGACCTCTGGTTAAATTCTCATGATTCCCAATATTTTAGGTTTCCTAATATACACAACAGAGTTACAGTTAGAGGGACAGTGTAGATTTTTAGGGTGCTGCCCAGCTGTCATGCTGAGGTGACCCACTGTCCTGCTTTTGCTGGCAGCAGGAATCATTAGCTGGTTGGGCAGATCCTCTGATTTCCCCCGACTGGCTGTAATAAAAATATAGGGCCAATACAAACTTCGTATAATTGGAACACATATAAATGTATGTGCGTCAAAAATAGGCAGAGTCACTTAGATGCAAACAAAGGTGAAACATTTAATACGAACAAAAATAGAAGAAGAATATAAAAAGAAGATAACAAAAACAATACAAAAAAAGTCTTACAAAACCTTCGAAAGGGAATTTAGTTCGTGGCATCTGTCTTATGCATTCCTGAGGATGGAGGGAGGGAGTGTTGGGACGTGAAGAGTCCGTGGATGGCAAGTACATCTCCCCTCTACCTCTCCTGCCATGCTTCTCTAATGCCTAACTGATATACGGTTTGAATAATGATGTCAGTCTTGTCAGTCTATTGGTCTACACCTAATTGGGTAAACATGCTCACTAAGATCTTTACACGTCGAAACCCTATTTTAGGTGGTCACTGTACGCATATTGTAATGCCCTTTTACAGTTACAACTATACCATGCATTAGCAAGTTACTATCCTATCTATAGAATGCCTGTTCAGCAAATCCCTCATTCCATATTTTAAGGTCAAGGAAACCTTGAAGCCTATCATTGAAACCTATTAATATATCTTAATAATCGTTTATTCATGAACAATGATTACATATCTTTGACTATTGTCTATACCAATAATTATATATGGTCCATTTCTTAATTGGGGTAAGAAGAGATGTTAAATGTGTTAGAATATTTTTACACTGGCTCAGGAAAAGGTAAAATTAAAGAAGGTATCTGCTCCATCACAGCTCCTTGCTAGTTATCTCACAACACTCTGATGTTGAGCAAGGTGAGGTGGCTCTTTGAGCAAGGCAGGCAGTTAGTTGTACCCTGGTCTTACCCTCTTCTGCTTCCAGCTACGGGAAATGTTAAGAAGTATCGTATTGGCTTGAATATAGGTCGCACCTGAATATAGGCCGCAACCTTAAAGTTTGGTGCTATTTTAAAGAAAATAATATTTTTAAAGAAAAACTACACATTAGTGGAATGAAAAACAGTATTTCATCTAACGATCAGGAATACATGTATTTTAACATTTTTTGGTATCTATTATATAGTTTGTCAGCATATGTTATATACAAACAAAAAACCAATAGCCATTTTAAGGTCCCCCTCTTAATTCATAATGCACCTTATTTATAGATATGCCCCTCTGCCGCCACAATTTCACCCAGATATGCCACTCTGACCCTAATATGCTTTATAACCCCTGACATGCTTTATACCCCCTATATACGCCACTCTGACCCCCCAGATATGCTTTATGTCCCCTGGAAATGCCCATCTGCCCCCCAGATATGCTTTATGCCCCTAGAAGTGCCACTCTGCCCCCCTTGGAAATGCCACTCTCTTCCTAGAAGTGTCACCCCCTTGACTTACCAATGCACTCCCAGACTCCCTTGTGTCTAGCGGGGCTGGCCAGTGAACATCTGCACTATGCGTGCAGACAACCTGGGCCGGGGCTTCTATGACAGAGAAGCACCGGCGGAAGTGCCGGCAGCGGAGGTTGTCTACGCGCATCAACGCAGCCGGAAGGTTATGTCACACCGGTGCTCCACCATAGAAGCCCTGGCGGAAGTGCCGGCAGCGGAGGTTGTCTAAGCGCATCGTGCAGATGTCCACAGCTGCCGGAGAGGAATATCCAGGTCCCCTCCAGCACTGTGGGAGATCTGGATCCTTACCCTGCTGCTTACCTGCAGCAGAGATAAATGAAAAAGAAAAAAGAACACCTGTCAGGCGACACAAACTGTGCATCCCTGAACTAAACCCCAAATAAAGGCAGCACCCCCACTTTAAAGACCTAATGTGTGTGGGGGGGGAGTGCGGCCTGTATTCGGGCCAAATATTAGTAAGCTTTTTTTATCCATCCCATTCTACCAGACAAGGAATTGGAGTGATTGAGAGTGGTATGTGATGGGCACGGTGCAAGCAATGGCAGCATCTGTATGTTGGAAATAAAATGCCTACCTACTCTTCACTACCTTTAAGTACCGCAGGTGGCGAGACAGGATCCATCCAGGTTACTATTTTTGGTGCTGTTAAGGGGAACAGTGAAATTCACTGGCTGCTCATAGGGGTTCAGCCTGTAAAAACAGATGTTTAAATCTCTTCATTTAGCCTGCATTTTTCAGCACCCTTGATTCCTCATCTTTGGCCCAATAGGCAAAACTCCAGTTAAGGAAAATGACTCTAATACAAAATTTTACAGCTGAACAATGTCATCTTATTTTATGGTTTGTTGCTAAAAGCACCACTTTGCCACCTTTATACGCTTTTCATTGCACCTGATACCGTTTGTGTGCTCTCAAGCTTCTTATCTTTGCTTCCCATGAGATTAAAGTGCTCATGGCATTTCATCGAAATCAACTCACAGAAAGATTGTAAACAACTAAAAGTTTGCATGTTTTAATCTATGGATTTCTATGTATATCCAATAATTGAGGGTGAACAGAATTAAGTACGAAAAAATTGAAAATGCATTCTAATGCTCAGCTCCCCCACCTCCTTGCTGAATTGTGCTAATAATGAATTCAGTCAATAAACTTCTGCTTGTTGAATATACTTGCTGTAGGAGAAACATATACAGTATTTATTTTATTTTTTGTTAAATTACTTTCTTTATGTTTCACTGGAATTCTCCTGTGTAATAGTTTTAACCTGCTTTATCTTTTTCATCTTGCTGTATCGCTTTCTGCATTAACTTTTTTTGCCTGTACTAATTCAATTCTCTCACCTATGCCATTAAGCGCTTTATGTCCTCACCTTACAAGTTCAACACCTCTTAGGGTGACCACATTATCAGCACTATCCAGGACATGGAAATTGAGTTATGGAGAAGTAAAAGTATACAAAAAAATAATTTGCATACATGTATACATACTATACAGAAAAAAAAAAAATAAATAAAATTATATATATATATATATACCAACTGTTCGTGTTCGTCTTCGGGGGGTCAATTTGTATGCAGGACCACTGGGCAGTTTCCCAATGTGCCACGATGGCCAGTCCTGGCCCAGTTTCAAAAGAGAATAGCCCACTCCTGTTATTTTAAATAAGCATCTCTGATGTGGCCTAGATTTAGTTATACACCAACATTATTGTGATTTTAAGAAACTGTTTAATCACATACACATTTTTTTGCCTCATTCAACACATTAATTGATTTTTCTACTTGCAAAACACCTGACTATTAATAACTAGAGAAGGGAGATTATCGATTAGATCCAATCGTCTTGAACAAATTAAACCACTCTGCTGGAAGCACATACATGTCATGAACAAGTGTCTTATCTTGTTTTAAATAAATATATAGGGGTTCTTTATTATTATTATTATTATACTTTATTTATAAAGTGCCGACAGATTCCGCAGCGCTGTACAAGGTAAAAATTTTACAGATAACGAAAAGTACAAAATGACAAGCAATTGACATACAGATACAAGAGGAATGGAGGGCCCTGTTCCCGCAGGAACTTACAATTCTTTAATAGATAGCATACCTCTAATGTTAGGTCAGAGGTCAATATACTTATTATTATTATTATTATTACTATTCTTTTATTTATTAAGGGCCAACAAATTACACAGCTCTGTACAATTTAAGTAGGGCAGTTAACACACATATCAAATATACATTAATACATACAGACACATTGGGAGCTGAGAATCCTGCAAGTGAGCTTGCCATCCAGCCCTATAGTACCTTTATACAAATTTCCAGAAAGGAATGGTGGGCTTTTGAGGGCCCTGCTTGACAGCTTACAATCAAAAGGAATAGTAAAAAACCTACAGAAATCTAGTATATTGTTTGACTATAACCCCCATTAACCCAACTCTATCTCCCCCATTACTAAAATGACAGACAGCAGTACTCAAAACAGTAAAAAAAATAAAAATTAACATTTCTGTATCTTGAAATAGTTGAATTTTAAAGATTTTGTGGATGTATTCAAACATAACTATGCCAGGACTGGCCACCTGAGCAATTGCTTGTTGGCATGTGGCCAGTGGCTCCATGTGCCCGGCAACAAGCTATGCAAACATAAAAAAGTAGCGCACAGCCTTAAAGTGCCAGGGCCACTCTATTATTGTCAGTCCAGCCCTGAAGCTATGGTAGACTGGAAATGTAGTTCCACTCTCATAATCTAAATTGCATCAGATTATTCTATAAAGCCATTACTAGAAAATCTGACATCAAGGCCAAGTATTACAGATCAAATTATGGTATGCAGCATTGATTTTAATGTAGAAAACTAACGTAATATTTATGTATTGATTCTTGAAAATGCCGAAAGCTCAAAATTGATAACTATCATAGCATTTTCGTAGATTAGTTTATTAACATTATTTAAACAAATAATGCCACACTTTCTGATTTTTTTTATAAGATTGTCATTTCTTTGTGAAGAGCCCGACTTTGAAATTAAGGTTGTAAAAATTAACATTGAATTCATCCTTATTCATGAAGGTATTAATCTTAATAAGTTCAGAGTTGGGTTAATGATTCTACATGGCTTCTGGAAGGACATGCAATTATGATTCCCTATCTTTACATTGGCATAGAGGGCCACAATAAGTATGACAATAATGAGATTGGTATAGACAGATACATATAAAGTATTTTACCAAAACTGTAGGTGATATTGTTGGAATAAATATGTCTTAAAAGAAAAGCTAGAACAATATATAAAGCTAAACTGTATTTTTAGGGTTGATTGTAGCTTTCAAAAGCCTTTGAAACAAACACTTAAAATGAGATAAAAAATAGCACATAATTTTCTGAAAAGGTATGTGTAGTTATTAACCTTTGCATTGCTTATCAGCTTATGTCAGAACCTTCTGTCTGATTAAATAGGTCAGCATCATGAATATTTAATCCTTATCCCGTTAGTGTCAGAGAAATACATGTTTTGTACTTTTTAAAGGGAAATGGCCATATTACAAAATATTTACAAAAATGTCCTTTTGCTCAGGTCATTGAACACCGCTCAACAACAGTCAGTTAACGACAAATGACGTGCCTGGCACGTCATGGCATTAAATTAGCTTAGAAAGCTATCTGAGATTGCTTTCTTCCCTTAAATGTTGTTGTTATAATTCCACGATGCCAAGGCATTCAGCAACACCGAAATTTACTGCAGGGGCCCCGTGTGGCCCCTCCCCGGGGCATCAACAACTGCCATATACTGTATGGCAGTGGACGCTTGGCTTAAAAGAATTTAGGAGACGATCAATGATCACTACCTAAGCTTAAACAGTGTCGCTGAAATGCCTTGGTAGCGGAATGTGCAGTGCTTGTATTCTAGGGGAATGAAAAAAACTTTCAGGGTAAATTGTTTGGTCCCTGTTTAGTTTGTCTCATGTAATTGGAAGCATACAGATGCGGCCGCCAATATTCGCATCTTTTTTTTCCTTTTCTCTTCTTGGGTCAACTAAGAAGATGAAGAAAAAGTGATCGGCAGAAGTAAAAGTGGTTGGCAGAGAAGGTAGGGAAACATTTAGAGAGTGTGAGAGAGTAAATGTTACCATCAGGCATTTCGTTCCCCAATTAAATATACCCTCCCCCCCTGATTTTCATCCAAACCAAATAGACAGGGAATGTAATTCATTGCCCGTAAATTAATGGGCCGTAAAATTACTCTGTTTTATCTTGCATTACTATTTCTCCTCCCCTATATGCTGTCTTAATTACAATATTTTTTGCTATTTCTTAATTCTTTCAAAGTTTTAATTCCATCATAGCTTATTTTTTTATGCTCTCCAAGTTTAGATAGAATCTTTAAGGGAAAGGTTTATTGTAAACTTATTTATATCTATAAATGTCCTAAATGAATCACATCCTCTTGTTTGGGCAAACTTCAGACTCAATAGGGGTATTTGTGATTAGAGACTAATAATCTCTTTATATTTCCCCATCTTTTTCCTTTTGAGACAGAGAAAACCCATTTTTTCTTCTTATTGTTATGAGCCACTCTTCTGATAACCTATTTTATGTGTTTTTTTTGGTGGCTTCTAAAAGAAACTCTTGCGCTTGGTGTTCTTCCACTCCTTCCTTTTCTATTAGAGTACAAAACATACGTTTGTAGTCTTTCATTTTCTGTAGTCTTTCATTTTCTATGTTTTCAGTGTTTTCGTGATCCAACCGGCTCTGGTCCTCTTGCTCCTCCAGCTTTCTCTGCTTCTGGAGAGAGTTGGCAGGGTGGCTGACACCAGGAATGACTGGACCCAGGGCAGCTGCCCATTTTGCCACACATTAAAGACTGCCCTGGTATGCTGGCACTTAATATATTGTGCTTTTAATAAATATTAGTATTATTTCTGTATCTGTGTTTATTTTTTATAAGGGCAGATAATCCTAAAAGATGGTTTGTGCTTGGCACTCAGATGTTGCATTCACCTAGCAACAACTCACAACTATTATTGTATTTTTAGAGTTAATTGGGTCTTTTTTTTTAAAGCTGTATTTATGTTATCTCTAGTCACATTGTCACATTATTGTTACGATTATTTCCTCTGCATTATAACTGTGAAATTAATCAAACAGGTTTATATTCATAATCTCCAAGTTATGTCAGTGCCATAGATCTTTAATCAGTACACAATGTTACATTCGTATCCTCATTCATTTTGTATCTAACACAGAGACATTTTAACCGAGGATTGTAAACTGCTGATATAGATGCAATTAATTTACATTGAACTAGGGTCATGAGCCATTTAGCTCTGCACAAAAGACAAAGTTGTTAATCCAGATATATCTTTCTATAATGTACCATATCTGGGATTATGGTTTCAGTTTGCTAGATTCTTCTTTTCTTTTTTTATCAAAATGTATTACATTTTATTTGAAATCCATATCCGTAGGGCCTGTATCAAAGTACAGATACAGATCGATAAAACTTGGCCTTTTCTACTAAACATAATTTGCTGTGGTGAATCAGATAAGCAAATGCGATTTGCTTGCATTAGATCTTTTTTTAACTAATGTGTGTATTTGAGACATTAAGCAGGACTGCATCTGTAGGAATTCTATTTTTAATTTTTCTGACATGAAAGGCACTCGATTTAGTGACGCATCAAGAATCCAGACATTTGCTGAAGTTGAAGATTGCACACTAAAACCATTCTCACAAACTTCGTCCTCTTTCAATAAAATATATAAATCTACGAAAAGGATAAAAGCTATGTGTAAAGACAATTATGAATTATTATGAAGCAAAAAAAAAAAATTTTTTGAACAGTTAAAATTAAAGTCTAAGTGAGGTCTGATGTCATATTACTGGATCTAGTGGGTGCGAACAGCGAATGAAGGCTGAGGTTATCAGCTGAGAAGGTAATGAGAGGATACCTCCAAAGGACCACACAATCTGAGGTTGAACCTAGACAGGAGAGTCACCCGGGACTTAGCAGAGAGAGGTGAAAGGTCGGTAGGGATGCCAAAGTCGGGGTACCGGAGGATAGGTCAGTGATTAGACTAACCAGGGTCAGGATGCCAGAAAATCAGAGTAGTCAAATAGGTAAGCCAAGGTCTGGGAAGCCATATATACAGGGATAGTCAAGACAAGCAAGTTTCAGCAACAAGGTAACTCTTATAAGCAAAGAGAATACCAGCACAGATGTTCACAGGAAAGCAGAACAACTGAGCACTAAACAAAGTTTAAAGAGATAGACCATGCCCCTTGAGTGACAGACCACACCCCCTTGTATGACATCAAGCAACACGGGCCCACCTCCATTCATGAGTAAGTAAAGTGCTGGGAGAAAGCGTGCCGGTGCTTAATACCAAGAGAATGCTGTGGTTGAGGGGAATGCTGCAAACAGGTCTGGGGAAGGGAGCCAGGTACTAGCCAAAAGGGGATACCCAGGGGAAGAGAATCTATGGGGGCCATGAAAATACCTGCAATGCAGGTGTAAGCATGGCATCCTTTCTTTGTAATTATCACCTTTCTCCTTTGTTCTGAATCATATGCTGATTACCCCAAAAAGATCCATCATTTATTAACCCTTTTTTTTTTTTGGCTCGGGAGAATTTATAAAGTATAAAATGTGGCCTTTATTCTGAAAAGTTTGTTTTATAGGCTACGATATCATCGAATATTGTAAAATGCTATAATATACAGTTTATATTGTACCTTGTAAAGATTCTTCAGCTGCCTGTTGTGTTGTTGTATTTGCCACCTTGGCGTTTTCTTTCTTAATGATTCTTGCACATTTCAAACTATATTTTAAATACATGTAAAGAGATGTTTTGCAGACCTTGAGATTTAATGATACATAAAGTGCCAAGTTGCTTTAGTTTCAAACAAATAAAATCTTCCTAACATGATACCATTACAGAGATACTATCTCTCTCAACAAATAGATATGTGACTACATTTATCTATTAATGTGAATATTGTATAAGTCATAGTGTGTGACACTCTAGTGTAGTAACAATTTCACAGTCAATTACAGTTTCGGTTTCATGCCTTGCAACTCCATTATTCCCTGTGAAAAATAATGGTGACCGCGCACCTAGTGAAGAACTGGTGTCAGTGCTCTGTCAGTCCGGGGGGACTCACCGCGTCGCGCTCCCGTGCGGAGTGCGTCGCCCGAGTACCCGCGGCGTCACAGCCCCGTCCGGGACGCGTCGCCCGGGTGCTCGTGGCGTCGCGCTCTGGTGCGGAGTACATCTCCCGAGTACCCCCGAGTGGCGGGTACTCGGTACTTACCCCTCCCGGGACGATCCAGCGGCACAGGGTCCTCTTCCGCGGCGGTTCACAAGAATGAACCGCCGCACAGTGATGGACACCCACGGTGTCACAGGACACGCCCCCCTGTCAATCCTCTACCCCTATGGAGGAGAAACACGTCCATTTGACGTCATCATAGTTGGGGGCGGGATCTGGAAGGGCGGCAGGTTTAAAAGCAGAGCACTGACACCAGTTCAGTGCTCAGTTGTTTTTACAAATCTTCCTAACATGATACCATTACAGAGATACTATCTCTCTCAACAAATAGATATGTGACTACATTTATCTATTAATGTGAATATTGTATAAGTCATAGTGTGTGACACTCTAGTGTAGTAACAATTTCACAGTCAATTACAGTTTCGGTTTCATGCCTTGCAACTCCATTATTCCCTGTGAAAAATAATGGTGACCGCGCACCTAGTGAAGAACTCAAATAAATAAATGGATGGAAGGTGTATACATAGATACTTCATTTTACAGATATGCCTTCTTGATGCAAATGTTTCCTCAAATTCTCCATACCATGTGCAGCATAGACATAAAACACCAATATAAATAAAAGCATGTGTGTGTGAGCATTCATGTGTACGTGTGTGTGTGAGAGCATTCATGTGTACTTGTGTGTGTGTGTGTGTGTGAGCATTCATGTGTACGTGTGTGTGTGTGTGTGTGAGAGCATTCATATGTACTTGTGTGTGTTTGATCATGGATGTGTACTTGTGTGTGTTTAATTATGGATGTGTACTTGTGTGTGTTTAATTATGGATGTGTACTGGTGTGTGTGTGTTTAATCATGGATGTGAACTTGCATGTGTGTGTGATCATGGATGTATACTTGTATGTGTGTGTCACGATCCCGGCCGGAGTACGGTCCGGGGGGACTCACCGCGTCGCGCTCCCGTGCGGAGTGCGTCGCCCGAGTACCCGCGGCGTCACAGCCGTCTATGTTGATTCCTGTTACCGACCTTGGCTTGAATTCTGACCACGTTAACCTCTCAGCTCCTGACCCGGCTTGTTTTTACCATTTTCTGCCTGATACCTGGTACCGACCTCGGCTTGATTCCTGACCTCGTTTACTTCTCTGCTCCTAAACCTGGACTCTCTGACTAAGAAGAGACAGGTCCGTTTGTTTCCTGCATCCTGGTTTCCACACCTTTGCAAACGTAACATAACAACTGAGCCTACATGGAAACCGCAGGATTAGCCGATGCTGTTGCTGCTCTCGCCCAACAGATGGCGGCGATTACACAGTCCCTTCATGAGATCCAAACTGGACAAAATCAACAGCAGCAACAGATAGTACAAATTCAAGGTGCTCTCCAGGTACCCGGCAACCCGCCTCCAGTACCAGTCGAGGTGCCTGAACCCCCAGTACTGCAAGGAGCAGCAGCGCTGGAACCACAAGTGCCCCTGCCAGACAAGTACACCGGAGACCGTACAAAATACCAGACCTTTATAACCTCATGCCAAATATTGTTTGGTCTCAAACCTAGAACTTATGCCAATGACTACATCAAGATTCACACGGTCATAGCCCTCCTGTCTGAAGAACCCCAACTCTGGGCCCATCATCTGATCCGTACCAATAGTCCGGTACTTGGCACATGGAACACCTTCCGGCAGGCCATGGATGCACTATACGTCTGCCACCAGCGCCTTAAGAGCTCTTCGTCAAGGGAAACGTCCAGTAGAGAACTTCTCTAAAGTCATACAGCCCATCACCGCTCTCACGTCCGTCAAACGAAAATTCCACTGGTCTGAAGACGCACAGAGAGCCTTTCTGTTTCTGAAGGAACGATTCACGTCAGCCCCCATATTGATCCATCCGATACACCAAAAGCCATATACGTTGGAGGTTGATGCCTCTGACACCGCGGTTGGTGCTGTTCTCTCACAAAGGGCCGATGGCGACAATCAACTCCACCCGGTAGCCTTCTTCTCGCGTACTATGACCCCTGCAGAACGGAATTACGGGGTCGGAGAAAAAGAAATGTTAGCCATGAAACTAGCACTGGAAGAGTGGAGACATCTGTTGGAGGGGACGCAACACCCCATTACCGTTTTCACCGACCATAAAAATATGGAGTATTACAGGACCGCCAAACGGCTGAAACCTAGACTCGCAAGATGGTCCTTGTTCTTCACCAGATTCCAACTTCACATAACCTATAGACCAGGCTCAAAGAACACCAAGGCGGACTCACTGTCCCGCATGTGTGACGTATCCTCGTCTCATCAACAAGACGAAGAGACCGTGTTAAGGCCCGGGCATTTTTTGGCTGTTACCCACTCTTTCTGGGACTTGTTCCACTTCCAAGCATCAGACACCGTCCCTCCAGAGCACCTCCAATTACGCAAGAAGAACGGGTACTACTACCGTGGAGACTTGCTTTATGTACCTCCTGCCGCACGTCTCCAGGTGCTACAACACTGTCATGACACACCAGCAGCAGGACATGGTGGTATGACCCAGACCATGGACCTGATCAACAGATCGTTTTGGTGGCCCACACTACGCAACGACGTCCTTCGATTCGTTCGATCCTGTACTGTTTGCGCCAGGGCCAAAGGCACTCGGAACAAGCCGGCTGGTCTTCTGTGCCCACTCCCGGTTCCCGCGACACCCTGGACAGACCTGTCAATTGACTTCATCACAGACCTACCCGTGTCGCATCATCACACCACCCTCATGGTGGTAGTTGACAGGTTCACGAAAATGGGCCACTTCATACCAGCCAAATGCTTACCCTCAGCTACTGAAACAGCCTCTCTTTTTATACGCAACATATTTCGTTTACATGGATTACCAGTGACTATCGTGTCAGATAGGGGAACTCAATTTACGTCAAAAGTGTGGAAGGCCTTCTGTGACACACTCCACATCCACCGCTCCCTGTCTACATCATTCCATCCACAAAGCAACGGCCAAACGGAGCGGACTAATCAAACGCTAGAGCAGTACCTCCGCTGCTTTTCCACCCATCTCCAAGATGACTGGTATGAGATGCTCCCCATCGCCGAATTTGCGTACAACAATCATATCCACTCCTCCACGCGGTTGTCTCCTTTCTTTTCGATGTACGGACTACATCCGTCCATGCTTCCTGGTTCTCCGATCCGCAGTGCGGTCCCTTCTGTGACGGAACGTGTAAAGAACATACTCGAGACACACAAGATGTTACGCAACACCCTCCATAGAGCACAAGAGCGATATAAGGCACAAGCAGACAGACGGCGTTCCGCTGCCCCAGTTTACAAACCAGGAGACAAAGTATGGTTATCAACCGTCCATCTCAAACTGTGCTGTCCCACTAAAAAATTAGGACCTAGATACATAGGATCGTATGTCGTGGTAAACACACCCTCATCAGTGACTGTCGAACTACAATTACCCCCGACGATGAGGATCCATCCTGTCTTTCACGTATCTTTGCTGAAGCCTTACCACGCTAATCCTTTCCCGGGACGCAGTCCCGATCCTCCAGCTCCGGTTACTATAGACGATACGGAAGAATATGAGATAGCCAGCATCTTGGATTCCAGGCGACATCGAGGACGCCTTCAATACCTCATCCAGTGGAAGGGATATGATGTCAGTAACAATTCATGGGAAGACGCCCGTGGACTACATGCGGAAGACCTGATAAAGGCATTTCACTCTGGTCATCCCAGTCGCCCTGGACCCTTGAGGGGCCGGAGGCCCCTCCTCAGGAGGGGAGCCTGTCACGATCCCGGCCGGAGTACGGTCCGGGGGGACTCACCGCGTCGCGCTCCCGTGCGGAGTGCGTCGCCCAAGTACCCGCGGCGTCACAGCCCCGTCCGGGACGCGTCGCCCGGGTGCTCGTGGCGTCGCGCTCTGGTGCGGAGTACATCTCCCGAGTACCCCCGAGTGGCGGGTACTCGGTACTTACCCCTCCCGGGACGATCCAGCGGCACAGGGTCCTCTTCCGCGGCGGTTCACAAGAATGAACCGCCGCACAGTGATGGACACCCACGGTGTCACAGGACACGCCCCCCTGTCAATCCTCTACCCCTATGGAGGAGAAACACGTCCATTGGACGTCATCATAGTTGGGGGCGGGATCTGGAAGGGCGGCAGGTTTAAAAGCAGAGCACTGACACCAGTTCAGTGCTCAGTTGTTTTTACAACTAGCTGCTGTATCTACCTGGTGTTTACCTGTCTATGTTGATTCCTGTTACCGACCTTGGCTTGAATTCTGACCACGTTAACCTCTCAGCTCCTGACCCGGCTTGTTTTGTCCATTCTCTGCCTGATACCTGGTACCGACCTCGGCTTGATTCCTGACCACGTTAACCTCTCAGCTCCTGACCCGGCTTGTTTTGACCATTTTCTGCCTGATACCTGGTACCGACCTCGGCTTGATTCCTGACCTCGTTTACTTCTCTGCTCCTAAACCTGGACTCTCTGACTAAGAAGAGACAGGTCCGTTTGTTTCCTGCATCCTGGTTTCCACACCTTTGCAAACGTAACAGTGTGTGTTTGATTATGGATGTGAACTTGTATGTGTGTGTGTGTGTTTGATCATGGATGTGTACTTGTGTGGGTGTGTTTGATCATGGATGTGTACTTGTGTGTGTGAGCATGGATGTGTACTTGTATGGGTGTGTTTGATCATGGATGTGTACTTGTGTGTGTGTCAGATGTAAACACTTTGATATAAGTGGTAGGGGAGCCGCTTACTGTGTGCAGAGCAAGCCCTGCTCTTGTAGTTGGATCTCTATTGCTGAGTTTCAGTAACCCCTTAGTGGTCAGTGTCCAAATGTAGGGAGTTCAGGTAGTTGGTATGTCAGGATGCTTAAAAAAAACAGAGGATGAAGTCGGAGGATTCAAATTGTAATACACTTTAGTAAGTTGTCATAAAACAATCCTTGTTACATTAAAAATGGAGGAAAGGTCCTTAACAAGTTGGGCTCCCTTGTGTAGTCCTTCTCGCTCCAAGGCGTTTCACCTGGCTGGCTTCTTCAGATGCCTGTTACCTCCTTGTAACCTTCCGTATTTAAATATCCAATCCTCCTTTCCACACTAGTCCATGGTTTTTCTTATGTACTGACAAATATTCTTATTGTATACTTTGTATACTTGCCTATCGTATGCCACAATATTTGTCAATTTGATACCAGCTACGTTGTTGGTGTCAAACTGAGCAATGAGGTACGTTAAACCAATATATACTTTTTTCAAATTGTTCTTCTTGTGGAAATATGTGTAATCAAATGTTAGCATTTATATTTCTTATATTTTTGGCTTAATAGCATGAACTATAAACTTAAGTATGCACATTTAATATGTTAATAGAAAGTTTCAGAGATATGGGATGGCTGTGCCAAAAGGGGGAATGGCTCCCTTGTTATGAGAAAAAGAGCCTGCCACTCCCTGGACTTGCCACCCTAGGCTTAGTCAGTCTAGTCCAGAATATGCCAGTGTGTGGAGCACAGACCTCTACTAACCTTCTGGTTGGTACAATGTGGGTGGCACACTCCTATTCCATTTATACAACCACACTCGTAAGCAGAATAGGCCAATGCCTAGGTACAATATATCACTGGTCCATTCCACCTTTTACTTGCACAATGTTAAACGAAAACATGTAGAAAAATAGAAAAAAAACCAGAACAGAATATTTTAGCCAAACACACCTACCCCTATTTTATCAAAGAAAACATTGTAAGCACTTCAGGGTACTCTCAATATGTTTTAGATATTAAAGTCTACTCCAAAGAACTTGCTATCTGTTATATATGTGGGGTTCCCAGTTGCAGTGTTCTATGTCCAAAGCCTCCTTTCGAGTTAAAGACAGTCCTATATCTAATCACAGCCAGGATGAATCCAAAAGACAAAAAAAACGTAGAAATCAGTGACACTCTTCTTTTTCTGTGTTTCACAACAAAAATAATTACATTCCCCAAATAACCAGATTTTGCTGCTGCAATTTTTCACTGCTACTTTTTAATTTCTCTTGTCATTTTCTAGGAGCTATGAATATTTTTCGTGTTCTTATTCTAAGAATTTCTGTTATTACTTGCCGCTCTTTAGTTTCTTCTGATTGACACTTCAGGCTTTTTTCTCTCCCCTAATCTTCCTCTAACGATTTTCTTGCTCTTCTAATGTTTTTGTCTCTTTTCTCTGTTTGTCATATCTATGCTACCTTGCCAAACGTTTATATTGTTGCCTTGGTGCTTCTTCCATTAGTGATATCTATTGCTAAGCCTTCTGTTTGTAATGGACAAAAAAATCAATGTAAAGGGAATTTCACAAATACAAATTTACAATAGTTTTGCAGTTTGACTAAATAATTTGAGTCTATGGATGCCGGAGATAAAATTCTTAAATGTTACTTGGCACATTATATAAAATATCAAATGAATAGGAGATGAATGGGTAAAAAAAATCTATATATAACTAATGACTAATAGAACAATATAAATAGAACAAAATCCTAATCTAATCAGGGGAGGCTATGCACATTGCTTTTTCTGGCAATTTTACTTGTGAAAAAAAATAAAGACTGCTATATTCAATAAATTAAATCCTAAATTAAATTAGACTTAAATATTTCTCAGAGAACAGAAACACTGTAAGGTTTTAATACTTAGATCAATTTTATTTAACATCTGCCAAAGCCAGATTAAAGAGTTTGGGGGCTCGGAAAACCTATACAAAAATGGTCCCTCTTCTTGTGCGTAATTATATTTTCATTTCAACACCAAAAAAAAAAAAATTACGAAAAAAACCAGTTTACTCTACATGTCTTAACGATATCGCGGTCACAGGGGTGGAGTGATGGACCAGGTCGACCCTAACTAAGACCATGCATTACCGATTTCATAGTACTGAGTGACATCTATCGAGGCTCGGGCGGCAGCAGCTGAGGTGGCGCTTATCACCACCTCATAGTGAGAAGATTTTCCTTTGATTTTTATCTGATGTGCAATGACTTAGATATAGACTACATGCGCAATTATCTGAAGCTCACTAAATGTGCACATTCATTTAAGCAGTGAGTAAGCTAACTTGTTTCATGAGACTTTAGTAGCTTGATTGAGAGTACAACTTTAGAGTTTATCCTTCTTTTTTTCAGACAGGTTAGGAAATTGAGCCCCAGATGTCTGTTTTTAATTCTATGAACATTTGCTGTCCTCTTGTAGCTTCACTCAGTGTTATGCTACCTGACTTCAGTTAGAGTTTAGTTTTGAGCACCTAAGCTAAAGTTGTGTGATTTCTATTGTTTTAATAATAAACTCATTTTATGCATTTATATAAGAATTTTACCTTTTGTTTCTGATTGATATATTACATTGGAAGATGAAGAGATTTTTTAAACCCACTTACATAAATACCAAGGGCTTTTTTCAATATGGAAGAAAATGGGGAAGAGGAGCATGAAAACCGGAAGATACAATTCTAACACATGCACATACTAGGAAACAAGAGAAACCCCAACGTGTTAACACTATAGGTTTCTTTACAGAGAGAATTAAATAACATAACAACAAGGGGCTATAAATGAAGCATGTAATTGGGTTGCGAAGTGTGCAATGTAGGCATCCTCATTTAAAATGCCTCCAAGGGAGGTCAGTGACCCCTTTATACCCATCAGCAGATCTGCTTATTGAATATTCCCTCCCGTAGCTATCAGGGCTTTAGGAGGGAAAGCAGGGGTAAGGGAAAGAGGGAAAAATGGAAGGGGGGGCATAAAACAGAACAGAGAGGTAGAGTGAAGGAAGAGAGAGAGAGGTCTTGTCCAAAGTGGAGCTCAACCCCATCAGTGGACCGAATTGCCTGAAAGTGGTGAACTGGATCCATAGCAGCCAGGTCGCCACATAAATCTTGTGTAAGGCAGCAGATTACATCACGTGGTGGCATGTTAGGGGAACCTCTGGGTATCTTGGGTATCAGCCGCCCTGCCCAGAATTTGATTAAAGAGATGATGAGAGTTTTGAATGTTCTTTGGGCCCTCCAATTCCCCTAATCCCCTTACTCTTACATTTCTCCTGCACCCTCTGTTGTTGTGATGTTGTGGTGGTAACTTCAGTGGCCGCCTGATGTGTGTGGAGGTCTCAAGGGAGGAGAGTTGGGAGTCCGGGCCTGCCAATTCCGCTCTGATGGAGGCCACTTTCTCATGGAGAATCGCCTTCATCTCCCCCGCTAGAATGCTGAAATCCGCCTTTGTTGGGAGGGAGGCTCTTAGCTGGCACATCTCATCCTAGCTTAAGGCCAGTTCCTGAACCACAGATGCCACTGTTTCACACTTATCTTCCGATATCGAACTGGCTGGAGTGACCTCCATGTTGGAGGGTCTGGCTTTGAGGGTCTGTCTGTGACGAGTTACTTTGCTAGAGGACTGTTTCCATTATTTATGGTTTATTATGACCCATATGTGCTTTTAAGCAGTGTCATGACGTTGGATAGCAGGTCCCTGCCGGGAGCTCTCAGCCTAGGCGTCCATTCCTCAGCTAGGCAAGTGATACCCTCACAAACAATGCTTCCTTACAAAACTGTATCTAATAGTATCTAATCTAATTGATGAATGGATTTCAGGTCCAGAAGTGTTGTGTGCGTACTGCTACATTTATGGGAAACGTAATTCCTTTTAACACTATGTATGGATGTTTATTTGGCATTGCATTAAATCCATTGGTTAAATTCATGTTTATAAGTACTTTTTTTATTGTTAAATACTTTTTTAGTGAGAGCGATATAAAGTAATAGTATGGGAAGATGAGGTTTAACAAAGACCATACATATATTCAGAGAAGTCCTGATAAAAAGGCGTATACTGAATTTATTACGTATCTTTCCTGAAATATAGGATTCTAAATATAAACATAGGCTAAGTCTTCAGCCGTCTTTTAATGTATTTCAGACATGTAATCTTTTATTTACAAATACGTACAAAATTACAGCTAAATGTTCATTTATATAAAATCCAGGTTGATAAATGCTAACAACTGCATATCATGATCTCCAAAATATTCCACAAACAAAGCTGCTTTGAAACAATCATTGAGCTAGATGAGGATTTAGTATGTGCCAGCTGCATTTATAGTAAAGTGAAATTTTCTCATTTGCAAGTCTTGTAACAAGATGTGATTATAGATAACACTCCAATGAATATATAATTAGTTTATTTTTTTTTTACTACTTTGCATAATTGCTGCAAGACTGCCAGTACATGTATCACTTGTGAATGTCTAAAAGAGAAAAAGAAAAGTCAACTTATAAGACACATAAAAGGTGTTTCCTTTAGTTTTAGTCACATATCACCATTAATACTGGCAGCTGCATTTATTTACTGTTAACAAGCAACAGAAGGAGAGTGAAGTTAGAAAGCTTTGGTGTAAGTTGCCGGATATTCAACACTATAAAGGCTCAGAGAAGGAAACACTCCATTTATTGTTCAATACAACTTGTGTCGTGAGTGATCCAGTGTCTTCACACCACCCATGTGCTCTGTTGTTTGTCCTCATGTTTTTCCGACCTCTTACCTGAAAGCGCTGAATGGATTTTTGTTTAGTTAATTTAGTGAAGTAATAATGTTTGCCTGAAATTGGAACACACCAGTCAGTTATGTCCCAGGGATCAAAATTTAGGGAGGGAAGAAAAGGCAACACAGAAAAACAAGGGGACCCTCATGCGAAGCAAGGATTGTTCACACATTATCTAACTAAACATGTCCAAACATAACCAAATATTTTTCAGGCAGCGCCCTATAAAAAGAGAAATGCTGCTACACTGATATACATAGAAACAGATTGTAAGCTTGTTTGCACCTATTGCACTTGTTACATACTGTCTACCTGTGTACAGCGCTATGGAATATGGCGCTATATAAAACAATAAATAAAAATAACATGTAGGCATAATGCATAGACATAGGATTAAAAACACCTTCTAAGGTTATTGAGGATTCCATCACACTACAGTATATGGCCATATATTACTTAGACCACCACTACATTAAAGTACCCCATGTTTGACAAGTCCTATCTAATTTTTCATGGCTATATTGCTTACAACTTGCATTTCTACAGAGACACCCCATATAAATTCATACAAACATGCATTCATACTGGCTTCCGCATACAGGATCCAATCTCCTGTCTGCATAGAGTGAGCCTTACATTTTCCTTGCAAGCAGAAAGCCATACAGCCATACAGCGTCTATGCAACCAAAGAAGCATCCTCTTGGCTGATCATATCACGTGATAATGAGCAACTTCCTTTGCCATCAAAGATCACACTCCAGAAATGAAGCCTGTCTACAGGAGATAAATGTATCTGGGCCCATTCCTAAATCAGGTAATAATACTCATGCGCTGCATATTATTATTATTATTTACAATCTAATGAGCTCAATGTGTGTTGAGATATTTATTTAGTTTTACAAAGATACATGTTCGGTTGATTGGTGCCACGTTTACACAGGCATTTATCCTCCAACTTCTAAAGGCTTCCATGATGACTAATAATAATCAGCTACTTATAAGTTAGTATCACCTATTTCAATGTATAAAACCCCCAGCGATTAAGTGCATAGTCTGTACATTGTTTGACAACCTTCTTTATTTTACTGTACAGTTGATTAAACTGAGATTATCTGGTTCTGAATCCAGATTGTCATTCCCATCTTCTTCAGAATCCAGTCTAGCGTATATGACTGCTGGCTGCATTCTAGTTTACATCTTCAGGCCATCATCATTTTGAATATCACCTGATGCCTGATGACAAGTATCTGCATCTCAACCAGAGTTGAAGCATGGCCATTCCTGAACGTTCGCTTTGCTTGCTGGTTTACTAATTGATTCTGACTTGTAATAGCATTCCACTGAAGTCTTCTGGATTGACTACCTCGACTTTCTTTGACTTGAACAGTTGCACCCCTGGCCTGATTTATTGTTTATATAAAACATAGACTCGTATTGCTTAACTAATCTTGGCGACACAAATCTTTACATATTTATTTTAATTTTATTTTGGTTGTCTTTTGGTACATCTCTTCATCAAGGTCCAGAATATTTACAAACCAAAACACTCCTTGTGTGTTCCTGCAATCTACAGATAAACCATAAACTGTGATGAAATAAAACAAAAAACAATAATAAAGGAAATAAAGTATATAATACGTTTCATTCATTTTAGTTAAACAGTGAAATTGTATATATTGCTCGTAATAATAAAAAGAATTTCTATGATTTTCTGGGCATCTAAGAGCCTGGTTTCATTTGAAAAGCCACTTTTCTTGTCAGTGAATTTATTGTTACTCCAAGGTACATGTTCAACCCAGGGAAAGGGGTTATATTCATCAGAAGCTCCTCTTGTTGGAAAATAAAATTGTCATGTCATGTACCTTACAGAAAGAAGGAAACAGAACAGATTCTGAGACAGTAATAACTGTATGGTGAGATTGGGCCTTCACCTAACCTCAGCCAGGGGAAAAATAATCTAATTTTCCGGGACAATAGCGCCACCTGTAGTTTACTTAACAAAGTACTCTGTAAGCAAGTTAGTTAATCACCTCTGGTCCCACAGTTAGCTGAAGTGGGTGCTTTGTTACAAGCATTGAGCAGATAATTGGGTGTCAGTGGTAATAGGCTTATCAACAAAGGACAAGCAAATTCACAGAAGCTGAAGTGATGCTTTTATTTTGTAGGCTTCTCTATGATTTAAGTGAATCTATGTTTTAGAGGATCAGCAATACTTAGCTTCATTTCATTGACCCTTATTAAATAATGGTTGCTCAGAGTTTTGGAAAACATTAGAACAGATCCACTCAATTAGAGGCTTCTTTTTCTTGTGAAATTGTACATGAAAACTTAAAGATATATATAATCAAGGACGGATATCGCCTAAAAGTGCAAAAAGTTCAACCAGTTGATGGGTGCTGTAGCCCAGCTGCAGTAGGTGAAATACATTAAGTTATTATGCATTGATAGGAAATGTAGCTAGGTTTAAAACGATTAAATGTGCTCATCAGTATGCATCACTTCAGTGTGTTTTAGGCATTAGTGAGGAAGTATTAAAGTATATATATATATATATGTGTGTGTGTGTGTGTGTGTACTGTGTATGTAATCTAATAAAAGACTGACTGGGGATGATGGGAGCACATTACCCACCACTGCTGCAGTTAAGAAAGTGTCACAGAGAAAATAGTTAAACTGTGAGGTCCCTGTTTAAGAGACATGTCTGTCTCTGTAGACATATCACATTGTTTCAGAACATTATCCATACAAAGTATCAGCAGCTTGATTTGGGAGAAATGCCAGGGGGTCTTAATATTCTGCAGCATCAGCAGATGAATAATTGTCAGGTAATAAAACGTGTTGAGCCCTTTCTCTGCTTCCTTAACACCTCTCACTGGTTTAGTGTTCCGAGATTATTTTTCCAACCACTGCCTACATTTTCCTGTTTTCCTTTAGCCAACCCTCCCTACTCCTTGCCATTCCTCCTCACTTCTCTCCACCTCCTCTCTAAACATCTGAGGTGTTCAGACTTCATCAAAAGTTCCTCTGTTATTGAAATATGAAGCCATTTCCCATCCAAGAAAACTGTTTTCCCTGAACACAGCCATCAATGGTCCCAATATGCTCTCTTACAGTATAATGACAGCCTGTTCTTTAGGGCAACTACCCTTTTCCAGACCTCCCTCCCCCTCCTCTCCCTCTATATCTCTGCAGCTTCTAATTCTGGCCAGGGGTATATATATATACCTATCTACCCCCCGATCCCACCCACTTCCAAACTATATATACCTGCAGGTCAAACAGCTCTACCAGCCTGCCCAGCTTTGTTTATTTCAGAGGACAATCAACACCTGTTCCATTGATACTACAGCCATACAACGGATCATCCTTCATCAGGATTCATTTACAACATCTCCCCCTTGTGTAAAGAGAGGATATACAGCTTGGATGACGTGTGACCTGCCCCTCATTCTGTAACCCAATTCTTCTTGCCTTGGGAGGGGGATCGCTGAGGGTACTGGGAGTGCTGGTAGGCACAGGACACACATACGTTCTCTTCATCACCCTGCATTGGAGTGTGCATGTGCAGAGCTGCGTCTGGATACACCGAACGCTGTAATTAACACATGCTGGAGGCGTACTTTTCCTTATGACGTGTGACTTTCCCATTCTGCTCGATGAGAAAGTTGCTCCTGTTGACCAAGATCAGGACCTCTGCCATCCAGACAGCTACAAAGAACCCATCTGAACACACATAGACCTTCACAAGGTGAGCATCTGTCTTGTGCACCGATTTATTTCTTCAGCCAGCAAAACTGATCATTCAGCACTTCAAACTTTTCTGAACTTTTTCTTCCTCTTCTCTTTTTTTTGTCTATTTTAGGAAATATTGCTGCGTGAAGTAGATTAGTGTTTGGATACCATACACAGTTAAATGAAGAATATGCATTACATTAGTCCAACTAATGACATTTGATCTGATTGGTAAGGGCTTTTATAGTAACAGAAATGGCAGATATTTGATATGCATTACAATGTCCAATAGGCACTAGAGCTTTTTTCATGGAGCTAAAATCTAACATGACACAGGAGATATACCTGTTCTAGAACTCAATGATCTTAATAGGATAGATTTTTAGTTTGAGTGGTCCTTTTGAGCTTATATTGACCATTACTACATTAGGTGTTATGCATTAACAGTAACCATGATGGGTTGGTGAAAGTGGTGTAGTCACCATGGCAACCAATGGAATGTTCTCCAGGTTGCTCTACTTTCTTTGGCTTTGCACCATATTTGCTTCAAGGCCCCTTCTTTCAACTTTCTACTGTTTCCAAACATCTTCAGCATTTTTTATGTTTTTTGATATAATGTTGTTGTCTTTTGGGTGATTTTGAATGACTAATATGAAAATGTTTGTCTATAGACTTCAATATACTTTTATTTATATTATATTAACTACCTTGTTTATAGCATTGTATACCTACATTAGACAACAGTCCAAATGTCTCCTTTACTCTTTTCACTCTTCATATAATGGAGTTGAAAATAATACTTATTCTTTGGCTGAGATCAATACTTCTATGTTGTCTATGTTGACAGAAGCAATATGACATTATATTTTTGGGACACTGTAGGTAAGGTAGACTGTGGAATAGACATTTCTTATTAACTGTTATTGCTTGAACTGAAAATAGAACATTGATATGCAGATATAATATACCAATATTAAAGCCTACGACTATTTAAATTTAATGTTTTATATACTCTTAGGACAGGTTTCCATGTGTAATCACATTCAGTAATGTGAATTTATGGATCATACTCCATGTTAGGACAGCAAAAATTGTAAACATTGCAATTACACTAAAACTGTGTATAATTCTATCTTTCAGCCCTATCATAAGGATACCACTTGTAACTAGATGAGCCAGGGAACACATTGTGACACCACTACTTAGTGAACATAAAAATTTGATGGATTTGACTGTCAAATGAAACAGATCACTTTTGCCCTAAACCTATACTTTAAAGGTACTGTTCCAGGCCTCTGAATTTAACTTTTGTAACTAAATCCAGCATTAAAAATACCATTCCCAGATTTGCGGAATGACCTAACCTTTTCTAAAAATATGTATTTAATTAGGTTTTGCCTCCTTTTATTTTTTTTGCGAGGAACACTTATTTGTCATGTGACACAAAAGAAGGCACTAATAGGATGTTGCCGTAGAAACAAAAAAAAATAATGGTATATATTTCTGTATATGTTTTTATGTGATGAAACTTTCACAGGAAATAATAAAATGACAGATCTGTAAAGGTTTTCTATATAATAGAGATCAATTATTAGTTTAAGTGAAACCCTACCTTTAATGACTTTTTTTTAATGAAAGAGTACAGTATGTATAAAATATTTTAACACAATACTGTATGAGTGTATGTGTTCAAAATCTCCCCTATTAACCACATTACTGCATTAACTACAATTGTATAATTGTTCACAGATCAAACCCACAACTGTTAGCTGTGGTTAGACTTGATACAGTTAATTTTATAGACCCAACTCTTCACAGATTATCGTTTGATTGCATTCCTGTCACTGAAATAATACACAGTGTGGCCAATCCATATGGGAATTTTCTGCGTGGAGAGTGTGTCTGTACGTGTTCCAATATGATGTCATGAAGTCAAACAGACCTTTTAGTGTATTCTTGGCACAGGAAATCATAGCTGCTCTTAAGAAATACAAAATCCATTTTGAGAGACCATGTGGCTATTGATCTAACGTGGCATTAAACTGCTATATTTATTTTCTTAGTAACAAAGTTTCAATATAGTTTATATACTATAGTAAAATAAAAACAGGAAATAAAATGGATTTCAGAGCAATACTATTTACAATCTGATATTTCTTAACGACGTTAAAACATGTTATATTCTTTTTTCCGTTTTTGTGCCTGTATCAGCAGGAAAAAAAATAGTTTTCTTATTTGTGGAAGCAAATACTATAAGCGTTAAATCTATAAGGAAAATTATTATAAAATAGAAAATTTTATGCCCAATTTTATACAAAAATGTAACTTGTTCAAGATCCATGCAATGTGCTTAAAATAGTGTGAATTGGATGTAGTGTTGAACACTTACCATATTCATAAAGAAGACTGCAGAATAGTCCATTTTTATTGGGTCACCAATTTAAGAAGGTTCAATAAAGAGATAGATTTTAAAGGTACAGCATCTTATTCTTTCAATACAAATAATAATGGTTCTATTTTTTTTGTTTTTTTACAAAAGTATTGTAAAGTATATGTTTTATAAAGTTTTTTTCTTTAATTAGTGTATGATTTACAATAACATAATCCTTATTTATCCATTTTTTATCCATTTCTGATTACTAATTCGGTATCAGAAAAATGGAAAGTTGTTCTTGATTGTAAATTAAGATATCTATGTTTTGTGTACATGAGGTAGGTAAAGGATTGCTTCAGATAACTTTAGCGTCTTAAGGCCAACGTATAAAAACATGTAGTCACATAAACTATGGAGAGCTCAGAGGTCTCTTTTTCAGTTGTAATCACTAATTTTGAAGAACGGGGTTATAATCTTTTCAGTTTACAGTACAAGTATGATTTAACATTTTGCTGACTACTTTATTGTATACCCTAATGACTTAAAAAATATTGTTTCTTTTTCAAATATTTAAATGTAGAGTCATTGATATAATGCTTATCTATGAAATTTATACTCATATACGACCCATATTTCATGGTTCGTAGTAAGTTTTGTATTTGCTTTTTTTTTTAGTTAATCCATGTATAGATACACAGTGATCCTCTGTTACCCTTGATGAATTTTTAGACATTCTGACTCCACAATTCCTTAATGTAACATACAGTCTACATTGAAAAGGTAGCTTGTAATTTGTAGGCAACAAAATGTTCTTTGGGAAAGAAAAAATAAAAATGTTCTTAAGGCTTCAATCAGTGGCGTAAAAAGCAGGATTGGAGGAAACAGCTGGCTAAACAAATATTAGGTGTAGAGTGGATGCAATGGTATAAATTAATAATGTAGTTCTTTATTTACACTATGAATGGTAGGTTTGTAAGGTTAGGGTGAAATAAATATAGTTACTGTATGCCACCTAGTGGTTACTGCCGTGAAACGATTAGTTTGGCCTTCAAACAAACCACATCTGTAATGAATTCAACTGAACTCAATCCTATTTTAGTTCGAAGAAGTGCTTTTTTTATAAGGCAATGTTTAAAAAAAGGGTTGGTACGTGTAAAACTATAAAATTCAAAAATACCAACGGTAACATTCCTGGGGCTTTACTCATTTCTATAAAAAAGGTCATTCAGGCAAAAGCATCCACACGTTATTATAAATGAATAATAAGTACCATTTTATTTTACATTTAAATAAGCACAGCTTGTTTTTTTATGCAGGAAAAAACCCTGTCAAAGTTGGCTTGGAAAATAATACAAATAAAATGCTATATAGTTAATTTCACTTTTACCTTAAGGTTTCCTCCTCATTGTGTATGAAAACACAGTTTTTCCATATGACTTAAGAACTGTTAATCTATTACCACTACTTTTGATGTCCCTGACAGCCCCACTAAAGACGAATGTATATTAAAGTACTTTCTGTGCTCCCCTAAAATCAACAGGGGTAGTAGTGCATTTTAGCAATACATAAGGGCTGCCTGTCTGCAGCAAAACAGGGATCCTATCACCCTCTGTGTAGCACCATGGTTGAGCAGCCTGGTTAAAAGCGAGATCACTGATCTCTCCAACTGACCCATCAACACAATGGCGGCGTAAGAAAGAGAGAGCGGAAGGGCGGCTGGTGACGATGCCCTGGGTTAGGCCTAGGGCAGCACACAAGATAGATATGCCACTACATGGGGCTCACAAGACCTCCACCCTTGTGTACCGAGCAAGGGCTGGAGCTGACTGCAGTAGGTAGTATGTAACATGCAAGGATGTGTCCTCAGCTGGTGGGCATTGCAGTAGCTCATGGGCTGTTTTAGTAATGACTGATCTCCCCCATGCATCTGGCCACCCTCTATGCTATCTTTATAGCATGTTTTAAGAAACCTTCAAACTAGTAGGATCCCTTCAAATAGTAGGATTGGAGGTAGTGCCCGGAGTCAGACATATGGCCTGTGAATACATTGCTTCTCTTGCTCTACATGTTAACAGAGTGCAGCATCATTAGAGAAGGTAATACAACCGCAAGAGTGGTAATTTTGTAAAAATTAAAAATACCAGATCTAGCATTCAGAAAGGTACGTAAGGTAATTGTAATTGTTACACCTACAATGGTTATCAGCCTACCGTCAATCATTGATATTCAGGCTTGGATTCCAGGCTGTAACTGCTAAAAAGCCAGTGTATTGGCATTACAATAAGGGAGACACAACATGTTCACTCCGATGGGTTTCAACCTCTAATCAAGTGGATACCTGATTGTGTTCTTTCACTCAGCATTGTATAGGCATTTGGAAGATTGGAATGGAGATGAAAATTGGCCAATAGCCGATAGATGACAAACGTGTTGCAACATGCTGGATACACATGGCAGCATGTTGTAATCCTACACTTATGCACACCAAAGCTGTGAATCAGGCACATGCAATAATGATACGTGAGAAGTGCCATCAATGACCAGGTTGGGTCTGGGCATATGGTGCATGCTTGCACGCTAAGGCCACATGTACTCTAAGGCTTGATGTACTCCAAATACACAATGAATGTCAGGAATACCTACTGCAGGGAAAGACATCGCTCACCATTAAGGTGCTTTAAAGAGTCACATTGTCATTCTTTTTAAAAATCTTCCATTTGAAGAATAGATGTTAACAAATTATGTATTTATATTTTTAAATTACAACTGCTCCATTCATGTATTCGTGTTTAGAGAATCCAAATACTACAAGAATTTTAAGGAAAATCTCTTATTCTGCAGAAATTACTAAAGTATATGCTCTGTTTAATATCGTATTACAGGATAATTAATTTGATTAGATGCACCTACATGTATCTTAATAGAAAACTCAATTTCCATGACTAGTGCTTTTAGCAAGTATAAGATCATGTTTTTCCAAATTGGATTTAATTACTACAATGCAATGCAAAGTTTGGGCATAATCAATTACATTGAAAAATCATTTCAAAGAAATAATTGTATTGTGAAAGAACATCATTCCTTCTGACAACGGCCTTGGTTATGTGAAGGCATTTTCTCTAGAGAGCTACAGCATAGCTCTAATTGGCTTTTAGCATGATGCATGAGAAAACTTTTCATTAATTAACAAAATATATAGGAAATGGTAATGGCACTAGATGACCCAGAATAGGTCAACCGTTTTTTTGTGGCAGCTGAAACTTTCTGGTGCATATTTTAAGATTTAGTATTTTCAGAGTGTTTATTAGGCGGTACAAGAAAAAGAACATCTTCTTTATATCCAGTGTACAGACTGAAATTAATCTGATTACTGATTTTAAGAAGCCCTGTTTTAGGGGGAAACTGGCAAGATGTAGGCCAAATTTAGTTTCATGTGTACCCCCCCAATATGCATCAGGCTTTAGTGTACATTGGACATGAGTATGGCTGGTTGGTCACCAGGGTACATGTGGTGAAAATACTCTGCTTGTTACCAGAGAATTATACCTCAGATCCACACAGACCTTCCAGTATTTATACAGACCCCAAAACAATGTCTGTGAGTTCCACTACTATAACTCAGATGGCATTTAGATGCATATATTATGGCTAATCATTGTTTAACTCGAGGGTAGGAATATTAAGTTAGCACAACATGATGGGATATTGCTTGGAAACGAATCACCCTACGCTGCACAAAGATAAAATAGCATTCACCAGATGCCTGGAAATTTCCGGCCTTGTCTTAAGGCTATAGTACAACGGACATTTCCATGTATAACGCGGATATAGAGGCAAAAGGTGATCATTGTTAACCTTGTTGGCATGCGCCTACCCAGAATCCCTTGTGGTTGTGGCAGCACCACACGATTTGTGAGGGAAAAACAAGCCTTCGGGCTTGTCTGGTTGGCATAGACTAGTGGTTAATAACTTTTGTTATGTGGAAATCATTTGTCATACATATTGTCAAACAATACTGTTACCTGTCTGTACTCAGTAACGTGACTGGTATCCATTTTATTCTGACTATTCCAAAAATGGCCTTTGCTGCATGTGCCCTCATTTGACTCACTTTTTTAGGACCATGGATCTTAAACCCTGCTCTGAATACTGTTGTTTTTCATGTAACATTATAGACACGACATATGTGCCCTAGCTGTAGTTTGTTTATTCCAGGGAATTATGGTATGTGTATCATAGTTAAGAGACTACTTTTCTGGAAACATAAAGCGTCTTTCATATTTCCACTGCTAATGGAAACAGATTACTGTAAGTCCTGAATAGTGGCATACAAGGACAGTGTATACCAACGTGTCTGAGCTAGACACTCATTTATTTTGAAAGGCATTCCTATATAAAAGAAGCATTTTAAGTTCATTTTACATCCATGGGCTATATGTGCAATCAGCAGCAATCATTTAGTCCTGTGTAGCCCTTGGTATTTCATAGCCTCCACAATCGGAGTTAGTCTAAGCCGTATTTAGACCAGGGCATACGAAGGCAGCTTTCCCAGGCGAAAGCTTGTCCTCGGGATGCCAAATAACAAAAAAAAGCCCATAGGTACAGATTAGTACAACTTGCATTTTGTTATCTTTTTGAAACTCACCATCGCTCACGCCTCATAGTACTGCTTAGTGAGTAATACCCCATTTCATTCTGATGAGCTCTATAAAGCTCAGCCGAGGTTTAAATGCCAGACTGTTTTATCAGTGGAATTCATCATCTATATTTGTGTGAATATTTAAGATTCCACAACAACATTATATATTTCACATATAGTGTTAATAGTGCTGAACTTTCCTCTGGTTAGATTTCTAACATAATCTTAAGACTTTCAAATTTTAATGTTCAACTGTAAAGGAATAAAGGTAGACTAAATGCTTAAATGCAGGTTTCCTCATTTATGAATGAGTAGCATTCATAACTCTTTGGAAATGGTTCAAGAGCCAAAAATGGAAATATCGCTTATTATAAAAGTATATATATTTTGGGGGAGCTTTTTCCAATTTTGTAAAAGAGATTCAGAAGTTCAAACTATGCCTCAATCATGTAATCCAGTGAAGCTCAGCAGAGTGCTCATTGTTCTTACTGATATCTGATGTACATACTAAATTGTCTTTGAAAAAACAATTCTGCTCTCTTATATCTCTAATATGGCCGAATTTAAATTTTAGAGGGGGAGGATTACTGGTTCTCCTTTTTTTTCTAAAAATTTTAATGAAAAGGTGGTAGATATCTGGGACAGCCTCCTAGTAGAAGTGGCAGAGGTTATATATAGTAAGGGAATTTAAACATGCTTGTGATATGCACATGGTTATCCTGAATATAAGACAAGATAAAGGACTGAATAAAGTTTGAGTTTTTTACAGCAGGGATGATGGGCAAAGTAGATTGGCCAAATGGTTCTTAGCTGCCATAAAAGTCTATAATTCTAAACTCTCAGGTGTCTCCTTCCTTCTATTTTTACCCCTAGCAATGAATCAAGAGTTTGCTGATTCACACGGTCAACCTAATAGATCTGAAGCTCTGAAAATGAGGTGGTTAGTGCTTTGCTGTCATGTCGGGGGGGGGGGGGGGCAGTGAATACCCCAGAAAATACCCCAAAACTGCAACATTGAGGCATGAGCATTTTATTAGATGAATACCCAGAGATCAGAGGTACAAACTAAAGTAGTATTTACATTCATTCTTTCACAAAATTTCCTCTTTCCTGATAAGATCAATAATATTTACATTTCCATACATATTTCTGTAAAAAAAAAATAAGCATTATTGTACTATTGAAAACACAGCCTTTGTAAGCATATCCTTAATCTTCGTTAATACTGAGAATGCACTATATATAATATAAAGCTTATACATATGATTGCTTTAATATACATGTTCCTTAATTGGCAACAGGTATTATTATATTATCGCATGTGCAATAAATAGGTATGAATCTGCCCCGTTCTCTCAATACCCCTCGTCTTAAAATTGGGGTCGTCTTATAATCAGACCTCAAATAGGTCTGACTATGAGACTAAGATCCAGATCCCCCGCAGCGCTGCAGGAGACCTGGATCCTCCTGTCTCCCCCCCAACTCACCAGTGCTTCTGAGTCCCCGGTGTGGGGAAATTGTCACCGGGGAATTGTCTCTGACAGCCGGGGAAGGTCTGCACGACGGACGCAGACAACCCCCGCTGCTAACTGCGGAAGTTGTCTACGCAAAAATTGTTTGGGGGGCGAGGGAGTGTTAAATGGGGGGCATATGGCACTTCTGTAGGCAGAGTGCTCTATGATATGCCTTTTAACCCCCTTAATGCCACTCTGCCTCCAGAATTGCCTTTTAACCCTCTATACGCCACTCTGCCTCCTGAAATGCCTTATACCTCCCTATATGTCACTCTGCCCCATAATATGCCTTTTAACCCCCTAAATGCCAGAGTGGCATATAGGGGTATAAGGCATTTCTGGAGGCAGAGTGGCACATAGGGGGTCAAAAGGTATATCATGGGGCAGAGTGGCATATAGAGGGTTAAAAGGCATATCATGGGGCACAGTGGCATTTAGAGGGTTAAAAGGCATATCTTGGGGCACAGTGGCATTTAGAGGGTTAAAAGGCATATCATGGGGCACAGTGGCATGTAGGGGGTTTAAGGCATTTATGGGGCAGAGTGACAAGCCCCATAAATGGGGGGCAGGTTGGAAAATAAAAGGAATTAAAAACAAAATATTTTTCTCAGTCATAGCTTTTATTAAAAAAAATAGTTTACATAGTTTACATGAATTAACATTTACTGGTAAAACTTTTTTCCTATAGGGTCGTCTTATATTCAGGCTTTTTCTTCTTTTTTTCCTAAATTAATATTCAGTATCAGTTCCATGCTAATCCACATTGTATGTGGTAAACCCCAAGGTTTAAAATCCATGGCAGTTTACTGGATGATTATATGAATAAATCAGAAAACATAATCTTTCATGACCTTGTAGGATACCCATGAAACACATTATATGAAAGATAAAAGCTTTAGGCTTATGAATTTATATTGTATTTCTTTCCATACATTTGAATTAAGACAATTTATGCGACACACATAGTTATGCTTATGAAGTTAATTATTCTAATTTCTTGATGCTGATTTTATTATTTATAATTAATGTAATAAGGCACATCCATGAAGGTCAAAGAGTTGAATATGTTACTATTAACATTAAATAAATTGTGTTGAGGAAGTTACTATAATTTTTGCATGTTTAGTGTATGTAGTGAATATTTTCT
Organism: Spea hammondii; assembly: GCA_029215755.1. Taxonomy (NCBI): domain Eukaryota; kingdom Metazoa; phylum Chordata; class Amphibia; order Anura; family Pelobatidae; genus Spea; species Spea hammondii. The sequence continues at coordinate 162,679,633 of JARDYJ010000001.1, forward strand.
TTGATATAAGCCAAACCCAATGGGAATTCCAAATAACCATTATATAGTTAACTTTATGGTTTATGGTTTATGGTTTACAGAAGCTCTCTGCCTCCTCTTTGTTATGGGTGGCAGAAGAGATGGGGTCAGCTGTGCAAAGAGGCAGGACTAGCCCCAATGGTTGCACAAGTAGTGTAAAGTAGGAGGACAGAGGCACAAAGTGATCAGTGCCAATAACCCTCTTACATGGTGATCCAAAATGACTCAGAGGCCCTTAGAGTTCTCAGAAATACCGTTAAGAAGAAGGCTCTAAGCTAGAGCAGCCATAGGTTTTTTAAAAACTTTCTAGGATTGTCTCCCATTTGTAATAAATGCAAAAACATACAGCTCTTTACATGGACTGGATATGTTCTTGTACAATATTGTGATTTCAAAAGTTATATAACATAAGTACATGACCCTTCATTCCTTGAATGCTTGAATGTACAGTATATATACCAGTGTTGTCTTTGTGGGTCCCCTCCCTATCAGTTCCTTATATATATCAGCAGAGGTAAATTCCTTCCATGATAACCATATTGACATAAAGTGGTGATATCTGTCTTCTGGTGACACTTGCCCTTCTACATAACAGGCATATCTATTTCTATATAACATCATTTTATGCTAGACATGTAATTTCTTGTTTTAGTTATTGTTTCATTGATGCAAAGTTTCTATTTTATTTTGCATTACTCACCCAGAAATGCCTATACATTTTGGTAGTTCTTTCCAAGGACTCCTCAAATCCGCATCAAAATAGTATAGTTCTGAAAAAATTTGCATGAATAGCAAACTGGGAAACCTGTCATTATAAAAGGATATACCATGGACAAAAGAAAGCAGGAGGACAGAGATACAGTGCAAGAGTGTAATGAAAATATAACAAATTTGTTGCATAAAATGAACAGACTTATACATCCGGGTCCACAGTCCACCAATTATCTTAATAACCATTGCATATAATGGGTATTTCTATATATCTAAAATGAATTATTTATTTAGTGACTGTTTAGAATTTATTGAGTGAAATTTAGTTTTTTTTAACATTGACAAAATATTATTTTGGTGAATATAGAACAGTAAGATCGATATAAAGTATACTGTTATTTGAGTAAGATTTGAGGAGTGGCAGACATTTGTGCCCCTTTAGATTGTAAGCTCTGGTGATCATGAATATATTTCACACCATTTCCTCAGGGTGTTTTCATTAAGCATATTTTCTTAATTCTTCAACAATACAATAATTCTCTCTACCTGAATCCATAGCCAGGGCTCTTTGAGTGTTTAAACACGCATCTCCATCTTTATCCATAAAATATTCAACACTGCAGACCTTGTCTAAAAATAGCAATTTATATAAATAAGAAAAAAATGTTTATGCAACTAAAAGCTTTTGTTGTAAAACAAAGTCATCTATTTATGTCTTACAGAGGTATTTTGGTTATCCTGAGTTCATTTCAATGTCATAAACACCTTAATGTAAGAAGAGTAGCACAAGCTGCAGTGCAGCTGAACTCCTTGTATCTTTTATGAGGGCCTCTGACTGTACTGGATCGAGATACTCTAGATTGTAAGCTTGTGAGCATTATACTTTTATATATTTATTTATATATATATTCTTGATTTACGCAGGGTATATGTGGAAACGAGAGAAATCTCAATGTATTCCAAATGGTAAAATACTCTTTAAATAAATAAATATTTTGGCCTCTAACATTGTTGGCCATGGCAACATTCAATATAATTAAAGTGGACTTGTTATTTACAAATGCATGCAAATACCAGGGTACACATAAAATACCAACCATTTCTACTATATTCTCTAGCCTTTAATTTTCACAAATAGCACAGCGCTCAGTATTTATAATTTCTGAAAATACGGTTTTTATCTTTTCATGTTCTCTCTTAGCTGAAGCTTCCACTGCTATTTTCCCTTGGAGCTTACCTCCAGAAGTTCATGCCCTTTGACATAAGCCTTAAATTAAGAGTTCTAGGGTAATTTACAGTAACATCTAAAACAGTCCTTTTGCAGCTCTGAGACATCCTGGTTCACTTTCCTCTACTAGAAATCCACTCTGGAGCCCTTCCAGACAATTAAAGCTAACTCTCACCACGGCATTGTTCCCAAAACCTATACCCTGACTTTATGCATCTTCTCTCTACTTTAAGCTGCTAGTGTTTCATAGAATGATGAATTTCCCCTGCAGCATGATTCATGTCTTTCACAGTAACCTAGCAATTGATTCTTCGCTCATCAGAGCCTACCGTTGTAGAAAAAAAATTATATCCATACTTATGTTTTAGAATATATATAAATATATATATATATATATACGGTATATATTTATATGCAATTGTCATTTTACCTTGCCGCAGTAATGTAAAATCCAGTAATAAAGACTCAATAAATCACAATGATCCTTGTTTTACTTTAAACATTGCAGGTGGTATTTTTTTTTAACACACTCTTGAATTTCTGATGGCTGTAGTTACCGTTTGCAATTAGCAACGGTAATTCTTAAAACGCCTAAAAGTTTAGGGTGTATTTTTTTACTTGTACAAACACATATGCAGGTGCAACATGCTTTCTGTCTTCTTTTTATTTATTTAATGTAAGAATCTGTTTTTTTTTTAATTCATTAAATAAACAGTTTAAGAAAATAAATAAATAAATAAATAAATATTATGCTACATTATTTTATTATCATATTTAAATGAGCATCTGCTTTATCCTATACATTGTCAGATCAGACAGATGTGAATATCTATATCCCCCACCTCAAACAGTACACCTATATTGCACATTACTCCAGTGGATTAGGCAAGGTTTTTTCGTGTCAAAACAATGTAAGTCATAGATATTGTCTTTTGAGGGGAACTTAGATGAAGGCAAGGTGTGGGAGGTTTGGAGCAAGGACTGATCTTAAAAAGCGATTTTTTAGAGGTTTCACAAGAGTCAAAGGGAATGGCATTAATTGTGGCCCTACCCACTCCTACCTATTTTTGGCACAATACCACCGTTTAAAATTTACCCATTTTTTGTGATGATGATTGATGAATTTTATTTGTGGAGGAAGTTCTTTAGGCCAATAACATATTGAGTTATTGAGATGTCACCCTGTGTGTATTCTGGCACTATCCTTGAATGGAATAGAGTTATTTTTGAAGAAACAAAAAAGTAGAGTAAAGTGATACCTTTTGTGATCTACAGGCTAACATGGTGCCATTCTTTCTCTCTAAACCCTAAAGTTGTGTCCCATGATTTTGTAAGTATTTATCAATATAGTCAACCAAGGCAACCTTGTTTGGATTTACAATGTTTCGCAGATTGATCTGTACTGCATGAATCCACATATATTTAGAGCTTTATAGCTCATCAGTGACCTTTCCTTAAATTTAAAATGTGTTATTTCAATATTGGTCCAAGAGAAGATGGTCCAAAGAAGTTTGTGATACTGTTTAAAGGACCAAAGTTCATAGAGTACAATGTAGGGTTATAGTAGTACACTAATATACAGATTCTCTCAAATAATCCCATTTCATTGACAACACTTGGGCATTTCCTTTATTACAAACAGGGCCAGCCCGACAATGGAGCCGAGTGGGGCAACTGCTCCAGGCGGCACTTTTGAAGGGGCGGCACTTTGCCGCGCCAAGCCCTTTTTTTTTTTAAAGCCGAGAAGAGAGAGAGAGAGGGCGCCGAGTGGTTTTATCTTAACAAGTTGTCAGTACCCGCTCAACGCCCCTCACTCTCTCCTCTGCGAGCCCTCTACCTCGGTCTCGGTGCCGGCTTGTAATGTTGAGCGTCGGAAGATGACGTCATTTCCGGCGCTCAGCATTACAAGCCGGCACCGAGACCGAGCAGGGAGACTCACCGCAGGACTGCTGAAAGGTAAGTACGGGAGGGGAGAGGAAGGGTAGATAATGGCGGGGGAGCAGGGAGAGGAAGAGTAGATAATGATGGGGGGGGCGGCATTTTAAACTTCGCCCCAGGCAGCATTTTGTCTTGGGCCGGCCCTGATTACAAAGAACCAATCGAACTATTTCAATAAACCTAAATAATAATGTATAATGTAGTAATGTGAGAAGATGATAAACCTTAAATTCTCACTTTACTGTTGCTGCTGTTTTACCAAGAATACAAGAATTGGTGCACCTTGTAGTGTAAAGTACAAAAAAGTCATTGTCATATTTTACTACTGAATTTTATGGTTTAGCTTATTGAAAAGCTGAGCTGATTTGAGTGAATGAACCATGAAAATATTTTCATCAAATAGTTCAGTATAAAAAAAATTCTCATCAGCGCAGAGAAATATGTGAATTGTTTGGTTATGCGAGGGCACGATAAAATTCTGGAGTTGTTTGTTCCATCAAAATTGTGGTCACCTTTGCTCTTATGTGTCATAAAGGAGAAATGTTCAACAGAACTGAAACTCTCCTTGGGAAAGCACGTAGTGCTGCAAAAATGAAATGCTCACAAACTGGAGCACTACATGTGTCACTCGGAAAACAAATGGAAATTGAAAAGCAGTTCGAGCATACAAAGCAAGACTACTATTGCCACAAACTAAGGCATTTATCTTAAGAGGAAATTGTAATGTAATCAGAATGAGGTCTATAATCATACAAAAAGGTCAATTCAATGAAATTTTACAACCACAAAAGAGGAAATGAGAAAATCTTGAGCCAGATTCAGGTTTAAGGTTATAAAATTGTAGGTCCTCTGTGAAGATGTTATTTAGATATTAAATATTTCTTGTGAGCAATTTTAAGAAATAACTATTTTGATTTTAAAGAAAGTAGGTTTTTAGACCACTGTTTTCTTTTACCCCTTAAAAGAATTGTGGATACAGCCATTCAAATTGAAAGGATATTCCAATGTAACAAAAATGAGTGTTACTAACCAGATTGTGAATTAAAACCTAATTTCTTCTTAGCTAATGTTCTTGAATTAACTAAATTAGTTTCAACAACATTACCAATATAAGTCAGCCAATCTAACACAACAGCACTCAATAAACCAAACTCGAACAGCAACTTTTCGCTAAATTTGCTTAAAGTCAAGATGCTTTCCAGTGCAATTTGGTGCTGATGTGGTTGACTACTAAGTATAGGCTCCCTTAAATAAAGCACATGCAGAACTGATACTAAAATCAAGTACACGCAAACCAGCCTGGCAGGATCCTTGAAAAATAACTTACATTTTTTCCTGATGTAAAGACTCGGATATTAATTTGTCCTTGGTCTTGTCTGAGAACCAGGATAGGTTTATGCCTGTCTCATGCATATTTAAATTCCCTCACTGTATTAGCCCCTACCACTTCTGCTTGGAGACTGTTCCACTTATCTTCCATCATTTGCTTACAAAGGGAAATATTCTGGATTGTTCCATATGACAAAAATATAATTGACAAAATATTTAGAAAAAATAATAATTCAATATCCCATGTCCTACTTTCGGCAATATTTATGATCATGGTGCATTACTAGGTAAAGCGCAAACTTGGTAAAGAGAGTTTCTGTTCTACGTCCTATCTGTAACAAAATGCAGCATTATACACATAATACCATTTTTTTTTACCAGGGACATTTTTCTTGTTATGTGACACACAAGTAGACAGTGGTTGTTGCCATATAAACTGTAACTAAACCTTACAAAATATAATTCAACCTTAATAATTAAACCTTAATAATTAAATATAACTTATTCACTTACTATGTAATGTAGCTGAGTAGCTGTTTTGTTGGAGACTGGAGAGGTGCAGCACCTTAAACAGAAGATGCTCACCAACACCTTCATACAGGTCCATTCCTTTGGTCCTGCTACTCAGTGTATTAAGTCTGAGGGCACCATGATCAGTGACACAGGGCAGCAAATTGTCTGCCCCCAGTATGTCATATCCTGGGACCCTACTTCTTAGGAATGCATAGCACTTACATACTAAGAAGGTTGAGCTGGCACATACCTCTATAGAGTAAATTGACCGGTTACAAGGAAAATTTTTGGTCTCCCATATTGGACCATTAACGCCTCTCTAGATATGTTGGTCTATTCCTATGTAGAATATCTGGATTCTCTAACATGGTTACTAAGACACTTAAGACCATAGTCTGTTCTAGAACTGGTTCTTTAGACTGTTTCAGAATGCACTGAATGTAATGCCACACAAATGTCACATTCCTAATTAAATCTCTATGCACACATAATACACCATTTGATTTATTCTTCTGTCTTTTATTTGTCCTTTGATTGCCAGACTGTCTTTGAAATTAATGCATTGCATATAATTCTTTGGTAGAACTCAAAGGGCTTCTCCAAACCTTGACTAGCCGCATTTTACTACCTGGCTGTGATTAACCTTTTTTTTCTACTGCAATTAAATCCCTAATGGAAGTCATACATTTCATATGCTAACTGGTTACAATGCCTCTCAGTTTATCATCAAATATATTTCCAGAATGTTACTGTTCTAGCTTTATTGTCACTTAGGGCAGAGTGCGACAATTTCTTATTTTTATGTTGCAAAATTATCCTCACCTACTCGCTCATTTCTTTTAAATTGCTTTTAATCTTTTATCTTTCTGTTTCCAGTTTATTGTGAAACCTTAGGATATTTTTATTCCACGATCAATTGCTCATTGCAGTCATTTAAAAAAAAAATTAGCCCATAGCTATTCAAAGCAATATACCTCCATGGTGAATGAAATATTATGCATTCAGGTACTCTTACTATACACAACCTGAAAATAGTACCAGTATTGTGGTGCTTACAGGGATTATTTGGAGGGGAATCAAATGAATTGACTCTCCCTTTAAACATCATCGTTGTGTAATAGGCAGTGATGGAGAATATTTTGCAGTTTAGCTCACATCATATCTAGATATCCATAGATAGATAGATAGATAGATAGATATAGCAGTAGGCATGAACTTTTACCCATACTTTAAGTGAAACTATCCACAAGGCAACCAAGGCTTGGGACACCTTGCTGAGATAAGAACGTTTTAACACATCTAGTCAGCCTACTTGAGTTTGAGAGTCATGGTTGCTCCCTGCAGCAACTTTGGTGCTAAAGTTAACATTCAGGTGTCACATTACATTACCCTACTGAGTTCCTGCACCCCAGAGCCATACCTGTGAACTTTCTAAATAAGCTAACCCTTTATTACTGGCATTTAATGGAGTCGCCTGCATTTAAGTAGGGATATCAACCATAGCATACTGGTAGCAAAAGCTACCAACAATAGATAAATAATCACAACAGTGAAGAAAATGGAGGAGTCAGTTCCATACTGTATGACCCCAAGAACCTGCCCCTTCCCCCTGAGATTGGGCTCAGGGTCCAGTCTTTAGAGTTCCTAGGCATGTCCAGAGGACCCAATTTGAACCAGCCTTTCTGGACCCACATGGGGGAAATATTGTGAGCGTTATAAGAATCATATCTGCATCCACCAAAGACATAACCATGGAATTTCTTTAATTTTCCATGATGCATATACAGCATACAGCATGATGTCTACACTGAAATATTGCGCCAACCATCATCAAAAAATGTGTTTCTTTGCCATCTGAAATTGAGAATTCTGAATCAATTGCTTACAAATAATGGACTGTTTGAATTAACATCAAACTCCACATGTTGATGTGTTGATGTGGATGGACGCAAAAATGAGCTGAGTCCGGACATTACATGAATCCACATTGAACTTTGTGAACAAAGCATTGACAGGGGCACAGATGTGTTCCAGATGTCTATAGTGCTTACTTACTATACTTACTTCATATATTACATTATCAAATGATCTGGAGACCAATATCCTGTTAATTGTGAAACACCTTAGAAATTGAAGCTTTTAAAATAATTAATTTGATAATGTATTCTGTATGTAGTCCTAGTGATGATGGAGGGGTGACATCATGTGCCCTGTCTATACTGTTACCTGTTTACAAATGTAATTTATTTGCAATAAGAGTAGCAACTTAATATCAACGTCCTAATAAAATATCAGATTTCAAAAATATGATATCTTGTCTGTACCTTAAAGTTGTACATTTACATATAAATATTGTTTCCAGTTTTCACACTACTGGCATCCCACCAATAGGTGCCTCTGTGTGTTAAAAGTGTTTTTAAACTTCCACTAAATCACTTCATCAGATGATCCATTAGGGACATGCACATAGTATTGGATTTCTTTTATAATGGGCAGTTACACTCCTTATCACAGTTAAGGGAAGTGTTTTAATACTGTTTCAGGTGTTACCGGCCCTCGTAATTCCTAAACTGCCTTGTTTCATCCTTATATTTAGGAACTCTGCTCTTTAAAAAAAGAAAAAAAAGGTTTTCTTGTGCATCAGATTTTAAAAATGGTATATTGGTTGCTTCCTGGCTGCAATAGGTGTCCCAGACTCTGTTAGACATATGGTTATGAGGGAAGAAGAGTTGGGGTGTCGAAAGACCAGTGGTCAGAATTGTTAGCTATTACATGAGTGGTTTCAAAGAGTGTTTCCTACCTGGAACTTAATAAGAAGATACTATTTCAATACAGTCCCAAACATGGGTGGGCAAAGTGTCTGTACTGGCCATTAGTGTCCATAACAAGGCTTGTGGAAATCATTGTTACTTATGGCACATTTAGTCAAATCTCCTTCACAAAGAAGGTTGCTGTCTAACTGTGGTCCCAACCACACCTCAAAAACTATTTTTGCAAGTTTCTAGTACATTTTTAAGTAAATGTGTCTTCATTCACTACGACACATACCTGATGGGCTTGTCCACAGCATAAACAATTTTTGTAGGAAGTAATTGAATAGCATGTTTGAAGAAACAGCTGCTACATTTTAGTAACAATATATTAAAATATGGGACCTGTGGATTTCACACATAGCTGAGATTACCAATCGGTTTTTACTTTAGTCCTCTACAGGTTGGCCAGTTTTATTTATTTTCTTTTTTCTTCTGGAAAAGAGTTGTGTGAAGCTGATTAATCGGGTTTTGTACAGAATTTGGAGGACATTTGACTGAATTACCCTTAGGACTTCCACAAGACTTGTTATGGACAGTGATGTCTGGGTACCGGCATTTTCCCAACCCTGTTTAGGACTGTATACCTTTTTGTATGTAACTTGAGTTCTCCAAAGCATGGTGGACCTGTCCTCATCTCAAATGGTTTGTTTTGTGGTTAACACTTTGTACCTATGAGACAAAGCAGTGACATTCCATATGTTTCTTAATGGCATTCCCATAAACAAATACAGTAATCATTTTAAGATTTTTTTCTAATACGTTAAATATAAAACCGTTCTTCTGATAGGACAAGAAGTATTTAGTTTTTAGACACTGCCCAGTTTTTTTTTTAACTTCTTTATCAATTTTCTCTCTGATTTGCTGAATTAATACTTAGAGACAGAAGTGCTCCGTGACTGCAGTCTGTATTTCTTCTAACTGCAGAGACTCGGCCATGCAATTGAAATAAGTGTGTCAGCATTCTAGGTAAAAATGAATGACGAATCAATCCAGACAACTGCAGAATATAGAACTGCCAAAACTGGGTCTTAATCAGCAGGGCCGGCCCGACAATGGAGCCGAGTGGGGCAACCGCTCCAGGTGGCACTTTTGAAGGGGCGGCAAAGTGCCCCTTTTTTTTTTTTTAAAGCGAAAGAGAGAGAAAGGGGCGCCGAGTGGTTTTCGCTTACCAAGCTGTCAGTACCCGCTCGGCGCCCCTCTCTCTCTCCTCTGCGGCGAGTCTCCCTGTTCGGTCTCGGTGCCGGCTTGTAATGCTGAGTGCCGGAAGATTTCTGGCGCTCAGCATTACAAGCCGGCACCGAGACCGAACAGGGAGACTCGCCGCAGGGCTCCTGAAAGGTAAGTACAAGGGAGGGGGGGGGCAGGGACGGAGGGAGAGGGGTAGATAAGGGGGGGGGCAGGGACGGAGGGAGAGGGGTAGATAAGGGGGTGGCGGCATTTTAACATTCGCCCCAGGCGGCATTTTGCCTTGGGCCGGCCCTGGTCTTAATGCACAATAATACACATTGTAATGTATAGGTAAAAAAAATTGAGACTTGGCTATGCACTGAAAGGTAGCTATTAATTTACTATGACAAACATTTAATCTATACCTATTTAATATAGCTGTAATGTTGCCACATAATTGACCATATAGTTTTTTAACAGTTTATATAATATATAGAAAGTTATTAAAGTTGAGTAAGCATTTTAGTATGTGCTGCGTTTACCTGGTTCCTTGAAGCGGTGACTTCTATTTTAGGCTCACAGCATGCTATGCAATTTTGCAGAGCAGTTTTCCTGGTGATTACTACACTGTAAAAAGTTAGGCAGCTGCAGGGACGTGAAGGTATGTAATTTTCACGAGTCTCCTTGTATGTGATGCTCTTTCAGAGAACAAGATTCATTTGGATCCCGAAGATGAAGAGCCTACTCATCCTGGTGCTAATTTCTCTCTGTGGGGCTGATCACCATGCCAGCAACTCCACAATACATCACGACAGGATTATTCACATCCATGGTAAGAGAACAGCCACCGTATGGAAGTATATGTGCTTAAGGGTAATATAGAGACATATAATAAATGCTCCCATATTCTCTGCACTGTCTCAGATTATACTGCATTGACTTTTCCTTTGGGCTAAGTTTTCTTGCATGCCCCTCAATTTCTTATCCTTCCAATAAATGAAAAGCCTTCTTTATATATATATATATATATATATATATATATATATATATATATATGTACATGGGTAAACCCTGCCTTGGCTGCATGCTGTACAATAACACATTATTTTCTACGTTACTGCAGTGTCCTTCAAGCTCGATAGGTAACACATTATAGCACAAGTAATCTAGAATTACATTTTTTCATAACAAGAATAGGTTTCCTTTAGTTTAGGAATGTGTTTTGAAATTAAGATGAATTTGCAATTTACATGCTGTTTCCAGTAATTACTATATCTGCAGCACAATTTTTCCCTGCAGTAGGTTGCAGCTGTTTTAGTTTTGGCTCAAATAGTTAAAAGTCACAATATAGTGTGCAAATATGCTAAAGGGACACAGATATAAAACACTGATGCAGTTGTGTCATAGCTTCAAATAATCCAAAATTAAATGTATATATTTTTTAAATTACTTTTTAATCTATTTTTATCTGGAAAACAACAGTGTTCTAGGAATACTTTATAAATTTTAATGGAATCACACAAATTGTTCAAGCGTATAAATGGTGAATAAATCATGGAGGCAGTTGTCCATTACTCTTGCATCAAATGGTTAAAGGGTCACAGTGTATTTTTACATTTTAAATACGGTATTTTATTCATGAATGTACTTTAGCATTAAAGAAAATGTGGTTTTATTCCATCTTATTCGAATAAACTTCCTTTATCTGCAGATTTAGAGGTTGCCATTTTTGTCTGTCATGTGATATTTTCGGTGTCATTTCCTGCTCATACACCACACTGAGCTGCACAAACACCACATTCCCTGGCAGGCCCGGACTGGGACAAAAAATAGGCCCGGGCATTTAAGACTGAGCAGCCCATTTTTATTTATTTATTTATTTATTTATAAATGAATCATAACGTCATGCAATTTATAAAGCGCTATATCTTCAATGAAAGATTCCAAACAGTAACTAATCTTTGACCATTTAGTTGGTACTTTAAAAAAACAACTAGTGGCAGTGTGGCACTCCTTGGGCCTTGGCTGGTCAGATCACCCTCACAGACTCACAGCACAGCAGGGAAGAAACTCAGACCTCAGACCACCCCAACTGAATTCCGGCGCTCAGCCAATCTGATAGGCGGAGCAATGTGACTAAAAAAAGTCATCATACACCAGACCCCTGAAGCCACGATTTAGTGTCACTAATCCTTTTTAATAAGATACGCAGGTTGAAATAGAGTAAATAGCACAATACCTTTACTTTTCCTCTCACTGATTTCTGGGCCTAGAATGTTTTGTCCTCTGAAGTGACTAGAAATTCAGGAGGGCGTTTTATCTCTGGATAAGTAAAAATAAATAGTTCAATTTATTCCTACAGAAAGTAAAGGGCCAGAAAACAGATGACTAAATATACACCAGGACAGGCTCTGCCACCCAGACACACACAAGGACAGACTCTGCCACACCGACACCCAAATACACACACCAGGACAGGCTCTACCACCCAGACACACACAACAGGACAGGCTCTGCCACACCGACACCCAAACACACACACCAGGACAGGCTCTGCCACCCGGACACACACATCAGGACAGGCTCTGCCACACCGACACACACACCAGGACAGGCTCTGCAACACCGACATTTCCTTGGGCCCTGCTCCACGCTCCCTAGCATGCACCACTCCCTCCACTACCACACCAAAAAAAGAAAATGCCACACTGACTGCAGATTACAGAAGACTGTGATATAGTCAGTGCAGTCTTCCCCCCTTCTCACTCTGACCATGACTTTGAGAGGTCCTCTCCCCTGAAATCATTCCCAGTCTTTTTGTCCCTCATTCACCAAGCCATACCTCTCCTTTCCTTCCTCCCTGTGAACTATAGATCAAACACATATAAACAGCACTTGCATGTATAGATCACATACAAACCCTATATTTGCAGGTATGCTTAAATGATGTATGGAAACATAGCATAGCGGGTATAAATCAACAGAATCAACACACCAAGCTTTGCAAGTATAGATCAATTGAAAATCACGTTAACTCAGCGTTGAAGGTATAGATCAAATAAACAAAATCAGACATACAAACCCTTTATTTGTAGGTATACAATAATAATGTATGGAAACAGAGCGTACCAGATACAGATCAACAGAATAACACACACCCAGCTTTGCAGGTATAAATCAATTGGAATTCACATATAAACTCAGCATTAAAGGTTGCACCGGTTGCACACCCCAAAGCCAGCCCCTATTGCCCACATAGAACCTGATCAGCACCCAGATTACACACATATTACAGCCCAGCCTGAGCCAACGTGGTCCCCTAACAGCCCAGTGTAAGACATCTTTGTCTGCAAACAGCCAACCCTTCATGTGCCATCTTTGCATTTTCCCAAATCACTTAAACATTCATGACAGACATAAACACTTACACAGTTACTCACTCATTCACACGAATCATTTACACATATTCATTAATGAAGTCTCACAAATCATTCAAGTAATTAATCCACACATTAGTTAAATTCATTCTCGTATGCATTCACACAATTCATCCACACATTTATTCATTCATTTTCGTACACATTCACACTACCCCCTCTCCCCATCTACCCCTGCTCTTCTTAACTGCCCTTCTCACTATGTACCCCCTTCCCCACAATATGTACCCCCTCTCCCCCTTTCTCACTATCTAACCCCTCTCCCCCTTCTCACTGCCTCTTCTCATTATCTACTACCTTTGCCCCATCTCACTGCCCCCCCTCTGCTCCTTCTCACTGCACCCCCCCTGCTACTTCTCACTGCACCCCCCTACTTACCTTGTTGCCGGAGTCCTGCGGTGGGGGCGCGAGGCGTCCGTCTTCCCAATCTGCCACGGTGCGCACTTCACAGCTGAAACGCCGGCACCGCGACGGAGTCACGAAGAGTGAGGGGCGCCAAGCGGTTGCTGAAAACTTCACGAGCGACCACTTGGCGCCCCTGCCCGGGACTTAAATTAAAACATTGGTTTTTTTGTGTGTGGTTTTTTTATAAACTTTATTTAACACGGAGGATGTTATATAAAGTTCTAAACAAACAAACAAAAAACCCCGATGTTTTAATTTAAGTCCTGGGCAGGTGCCCCTGCTGTAGTGGCGCCCTGTGCGGCTGCACATCTTTAAGGCCGGCCCTGGTGGGGGCTGCCCGGCCCCCTTGAATGGCGGGCCCGGTCGCAGTTGCTGCTGCCTAAGGGGCAGTTGCCCCTTTTGCCCTGACTGGGCCTATTTTAATGTAGGGGCCTCGAGCTGCAGCTCCATCAGCCCCTACGTCAATCCAGCCCTGGGCCGCCCGGCCCACTGGGCAAATGCCCGGTGTGCCCGATGGCCAGTCCAGGCCTGTTCCCTGGTATTAGCCTCTACCGCTACTGATGGGATGCTGTTCCATTTATTCATCTCAATAAAAGGTGGTCCTTAGGACATATTAGTGCATCCAGATGCATAAAGATCTTAATGCCTTTGCATAGAGGTCAGGCTGTCTAAAGATAACCTGGACTCTCCTCTGTCAACAGGAACCAGCATTACATGACTGACCCAAACCTCTTAAGCCAGAAGTGTTAACAAACCCAATATAGGGAAATGTATAAGGGATGGATGTGGCCATCTAGAAAATAAAAATAGAATGTGGGATAGTCCTGTAATCTGGGACGTAAATTGGATAGTTTCCAGCAGTGGTACCTACTCTTTAAAAGAAATCCAAAGCAAAATTGCAAAATATCTATTAGTATAGTTTGTTTTACATACTGGCACTAATATTTAGGTTTTATGAGCTTCCATATGTTTTCAAAAGTAAAAAAAAGTCTGGAAATTGGGTAATAAGTGATACATTTTTTGTTGGTAAAGGTATGAAAAATCCTATTTAATGAAGGGGTTAAGTGGAATTATTTTGGGCATTTCCATTTTAAAATATGGGGGTTATTTGATCATTGGGAAAATACAGGTACCAAGGTGGAAGCATTTACTTAAAAGTAGTGCAAACTCTATGAATGGAAAGTTAATATGGCTGGCAACCTATATTTTCTGTACAATAAGTGATGTATTCTAGCCTAGGCTGACTAAGACAGGAGGTCCATGGACAGTGGCAGTTCCTCGCAGCCATTGGGCACAGGCCTCCATAGACTCAGTTGAAAGGCACTGCACATCTTTAAAACACAGCACACCGGGATATGACAACATATTCCAGCGTCCTCTTTGCGGATGGAGAATATGGAGGGTCAGGACCAGGGGGAAAGCCCCACAAAGCCGGGGTTTGGGGCGATCAGGCTGCCTGGTGGGCCTCTGCTTTTTGAGAACAGGCCTCCATTGGTGCGTTTTGTGACGTCACATCTTGGTGCTCTTTTGGAGGATAGAGTGGGTTGCTGAGAGTACTTCCGTGGTTCAGTCCTAAGGCTGGCAGAGCTATACATTTCTGTATACAATATTGTTATAAATGCCATAATATACAGTTGCATTAACACTATTGCATTACATAATATAACATCCAGCATGGTAAAAGTATAGCTCTCCTAATGCAAGGAAAAACACTCTAAACTATTTATCATAAACTCAACCCCACTGTTGTATCCCTAGTAACAACAGTGACAAGTAATGATGGGACTAATGCTTTCTTTAAATGTAATAGTAAATAAGCCCTAAAAGCTCTGATCCAGCATAGCTGACAATCCCCTGGACAGGACAAAATGTTAATGATCTACCTTCTTGTTAGTAGATCATTTCTCCATTTTACCCTGGCCCTGCCATCATAGTCCCGGCCATAGTCCCTCTTTTCATCCCCTTTGCAGCTCTCAGGGTGTTATATTCCATGCCCTTGAAATTTACTCTTAACTTTGGATTCCAATAAATGTTTTTTTGTTATTAGATTGGATTGTTCCCAAAATAACCATATTAAGAATACTGCAAATAACATGTTACAGTTGAATTTACAGCAATTTGGGGGCCTTACATATATTATAAAAGGGCAAAATATAGTTTTGATAGATAAATTAAACTGGACATATTTTCAACCAAGTCCAAATAAAAATAGGAAGGATTTTACTAATTAAAATGGATTTTGCTTGGGTTATGGCCAGTGGTTAGGAGGGCTATCTGTTTTCATTGTTGTTTTACATGGTGTCGCCTGCGCTTATCACTTTCTCTGTGTTCCTGAGATTTGTCCTTGCTGTCCTCAGTTGAGAACTTAATTCTGCATAACATATACACTGTAACTTTTTCAAGGACTCTTAATCAGTCTAGACTCCAGCTTTAACTTATCACTATGTTTACTTAAAACGTGTAGATTCAGTTGTGTTCTGTGAATGTAAGGTGTAGCGCTAATGCTGTTTTTGGCAAGAGCAGTGCTCGGCATTGTAGGTAAGTAGGAGGTCAGATAAACTATACTACAGTTGTCTATTTGGATGCTAGTGGAAAAAGCAAAGGCAATTAGATGTTCTCCAATTTCGTCAGATCTGAGCAGGCTTTGCTACATTGATTCCATGTTTTAAGAAGAATATAAATATTAGAAATCCATAGTTCAGGGATTCACTTTGAAAAAAGTTGACCGTGTCAATGGTTTAGATTTTTAAAAATGCAATTGATTAATGTCTTACACATAGTAACATGTCAGAGACATAACTAAATAAAATGGATGTTGTGTATGGTATTGCTAATTTTCTGTGAGGTCATCATATTCTCATAGAATTACCGATGATAATACATAGAAAATAACTACATGTGGCATCCAAGTGAATTGTCACATCTGAAATCTGTCTTTTATGTTATTATTGTCTTATGTAGGCGGTTATAGCACAGAAGTTATAATTGTTATACAGTCTATATATATAAATATAGATATATATTATGGCAAAGTGGTTAAAAAGGTGATGCAACAGATGGCAGCTCTCATATGAAGCATGACAAAAAAAACAGAGTGTGTTTTTATAATACTTCTTAAGTCTCAAATGTTCTTATATTCGTATAAAATCAGTTAAGATTCCCTAAATCAACATCAATGACAGTCCTTTCCAAGAATAGTATCTTGTAACTCTACAAGCTGATTTCTCAAGTCTTAGGTTGTAAAAATAGCATTGGCTTCATCAAACAGAAACTTTGAGGTTACAACTTGGTGGTGGTATTACTGACTTTATAATATCGTTCCAATAACCACGTTAACCTGGAGGTCTCCTCATTGGCTGTACTAACCTCACCCCTTTCACGCTCCCACTTTCTCATTGCTAAGCTCTGTACTTTCTTATGTTAGCTAGTATTATGCGCTCCCATTAGTTCCTATTTTAAAATATTCTCCAAACCTCTAGTGACCAAATATATGGAATCATAGTATCTGTATGTCTTTATTTTAGAAGACTTAGCAATATTCTTCCTAAATGGTTAGTTAGATTTGAAATGCTAGATTTAGTAATGCTGCACTAATAAAATGTATTTTCATGTGTAATGTGTATTATACCTTATTCTGTAGAAAAGATAATAATAAGCCGTGGCGGTATTACATATATCATTTTAAAATGTGCAGTTCCATACTAACATAAAATATGCATACATTGTTCTGTCATCATAATCAAGAACAATCCTCCAAAGCAGGAACATTTGCTTAAATAAATTTTTAAGCTGTCTAGAAATACATTACACTCTTGGATAATACCAGACAAATCCCAGGACTTGTGACAAGGGAATAGAATGGAGTAGCTGTGTTCGAAATTATTTTGTGCATATAGGATTGGATATGGGGTTTCATAACGGCAGATGTTCAAGCTCAGTGAAAACAAATTATAGGTTGCGAAATCAAGGAAGCAATTTTTACAATTTACCCACACCGTGTGTTAATATGTTGTCACCCCTGATATTGACTTTAGTAATCTATAGAGAAAATTAGGCTAGTGACCAATACCCAGTGGCATAGCCTATCCACCATTGGCTATACTGGAATAATTGTAATTTTCAATGTTTTTTTAATTAAAGTAGTATCCAAAAAAGGTCAATGCTGCCCACTGCTGGGAGATATCCTGACTTTACCATTTAATCTCTTTATCATAATGCAATTCTGTTTGATATACTTCTCTGTTTTACTATGATGGGTACCTCTGCCATGGTTACAAATAAAAATTGTTGGTTCTAGAAAAAAAATAAAATAGACATCTGGCCATTCTAATCATCTAAATCACAAACCAGAATTCATTTATTTTTACTTCAGATGTTAATGTAAACTGCACCCAAGGGTTTGAACTGTATCAAGAGGCCCTCGGGAAAACTCTCAACAATAGTGTCTTGAGTTTCTTATTATCAGTGTTTTAAAACTGACCCATTTCCAATTACATTTTTTACAGAGAACGGACCACATCTGTACGTGGAGGTAGAACAAACAAAAATAATTTCACATCGAGGTGGTAATGCAACACTGCCTTGCAAATTTCAACATGACTCAGTATCTGCTGGCTCACCTTCTCATAAGATTCGAATCAAGTGGACTAAACTAACATCAGATTACCTCAAGGAGGTGGATGTCTTTGTTTCAATGGGGCATCACAAGAGGAGTTATGGCAGCTACCAGGGCAGGGTTTACCTGCAAGGAGCAAGTGAAAATGATGCTTCTCTAGTAATCACTGACGTAACACTGGAAGACTATGGCAGATACAAATGTGAAGTCATTGAAGGACTGGACGATGATACAGCGGTTGTATCTTTGGATTTACAAGGTAAGCAATAGTTTAAAACAATTATTAGTTGTGTGTCCTCTTGCCCCCTCCTTCCAGGAACATATGTACTAGCACACACATGATCACACATTCTAACTTAATATACACATACACACACACTTACACAAACAAACTTTAACACACACATACACTCTAACACTAAAGCATCCTCACTCTATTATTCGGCACTCTTAACATCAAACCTCCACCACATCACACCTCTACAGCTTTACCTTGCCCACAAGTGCAAGTGGCCTATTACCACAGGGTCAGCAAACATTGTGACCCCAAGGTGTTCTTGCCTCCGCCAGTCAGTCCAGTTTAAATTATTTTGAGCTGCCGTTAATAACTAACAAATGACACATGTGGACTATTTATCTCATATAAAGCTGATCATATACTCTGAACATAAAGGTATTTCCAGATACGATGGTCATAAAACAAGGGACGTTTATTTTTGGTTATCCAACTCAACTTTTTTGTACATTATCATTTTGTATTTACTATATATAGTATATATAGTACACTATCTTGTGCACCTCTAGGTATTCCAGTGGGCGTTAAGAGAATTTTAGGTAAAATACACAGGCCGTCAAATTATAGCAGGCCACAGATCAGCTGCCTCTTGCCAGCCCTCCTCTGGATATCCATATCGAGATCATGCTACTATTTATTTAACGAGACAAGTTAGAAGTAAGAATAAATCCCAGCTTTATTTGGTACAGTGTAAATTTTTTAAAATATTGAGGTGCTCATCGCAAGTTAAAAAAGTGATTGAATAGGGAACTTCATATATTTCATTTTATGTTACTAGTTAAATTGTAGGTTTTTGTGACAGCTTCAGTTGTTGGTGACAGACTGTACTATGTAGTTAAATATTTTTTAGCTCTTTTTGCAATGAATAACAGTGACTGACCTTTTGAAACTGTAAAGATTTCAAGCTTTATAAATATTTAAATTTAAATGTCTCAGGCAGTTCTGATGTAATCATTTATTTAAGTTTTACCAACCCTAATAGGAACTAAATTATGGACTATCAGTTAGTTAATGTTTTTATGTCAGTGGCACCATGCAGAGAGGCAGCTTGTAGGTAAGGAAAGATAGCCCTGAGTGATATGAGATTGGAATAAGATTTTTTCTAAATACTACTACTACCGGTACTACTACTACTACTACTAATAATAATAATAATAATATTAGCATTATTATTATTTCTTTTTACCACACCCAGTCATTCTTTTTCCTTTGTAGGGAGGAATCTTATAGATCAAATAGGAATAATAGTCCTTAATGATATCTGATTGGAATTTGAGTTATTTTAAAAAGAGTAAGTCATACAAATTATTTAAATAATGTTAATTCATTGTAAAGAACTTTAACCACTTTAGTACAAGTTTTTTTTTGTATCTCAATTACAGGAGCTATTTTGACATTTTTGCCAAATGTAGGTTGAAGCATTATTCCCCTTTTCTTTTGAATAGTGTACCCACGTAAACTACTCTGTATATTGTTTTTTAAACAAGAGATACAGCTTTCGTTGGATATTACAGTTACATGATTATGTAACTAAGTTGAGTTACTTAATAAAAACATGGGAACAATAGAAAACAAATTGTTCATGTGTTTTCTTCTCTGAAGAAAATATAAATAGTCCCTCGTATAAATAGTTTGAGCTGAACTAAATTCTGATAACAAAAGCTCCAGACATGACTGTTCTCCTTAGTAAAGCCATGAAGAAAGCTATATGTCCCAATTCACCAATGTCTCTAAAGGGTAGGGGAGATAAGCTTCAGCCAAAGTAGGCAATGGCACTTTTCCAGTTCCTTCCCTGAGGGTTTTCAAGCTGCTGCCACAAGAACGGCAGGTTTCCTGTTGATAACTGCAATGCTATTGCCAGTATTTGTGGTATTATATACCTTTACTGTGTCTGGATATTGTACAGATTTGATCACCAGGCCTAAGAGTCAGCCTTTGATCTCCATATGGAGAGGATGATGGAGGATCTACCTCAGCCAGACCTCACTTACATTCATCATATGCTTAACACATTCATGCACGGGTAGCTATAATCCTCTGTATGTGGATGGTGGCGCTACTGCAATCTGATCCATCCTATGATTCCATTTTATACACCGAAGGAGAACTCCAGACGGGCATATCTGCAACATTTATAGATGTCACCATACAAGGGTAACCACATTTCCTAACTGCCATTCACTTACTTCTTTACTTACTTTCAAGAGTGTATTACATCAAAGTTATGTTTGAGATTGCCAAAAAAGTACATTATTCAGTATTTGTGGTGCAACCAATCACTGATATGTTGGACATATCTTACGATAAAGAAAACAAGAACTTTTTATTGTTTTCTCAATGAGAAACTTTTAAAACCATGTATATATTACTAGCCATATTTAATAAGCTGCAAAAAAAATAAAAAAATTACACAAATGTATAAATAACAGATAAAATAGTGTAAATATATTCTTGAAAATAAATATAATACTAACAAGACAGTAAATTATCAATATCTCTCTGAAATATTAATATTATACATCATTATGACAGCTGTCATTACTAAAGTCTACCAAATGACATGCTGTTGAGGGTAACGTTCTGGGAGCTGGTGGCTTAAGATAGAACAAAATTTAGACTGTGCCACCAAAAAACAGGTAATTTGACAGGTATACTAAAAGTAAAATTTGAATCCAAAGTCAGGGTCTTCAATATTTGTCTACTGTTATAAGTGGTATACTGAGACACTTACAGGAATAACACTTTGGCTCACATGGGGCTGATTTAGTGTTGGTGGCTCAGTGCAGCTAATCTGTTCAAACAGTTGGTAAAAACACCTATGGCCACTGAAGCAAACAAAAAAAACACATTACAATCAAGACATTTTTTTCTTACAAAAAATATTTTAAAACGATTGTTTAAAATTATATATTTTAAAGAATCGCTTTAAGATTAGTGCCACCCTTTTAGTCTTTAACAATAGATTGTAGCACTTTCATGTAATTATCTATCAACACTTTTCTTGATTGCTCAAATGTACAGTACTAAAATGCTACAAATTAACATTACATAACCTTCAAAAACGCTAAGAGTTACCACATTTTCTTCTGTTGTTAATTTTTCAGTGTCATGCCCACACTTACAGTGTTAAAAGAAAGTACATTGTGCGTTTATTGCTGTTACAAAATACACTTAATGCTTGCGTGTGCTCATTTGAAATGAACGATCAGATTGCCAGTAAAAAGCCTCCCTTTGGCTTTAATGGATTATCCATTGTAATGTATTCTGATTGTATTGAAAAGACCTTCGTTTTCTAGTTCTGTGCAGATATTCTAACAACCACATGCTGCTTTTGATTTTCTATGAAAAGTGTTTGTAATTAGATATCAGGGTAGAGATTGTAACCACACATTCCATCTTACTATTTAAAAAAGAATACTGATTTGAAAGTCAAATGATAACATACTTTTATACAAGCAAAATAACTCCAGCCTTGGATTGAAAACTGCTTGTACTGGCTGGTGTTGGGTGAGAGGAGGCTACCAAACCAATGTGAACGTCTGTGTCCTTTACTTATGCTTTGTTTTCTGCGGTGTGTAATACATGCGATGACAGCATTGGGTATGTCTGGGATTACAGTATGTAGGGAAATGGTGAAAAGGACTATACGGTTGAGGCATGTAGGAACAATGGACAGGCAGTGAGCAGAAAGGTCAGATGAATTGGAGAGAAATATAGGCTGGACTGGTCCAGGGAAATATACAAGGGGCATCATGGGGGAATGGCAGGGGTATATGGACAAAGGGGAAAGTACAGAGTAAAATTGGGAGCAGATTAATAAACATAATAGTTAGACATAGACTTCTGCAACTGAACCAAAAATGATTTGGACACATTTTTAGTTTCATTTTTGGTCCATTTGTTTTCATTGTCACCCTCATTCACGAGGACAGCCTCTTCCCTGTTCCTCCAATCCAGAGGGTGTGCCCAGAGGCTCCATCCTTTCGCTTAAGTTCATCCATGGAGAAGCAAATTAAGAAAGAAGACACAAGGAGAAGAGGGCAAAGACGTTAGGAGAAAAATCAAGATAAGAAGCAGAGCTGAGGGAAAGGAGACAGGAACACAGAGTTTTTTCCTTTATTTTTGCCTGTTTCATTGGGGATCCCTCATTGTTTTTGAGAATTCACACAAATTGACAAAATTGAAAACTTTTGTTGATTTAAATTTGTATGAATCCAAATGCAAGCGGTTATTACCGTATTTGCTCGATTATAAGACGAGGTTTTTTTCAGAGCAAATGCTCTGAAAAATACCCCTCGTCTTCTAATCGGGGTCGTCTTCTAATCAGACCTCAAATAGAGTCTGATTAGGAGACTAAGATCCAGATCCCCCGCACCGCTGCAGGGGACCTGGATCCTCCTGTCTCACCCCCCCCCCCATCATACACACTTACCGGTGCTTCCTGCTGTATTGCCGGGGCAGCGGGTTGACGTCTACGCGATCCGCGTAGACAACGTCCGCTGCAGCCGGAAGGAGGTGTGGCTAGCAGCGGGGGTTGTCTGCGTCCGTCGCGTAGACCTTCCCCGACTGTCAGAGATCTCTGATCTCTGACAGCCGGGGAAAGTATACGCGACGGACGCATACAAACCCCCGCTGCCAACTCCACCTCCTTCCGGCTGCAGCAGAAGGCGACGTCAACCCGCTGCCCCGGCTGGAAGCACCGGTAAGAGAGGGCTGAGAGGGGAGAGAGGGGAGAGAGGAGAGAGGAGAGGGGAGGGGAGGGGGGGAGAGAGTGTGTGTGTGTGTGTGTTAGTTAAATGGGGGCATAGGGCATTTCTGGAGTGGCGTTAAGGGGGCATTTAATAGAGCACTCTGCCTCCTGAAATGCCTTATACCTCCCTATATGCCACTCTGCCCCATAATATGCCTTTTAACCCCCTAAATGCCAGAGTGGCATATAGGGGTATAAGGCATTTCTGGAGGCAGAGTGCTCTATACAATGCCTTTTAACTCCCTTAATGCCACTCTGCCTCCTGAAATGCCTTATACCTCCCTATATGCCACTCTGCCCCATAATATGCATTTTAACCCCCTAAATGCCAGAATGGGATATAGGGGTATAAGGCATTTCTGGAGGCAGAGTGGCATATAGGGGGTCAAAAGGCATACCATGGGGCACAGTGGCATATAGAGGGTTAAAAGGCATATCATGGGCCACAGTGCCATATTGGTGTGGCAAGCCTGGGGGCAGATGTGCGTAACTGGGGGACAGGCTGGAAAATACAAGAAATAAAAACAAAAAAAATATTTTTCTCAATCATAGCTTTTATTTAAAAAAATAGTTTACATGAATTAACATTTACTGGTAAAACTTTTTTCCTTTAGGGTCGTCTTATATTCAGGCTTTTTCTTTTTTCCTAAGTTAATATTCAGATTTTGGGGGGTCGTCTTATAATCAGGGTCGTCTTATAATCGAGCAAATACGGTAATAAAATATCTACTGCTTCTAGCAACACAATAAACAGCTGAAATCAGCTAGAAATATCTGATCCCAATTACCTTGAATTGTTGATTATATTTATAAATATTAGAACATCGAAACAGCACACGAGAAGATGGCTCACATTTTAAGGCTAATTACATGTTACTATCTTTCTTATTTTCCAGGTATAATTTTCTTTCAATGTTCACACTTTTATTTATGTAATTTGGTTTAGCACAATATGCTTATTTGACTGGAGAGCTATTTAGTGAAAATTGGTCCTTTAGGGTTTAAAAGATTAAAGACGTGATTGGAAATGACAGTTCCATTATTCTTGAAACAACTCAACAGTCTCCTTCCACTCATAAGATAGAAAATAGTAATATGGTTAAAGCACACAACTAGTTTGGGTTAAGCATATTCAGGAATATAGCATATCTAGGTATACCGTGAAAAGCCCATTTCTTGTTAAAATATCTACACTTTGTGTCCAGCTTTACTAAGACTATCTCAGCTTTACTTTAACTCAGATATGGAGCTGTATTTCAGATAGCCCTAGATACAAATAATAGTGTCTCACAAGTGTTTTTTTATATATATATATATATATATATATATATATATATATATATATATATATATATATATATTCAAAAAGAAAGTGGAACTTGGTCCAATGTCATATTAAAATTTCTGACCCTGACCTACAGAGCCCTTAATTCGGCACCCGCTACATTTCTACCCTAAATTTATGTCTTTGAACTGTCCCTACCTGCCCTATTTGTCCCTCTCATGAACTGCGTCTCTTTTCTACTGCAATTACTTCTTCCCACTCCCATATTCAGGATATCACACACTTAAATTACAATTACACTACACTAACCTATACTACACATAGAAAAACAATCCATTAAAGCAGTTTAATGCAAAAAATCATAATATTGTCAGTCAACAGAAAGTGTTATCAGACATGTTTATCGAAATATAACCTTGTTTACGAGGCTTTTTACAGCATTGTTAGTAATTATTAAATGATAAATCTACTAAAATGAATTGCCTAGAAGCTAGAAGTCATTTTAGATGATTGGAATGTGTAATTGTAGGGACTAATATCCTCATATGTTTATTCCTTTACTGCATCAAGGAAAGCTGTTACTTGAAGAAGTGACGTTAGCTGTTTGAAAAACCTGTCCATCAGAATGCTTAAAGTATCAAATGTAACCTTTCCGGAACATAAAAGGAACAGTGTCTCTAATGAGCACTAGAGGAATAAATGAGAACACACACCAGAGAGAACGAAATACAACAGATAATATATGCACGTTAAACCATTATTTAATATAATGTCAATTTATGTCTTTGAACTGTTTCCAAATTAATGCAACTAAATCTGCTTCAAAGTACAGATGAAGCCTCAAAGCTTTTTGATTAAGATATAATTTAGCTTTCTTTGCTCTTCTTAAAATACATTTTGTATAGTTTTTTCTTTCTGAATACCTGATCTACCGTCCTAACTCTAAAAGAAGATTAATCTTTCTTACATCTCTGCAAAATCCTATTAATCAAGTGACAGACCGAACATCAAAGTTTGAATTACGTTACATTAGACTGAGTTTTTTCCCCACAGTGTTTATTGGAAAAATACATCTTAATTTGAGGTGTTTACAAATCAGCTCATTTTTGCCTTGCTCATTTGACACTCCTTAAAATGCAATTATATCCAGAAGAGCTGGTTTGTTGTAAATGTGATGTATTGCATATTGCTTTGGTTCCAGATTACCAGTCCAGAGGTTAATATGCCGTAAATATTGTTTTATGTTTTGCATATACAGAAAAGGACAAGACATTTAGAGAATTAGGTGTGTTGGGGACATACCTCAGTTTGATTTTACTATATGACTCGACCCGCATCATGTAAGCGTCATCACAATATCAGGGTACCAAATTGGGACACTGGGTGCAACGTTCATGGGAAAATATTCCAGGTATATAATTATATAAATTTATACCGATCAGCCATAACATTACGACCGCTGACAGGCGAAGTGGATAACACTGGTAATCTTGTTATCTTGGCAGCTGTCAGTGGGTGGAATATATTAGGCAGCAAGTGAAAATTTCATCCTCAAAGTTGATGTGTTAGAAGCAGGAAAAATGGGCAAGCATAAGGATCTGAGCAACTTTGTCAAGGGCCAAATTGTGATGGCTAGACAACTGGGTCAGAGCATCTCCCAAACTGCAGCTCTTGTTGGGTGGTCTGCAGTGGTCAGTAACTGTCAAAAGTGTTCCAAGGAAGGAAAAGCGGTGAACCGGTGACAAGGTCATGGGCAGCCAAGGCTCATTCATGCACGTGGGCTGTGAAGGCTGGCCCATTTGGTCAAATCCAACAAACAAGTAACTGTTTCTCAATTTGCTGAAAAAGTTAATGCTGATTCTGATAGAAAGGTATCAGAACACACAGTGCATTGCAGTTTGTTGTGTATGGGGCTGCGTGGTCTAGTGGAGTCCATGCCTTGATAGGTCATAGCTGGTGGCAAAAAGGGGACCTACACAATATTTTATGGCTAATTGGTGCGTGGGTATATATATATATTATGGCTTCTGGTAATGGTAGAAATGGAATTAAACCAATATTGGGCTGTTTTGTACCTCCTGCAACCACTGTAAGAGTTGTCTAGTGTAGGGACACAATATGTATATAGGTTGAACTTGATGGACTTTGGTCTTTTTTCAACCTTATGAACTATGTTACTATGTTAGTGAGGGAGCAGTGACACCTGTGCTAACATCAGTGGGTATATATTTTTTTCTGTGGAATTGGCCTATAATTTTGGCTGGAATTTTTAACACTTCTGCACTAAAGAAATCACCATCTATGCTAACTAAATAGTTAGATACTATTAGATACTTGTTACTGATTTGGTCCTCACTAGTGGATCCTTAGCCTCTGCAATGAATTGAGAGATGGGGGTGTCTGTGTCGTTGGCAGTGCCTCCACCGGCTTAGAAACCTAGAATACAGGTTATGCTTTCTGACCAGGACTTTGTGATACAAAAAAACTGGAATTGATGCAAAAATGAATAGTACCCTCATGTATCAAATAATTAAAAAATAATAACATAGTAACAGTAGCTCTGCTAATGATAACATTTAGCGTATACACTATCCGGGGATTCTCAGTACCATGAGATTTCCCTCTAACCAGTCTCCACCCTTCCCCAATAACCTCTGTAGAAATCAGTGGTGCACGTTTTGGGACCTTAGGTTGCATATTTTAGCACAACCCCTTTAAGCACAAGGTACAAGTATCTATGAGTGCTTTGGTGCAGTGCCTGCAATACAGGGGAAATGTCTACTTGCTGTCTCCGGTCTACCAGTCCTGCGTCTTCTACTGTGTTGCAGAAATCATTTTACCATCCGGTAGCATACTGATGGCTTCCTCCTGAATAGATGACCGGATCTTTCTTCTTTCTCAGTAGTCGGCAGGCGGCACTGGGCACAGGACTGTGGGACACAGCATGCACTCCCCAGTTAATGGCATGATATCTAGATCACTGATAGTCTTCAGCTACAGGATGTTGTATAAGGTGCTCACAATTCTGTGAAGTGGGTTTTTCCATCAGGGATATCACTGTTCAGTCTTACAAATTCCTGGGGCATTCTTGGGGCCTTAATAACCTAATAGCCCACTCCTCCTTAATCTTACCAATAGTCTGGAAGATCATTGCTGTTCCCTACAGCACATGCCCCAGCAGCAGGGGGTGATGGGAGGAACAAACCCGTCTTAGGTATACCAAGACCAAATAGAAGTATTAAGGTATGCCATGTATGATGACAGCTCCAGAGAAAGACATATTTTATTATCAATAAAAAATGAAAAATATATTATCAATATAGTTAGCAACCTTGCTGTGAGACTTTAAGTGTTTTTTTTATTCATTGAAATGTATACATTTTTGTTGAAATGAAATGAAAACAGTCCTATCATCAGTTAATTTTGTGTATACTACAGAAATATTGTCTGGTTTTGTATTTTCACACATATGATGGATTTCAGTTGATAATACAATTCAAATATGCACAAAAATATAAGCAAAAATACTGCTTGTTTATTTATTTTTTTAATGTGTTCAGAAAATGCAGCTTGGCTTTTGTTGAATAAACTAAGAAAAGTAAAATGAACGGAGAGAGACACAGATGCCCAAGGCCTACAAAAATAATAAATACATTTATTTACAACACCAGATTTTAAAGTCAACAAATTCAATCACTGAAGATTATTTTTGCCCCCTGAAGTGGAATAGTATTTATTCCAATGCATTTTGTTAACATACTGTTGGCTAATATACAAAGGAAAGAGGAACTTTTATAATGCCAAGGCTATGAATCTGTCAACAGTGCCCCATTGCAAATGTGAATTGTAATTCATTCACAATAACTAGAATATGCTTGTTTATTTTCCAAGACATGTCATTGGTGCTTTTGTCCTGTGAACTGAATAAAAGATTGGGAGTTCATCAGCTAATGCACTACGCAGTACTATATTGCTGTAATATATTAAAATTGATAAGCTAGTGCTTTCCTCTATTAACATTGATTGCTGGGTGGACCATTTATGCATGACCAAACAAACAGCTTGATGATTAGCATTTAAGCTGTCATTTCAAAGGGCCACACAAGGAAACACTATAATTATTGATACCACTGGGCTAAACATACCCTCAAATTGTTTTGTTTTAGTCTCGTAAAACAGGGTGGCCATAAACTAAGTAGCCCACCAGCATATCTGCTTTATGATGTGCTTTGCTGAACTACAGATGTCAGGGCAATATGATCCAAGGCTTTATTGAAAAGCAATCTCTTGACTGCACTTCTTATCTCCTTCTTAGTATTGGACACATTGTCAAACTAATGTAGCTTAAATTGGGAATTTCAATGAATTTCAAACGTTAAAATGCTATATATCTGCCTATCCATCTATATATCTATCACCCTTTCTCTCTGATCTTATCTTTCTTTTCCTCTCTTTCCACGTAACATCTACTTTTAGTCATATAGTCAAAACATCGCTGCTTGACACTACCAGATATATCTTTATTTTAAGTGAACATTAATTTGATACTTTTATTTTAAGTTGGGTCTTGGCTGAATGTGAAAAGATTTTTATTTCTCGAGACCTGCAATTTCCCTTGGCATGGGCTGTGGTAATTCAAGTTGGTCCATTCTGAGACAAATTGAGAACCACTTTTTTTCTTTTCTAAAGTATATCTTTGTTTTTCATTATAGGCATTGTTTTCCCATTCTTTCCTCGAATGGGCCGTTACAACCTGAACTTTCATGAAGCCCAACAAGCCTGTCAAGATCAGGATTCTATCATCGCCTCTTTTGATCAACTCTACGATGCATGGAGGTCAGGACTGGATTGGTGTAATGCTGGCTGGCTCAGTGATGGATCAGTACAATACCCTATAACTAATCCAAGACAACCCTGTGGAGGCAAGAACACTGTTCCTGGAGTTCGGAACTATGGTTTCAGAGACAAAGATAAAGGCAGATATGATGTGTTCTGTTTTACCTCAAACTTCAAAGGTGAGAGAGTGTGCATTAAAATAATGACCTTCAAAATATGGAAAGTGACCATCCGTGTTCATATATTGTAATGTGCATTTTATTTTTTTCTTCTTTCACCTTAAGTATATATGTGAATATTCACAATCCCATAGCACGTTTGTTTACTGTACAGAACTGTAAAATGATGGGATTACAAAAAGTGGTAGATGCACCTTTGTGTATCATACCCTCATACCTAACGTAGCCAGACATGCGGTTTCCGCATGAATAATTTATGTTAACGCATTATAAAAATGTGTGTAATTTATCTCAAAATATATGATACGGAAATTAATTGATAAGATGATGTTATTTCTGGAAGCATTGTTGGAGAACAGATATTTCTGGCAGAAGATGTAAGTGTGAATTTGTGTGTTTCCATGACGACTGTTTGCTTTGCTGTTCTCTTCAGACTTTATTTTAGAGTTGGCTCATTTGAGATTAGGAAGAAACTGAAAAACAAACTTGCACTGAAAATGACATAGTGTGTTTATTGATAACACTGGTAGAGTGTAGAATGCTTTATGTATAATTCTGTAATTGGAAAAGGGACTAGTTGATGACCAACCTTAATAAGCCTCTCCAGCAAAAGAGCTTGGATGGTTTTGTACAATACATAATTTAAGTCTATGAGACGTCTTGAAAGCCAACCATTGAATTAAACTTTGTGTAATGCAAGATCAGCTCAACTCTTCTTGGAGAAAAAAACTCTTAAACTATAATTAAGTTGATACGTTGAAACTTTGGTTTTAGTGAATAATCAATGGTGTAGTTCAGGGGTTACTCATTTACAGCTTTATATTTGTTGTTGAACCAACCAAAACAATGTCCAATGGCTTATTGAACATTACAGAATTTGCAGTTAAGCAATGTACCCACATGTACAAAATTCAAAATAATTGAAAAGAAGTAAAATTATACTTAACATAAGTTAACATACTGAAGTTTTGAAGTCTAGCACTGGAGAGGTTATTTACACACATTGGGGATCTTGCATCAGAGGCTAACCTGCATTCAGGAAATAGTTCAAATGTAGCAGCCACATTGTATCCAGTCTACGGGAGGCTGCCTGTTCTGTAGGGGCACTGTTACCAAATGTCTTTACGTAAGGAGCCAGTTATGTAGCTTCTGCTGTATAAGGGGCAGGGGCGTACCTAGAGTATTTGGCACCAGGGGCGGATCCTGTATGTGGCACCCCCCCCCCACACACTTTAAAACTGCATAGCTTCTACCGTTATATACCGGCGCAGACACTGAAGGTGGTACAGCATAACACTTACTGTTATCATTATATACTGAGGCAGACATTGACGGTGGTACAGCATAACACTTATCACTATATACTGAGGCAGAAATTGACGTGGTACAGCATAACACCTATCACTATATACTGAGGCAGAAATTGACGTGGTACAGCATAACACCTATCACTATATACTGAGGCAGACATTGACGGTTGTACAGCATAACACCTACCACTATATACTGAGGCAGACAATGACGGTGGTACAACATAACACCTATCACTATATACTGAGGCACACATTGACGGTGGTACAGCGTAATCCCTATCACTATACTTTGAGCCAGACATTGACAATAGTGCAGCATAAATCCTATCACTATATACTAAGCCAAACATTGATGTGGTGTAGGCCTACCACTTCATTAGTAGTAGGGATGCACCGAAACGAATTCTGGACTGAAACCGAAAATCCAGCATTTACCTGGCCGAAACCGAATATGGGCCCCCCCACACCATAAAGAAAAATCTAACACTTTTATTTCAAGTAAGTAACACACCAAAATAGGACAAAACAATTAAATAACAATATTAATATATATATATATATATATATATATATATATATATATATATATATATATATATATATATGATTGTTAACAGCAATCACATTTCTATCATGCCCAGGCATACCCAGATTCCAGGATGTACTCGCAGACTTGGCATTATAGGAGTATGATTGCCCTATCTACCCCTTCTCACTCCCTTTTGTCC
This sequence comes from Spea hammondii, assembly GCA_029215755.1. Taxonomy (NCBI): domain Eukaryota; kingdom Metazoa; phylum Chordata; class Amphibia; order Anura; family Pelobatidae; genus Spea; species Spea hammondii. Next base: position 162,711,193 of record JARDYJ010000001.1, read on the forward strand.
TACCTACCCCTTCTCACTCCCTTCTCCCTATCTACCCCCTCCTAACTATCTACCCTCTCCCACTTTGAAGTTCACTTACCTTTCAGGAGTCCTGCGGTGGGGGTGCAAGGCCTCTGTCTCCCAGCTCTGCCACTGTATGGAACAGTATAGAGTGATGGGAGTTATGATGTACTAGAGCATAATTATATAATGAAAAATACATTGGAAATGGTACAGCATAACACCCATCACTCTCACACACTTACCAATCCGCACATATACCAATCCACACACACACCAATCCACACATACACCAGTGCAGACATACACCAATCCACACACACACCAATCCACACATACCAATCCACACATATACCAATCCACACATATACCAATCCACATATATACCAATCCACACATATACCAACCCACACGCATACCAACCCACACGCATACCAACCCACACGCATACCAATCCACACACATACCAATCCAGACATATACCAATCCAGACATATACTAATCCACACATACCAATCCACATATATACCAATCCACACATATACCAATCCACACATATACCAATCCACACATATCAATCCACACGTATACTAATCCACACACATACACCAATCCACACACATACCAATCCACACACATACCAATCAACTATCACTCACTGAATGCTTTCCTACCTTTCCTCTTTTCTCCTTACAGCTTCTTTTCCTCCTCTTCTTCAGTTCTTCTGTCTTCTTCCGGGTCAGAGGGCACGGACGGCAGTGGGCGCGGCTTTAACAGACCTCCGGCTCCCTTGAGTGGTTTTCAAGGGTTGAACCCGGCTTAAAATCACTTAAGGGAGCTGGAGGTCTGCTAAAGACCTCCAATACCGCTCCCTTGCGAGCCTGCTCCTCCAGCGGCGGACATTGCTGTCCGTCTCTGGAGGGGTGCCGGGTGCCGGCAAGTTGGCACCCCCCTGATGAGCGGCACTCGGTGCGGACTGCCCCCCCCCGCTAGGTACGCTACTGATAAGGGGTGACCAGGCTATCACAACACGGCCTTCTCCCTGCAAAAAAGCAGCTCTTTCAGTCAGAGTCAGTCAGAGTATTCAACCTACTTGACCTTTAAAAAAAAAAAATAGCGAAGCCAGTCAAATACCGGCCATGACCCCAGCCAGGCCTATAGATAGGTTTGAATCAGTGCAATAAAATTTGAGCCAACAGCTAATTAATGCAAAACAGAGCTGTCATTTTGCCAAATTATACATTTTTTACGGTTTAGGACACCAAATAAACACATGCAATGTTGTAAAAGTTTTGACACGGCTCTCAGCTTCTCTGAAGTAAAAATAGTCCATTACTTTAAAACTGCCTTCAAAACAATTACACTAATGGGAACAAAAAAACTATAGGGATTTAGTTAACTTAGTAAAACTGTAAAAATGATGATGATGTTGCTATAAACGGGAGGTGAGATAAATGCTAGTACATATTCTCTGTTTTATTTCATGTTATTAAGTGGTTAATGTGATTTTTTTTTTTCCCCCACTAGGCCGCTTCTACTACCTAATACACCCAACCAAGTTGACATATGACGAAGCCGTGCAAGCATGTATTAATGACGGTGCCCAAATTGCTAAAGTAGGTCAGATGTATGCGGCTTGGAAACTTCTCAACTATGATCGATGTGATGGTGGATGGTTGGCTGATGGAAGCGTCCGTTACCCAATCTCAAAACCCAGAAGGCACTGCAGTCCCAATGAGGCAGCTGTTCGTTTTGTTGGCTTCCCCGACAAAAAGCACAAGCTATACGGTGTTTATTGTTACAAAGAATAGAACTGTAATATCCAAGGGCACAACAGTATTAAGAAAACAATTAAGAACATGTGAAAGATTTATTTTCAGTATGAACTCATGCAAGCTACAAAAACTGTGATGAAACTTTTTACTTACTGTACAAATTATCATAAATTGTCATTCCTTTTTAATTTTATATATATATCATTATTAGAACAGACCATCCTTATATTAATTGCTCTAATTAAATCTTAATTAGACCAAAACTGTTAAGCTAAAGAACCATACCAAATATATACAGTATTTTATTAAACAGGCATGCCATAGCTTGGTAATAAATGTTTTAATCGAGGAATGTAAGGTTACTCAAAATAGAAGCTTATGAAGCACATTTTTGAAGATAGTTTATATTATTATTATTTTTAATGCACTACGAGAAGAAATAATAAATCAGCAGGGTTGCCATTTTTAATTGTAAGGTAAACAGTAAAGTAGCTTAGAATATTAGCATATAAACTGTATTTACATAGGTCCATGGCTTGTTTTAGTGTATATTATTTGAAAAAAAAACAAAACAAAGAAAAAAATATCAAATTGCCCATTTGTGTTGTAAAAAGCACAGTGAGGATTCTCAACATTTAAACTGTATTTTTATTGTAAATGAAACATTGATGAATGTTTGAATTATTAACTAATGACCCCTACCTTAATTCACATGAATAAAGCCTGAGAAGCATAGAGTTACAGGTACCTTTGAATCGTGTTAATGGGTTATTTAACCTCTTGAGTGCCAACAGCACAGACCAAGCAAAGCCCGTGGCATTCAATAGGCTAAGCTTCCTATCATCTGGATCAGATAAGTTAAGCACTTACTCAGGGCAGTTATATAGGTGAACTGCTGGGCAGAACAAACACAAGATATAACAAATTTATTGTATGTTATTATGTCTTTTTAAAGAAATATTTAATATGTCATTCCTATTTACAAGTAAAAATGTAATTGGATAACCTTATTAAAATATTACAATTATATAACGTATGACCATAATTATTTAAAAGTGGATCTCTATCCATAAAATATCTTAAGTTATCCAACATGCCTAAATGAAATTTTTTGAAAGACCTGGTAAGTATTATAAAAAGTGACAACATAAAGATGGCGTAAATGTACTTTCACATGTTAAGCAAAATTATTTAGAAGTATACATTTCTTACTCATTATTTAGTTTAAGCACATACAAATTAACATTGTTAACAAGAAGCACAATTTGTTGTTTGGTAATATAGGCTCTGGTCTTGTGCCTCATGACTATGGGGTGAAATTAATCTGGACCTGAGAATGTTTAAAAAAGCATGATAAAATAATGATTTCTGTACATGGTTTTGATGTTCAAAGGGGCCAACCTTTCTATTGCTACATTATTTATGAAACAATTATGTTGTGCAAGATAGTAAGAACAGCACTTTTATAGAATAAATATGACAAAATTGGTTTAAAGGCAGATTTGAAGCAATCATCTATGGGTTTTATGTGATTGCTCCTTATTCACATTCTCTTGGGTTACGTGGACCAGTGTTCCACGTTGCTTTATAAAAATTACCCAGTGCATGATGTATGTTCTCAAAACATAAGTGAGAACAATTGCACTAGAATAGACCATATATACAGTAAACCAGAGAGCATTATGTGTGTCTATTTTCTCCTAAAAGTTAGCATTGTTTACATGCAGTCAAATAGGAAGGTATAAGGCTTGAACATAGGGTTGCCATATTAGCTGTGTTTTCAGTGACACATCGCATTTTTACATGCTGCCGATACACACCTATCTAGTGCTTCTCTACAGTATGTATAATGTACGAAGGAAATCAATAACTTAATAAAGATTTTACAGCCCAGTAAAACATGGCTGACATGGTAACTCTTCTTGAACATCAATGAATCTGTGAGAACAGCAACTCACAAACTAAAACAGATACTTGAAGTTATTATGGTCACTAAAAGATCACTAAAAGTCGTTACGTTGTATAACAGTGACTAAATAAAATTTGGCAAATATGAAAACTCAATTTTCTCTCATTTTAATTTTTTTGGGTGTATACAGTATTTACACAAAATTATATTTATAAAATATATCAAATGTGATGAGGCAGAGATAAATCTTGGGTGAGAACGTTTCTGTATTTAAGAGCACAAACTCATTTAGAAGATGAAGTGAATGCTAATAGTCCATTTACTTAGCCTACACCAGCTTGATTACTAGGGAATGGCTGAGATCATCATATGTATTTAGTAGTATTAAGTCATAATACAAACTGGTTAAGATATTCAAATGGCTGCGAAGGATTACAAAAATATCACATTGTATTTAATATTGTTCATAAAGAGTAGCTTGAGGTATGATTCAGCCCAAACATGGATGATAGCAGATCAATAAGCTCCGTCCTTCTGGCTCTCTGGCTGCCTGCTATGACATAGCTCCCCTGGAAGTTAATATACATAATGTAATATATATTAAGTCTATGTATAGACTTAACATATACATAGAATCCTGCAGCTAGATCCTGCGGCCACCATAGGGTGTTTTTTTACAGTACTTTACGACCTGTGCTTTTCACCACATCACTTTATTTTCCCTCTGCGCAAAAAGTGATTTATTAGCTGTGGTGCTTTAGAAAGTTAGCAAAAGGCTTGGCTCCGAGTGGTGTACCAAACACACACCAGATGCCTTGGGGTTTATTTAATAAATCATGGGTTGCAGGTGAGTCGTGCATTTTTAATCCATTGACTTACCTACACATTATAAAAGACATCTGATGGTGAGTTTCATTTCCATGAATGGCTGAACTGATCCAAAAATAAAAAAAAAGGATGACTTCACCGAAGTATCTATGCATTAGACAATGTCAACGCAGCCCTCTGTTAGGAGAAATCCCCCAATGTATGCCTTTATAATGTACAATAAAACCAGTAAGATGAAGTGGCTTTCCTCAGCCTGCCAAGATTTAGTCCCATAATATCTTTAGTTTGGATGACCTTAGCATAGTAGGAATTGATAGAAGCAGTGTAAAGAAGAGCAGTACCAACTAAAATACAGCCTTGTAAAGCATATTTTAATGCATGTCCCCATTTAAAGAATAATAGTCACTTACTAGAATTTTATTTATTATATGACATCATACAAAATGGTTAATGTCAACTTTAGAAAAAACATTGCTCAGTGTTTTTAACTGTTTTTTTTAAGAATTTCAACTTGTGTTTTTATTATAATGATGAGCAAAAGAAGAACAAACCAAAAAAAAGAACCCCTCCTTCCATCTTGAATTATGTAGCAGGTATAAAACAAGAAAGAAACTTTATTGGAGGAAGGCTTCTTAATGTTTTGTTTTCCTTTATAGGGATGGAGAAATCATTTTGTATGCTACTTTTGCCACGTTTGATAAAAAGCTGTGTAATATTAAAAATAACTAGTAAACTGGCAAAGTAATTTAGAATCAAAATTTTTCCATGCTCTATAAGTGTCATGTAAAGGCCACATTGGTGACAGCTTCTCTTTAATGTGAGAATGAGGATGCTCTGTTTTAGTTACTGAAAAATCCTTTTACAGGGCAAAACGAAGGTCATTATGAAATTTAGAACAAATCATCTTGATGCATGCTTAGAATAAAAATAAGGTTGATTAAAAAATGATGATACATTGGAACACATTTGAAATTACTAAAAAAATAACAGCTTTGTATTTTACTGAAATGATGTTTAGATTGAGAGACCTCTGAAGTCCTAAAACATTATGCAACATTATACTTTACATCTTTTTTGTGTGATGATAACTCAATAAAAAATGTCAACTAAAGACTTTTTTTATTTTGGGCTAGTAGCACAATATCCATTTTTCTTATTGAAATGTGCATACTTGAAATATAAATGTTTCAATACAGTAGAGAATATTTAACCTAGAAGATGCATGGATGAATCATTGAGAAACTGTACGCTGTAAGATGTAAAAGTAAAAATAAAATTAGGACAGCTGGGCTTACTCCACAAAGGAGAGAAAATTGGTGCTGTAGGAAAAAAATAACTGTATTGTATGAACATGATAATAAATAAGATTATTTTATGTTTGTTGGGCTGTTTTTTGATGCTGGAGTATTCTTGAAATAATTAGAACGTTTGAAGTAATACGAGCCAATGAAAAAAATTGTTCTTGGAGCCCAAAATGTTAGATTATATAATTTTTGCTTGAAAAAGTTGTGATGTTAAAATTGATTTATTTGCTCCCCATTTGAATAAACCACCCATTATAATCAGTAAATATCCTCACTGAAAAATTAAAGGCTGAAGTATCAGTGTGAAAAGTTAAACGTAATGAAAAGCATAACAAACAAAACAAGGCACATGCTGCCATTGTGATATAAATATTCTGGGGAAGCTCTAGGTTTGACTCCAAGGCTCCAGGAATCAAAGCTTAAAAAGCTTCCTTAATGGATATAAATTATAATTGATCTTTTAATTTTAGTTAAATGTATATACAACTGATCATAAATCTGTTAAACTAGCAGCTAGCCCTCCATGTAGTAAAACAAATGTTAGTTCTCTGTAAAAAAATAAATAAAAAAAAATGGAGTCTACAATCCCATATAAATTCAAATGATAAATCCAAGTGTAGCGGGGTCAGGTTCCAAACTGCGACACAAAAAACGATAGTTGCGCCAGCAGACACCAGTATCACACAAGGAAGGCCATGCATGTATAAAAAATATAAATTTATTAAGCGTCCATGGACAATAAAATCGGAAGGAACAACAGTACGTGAACACAAACAAAAAAAAATAATGACAGCAACATCTGCCAATGGTTTTTATGTTAAAGTTTTATAACATAAAATGTTTTATAAATGGGTGACGTAAATTGCCTTTTTTTTTTATAATTAAATGTAACATTGTTCATAATAGTGTTAATTATTGTTCTCAAGTATAGTAACTGATTTCACTGGTGCATATGAATGAAAAGTAATATGTCTGAAACGTTTTTTCAACAAATCAAGTAACAAATGCAGGAATATGGGTCAAGTGATTGCATCCTTGGTCACCCATTCTGGTAGTTTAAAAAGGGATATCAATGCTTTTTCACTACAATGCTCTCTTAAATTGCTCACTGCCACTGAAAATGAACCCAGTTTCAAAATGTATGAAACTGAAAAATGTATGAAAATGTATGAATGTATAAAATGTTTCAAAATTGCATGAAAAAAACCCCAACAAAACAGTGCTAGCATTCATGGTAAGTAACAGGGATTTGTGATACTATTTCATTTACTGTTTATTAATACCATATGGGCTAAATGACAAAATATTTAAGTGAAAAAAAATAGAACGATCATGCATACTTTACAATAGACATTTGTGCTGAATATTTGAAACTTTTTTTATACACTATAATGTCAAAAGCTGTTATGTGCTGTCTTTAAATAAATGTCACTAAACCAATTAATGATTTTGCTGCAAAAGCAATTGTTTCAGCAGATATTACATGCATCATCTACATGGCTTACTGATACAGCTAAAAGTTAACAATGGATGGAATTTTCAAACCTGCACAGCCAGGCAAATAAGTAGAAACAATTCCTCAGCAGAAATATGTACGGTGTATAAAACCATCAGATACACATTTTTAAGGATTTTTTTTTACGGGCTCTATTATCTTAACCTTTAACTGATTTGTGTTTAATAATAGAATGGCTCAGTTTTAATCGCTAATAAAAATCTATAGAGGAGATAATTGGGAAGTACTTCTTTATCATTGCATAGAAATCAGGTCGGTGTGATGCTTAAGCAGGGAAACAAAATTAAAGAAAAACAAATTTCCTGACGTGCTAAACTATGACTGTATACAGCATTGTATTTAATGCTAAAGCAATGTATGTGTTCCATAGGCTTTACCTTTAAAGTAACTAAGACAAGGTATATTTCTGCTGGCTCAGAAGCAAAGTAAAATAACATAAAAAAATGTTAACCAATCAAGGCCCAAGGTAGACTATAAAATGTCCTCCAAACATTGATCATACTCTTTCTGGGATGCTCCTATCATGAGATCCCAAATAGGAAGTATATTTAATAAATCAAACATGAAACTCAACTTCATCAAAAGGAGAATTTAAAGAATAAAATATAGACAAATAAAACATAGGAAGTATAAGTATCTTAACCGAAGTTACAAGCAACAGGGAAGTGTAAATTGAAAAAGCAAAGGAGGGATAATATTCGTGTCTTTAATAAAATTATGTCTTTCTGTTACAATATAATAATAATTAAAATGCTAAGTAGCAGACAGGTGCTCCTAATCAAATGCCCCTGATTAATTGATCATCAGAAAGTGTGACCACCTCTATAAAAGTCAAAAGCTTTGCAGGTTGCTGGTCTGGACCATTCAGGTGTGTGTTAACGTAATACCAAAAAGAAAAGACATCAGCTGGGAAGAGTTATAAAGCCATTTCCAAACAATATAAAAACAATCATTATACAGTTAGAAAGATTATTCAAAGGTGAAAACACTCAAGACAGTTGCCCAACTTCCCAGGAGTGGATATCCCAGCAAATTCACCCCAAGATCAGACCATGCTATTGCAGAAAAAAACCCATACGTTACATCTACAGGTCCCAGTTAGTAGTTACAGTTCACAACAGTACAGTTAGAAAGACTAGACAAGTATGGTTTGTTAGGACAGGTCACCAGGAGAAAGCCTCTTCTCTCTAAAAAGAACATGGCAGCACGGCTTAGGTTTGCAAAGTGACATTGGAACAAACCATAAGACTTCTGGAACAATGCACTTTGGACAGAGAAGACCAAAGTGGAAATGCTTGGCCATTACGCACAGCCCCATGTTTGGCGAAAACCAAATACAACACATCAGCACAAACACATCTATTATGATGGGGTCAGGTGAGGAAACCAGTACGCAGGGATAGGGGTGATGTGTATAGCCTAATATAGGCAAAGTCCAACAACATGTACCAGAACGAGAGCAGCCAGGTAGCAAGCGAGGTCTGGCAACAGGTATCAAGTCGAGAGTATCCAGGTATCAGGCAGGATACGGCAACAGGTATCAAGTAAGCGTAGTCGGGTAGCAAGCAAGGTTTGGCAACAGGTATCAGGTAAGAGTAAACAGGTAACAAGCAGGGTCCGGCAACAGGTATCAGGTAAGCGTAGTCAGGTAGCAAGCAAGGTTCGGCAACAGGTATCAGGTAAGAGTAATCAGGTAACAAGCAGGGTCCGGCAACAGGTATCAGGTAAGCGTAGTCAGGTAGCAAGCAAGGTTCGGCAACAGGTATCAGGTAAGAGTAATCAGGTAACAAGCAGGGTCTGGCAACAGGTATCAGGTAAGCGTAGTCAGGTAGCAAGCAAGGTTCGGCAGCAGGTATCAGGTAAGAGTAATCAGGTAACAAGCAGGGTCCGGCAACAGGTATCAGGTAAGCGTAGTCAGGTAGCAAGCAAGGTTCGGCAACAGGTATCAGGTAAGAGTAATCAGGTAACAAGCAGGGTCCAGCAACAGGTATCAGGTAGTAAGTAATCATCAAGGACAAGGTAACACAGGGAGCTCAACCGTTAAAACAACCGAGCACTGAATGAGTGTCAGTGCTCGGCTTTTAAATGTGCCGCTTCCCCAAACCCCGCCCCCTGCAGTGCCGGTGTCCAATGGACATTCCGGCGTCTCCATGGAGGAATGAGAGAGGAAGGGGGGCGTGATGTGCAGCACCATGCACGTCCTTCTTTCTGTGGCGGTTCGTTGTTACGAACCGCCGTGCTCGGACACTGTGAGGCATCGGTGCCGTAGCGATCCGGCTCGTCAGGGGGATCGAGGACGTAGGAGGACCGAGGAGGTAAGTGCCGGGTACCCGCTAGTCGCGGGTACTCGGGAGACATGCTGCGCACGGGGCCGTGACAACATCATACCTTTTGTCAAGCGCGATGGTGGAAGAGGTGATGATTTGGCTTGTTTTGTAGCCACAGGAACTGAGAGTCATGCAGTCATTGAGTCGACCATGAATTCCTTTGTATACCAAGGTACAAGAGTCAAACGTGAGGCCATTTGTCTGACATCTAAAGTTTGGCTGAAATTAGGTTATGCATGAGGACAACAGCGCACCAGCAAATCTACTCCAGAATGACTTAAATAAAATAATCAAGCTGTTGCAATGGCCCAGTTAAATTCCAGACTTAAATGCAATTGAAATGCTGTGGTGGTACCATAAGAGAGCAAATGTCTGTAAACCTCAATAAACTGAAGCAAAGTTGTAAAGAAGAGTGGGCCAAAATGCCTCCACAATGATGTGAGAGACTGATAAAGCCATACAGAGAACAATTAATTTAGGTTATTACTGCTGAAGGTGGTTCTACAAGCTATTGAAGCATAAGGTGTACTTAGTTTTTCACAAATGGCTTCTACATTTTGGCTCTATTTTTGTTGGTTTTGGTGTAATATGTCATGTGTTGTTTTTTATCTGATGTCATCTTACCTAATTTTTAAACTTGCTAAGCAGCAGATGATTGTTATGTTCTTATACGTAAAACAATAGAATTCAAAGAGGATGTACTTTATTCACACAACTGTATAATAATAATCAAACATGCTCACAGCCATCATGTATCTAATGTACTTAAACTTATGAGGAGGCAGCAAAGAAAGAGAACTAAAGAAAGTTTGGTGAAACATTTCAACCAATCATGGACAATGATTGGTTTAGCTTGTTGGTTCTATAATGGAAATTTCTTTTTAAATGTTTACGGTTTTAATGATATTTTACTTTGCTGAATGAAGCTGCATAATGTATTTGACATTGTACATTTTTATGTAGCCATTATGTGTATAATTCTATTTTTTTATTTTTTTTAAAAAACATCACACATGTGAGACTCAACAGAATCTACATATTACTTCAATGGACAAAATTAAGTTCTGACTCATACTTTTCCCTCTTAATCGCCAATCACTCAGACAAAGCAAACTCTGTGGTGCTGCCAAACTTCTCTCCTTGAATCTTCAGCCAAAGTACACTGGCATTAAACCGTACTTCAATAACAACAATGAAAAACTACACTTATACAAAACTTTTTCTGTGGGTTCTGTTATACCCTTAGATTAAATACACGTGTTTTAAGCTGATAGGTACCAGTGTTTCGAAGCCATTTAATGTTGTTTTGGTAATGCCATGGTTTGTTGTGTAAGTAAAAGAACTGAGTGATATATGGTATAATGAAGAGTTAATAATGTGGTCAAAGCAAGTTGGGAGAGAGTTTGTTTGAAGCAGTTGGGTCTGACAGTGCCGTAGTATGATGTCATTAAAAAGAAATTCAATATTTATAGAGAAAAAATAATCAGGCTGTATATTTTTTTTTCTGGTCAAGGGGGTGCCATTTAGCCTTGCCCCCTCCCATCCACTGGCTTCCCACTAAAGGCTTTTTAGGACTAGCTCTGCCACTCACCTAGAAGACAGAGAACCCCTAAAGTTGCCTACATTGGGAAGTTCCCAGGAACAATTATGTATTTTGCTCCAGTATTGCTTTTTCTAAATAACCTTTAAATATTTTGGTACTTTGACTTTTAATATGTCCACTATAAATGTATTTAATTAACCATTTTCCATTAGTTTTTTCTTTGGTATCTAGAAAAAGATATGAACTGATAATCCATTGGTTTTATGTTATTTTTATGCTCCATTTATAAATCTGATGCTTGTCATCGCTCATCCATGCACACTTCAATAAACTTCCTCGTCATCTCACTTATAGTTTGTTTTTTCCTTACTTGCTTTACAGAGCACTCAAAGTTAATTTAAAAAAAAAAGTAGTTTTACAAGGATATTGTGTTATAAAGTGAATAGTGAATTGATTTACCAGACTACTTAAAAATGATGTTTTATATTCATGAAAAAACAATATAATATTTCCATGTGTAGGAATTTCATATAACTACGGACTGTAGCATCACTACAATCACAATACCACGAGACATGCTTATAGCTTTCCAAAACAGGTCACTAGTAGATGTCATTCTAAATACCAGGGGCAATAGAACCCCTTGTAAAGCAGATCCCAAATTAGCATGTAAAATTAAATATGGGTAAATTAATTCATACATTCAATACAAAACTTATATGAGAAGAGCATCAGTGTGAATCACCACAAACCAAAATAAATCATAAATTCATATCATAAAGCAAATGGGGTCCATGATTTTGTTCCTAAAGACCAAATGGGATAGGAAGGGATTTCAATTCACCATAAAGCTACTTAACAGCTATTGCAGTATCCCCTGGTCTTAAACCACCTAATCAACCCATATGTCCAAAATGTTATGTTAAATGTTATTTATCATTCAAAACGACATCATATAAACTAAAAGTTCTGAAAATTCATTTTTTGCATACATGCTAACCTTCAGAGATTTGGAAATTGTATATGCAAGGACAAAAATGCGAAAATATGCGTGGTTCCTAATAAGATTTTGTGAAATGAACATCTGTTGTCTATCTATCTATTTATCTCTCTCTCTCTACATCCAAAACAACATCATCCAACAACTTGTTGACCGATTAAATATCAAATATCAGGTGGTTATCCCCAGTTGGTTTTGTGCCAAAAAGTGCTCGACTAACTGGTGAAGAGCGGTAACATACAAAATGCTCCCAGGGACCAATTGAAAAAGGACCAATGATCGTTTCACCACACAAATATCAATACATTTATGTTTTCTGAGAAATACAACATACCCATATTTAAGTTTCTGTGAGTGCTAATATGGCATCTGCTTTATAAGGGGTTCTATTGTTCCTGGTATTTTATACCTCCCAGCACCCATCTAAATTGTTTGATGTTAGAAACTATGGGGACTAATATTGTAGTGGTAATTATATGGTCTGGATGTTCCTATTATAATCACAGGTAGATGTGTAGGCATAAGTAGTTGTCCCAGTTCTGCCAATACAGTTCTCTATCTCTATCCAAACATTATGTCACAACCTATTTCATGAATGTTATATCTATGTATCGATTGTTACTATTTACTTTGTTTGCACTTGGCTTATTAGTGTCTAGGGTGCTAGTGGTTCCAAACCGCGATAAACAGAAATGGTTTTACTCTTTTTCTATGCACCAAGTGATTGGCATTTCAATAAAGTCAAATGTAGGGGTGTTTATGTGGTTCCAGGTCCAACTTTTTTAAGGTGCAATACTAAACTAAGAAATTTGAATGCTGAGCTCGCATGTTAGCTGTTGAAAAAGTGAATTCACCCGCTGCATGTGGTCCACGAGGATTGAATTTGAACAACCTTGTTATAGTTTCTTGTGTAATATAGAGAATATATATAATATATATGTAATGTAATATAGAGAAGCTAACTGCATTGTAGTCAATAACCTTTGAGAGGCAAATGCCTAAGAAATCTTTATTGTATAGTTGAGAATTAGAAAAGTGTGCCTTGTGATACATTATATGCACTGTGGGTATATAATTAGCTAATTAGTGGTAAAAAAATGTGTACAGAACACATTAGAAAGATTTGTAATTTTGTCAAAAAACCTGAAATTCAGCAAAAGTTATTTTTGTAAATTGTGCTCTTTTGTAAAATTTATGTAGGACCTTTTTTTCTTCAGGTTTGAGTACAGAATTCAATGCTTTTCTGTGAATTAAGTGCTATTTGATGAACAACAACCTCTAATAGTTACCACTTGAAATATACCGGTATAAGTTTTTTATAAATAAATGCCATACATGACTTATGATCCTATAAATTAAGACATACCATGTTTTCAATTCATACTGGGTTTGTAAACTGTAATTACTCTCCATTTCTAAGGATATATATCCCATAACCCAGCTTTTAGAAACACTAGGTGAAGGATGTACCGTTTAGACTTGTGCATTCAGATTCATACCAATTTTATTTTTAACAAATTTTGTCAATTTGGTACATTCATACGAATCTCTGATAATGAAGAAACTCCCATAGATACATATGAAAATGAATGTCAAAACCTGAAATTCCGTTCTTTCATTTGCCTAGTTATCTCTCCCTTCCCTCTCCGGAGTGGTCACAGTGGTTTTCTGTCTCGCTATCGAAGGATTTCAGCAACAAGCAAGCTCTTTTAAACCAGGAATCTCCCGGGGAGGGATCCCTGGAGCAGATTTTGGTGTTGCTGAATGCCTCGACATCAAGGCATTACAGCAACACCATTTAAGTGAAGAAAGCAACCTTTGATTGCTTCCTTAGCTTACTTAATGACTTACCCTGCACATTATCAGTCATTAACTGACTGTTTTTCTATGACGTGCCTGGCACATCATTGGTCATTAAGGGGTTTTACATTAGCAAATGCAAACTCTCCATGAAACAATCCAGGCTAAAATGCAAGGATTACATACGGCAAAAGAAAAAAAAGAGGATATAGTTAACCATTCCATTGCCAGAGATATCTATACTAAAACATTCCTGTCTCAGACCACTGTTAAACTAAACTTTCAAATAATTTCTTTCAAATCTTAACCAAAAATGAGGAAAAAAACCTCACAGGGGTTGTGTGGACCTCAAGCTACCGAAATGGAATACTCTGTGCTAATGCTGTAGGGGCAGCACAAGACTCCCCAAAACTAACAAACACTGAATTGAATAGAAAACTCATGTTGTCTCATTCAGCCGCCCTAAAATATGATATAAGCCTTCATCACATCCTTTAACCGGAGTCCTTGCATAGTCTATCCTATTGAGGAAAGTATTCCCTTTTTATTTATTATTCTTTAGTTTACATTTTAAGTGTTTTTTTGTTATTATATATCTGTTTTAAAAGTGGACAACACACTAGGAGAGACTGAAATAAGTGTTTTTAGAAAGATGTCTTTAATTTCTGATATTGCTCAGGTTTATATATATGCTTTCATTTTAGTTATGACTTTGAAACCGATAGTTAATCATATTTTAGGGTTTCAAAACTGGTATTCAGATAAATCAGCACTTCCTCTTGGTTTAAAGCAGCAGCGTACTACAGTAAGTAACAGAACCTAGTATTTAGTCTCTAAACAATCTTGCTTTTTATGAAGCAGATTGATCTCTTCAGTGTATGGCAAAGATTTGCGTCATGTTTGTTTTTGGGAATCCTTTGAACCCTTATGTACAGCGCACAGTATTCAAACCCTACAGTTTACTTGCCTATCACAGTTATACCCGCGGCTGAATGTAAAGGTAAAAGCCAAGTTCCTCTCAATAAAAAGTTCTGCTTTACATTGCTACAAACAGCAAGCTCCCTTTGCGAAATCCAAGCAAACAAGTCAGCATTTACTCCACCACATAAGTGTTCTGATTGTCAAGTACTCAATGCACGCTTTCATGGCCAGGCCTTCCCACAAGAGACAAGTAAATCCCAGCAAGGCTTTTGGCTCCTAAAGCATAGACAAGAAGAAAATGTTGCAAGAAAAGGGTTCAGTGTCTTAACTTTAAGTTTTCAATAATCTATGTTTGCATGAACTTATATTTACCTTTATAAGCAAAGCCAACTAATAACTGAAGGAAAGGGATTATTAGAGGGTAATACATGTGAAATATATACTAAAATATATACAACAAAAAAATATGCTCCCTTTCTTTAGCACTTGCACTTTCACCAGAATTGGCACTAGCACTTTATTGGACAGTTTTTTTTGTAGTGAAGAATTTTCCTTCACTCCAGTTTTTATAAGATACAGCATTTGCCCTTTTCACAGCATTCGACATAATTGGCACTTAGCACTTTATAGGACAGTTTTTCCATTTGTGGATTATATCACCGAATCATGTCAAAAACCTTAGGTTTGCAAAGTGGCATCTGAACTTACCACAAGACTTGTAAAACAATGCCCTTTGGACAGACAAGACCAAAGTGGAAATGTGTGGCCATAATGCACAGCCCTGCGTTTGGCAAAAAATACACAGCATATCACAAACATCTCATACCAACTGTAAAGTACAGTGGTGGAGTGGTGATTTGGCTTTGTTTTGCATGAACAGGACCTGGGAACCTTGCAGTCATTGAGTTGGCCATGAACTCATCTGTATATTAAAGTATTCTAGTATCAAATGTGAGGCCATCTGTCTGACAGCTAAAGCTTGGCCAAAATGGGATCATGCAATAGGACAATCATCCATAGCACACCAGCTAATCTGCAACAGAATGATTGAAGAAAGAAAAAAATCCAGACCTCTACCCAATTGAAATGCTATGGCAGGAACTTAAGAGAGCTGTTCATAAACAAATGCTCGCAACTCTCAATGAACTGAAGCAACATTGTAAGGGAAAGTGGGCCAAAATTACTCCACAGTGATGTGACAAACAGATAAAGTCATACAGAAAAATGTTATTGCTAATAAAGGTGGTTCTACAAGCTATTGAATCATAAGGTGTTCTTGGTTTTTCACACATGGCTTCTCCATTTTGGCTTTATGTTTGTTGAATAAATCATGATATGGTGTAATATGTCATGTGTTGCCAAAGCAATTATATAATTTTGATCTAAGTGTACATATTCCCTATTTTCATTACACAGACCCAATATACAACTAAATTATTCATACACTACGTTTTCCAAGGCTTCATAGGCTTAATGTAGTTTCTATTTTTTATTTTATTTTTAGAATACACAAATCGTACTTTAGTTTATCTGATTTAAAATAATGATGGAGGGGAAATTAATGAGAAATTGGCTACATAAATAGCAATTCTTGCCAATGAATGATAAACATCTTTTACACATTGTATTTATGGAAAGCACAAGACCACAAGCAGCACATATGAAGTGATCATAACAATTACATCTTTAAAAACTTACATGCAAAATGGTTTTGTACAAGAAAATGATTTCTACTTCTGAATGTGATGGAGAGCTGTGTGACCTATCAGTAGTCTTGAAGAATTACATGAATTGCCTTCCATTAATTGTTTTCTTTCTATTTACTCAATCCCCAAAAAAGAAATCTTTTTAAAACTTGTACTTCAATATATTTAGATATAGTAATAAACTTCACTGTAAGAAGGCCGATCAATTAAAAAATGTAGGGAATATCATCCATGCCAAACATTACTTTACTAGGGAAAATGCGAAGTAAGAGGGAGGAAGACAGAGGTAGATAGGGAAAATGAGGGCTGCAAGAGGGGGAGACAAAGGAAGAATGGTGGCTGTGAGAGTGAGAAAAATACAGAAAATGAGGGCAGTGAGAGAAAGAAAGAGATAAGCATAATGGGGGCTTTGAGAGGAACAGACAGAAAGGGAGAATGAGGGCTGTGAGAGAGCAAGAGAAATAGGAGAAATGTGAGAGAGGGAGAGAGATAGGCAGAATGATCACTGTGAGAGAGGGAAACCCCAAGGGAGAGGGAAAGCTGTGCTGTGGTGTTAAAGAGCGTGTGTATGTATAAGTATATGGTGTTAGTGCATGTTAGCGTATGTGAGCATATGTGTAAGCCTGTGTGCATGTTATTGCATGGTGTCAGAGTGTATGTTAGTGTATGCTTTTAACGTGTGCTTTTGCTGTTAGCATGTGTGTGTGCGTGTTACAGTACAGTATAGTGTGTTAATGTATGATGTGGGTGTGTGTTAGTGTCAGTGGCAAGGATTAGTGGGGACTTGGAGAGGGGAAGAGAGGGGGAGAAGGATGAGTGTGTGTATGTTTTTAGAGCCCGTGTGTGCATGTTAGTGTATGTTATGATGTTAGAGTGAGTTGGTCGTTCTGCAATTAAGGTCACCAATCTGTAAGGGGGCATATTTCTTTGGGCACTCCTGCAGGCTGTTCGTGGTACAAGTGCAAGTAAGTTGAAAGGCAGCTAGGTAAAGGAATATAAGGCAAACTGTTTATTAAACATATTTTAATATTATAATATATTATAAACATATTTATTAAATTCTATGTACTATTACATTCCTATATAAAGGGACAGTCACTGCAGAAAACATGCAACAGTTACATGATGTCCAATGGAGGCTTTTTAAAAGGTTTTTTTTACACTTTTGTTTTGTCTGGAATTGCTAAAAAATAACTTCTAAGTTATCTTGTAGATTACAATAAATCGTATATTTGTCTACAGCATTTGCAACTGGACCAACTAAAAAAATCTGTGTAAGAATTGTAAAAGTGTAGACTCATTTCATAAAAATAAATGAGGTCAGAATTTCAGATTTCTTGGTACTTCTACAGTTTTATTAAGTATTAATGTCCTCAGTATATTGGGAAGTTTAAATCTTTTAAGGGTAACCATTTTTACTTATTCCTGACAAAAATAAGAAAGTCATGATCTTGTTATATATAGATGTTTTCAAAATTTCTGCATTTCATTACAGTATATTATATTTCATGCCTAGTATTCTTTATTTTAATTTATTCAAGGCTGACAATACTACCTTATTTGGATGCCCAGACTGTGCTCTTGGCACACTTTTAAAATGCATACGTGATCACTAAAAGCACGCAACAATTTTATTTCTTCTGAAAGCTGCATTGATATATTATGTGTTGTTGTGTTTGTCCTCTAGTGTAAATATTTAAAAAAAAATATTTTAGGATATGGTGATAACTTTTTTAATCAGGTTAATGTTTCATTTTAAGGCTAACCTTTAAAAATATCAATCTCTCTTTAAACAGCAAATAACCTGAGAAATGATCCTTAAAGTTGATGTTAGACTAATAAAAAGATATCTTTTTAACTACAACACATTGTCTTTTTTTTACATGATATGCATTTAATGCTTTCAACATTTTAAAGCTACCAAAGCGGTCTTTAATGTGAGATGCTTACTCAGTCCTACACTATTTAACCTTTGATACTACTACTAGAGGAAGGTAGATCTCCTTCCTATAATGGGTGCATTATGTTATATATATAAAGAGGCTAGATCTTGGGCTAGACTTGGGCACCAGGGGGCTATTCGTGTTCTTCTTCGTACTCGTCTTCGGGAAAAATCATCCTATTCCGCGAGTAAGTTGCTGCATTAGGGGCTAACTTTTTAATTTTCATTAGGGGTTAACTTTAAGGGGTTAAGGGGCCGTGCGAGTGGGCCTATTGGTCGCTTGCACGGCCCTTTAACCGACGGATTTCCGCTCCCGTTATCTAACGCAGCATTGAAGGGGTTAACTGGAAATCCATAGGTTCGCTGTCAGGGGTTACAAAGGCCGTGCGAGTGAGCCTATTGGTCATCTGCAGGGTCTTCAACCAATTGGTTGATGCCAGAGGAGGTCCGTGTAGACGACCAATAGGCTCATTCTCATTGCCCTGTAACCCGTGACGGCGAACCTGCGGATTTCCACTTCCGTGAACTGCCGCAATGCCGCGAAGACAAGGTAAGTTAGAAGGGGAAGGGACCGGGGAGAGTGGTAGACGAAGACAAAGACGATCACGAAGATCTTCGTGGTGTGTGTCTTCGTTTTCGCCTACGTTTTACCGCCGCTGTCTTCTCTTCGGCGTGTCTTCGGAACGAACACGAAAACGCACTCTCCGTGTTCGTTTTCATGTTCGCCCGAAGACGAATGCACAAGTCTATCCTAAAGCCCATTAAGCAAAAGAACACCTGTATATGCTACAGGTTTTTAAAAAATTAAAGCATATAAAAAAACACACATGATTGAATGAATTTAAAAGTTTATGTTATCTAATTATACATAAAAAAATGTTTTATGCAAAGTGTGTGTGTTATATAACAATACAAAGCATTTTAGTTCCTCCAACAGAAACCAGTTAAAAAAGGTTACATAGAAATGTGAATTACATCTGATTTCTAGGAGTGTCCTTATTTAAATTATCACTTAAACATGATCAAACTCGACATTGATGGAAAAGCTGCTTGGAAAAAAAAGGGAAAAATTTAGTTTTAGTAAGAAATGAAAAGTTAACAATGAGGGGGCGTGGCTAGCACTCGATGGAACTACACGTGTAGCTGCTGAGCTCCGAGGCTTTCGTTCTCTTAAACTGCTAAAAGGGTGACGATTTCCGACATTGGCAAGCACTCGAGGACCGTGACTACTCCCAAACCCTCCGGGACTAAGGAGAAACACTCTAACACCTCGGTCCGGTCGTTCTTCCACACTTTTCCTGAGGCAGACAATCGAGGCCTACCTGACAAGATGGCGTCGCCGCCGCCGAGTCTGCGAAGCGCTCACTCCGGATCTCCTTCCGTGGCCGATTCAGATACCCTGCTGCCCTCGCAAGTACATACCTCCTGGCAGGACGCGGAGAAAGATCTGCCTACTAAGGCGGATATGTCAGATTTGTTCCGCTCGGCACTTTCTGGTGTCTGCGAAGACCTGCACGACATAAAAGAAAACCTTTCACAACTTGGTGACCGCGTGGTTGCTTTGGAGGAAGAGCGGGAGAAAGTCCACACTACACTAGACGAAATCTCAGCAACGGTCTCACATCAACACGACAGAATCTCACAGCTGCTACGACAGATGGAAGACCTTGATAACAAGGGCCGGAGGTCTGACCTTCGTATCAGGGGCATCCCTGAGTCTGTACTTCCTGCGGACATAGTGTCCACTCTCACGTGCATTTTCAACAAGCTTTTGGACAGATCGGAGGACTCTCCAATTGTTCTTGACCGTGCTCATAGGTCTCTCCGACCCAGAGGTCCTGACGCACAACTGCCACGCGATATAATTTGCTGCCTCCATGAATATCGTACTAAGGAACTGATCCTCCAAAAATGCAGATCGAAGACACCTATCCAGTATGAGGGCCACACCATCTCTATTTTCCAGGATTTGTTGCCCATCACACTCCAGACAAGAGTTGCGCCCACTTACCTCCCTGCTCCGCGAGGCTTCCATTCCTTATCAGTGGGGATTTCCCTTCGCCCTGATAGCCCGAAAGGGAACTCAGGCGGTGATCTTACGCCATCCTGCGGATTTACCTGACTTCCTGAGCTCGCTGGACCTCCCTCCTCTGGACCTGCCGGAGTGGTCGTCTTCGCTGCGCGGACCGTCCATTTCGCCTCTACCGAAATCCGGCTGGTCATCTCTGCCGCAACCCGGCCGGCGTCACAGAAGGATCTCCCAGATGGACATGGGAAAGGACTGACCGCTGCTGCCTGTGTTAGCCGGCGTTTTTGCTTCCCTGAGCCAGGCGGTTTCACCCGTTGCCGTTCCTCCAGGAGGACCGTTGAGTATTTTCTGTTGAACTTTCCGACGCCTTTTCGGTTTGCTTTGATTGTTTATTTTCTTTTCTTGTTCTCGACTTAGTGGGCTCTTTTTTGCCCACTGAGGCAGTTCCTCAATGCCTTATGGTCACTTACCTTGGCCCATGTTGGCCTACACACACTTGCACGCATTCATCTAGGGCTCGTTTGACCCTGTATCTACTCACCCTTCATATATTTTTTTTAACACTTGAAAGCCTCCCTCGGGGCACACGTATCTTTGCACCACTACATCTTTTTGTTGCTTCATAACACACTGTTTTTTTATTATTTTACTGATATATGATTCTCGCTGATGATGCATATTTTGTGGTTTGGTAGTCTCCCCCCAGAGCATACCACACTTGGCTCCTTTGGACCCTGCTTTGTGGTCTATGTCCATTCCGTTGGTCATGATGCTCATTTGTCGATGCTACGGCATCCAGCTCTTATTATCTTAATGAGAGTCTGTTTTCGTTTGTTATTTGTTGATTTGTTATTTGCTCCAACACTATTGCTCCTACTGATCTTTATTGCTGGTTATCTTACGTTGCTATTGCCCTTCCACGGTCCTGCCAGACTCAATCCATATGGCACTTGATCCTATTACATTGATTTCCCTCAATATCAGGGGCCTTAACAAACCCGAACAGAGGTCCAAACTATTCGCTGAACTCCGTCATACTAAATCCAGAATAGCTTTTATTCAAGAAACGCATTTCAAGGCCACTAAGGAACCCAAATTGACTAATAAACACTTCACCACCTCATTTACGTCTAGTAGCCCAGATTCTAAATCTAAAGGGGTGGCTATCCTCTTGCACAAACACTTGCCCTTTCGCATGTTGGATCGCTGGCAGGACTCTGAAGGCAGGTATATTTTTATTAAGGGGTTTTTGGGTACTCATAAGGTCACCTTCGCGAACATTTATGCCCCTAATTGTCGCCAATCTAAATTTCTGGTTATGGTCTTGAAGAAATTGATGGACTTCCAGGAGGGTTTGACGGTTTTAGGGGGCGACTTCAACGTGACTTTCCTCCCGTTGCTAGACAACTCCTCTGGTACTTCGTCTATCCCCCATACTCAGATTAACCGGGTCAAGAGGCTGTTACATATGGCGCAGCTTATTGACGCTTGGCGGACACAAGACCCTACTACTAGGGACTACACGTATTACTCTGCCCTACATGACCGTTATACCCGTATTGACTCCTTTTTCCTATCCCATCACCACCTCCCCACCCTTCACACCTCATCCATTGGCCCTCATGTACTCAGCGATCATGCCCGGGTCTTTATGACCATCAAGCTGGCTTGGTTCTCTGTTCGGCCCTGGTTGTGGCGTCTGAACGAAAATATTCTTTCCGACCCGGCGCTTTCTTCAGAGGTTGCTGATAATTTACGCCTTTATTTTTCCGAAAACTCTACCCCTGGAATGCCCTTGCCCACCATCTGGGAAGCCCATAAGGCCGTGGTGCGGGGGAAGTTTATACAACTTGGCTCTCGGCTTAAAAGGAGCACGTTGGCCGCCACTCTTGACCTAATTAGAAAAATAGCGGAGCTAGAAACGCTGCATAAGTCCCTCCGTGACCCCGCTCTTTTGACCCAACTTGATTCTCTACGGGCCCAATTGGCTTCTCTTACGAATCGTCGCCTTAAGCGGCAGTTTCTTTTGACTAAGCGACATTTCTATGAATACGGGGATAAACCCGGCAAACTGTTGGCTAGGGCGCTTAGAGCTCAGACAGCTAAACATTTTATAGCTCGGGTCCGCACGTCCAATGGTAATCATGTTTCTTCCACTCCTGAGATCGCGGAATGCTTCCGCAAGTATTACCAGGACCTTTACAATTTGTCTTCCGTCCGGGACTCCTGTCCTGACTTTCAGACGGTCCTTGATAATTATTTGGATAAACACTTACTGCGCCCCTTACGACCAAAGGAATCGGACCTCCTTAACTCTCCCATTACACTGGAAGAGGTCAGGGTTGCTATTAAGTCTACCAAGCAAGATAAATGTCCGGGACTGGATGGCTTGCCTATTACCTATTATAAAAAATCTCTCACTATCCTAGGCCCGCATTTAGTAAATACATTTAACTCCCTTACTTCGGGCTCCCACTTTGATCCTTGGTCTAACATGGTGCATATTTCTCTGATTCTGAAGTCAAATAAACCCTCTGATGCCTGTGGTAGCTATCGCCCCATTTCATTACTCAATTCAGATGTTAAACTGCTGGCAAAAATTTTGGCCTTACGGTTGTCGCCCTACATTCCCCGATTTATCCATAGGGATCAGGTGGGCTTCGTCCCCGGAAGGGAGGCCAGGGACAACACCACAAAGGTCATTGACCTTATTAATTTCGCTAACCATAATAATCTCCCTCTTACCTTGGCCTCGCTCGACGCGGAGAAAGCCTTCGACAGGGTGGCCTGGCCTTACCTCTTTCGTGTCCTGGAGCGACTGAGGCTTGGTCGTCACTTTCTAAGTTGGGTTAGGGACCTATATCATGACCCTACGGCGTTGATTAAGGTTAACGGGCTCGTGTCTCGCCAGGTCACTCTGTCGAATGGCACTAGGCAGGGCTGCCCACTCTCACCTCTGCTTTTCGTGCTGGGGATGGAGCCCTTGGCAAACGCTATCCGGGCGAACACTTTCATCTCTGGCGTTTCTGTGGCTGGTGTTCAACATAAACTGGCAGTTTACGCAGATGATATGCTGTGTATTAATACTGACCCTATGGATTCCCTCTCCCACTTGCTACAAGAGTTGCGAACCTTTGGTTCGCTCTCCAATTATAAAATCAATCTCGCTAAATCTGAGATGCTGTGTTGTAATGTTTCAGCGGAGTTGCTGGCGGATTTGTCGCACCATTTTCCGTTCAGGATTTGTGCTCGTGCCCTTACTTACCTGGGTTTGCAGATTCCTGGGGACCCTTCCCTTTTTTTTTCACTGAATTTTACCCCTCTACTTACCTCTGTCTCGTCCGATCTGCGGAGGTGGGATTACACACACGTCTCTTGGTTCGGTAGGGTGGCCGTTGTTAAAATGAATATTCTCCCCAGATTCCTGTACCTCTTCCAGACCTTGCCCATTTTTCTCCCTCGTTCGTTTTTTAAGAACTGTCACCGGGTTTTTCGCTCTTATGTTTGGTGCTCTAGGTCCCCTAGACTCTCCCATGCCCACTTAAGTAGACCAAAACTCAAGGGGGGTCTGGGGTTGCCGGATTTGGAAAAATATTGGCAGGCGGCCCACCTCCGTAGAATTCTGGAGTGGTCCATTATGGTCCCTAAGCAGTGGTTGGAGATTGAGGAGTCGTTGGTGGGCATCTCTTTCTTCCTTTCCTTGGTTGCCAGATCCCAAAAAGCATTTTGTCGCTGGGGCGTCGCTTGCGGTCAGCGCTACTCTGCGTGTGTTTACCAGGATCCTGAAGGAGGGCTCTTTGTCCTCCAGTCCTGGTCCCCTCTATCCGATTGTCCTTAACCCTGACTTCCCTCTCAGTATGTCTGTTCACCGGTAAACAATCCCTATCTCTGGCTGAACTCCTGTTTTACATTCAGACTCGCCACTTTGTGCTGTCTATCCCCAAGACTCCCCTCCTGTCCCGGCCGTTATCCGCTTTCGAGTCGCTTTGCTCCTCTTCTTCAGAAGCCCCGCACCTGCTCTCTGTACTTTATGCCTTGTTGTTGAACTCGGCCTCCAGGTCGAAACCCTATTTTTTGAGCTTGTGGGAGGGGGATCTTTCTGTTGCGCCGTCCCCCCAAGACTGGGATGGGGTTTTCTTTGCCACTCATCGGGGCTCCATCTCCAGCAGAATACAGGAGTGTTCATACAAGCTTTTAACGAGGTGGTACACGACACCCGTGGACCTTCACAGGTTCTTTCCCGCAGTCTCTGATGTTTGTTGGAGATGCGGATCCGACAGCGGGACGCTGTACCACATATGGTGGCTGTGTCCAGCGGTTCAACCCTTCTTGCAGGTGGTTTTACGGGTAGTGGAGCGTGTGGGTGGCATGGATCTATTGGCCAAGCCGGAAGCAGCCCTGTTACACCTTACCTCTCTCTCGCCACAGGCTTATAAACGCACACTCACCGTACATCTCCTCAATGCGGCCAAGGCTGTGATACCCATATTTTGGCGTACCTAAACCCCTCGCTTTGTGGCTCCAGAAGGTGCAGTTTCTCGAACACATGGAGGACTTGGTGTGGTCATCCAGGGGTAAGGGTTACCAGCATGCCAGGCGTTGGTTTTGGTGGCAAGAATTTGTTGGCCATTTTAGGGCCATTCTGGGTCAGTACCTTCCAGCTACTCCTCCCCCCGTTCTCCTCCCTAGTGACTGTTCCATTACGTTCCCCTGTTGACAGGTAGGGATGGTTGACATTTTGGGGTCCCGGGTTTACTTTCTGGTTTATTTATTTCTCCACGGAATATTTTTTCTCGGTCATCATATGTCCTAGGTAACGGCAGGTCACTTCCACATTGTTTCTGCCATCCCTATGTGATATTGTTTTGACGCCTCATCGCTTTGGGCGCGTATACTTACCCGGAGCAACTGGTTGCGGAACTGTTTGGTTTTGTTTGAATTTGTTTTCTCTGTGTTTTTTTTTCCCTTGGCTCCGTTTATTCGATGTACCCAACTCTTATTGCCACCTTTACATATGCCATGTCTTACGCACCTCTCTACCTCTGGTTGCTGAGCTGGAAATGCCGGGTGGCACCCCTGCTTTTCTTTATTCAGAAATTGAGAATTCATGTCACGGTCTCGAACGTATGATGTACACCACTTCGATGTTTTTACTGTGAACCTTTGTACCATTGCTTGATGCGTTACTTATTGTCATTTATTTCATATGCCTGTGTATTGTACATGTTCTCTGTATTTTACACTGTTTAAAAAAAGGAGAATGATAAAAAAATAAAAAAAGTTAACAATAAATCTAAAAAACCATAAAAACAATACTCTTTCCGTATACTTTCATTAAGCACATGTTATTTCAATACTAAACCATAAACTATGTATAAACATATTTTAAACAGTTCTTCTGAACGACGCTCTATACTATTGTTGATTATACTGGTATTGTTGTATACCAAAAACATCTACTACAATGCAATTCCCAAATGTAAGAGGTGCAAGATGTGGTTCTTCGCTGATGGGACCACAAAAGAAGGAAGAAGGTCAATGTGCCTTCCTTTTCTTGTTTATTTTCTCTGTTGTTTACTTTGACAAAAATATTTGTAAACTTTTTTTCTGATTAACTCTCAGAGGAGTGGACACTGCCGAGTGCATCAATAAATCCATGTAGAGATTTGGAACAAGTAGCTTTGGAATTGCAAGTAAACTGCCTTCTCCTGGTCTTTAAATTGGTCAATATTTGGAAATACTCATACAATAACATTCTTGCTAAGGAAGCTTTTCGCTAAACTTCACTTGTCATAGTTAAATTCCAAAAGTTAAACTTCAGATGAATCACAAATCACAGAGAGTGGTGATAGCATAGAAAATGGGGTAGAAACTAATTGGGTAGTTTGATGTAGGAAACATGTTCCTGTATGTTGTTTCTCAGCTAAATTGAGCTTCTTCTATGTCTAGTGGGCACAGAAAATGACTATACTCAGAATACTTAATGAAGCATTGTGCTTTACTACAAACTTGATGCTTTCTCTAATATTTTTACCATATGTAGTAGCAGTATCATTAAAAAGACTGCTTTCCTGATCACACTATGAGTGGCCAGCTGCCGGAAAATGCCTGAATAGTTGTTTGGGCATTTAAATCTTTCAGTGTAAAGAGAAACTTTTACTTTTAATCTACTTTTTAATCTACTTTTAATCTTCTAATGGTGCTTAGTCCATGCTGTCAGAAGACATGCTTCTCCACATGACTACAAAGCACACCTGTGCCTACTTCGATCATTGCAGCTGCCTATGGACCTCACTCTATATATTGAGTGCATGGGCATTGCATAGTGTTTGCACAGAGTGTCAACATGATGCATGCATGTTAGGAGTCTCTGATGTGTCATACTTTATATGAGACAAGCCAAATCATATTCATTACAAGTGTGAATTGATATGACATTTCCTCTAACACTTCTCCATATCCCTCGTAATAAAATTGCACGTCTTAAATCAAATTCACTATTGCATATTTCACAAAGATTTTTCAGCTATATACAGTATATATATATATATATATATATATATATATATAGATATAGATATATATATATATTAAGCAATCAAATTAAGTGTAGATATTTTTAAGTAAAATATCTTGAAACATTGTTGTCTTGTTTTCTTTTTGTTTAACTATAGAACAAACACTATAATTTGATTATGCAAACAAAATCCCATCTATTGGGAATCTGATATTGTAGTTCAGATTACTAAAGGTTTATATGAGTTAGATAAAACTAGGCAATGTTGCCAGAAGGCTATGTAACAATAGCATGTGTTCCAAGAGAAATTTGGACCTATAAGTGGCACAGTCATAGTTTCATGTTTATGTACATTAGCTGGCAAGCATGGAATATATTTATTGCAGGCATGGACTATGTTCATCCAATCCCTGTGTGCTTTGTTTTTATTGTAATTGGATCAGGTAGTTCTGCCAAAAAACATGAAGGAAATATTCTACTAACAGTCTTTTGTTTTTATTCTATGACTACAGCCCAAGTTAATGACATACTTCCAATTAGTTACACTAGTCACGCTTTAGAATGATTAAAATCTATAGTTTAGTTGCTAAATGTAGATCAGAAGTAGATCGTCTAGGCTTTTGTATTATCCTCAGATATTGTGAAATAAATACCAAAGTATTAATGTTTGTATTATTTTTTTGCTTAAATGTAAATTAATGCTTCAGTTGTGCATATGTCCTGGAGAGTAAGTATAAAGTCATTTATTTTTAAATGCCACGCAATGTTATGTCTTTGTAAATGTATTAAAGTTTCCATGTAACCTTCCTGAATATAAGTCTGCACGGCAAATCTCATTTAACAAAATAATGTAGTCTGGCATGAATTTGTTGGTGCAAAATAAATATTTATAAAATGGCATTGGGCTTGGTCTGCTTATGCAAATAGAGAAACAAAACAAAACTGTACTCTTATATTATGTTACTTGGTTGATAATATATAGTTTTTTTTTTGTTTTTTTGTTTTATTGGAAGCCCGAGGTGCGTGCTCCTTTGGTGCCGCATTCTGTGCACAAGGCAACAGAAGCCAGACTACGATTCCGAGTTCCCTCACGGAGAACTCGGGCAAATTCCAACCCCCCCCATGGGAGGGTCGGATCTTGAGTCTCACCCCGAAGAGTGAGACTCCTTGCTGGGTTTGTAGAGAGAGGAAGGGGCCAGAAGGCTCCCAATCCTCCTCCAGCAAAGTCCAGGCTTCACTGCCTCTTAAAAAAACGTGGGATCAAAATCGTGTGCCTTAGAATCGTGAGGGCCAAGCCGTGAATTTCAAACCGTGAATCAAATAAGGGGGGCAAATTAATAGGCACTCGTGAAAACGAAGTGAATTATATAAATAAAGAAAAATAATTTAAGGACAGACCATTGCTGGCCTGCCGGATTCAAAAATAAAGAACTTAACCCCAGGACCAGAAGGTACCTGGGGAAAAGGTAGTGCTGACGGGCCGCCAGTGGAAACGTGCGCTCACCGTGTGCAGTGGCGTGCAATACCACACACGGTGACTCCAGCATTTCTGCTAGGGCAATTTCACCTCGGGCTCCATCTGCTATCCCGAACCCTAAGGCCAGAGGATCAGCATAGTCCCCCCCTTCCCAAAGAGGAACTACACTTGATCTTAGCCAAAAGGCCGAGAAGCGGTTGATAATATATAGTTGGTTCAAGAAAGCAATCTGTCCATCAGTTTCGCAGCAGAAGAACTGCTGCCCCCTGGGCCTGACTAGACCAGAGTACATTGCTGCATATCTGGTGTGTGATCTTATGGTATTATTGATTTAAAGGTAAGCGATGAAATTGTTTAATATGCAAAATCATGAAGAGGCAAATACAACCTAACTTTTATTTAGTTAAAATAGAATGGCTCAAAACTCTCCATCTCATTACTATGCTCTCTCTAAATGCTTAGAATACCCAATAAAAATGCTAGATAAACTGAATAGGTACCAAAGAAACCTTAAACCATCTCTCTAGGAACAGATGGGGTTCCATAGGTACAGCTTGGTGTCCATGCCTCCTAAATGATATTTTCCATGAGCATGGGATGTGGATGAAGAGTATATAACCCTCAACTTGATTTAAATATCCCTGTCCAACCACCTATTTATTTATATAATTGTTTTTTTACTTATATGTTTGGCAAGGAGTAGTACATTTTGACAGTTTTCAGCAAAGAAATGCATGATTTAAAGTCACAGACACTTGTATGACCTCCCAAACAACTCACATGCAAGGTTATGTAATCATAATCTAATCAACTCTTCACTTAACTGAATATACAACTTCTTCTAAGTGAATAGACTTAAATGTGTATTTATGCGGCCATCAGTGGCGTATTCTGACCAAGGCAGACTAGGTCTAATGTGACAGGTCCAGGGGTTGGCAGCCCCTCTACCAGATTTAAGGGAGCCAATCGCCTTAATGCGCAATCGGGCTTCCTGTAGACTGATAGCCAATAGACTAGTTAAAGGGGAGATAACCCATTAACACTATAGAGGATTATGCTGAGTTTACACAGCCTCCATGATTTATTTCCAAATTGTCAATTAATCCAAAATTCTCAAAAGAATGAAAGTACCCCAAAATGGAAAAGAAATGATAAAAAGGCATAATGATTAATATTTCAATTAAAACTTAAGTTTTAATTAATCAGTTTAGTTAAGTAGTAATTTAATTTCCAATCGGGATTGGTCCATTAACAAACTAATACAATTAAGACTTAATAGTGCTGAAAAAACACAGTAAAAATGTACCTTTAGAACCTTTACCTTAATAGTAACAATAATAATAATATTGTGGTTCCTAAGACTACAGCTCACATTATACTTTCTTAAATTAGTATAACAATATTCATAACTAAAGCTGGACAGAAATATATAAAGTACCTTGGCAGTCATGGCGACCATTAGTATCCTGCAATGAAGACATATTATTATATGTAAGTACATTATGTTTAACTTTTATGAAAATGTTTCTTTAGGTATCCCACAGATTATCAGATGCAGAAACACTTATTTAATCCATCTGTATAAATGATTATTAGTTTTTAAGCAACCAATTTCTTTTCTCACAATCAGTTCCTTTGTCACCTGCTAAGCGTCCACAGGGATCTTGCTCAGTCAGGAGGCATGGAAGTTCTTTAAACTGTTTACAATCTGCAAAGTTCCATAAGCCTTGGCAAATGTCTTAAATCCTTAGTTGGTTGTTTGGAGCCCTCAGCATGTCCGATCAATACATTCTCACATAGGTCAGAAAAGATATTTATATCTTTATATCTTGCCAATACATCTGTTACAAAAGCTGTAAAACTACATTGCACTATTTCCTACCTACCTGAGTTGATTCCTCTTAGTTTAGTGACCCAGGGGCTGCGACCCTAAGTGTGAATACACCACTGAATTTGTGTCTTTCCTAAAGAATTTGTGTCTTTAGGAAATTAACCCCTTCCTACATGTGCCTGCCCTGCTCTATATTGTGCACAGTGATTTTTATTGGTTGCATGTGTATTGTACATGCATGCACAACTTGCTATTTTGGATACATTTGCAATGGGGGGTGGGTATTTTTAAAGAAATTATTCAGTTATTTTTACTATTTAGATATAAATAGTGCGCTTTTTCTGTGTTTTTACCAATATATCATGTGATCATTGGTGTAACTACAGGGGTGGGCCGTGCCTCTAGGGGGGCCTGGTGTGACCCCTGTGACCCCCTTGTTCCCATCTCCTAGTACGGGTTTAAAATAGTTTAGAAAGGACCTTTCTGACCTGGACCTCACTGGTTGAAGTCAGAAGTGCCCTTTCTAAACTATTTTGAACCGGCTGGGGGATACAAATATGTATTGAGGTCATGTTACATCATGTGTCTGGTTATCTTAAGGTGGTGGCTGACTGTCTCTCTCATTTTCAGTGGTCATGGTTTTGGAGAGAGGCTCCAGGGCCACGGAAAGAAAGCCAGTGCTGCCTGGAATGAGATGTGGGTGCTCGTGACTGCATGCTTGCAGGACTCATAAGGGAATCCTTGGCGCCTTGTACTTGGTCAGTGTATAACAAGGTTTGGGATGTGTGGGATCAGGCAGAGGTTATATTGTGGTTTGTTTTTTTGGTTGTTGTCACAGGGACCTTTTTGTTTACATTTTAAGAGTCACAGGATCTGACTAAGCTATGAAAGGGTTTTGGAAGCAGAAGAAGGTGCCGGATCAGAGGAGCCCATTGTCGGTCTATAGTCAGGAAGATTATTCGGTTGCTCTGGTAACTGGTGAGAATAAGGCAGGCAGGGTGGCCTGCATATGTCGGATGTACAGGTGTGCGATGAAATAGTGTCTATTAGGTTGTGGAAATATAAGGCGGACACATTGGGAAAAGGCTGTGAGGTGATTTTATATCCATTGGGGGGGCATGATATGCCCTGTGCGTTGTTGTCAGTTATATTTGCAGTGGAGATCAGAAGCTGGGGGGCAATTTTTCATACATGAGGATGGAAAACAATGGGGGAATTTATGCATTGTATTACTTTTGGTAATTCTAACTTTACTTTATTGTGTTTACAATTTGATGTGGATTTGTTTCCCATATTAAATCTGTGGCCAATTTATTATCCAAACATGTGTTTGGTTGGTGGTTATTTGGTTGGTGTTGGGGATCCGGCCCACAAATTCAACAATTCCTACCAGGAGTGGGTTTAACTATATATATATAAAACACTGTTGGACACCATTCTTATATCTTATATCCTTTTGGAACATATTACCAGTACAACCTTCCTTTAATATAATTTAACACTATGATAACCATGTTACGTAGGTATCTCAACCTTAGCCTTTTAATGGACATGTGGCCTGAGACAGCT
The DNA here is from genome assembly GCA_029215755.1 of Spea hammondii. Classification (NCBI taxonomy): domain Eukaryota; kingdom Metazoa; phylum Chordata; class Amphibia; order Anura; family Pelobatidae; genus Spea; species Spea hammondii. Next base: position 162,743,187 of record JARDYJ010000001.1, read on the forward strand.
TTTTAAACACACTAATAGCTTAGCTCCATCTAATGAAAATGTACCATGGATTTTTTTATTTGCAATACATCACTATTGTAAGTACACCTTGTTACTTATGTTAACAACTCATTTGGAATGTTCAGATTGATTTAATCAAGTATCAATTTTTACTGTTTCTGTTATTGTTACTTAATTGCTATAAACAGTTGGAATTTCTGACCTGTCAGCACTGCCCAAGTAAAAACCTGATCTCTTTATCATGTTAATTGCATATCATGCATTACCTCCTACACATCAGATTAGTTAGGAGATGAGAAAAAGGCTCCAAAACAAATATTTATTAGCTTAAGCAAGTAGCTTAAGCCAATCTGTTGCTTTACACATTAGTCTTCTCCTGCGGTACCGGAATTCACACAACACAGTTTTTTTAAGATTTATCTAATGCAGCTCTGAAAAATATGTACTTTTGTATATAGTGTTAAGTATAACACTGACTGTCCACATGGAGCAAATCATAAAGTTCCACTTCTATAATATGAAATATATAGAAGAAGCAGTAGAGCAAATTATATGCAAAAACAAAGTATTTATATCTGGTACAGAAACAAAAATGTACCAATATACATCAATAGTATACAATAGTACAATAAACAAAACGGAGACAAATGTCAGTGACAGGTGTGTGTGGTAGAGATATCCCAATGTTTTAGCGAGATACATTTCTCAAGGGTGATCTAAAGAAGGTGCACACAATGTTCTACCTTTATATAAACCTGTAAATACATGATAAATGTATAATTACCCCAGCTAAAAACGCTGCTTGCACTAATGGTGGCTGCCATGATGACTTGCAACATGACCTCATGATGTCATAACACTGCAAGAGAGCTTTAAATGAAACTACATACAAACATTGTAAAGTATAATGTTTACCAAATATTAGGCCGCTGGGAGCTAGCGTCGATTGCTTATGTTTGTATGTGGGAGTGTGGTTTGTGTGGGGTGTCTGGCATTAGCAAAAGGGTTTGTTTAGTGCCGCTTTGGTTCTGCAGCTAGCTTCAGCTTCCCTTTCGTTCGTCTAACTTATTTCCTTGTCACAGCAAGGAGTTGTCATGCCTTGCCAGGCGGGTATTATAAGTGTCTCATTCCCTCCCCTAACCTCTTGTGTGTTAAGGTTGGTTATCATTCATGCCCATTTACGCGATGTAAAAGAAAATGTGATTGATCAGAACAGGCCACCTTCTTCCACTACTCCGTGGTTCAGTTCTTATGCTCACACAGTTCATGTAGCTCAGCAGTGAAGCCGCTCGCACCATGAAGTAGCAGCAAAAAAGAAGTCTCGTGCTCCGACCACAGGACTAGTAGAGTAAGTAAATAAGAAAAGTGTGGGGTTACATAGTGAGAAAGGGGGAGGGGTACTAAGAATATTGAAATAAATAAATAAAGATAAACATATAGGGGAGAGATTATTAGGAGGAGGAGGAGGGGAAGGAAAAGTAGCAGTTCCCATGTATGCAACCTGGGTGTTGGGGCAAGTTCTCTGAATGCAACCTGGGTGTTGGGCAAGTTCTATGTGTGCAATCTGAATGCTGGGCACTCATTTGGATGTAACTTGGGTGCTGAGCAAGTCTTGTGGATACAATCTGGGTGCTGGGCAAGTCATATATGTGCAGCCTGGGTGCTGCATTAAGTCCTGTTTATGCTATATGGGTGCTGGACAAATCCTTTTGATTTAACGTGGGTGCTGAGCAAGTCCATTCGATGCAAGCTGGGTGCTGCGGTAAGTTCTTTGAATGCAATCTGGGTGCTGCGGTAAATCCTATGAGTGCAATCTGGGTGCTGAGCAAGTGTTGTGGATCCAATCTGGGTGCTGGGGCAAGTCCCATGTGTGCAATCTGGGTGTTGGGGGAAGTTCTATGTGTGCAACCTGGGTGCAAGCAAGTCTTATTTGTACAACCTGGGTGCTGGGCAAGTCCTGTGAGTGCAATCTAGATGCTAGGCAAAGTCATTTGAATGCAACCTGGTGGCTGGGCAAGTCCTTTGGATGCAACCTGGGTGCTGGGCAAGTCCTTTGGATGTAACTTGGGTGCTGAGCAAGTCCTTTGGATGTAACTTGGGTGCTGAGCATGTCCGGTGGATGCAATCTGGGTGCTGGGCAGGGCCGGCCCAAGGCAAAATGCCGCCTGGGGCGAATTTTAAAATGCCGCCCCCCCTTATCTACCCTTCCTCTCCCTCCGTCTCTGCCGCCCCCCATTATCTACCCTTTACCCCCCTCCCCCTTGTACTTACCTTTCAGCAGTCCTGCGGCGAGTCTCCCTGTTTGGTCTCAGTGCCGGCTTGTAATGCCAAGCGCCGGAAATCTTCCGGCACTCAGCATTACAAGCCGGCACCGAGACCGAACAGGGAGACTCGCCGCAGAGGAGAGAGAGAGAGAGAGGAGAGCTGAGCGAGCACTCGGGGCCCCTTTCTCTCTCTTTTGCTTAAAAAAAAAAAGGGGCTTGGGGCGGTGAAGTGCCGCCCCATCAAAAGTGCCGCCTGGAGCGGCAGTTGCCCCACTCGGCTCCATTGTCGGGCAGGCCCTGGTGCTGGGCAAATCATATTTGTGCAATCTAGGTGCTGGACAAGTCCTGTGGATGCAATCTGGTTGCAATATTTGCCCCTCTTGTTCAGTGGCTTATTTAAAGTCAAGGCGCCAGATGTTACTGACACTTTTAGTGTAATGCTGTATGGGTAGAAAAAATATCACTGATGATGAGTTTTGGCCCAAAATGGCACTGACAAGCTGTGTGAAAAATATGGCACTGCAGGAAGTGAGGGGTTATGTTTGTTAAAGGGAGGAGTTAGCAATACTGCCACACCCAACGGGGGGCACCCAAAAAAAATGCACCCAAGCCTCAGTGATCCTAGGCTCCTGGTATAACACTATGTGAGAATACTATGAATTTACATTTTTCCAAAAGTGTAGGAGTTCTGTAGATTCCCTAAGGAATATTATCGGATCATATAACCTGCCATCTTCCTATCATAACAAAAGAGATATTAAATCAGAACAGCCTGGTCCTTGAAGATGACAATTGCAAATTTCTACTATATATATACCAATTTAGTTCAACTATTATATAATAACTAAATTAAATATTTTAATAAATATCAAAAATGAATAAGATAATGAGTCATGATGGTTTTATAACTTGAATATAACTGTTCTCAATGTGTTTGATGAGTTGAAGATTCATAAAAAGATTTGAATTACATCAAGTTAACATTCAAGATGAGCCAAACTGCAAAAACATAACAACCAATTTACCTGTTGACTCTCTTGACATCTCAACTAATACACATGCATGACCAACTAATGATGAAAACAGCGCAATAGGGTATAGGTAAACTGATAGTCTTGCAATCCTCAACTGTACGCTAGCACATGACTAAAATCAACAGCAAATTATTTTGAATGAGTTGGTTTGTGATATGCTTTAGACTAGATTATAAAAAATGGTAAAAATGCATGATAATTGTTCAGTGATGAATTTGGAATGTCTTACCTGTGTGAAATATCTGTTGAATTGTTGGAATCCGGTCTCAATCATGTAGGAAAACGTCAAACTTTATTGGGACATTAGCCCTGTGTTGTGTTCAGAATAGTTTTATAAAAATGTTCTTTAAAAAAAAAACCTCAATGTATTGAGCTATTTTGTTCTTGCTGTGAGGTATGAACCTTCCACTCTAGTAGTAATAGTTTCTTATATGGCATCTAGGTCATTGATATTTTTCGTTTGGATTATAAGTTCTTTCCCAAACAATTCTCCGTCTGTAAAATATATTTTCTTTTTGTGTTCTTTTGAATCCTGTATGTACATTTACAGTAGTAAAAACTTCAAGCAACTCACATTTCAATATTACAATCACATTGACAGCTTGTGCTGCCATATGATTTATGACTTCAGTTTGTTTGCTGTCAAGAACTATTGATGCTTTAGCTACTCCTCTGTAAGAGTAGCAATATTAGCTTTCAGCGTGAAGATTTAGCAGGCACTAAGCACATCTATGTGTTATATACTTTGTCTTAAACCATATCATTCATCTAATTAATATGGTATTGCTATAAATCTCAGACCTCATATTTGATGAGTATGTCATGGCTGTCCTGTCTACGTCAAACTATATAAATTATGAAATTTTAGGTGGCTGAATATTTTATTAACAAATTCAACTACATAGAGCTTGGGATGTGTACTGCCAGTTATTTTCCATACCTTGGAATTATCTGGATTTGCCAGCTCCAAGTAGCGTTTACTGAATGTCCACTGAAACTGTTGACCTTGAGGTTGAGGAGTTAGTGTTTAGCTAAACATCCCACCAATCCACAGGTGACCATGCCCGTTGAAGTATCCCGGCCTAAGCCAACTAGGCCTCAATCCTCTTGCTTAGCACAGCTTCCATAGACTTAATCAAAAAGGCTCTGCTTATCTTTAAGATACAACAAGCCCGGATATGATGCCATACTTGGCACTCAGTTTCTTAAAGATGCACAGAAAGGGGCATCAATTCGCGGGATAAAAATATAATTTTGCCTCTGTATAAATCAATGATAAGGCCGCACCTTGAATATGCTGTGCAATTTTGGGCACCTATTCTAAAGAAGGATATCATAGCACTAGAAAGGGTGCAGAGGTGGGCTACAAAATGAATAAAAGGAATGGAGCACTATAGTTATGAAGAAAGGTTAACAAATTTAAATCTGTTTAGTTTAGAAAAACGGCGCCTCACAGGGGATATGATGGCATTATATTAATATATTCGGGGCCAATACAAACCATTGTGTGGAAATCTGTTCATAAACAGGACTATGCATAGGACACGTGGTCATGCGTTTAGTCGTTGAAACAGCAACTAGATGGATACTTGGGAAAACATAATATTCGGGATATAATCTTTTATTATAGGGAAACAGCTTATTGATCCAAGGAGGAATCTGACTGCCATTTTGGTGTCAAGAAGGATTTTTTTCCCTGGTTAGTGCAAAATTGATAAGAGCCAACTGCAACAAATTAACAGATATAGGAAAGGCTGAACTTGATGGACGCATGTCTTTTTTCAGCCTATATAACTATGTAACTATGTAACAGAATCTTTTAGTATATTGAACACCCAACCAGAGAGGTGGAGGTGACTGGGGTTGCTCCCCTCAGTTGGGCCCCAAAGTTAAATATACCACTGACCATACATCCTGCCTCCTCTGACTCAAATCCTCCCCATCTATTTGCTATTTCAAAAAAGTATATAACTACATCTTTTGGGTCTATTCAATAAGAAGTCAAAAGGTAAGTCAATTGAAAAAATTCAATTTGAACTCGCTATTTTCGCTGATAACTCTCAGGATTAACTGCCCCCTGCAATGCTACATTAAAGATAAATGTATTTTTTTTATTTTAAAGAAACGGGGGCACCCAAGACCAACACACATTTATTCCACACATCAGCCAAGAGTCTATCTCATCCCACCCTTACAAAAGCATACTTGTAATGTTTATTTTCTACTTATATCTTGCTCTACATTCTTCTTATGTGTATGCATGGGCTCTACATGTATGTACTTATATGATAGATAGGTAGATAGATAGATAGATAGATAGATAGATAGATAGATAGATAGATAGATAGATAGAGGGTGCATTCTGATGTTGTGCACAGTAGGTACACTTTTCTAAAATGTGTTTAAGAACACAGTAAGCACACAGTCCTGATGGCATGAAGTAGGTACTCAGAAGCCAATGTGTGAATAAGCCACTCTTCCATCTTTCTTTTTTAATCATCATTCTGTAACTTGTAGGGCAGGACCATACACTTTCAGACAGCTGTATGTATCCTTGTAAAACAACAGGATCTATGTTCATAGATAACCATACAGCCCCATTTACTGCACATACTAAAGAGACTTTAGCGGTATTGCTTACGCTTCATTCTTGATACTGATGTTCTCCTTTAGCAGTGATAGCCTTAATCGCCCCTAGAAAGTGTCTGATTCCAAACTTCATGTAACATTACACGTAGAGAGTGAATTATTTATCGATTTGATTAAAATGTTGCTTAATACCCTATGTGAGATATAACCAGCTGCACAGTGCCCTCAGGCTAACAGAATTAATGTCTGCATCTGCCAACGAAGTAGGCATTAGGAAAAAAAATGTTAAGAGTAAGTGTGTAGATCTTTTATGAGTCACGAAATGAGAAAGTCAGCTTGCTGAGCTTTAATGGAATATGGAAAGGGAAAAACACTTATGTATATTAAGGTAACGTCTTTCATTTTCATACTACATTCCAAATGAAAGTCTTCGCAAACTGGTGTTTTCTGTGACTGGTTAAAAGAGGCACTTTAAATATGGGACCATGTCAATTTGCAAAGCAGTTTGAGCAATTTAGTACTACATTGCAATTTTGGAAATGGTAATATATAGGTAACAGTTAAAATTGTAACAATTACAACATAACCTGTGTCTTTTGTTTTTTTATCATATAGCATTATTCACCAGCTTTTCACATGTTTGGAACATATGTTTTTCGGACAGGACAAATGGGTAGACTTTATTAAAGCAGTGATGTAATGTAGAAAAGTATGGTTAAGCAATCCTCGTTGGCTCCATCAGGCATGTGGGTTTCCAAAAGTACATATCTGCTCTATGTTTAAAAAACACATTGCAGATTTAAATGTAGTGTTATCTCTGGCAGCTGTTCAATGACTGGTTCAGATAGCTGGTATACCCATGGGTATTAATGATTATGTCAAAGACTCTCTCATGCTACCTCTTGCAGTTTTACAATTTAAAAAAAAGTTTTATATCCCGGGCAAAAGACGATGAAAAAAAATACTTTAGGTAGAAGATGTAGCTCCTCACTTTCTCCATGGTCCGACAATGAGATCAATAGGAGGGCTTTCAGTACATGTTAATGAGAGGTCTCATTTGCCCCTGTGATGGTCACTGAGCTGTTGTTGTAGTTAGATGGCAGTAGGTATATTAGATGTTAGGGTGAATTCATATAGGGGATTCAGAAAACACCCCATGCATTTTCAAGATGACCACCAGGTAAATGTAAGGGGAACACTCAGTTATCATATGCATGTACAACTACTCCAGGAAAGTAACTGGATACTTTGAAATTGGATGAAATAAATGCATATAAATGCTACTTGGCAATAGTAACATTAGGTAAAATGGGATTAACCCCCTTCAATCCCCCCTCAGAATTTAAAAAGTTAAATAATCTTAAACCTTGGATTATTTTTGTGAGATGCAGAACTCGTCATCTAGTGGTCATTTCATGGTATTACACAGGATAAAAACATTTCTAGACACTCTTCATCTTATTTTTCATTAATTTGCAAGGTAGCTTTTTATGACAACATAATTTTGCTGGTCAGATGGCTTAGATATGGAATGGTAGCTATTAGACCCTAAAAGCCATTTGCAACAAGAATAGTTTCATGGACAGAAGTAATAAAAACGTGATTTTGAATCTTTCTGAAAGTCTATTTCATTTTTATGAGTTCTCATAGAATTCCTCATAAAGAAACTGCTTTGAAGCTGTTTTGTTGCAATATAAATAAATATGAAATAATAATTGTGCACATACAAAGTGATTTTTATCTTACAACATCACAACCATTCAATGCTAAGATCAAACTCCTCTTTTTATGTTAGGTCATTATTTCAGATAGATAAAAATTGACTAAGACAGTGTGAAATAATGACATACAACACTGTAAGTAATATCATTTAATACCCCCGTAACAAGAAGAAATACTGCTTCGGTAAGCAACTTATTATGTAATATGCATTAATTCCAGTTAGAATATATTGTCAAGGTTTATAAAATAAAGAAGCACAGGTTCTGTGAGGCTAAAAGCAACAGTTGCAGTTTTTACATCACTGAGAAGTGTTAGATAAGTGGAACAGCTTTCCAGCATAATTAGTAGAGGTTAATACAGTGACAGAATTTAAAGATGGATAGGATGGACATAAAGGTATCCTAAATAAGACAAGACCAGCAACCTGATGAAGGTTTTTACAACAAGAAAATTGGGCAGACTATATGGGCCGAAAGATTTTATCTTCCATCGAATTGAATGCTTCTATGAATTCACTGTTCTGTCGTTTTGTGTTATATCTGTTTGAGTGATGTTTAGTTTAACCCTTCGCATAATTTGTGAATGTCTACAATATTCGGAAACACTGGATGAGGTAACTAGGCAGTGATAATGATGAGAAGAATCTATATAAGTTATTTTCACTTATTATATTGTTCCCAATTAGCTAATAGTTATTGCGGGCAGCAGAGTGTTCTGGTTGCAGGCCCAAGGAGACAGCGATCCCTCTGCCACAAAACTGGAGGCAGATTGCCCTAATGAGTTATCAAGTCTGTCATGCATTAGAGACCCACTACCGGCAGCCAAGCTGCAGCTAGTTAGAGAGAGGTCTCTGTGTAGAGGATTCCTAACTCACGTTGGGCTTCTGATCTGGCTGCCGGAGCTGCTGTGAAGAGCTCTAGGGGACGCACCCTTGACATGCAATGAGAGAAGTCTACTAGATAAGATACTATGTTTATTATTTCTGATACCTGCAGTGCCAATCTACTGTGTTTCATTGATTAAATTTCTCTCTTTGACAGGTACATCTGTGAATTCAATTTATTGTAATTTTTTTACACATTTTGTGTGCTACCAGTTCATAGAATGGCAGATTTGGAATCTTTTTATTTCTAGCTTATATCATCAGACTATATTTTAAAAGAATAAATCACCTTAAATAAGTCTTAAATAAATAGGTGAAAGCAAAGCATGGTGTCTGTCCACAAGATAAATGAAGGTCTAACCCAAAGAGAAAAGACGTCCGTTTGACCTACGGAGCAAGACTTTAGGTCAAAGAAGACAAGGCTACTCTTGCCAAGAATCAAATCTCTCAATTGTTTTTGTTGTGTTGAGTATTCCATTTTCATTAATTTCTTTCTTCTCTTTTGTGTCAGTATATTTATTTCCATTACTTAGTATTAAGACAAATGAACAGTGACTGGATGAAAAGACCTGCAACCGAGTGTAATGTATGTATTTTGTTATCGTTATCATGCAGTAATGCAAAGCAGACAGACAGTGTAATCTATCATAAGTCAGAGAACTAAACACTGCTTTATGAATTCAGCTGATATGCTCAGAGAATGCACAAAGGAGACAGGCTTCTACAGCAGTCCCATATCAATCAGCTTTAAGCCTGTTATAATATTTGCTCATAATGCGTATACTTGAATATGTAAAATAACAATGGAATATGTGCTCCTTTGGGTACAAACTCATCAAGGTCACATACATGAAGAGAACAAATGTGTTAAAGACCATGGGCGTAGGAACCGGGGGGGACAGATCCCCCCCCCAGTAACTCATGCGGGGGGGGCGATAATGAAGAAATCCCCCCCCAGGGCCGTAGGAACCCCCCAATAGAAACGCCGCAAATGCGGCCTGCGAGACCTCGAGGTGCGTCCCGCGTAAGATCGGCAGCCAGGGCAACAGATCTTACACGGTCCACACCTCGAGCCCCGCTACTTACCTGTGGGAGGGTCTTCTGTACTGCACAGAGGAAGCGGAACCCAGCAGAGTTCACGTGACATCCCATCACATCCTGCTTCCTCTGTGCAGTATCAGAGAACGCAGAGGGAGGCCGCGCCCCCTGCTGAAGTCTGTGAGCGGCATCGAGGAGCTGCAGTGCAGGTAAGGAGGTGGGGAGGGTGTTTGAATGAGTATGTGTGATTGAGGGAATGAATCTGTGAATGAATGAGTATATGAATGAATGAATGAGTGTGTGTGATAGCATGGATGTGTAAGTGCTGGAACCTAGGCATGATTATTATTATTATTATTATTATCTTTTATTTATATAGCGCCAACAGTTTACGCAGCGCTTAATACAATACATAAATTCAAGGGATATGACAAGACAAGAATTGACAGACTAAGACAAACCGATACATTTGGTGGAGAGAGCCCTGCTCGCAAGCTTACAATCTAGAGGGAAAATGGGGTGATAAACATAAGGCATAGAGAAAGGGTGAGAGGTATTGTGGGGGTATCAATGACAAGGATGTTCTAGCAGCTAAGATGGTATGCTTCTCTGAAGAAGTGGGTTTTTAGATGTTTCTTGAATGTCGGGAGGGAGGGTGAATTCTGAAGGTTCCTTGGGAGCAGATTCCAGAGATATGGGGCAGCTCGAGTGAAATCTTGTAGCAAAGTATGCAGGTTTGCTTGGGCTTCAGTTGATTGTGGGGAACATGAAGGTGGGTATTGCAGGTTGTGAGAGCTTGTAGCAAAGTATGCAGGTTTGCTTGGGCTTCAGTTGATTGTGGGGAACATGAAGGTGGGTATTGCAGGTTGTGAGAGCTTGTAGCAAAGTATGCAGGTTTGCTTGGGCTTCAGTTGATTGTGGGGAACATGAAGGTGGGTATTGCAGGTGGGTATTTGCTACAAGATTTCACTCGAGCTGCCCCATATCTCTGGAATCTGCTCCCAAGGAACCTTCAGAATTCACCCTCCCTCCCGACATTCAAGAAACATCTAAAAACCCACTTCTTCAGAGAAGCATACCATCTTAGCTGCTAGAACATCCTTGTCATTGATACCCCCACAATACCTCTCACCCTTAGAAGCAATCACACTCCTATCATGCCAAGTCAGCCAGTACATGCTGAAACCTAGCTAGCTGCCCCCTTGTGTATTGATGCTGCCAGCAATATGAGGTCTGCACATCACTTACAGCCACCCTGTACCAGCATGTACTGGCTGCCTGGGTATGATAGGAGTGTGACTCCTAGTGTGAGAGATGGGGATAAAGTGGGGATCTGATGGGGGAAAATGCTGTCCCCCCCAGATTTTTGGGGCTCCTACGCCCATGTTAAAGACACTGAAACACATAATACTGCTTCTTCCAATTCCCTTGAATGGGAACAGGTTTTTTTTAAACCCAACTCCTATGATTTGGGGGAATTTAGCTTTTTTCTGGATGTCAGTGTATCAGAGTCTACAGTCCTAAAAGTCACAATAATGTGTATAAAAAGTGAGTGTATTTATAAATCAAACTATGTAAAAAAAAATCACAGTTTGTATAAATGTTTTATTCAGTTGCATAAAGTGTGACACCGATAACATTTATTATTGTGACTGAATATCAAGGAAATTGCATATGTTCAAATATGTTATACATACTCCTGGATCTAATCAGGAGTTATAATCATACCAGGGCAGGGCTGGACTGGAAATAAAATAAATATTGTCTGAACGCAATGTGAAGAGGATTTTGAGTGGAGAGTTCCATTAGTTAGCTGTGCCTTGGTTTCACAAAGTCTCAAAATCCAACGTCACCTACATCACCACAGGTTGTTTGGAAGAGTTTCAAGAAAAAAAGCCTCTACGCTCATCCAAAAATACAATTCAACTCTCTTTAGTTTGGCAGACACTACTGAAACTTCAGAAGGGATTTAGTTCTTTGGTCAGGTGAAATCAAAATAAAGCTTTCAATATGGTGGTGGCTCTTTAATGTTTTGTAGTTGTTTTTCTGCCAGAGGACCTGTGCATTGTTGAGATACACGGCATCATGGACTCAAATATCAACATCATGGATGTCAAATATCAACAGATAGTAAATGAACACCTGACTGCCTCTGCCAGAAAGCTTAAAATGGGCCGTGGTTGGATCTTCCAGCAGGAACACCAAGTACAGATATCACAGCCGAGGAGCAGTAGAAACAGACGCATAGCTAGGACAACCCAACGGGTCAAACCATAATTAGTCAAACACCAAAGACAAGATGCCAGAGGGGCTGGAACAGGAGCAGATAAGCAAGTCAATGGTCAGGAATAGGTCAGACAAAGTCTCAGGAACCTGTGGTCAAAACAAGCAAATGGTCAGCAAGGGGAGGGCAGTTGGTGGGAACAGAAGCAGAACAAAGTAACTAGGATCTGGAGAAACGAACATACTGAGCACAAGTATTAGCTGTTTAAATAGAGTACCTGACTCCAAAAATTTAGTTTTAAGAATTATGCACTTGTGTGTGTAGCTAGTTGGCCTGCTGTAGCAGCTGGAAGCAGAGAACGAAGTGGTCACATGTCGCTGGGCTTTTGACCCTGGATTCTCCTGGTACACAGAGTACCTGAAAGCAGTAAATATCTGGCATCTAGAATTATCTCATAACTTCAGCACAAAATGTACAGATTCTTTTTTTTTACAGCACAGCATATTCTAAATTCCCAAAGGGATTATTTAGTTTTATCAGGACATTGTATTAATGTTACAACATGGTTTTTACATAAAAAGGTAAAATTGCATCCCTTGAAACCTGTTCACTCTTTTGTAAATAGATCATAACTTGGTATGGCTATGCCCCAGTCCTGATTTTCATTTTCATGAGTACAAATTGGACATAATACTGAAATTATCCCTTGTCATTATTTTAGTACTGCTCATTATTCATGCACTGTTTTTAATGAGTGCTGGTTCTGGAGAACTGTGTAATTTTCTAAGCAATGGTCATTATTTTGCTGGCTTGAAGTCATGATCAGTTTTCATTATATGACTATGGAATACAAAGAGAAAAAGCAATAAAATGAGTTATGTTAATGGAAAAAACATTCATTTTGCTGTGTTTATTTCAGACATTCAGCATCTGGACTCCACAACAGAGCTGGGAGCTTGGGCCTTTTACAATGGTTTGTCCACCATACAACCGGCATCTCTCCATGTGTCTAATGGCAATGAAAATTGTAGTCTAGCAAAAAGTATAAAGATATCAGGCCTTAAACCTTCCCAATAATAAATGATTCCAGACTGTACTGATACTCTTAGTTCTAATATTTTACTACCAGGGTAATGAGGAATCCTAATAAAAAACATACAACATCCCTTGATTGCAAATAATGAAGAATCCATATTAAACTAACTAATATACTTGTGCAAATGGACCTAAACATTTTAGTTTCGTATTTCTTTTTTTGGTCCATTCGTTTTCGGACAAAAAATTTCGTTTCCTGCCCTTTCGGTTTGGAAACAAAATTCGTTATCACTCACCCTCATTCACGCTCTCACTTTTTCTCTGTTACACTCTCACTCACGATCTCTCACTTTCTCATGCTCTCTCACAATGTAACCCTACCTTATCTGCGGACCACTTCCATGTCCATGTCTCCATTCCTGTTCAGCTTCTTCACTTGCCTTTTCTTGTTCTTCTGTCTTGTGTTTTCATCCTCCTCTCCTTGTCTCTTGTTTGTTCGCCCGCTTCTCCATGAACCATGCCTCCTGGAGCACTTATGCAAAAGCCGGAACGCTCCGGACACACCCTTCTCCAGTCAGGAGAGAGGGTGTGCCAGGAGGCGAGGTTTACAGAAAAATGGATGAAGGTAGAAGACACGGAGAATCAGAAAAAAAAGTAGACAGAAGATCAAGAAGAGGCAAGAGAAGAATCTGAGCTGCTGGAAAGCAGACAGGGACACAGAAGGGGCTGGCTTTGAGACATTGAGAGAGAGGGTGAGGGAGCATCAGTAAGAGTGTGAGTAAGTGTGAACAAGAGTGAAATAACCAACAAAATCACAGCGGAAATTCGGAGCTCTTTATTTCATTTTCAGTTGTTTGGTTGGGGTCTCTCCTCATTTTCGGAGGTGACAAAATTGGCAAATTAAAAAAAATCTGTACAAAGTACAAAGTCAAATGCACAAGTCTACTAATACGTTTCCAGCGTTTTTTGTTCCCTTATGCTAGTAAACTTTATTATTTAAGATCACGTACTACATACTGCTGCGGTACCCCTAAAATTCCATTATGTGCTCTTCTAGAGGCATATAAATGAGTCTTTAAATTACACACGTTTTAAGAATTATCATTTTTTTCATTTAGTGAAGGAAAAATATTCAGCATTTTATGATCAGGGTGGCACAGTCTGTTTATATCATTTTCTCTATGAATAAATAATCTAATACTATGAATCTCATAAACCTTTGAATTACAAAAATTATAGCTATATATCAGTACATTTCAATAAGAATGGTTTGAACTAAAGGCACTTCATCATCTGATTTTGACACAGATTACTATAGATCCACCTCTGGTCATGATAATGAGACATTAAATGCAGTCACGATAAGACACAATGTCTGTTATACAGATACAAAAGTGCTCATTCATTTTGCCCAAGATCCAGTCTGCATATTTGAGGCTATGGCTATGCCACTGTAGCATTGTTATGTTCTCCAGACATGTGGCACTATAGGCAATGAAGGATGAAATGCATCCTCCAACCGCTTGGGGCTGCTGATGCACAGAAATACATAAACACTCTCCCACACAACCAGTGACTACTTCACTAATTCACAGCCATTGGGGGTGGATGGATTCACCTTTTTGGGGACATTTTTTCTTACATTTGGCTTTCTTGAAATCATTATTTTTTGACAAGCAAAGCTGAGGATTGGCGGTTTTGCTTATCATCACTAGATTAAAACAAACATACAAGGGTTTTTATGGCTCACCCTTCTAACACCAAATGGTTGCATGGTATGGAGCTCATCTACTTGGAAGTCTTTAAAAGTCTTTTGTTAACTCCTTCCACCCTGCAGCATGGGATGAAGTAAGAGGCAGGTGTGGTGGAGCACAAAGCTTTCTAAAGGATTCACTGGTATTTTGTCCCCCATCCCTCTGGGCATGGATGGGACAAGGGTAGGCATGGGTAGGCTCTTTATAATGTTGTTTATTATATTCAACTACTAGACAACTTCCAATTAATCCACCCCACTGAAGAGAAAATTTAGGTGGGAAATTAAAATAAACAACCAAAAATGTAAGTGTGTCAATAAATATTTATGAAATGACGAAAGAATATCAGGTAAAATGAAGTTTTGTTTACTTTTAGGCAATACAGAATCTTATTAAAATATCTGCCATTATTCTCTTTATGAGAATTATCATTATGATGCTCCCTTGATCTCTCACTCTTAATTTCTTCTGATTCTAAACTTTAAATATCTGATTTTCATAAAGTTTTATGGCTTATTTTACTATATCATAAACATTTCTTACCCACTTTTCTCTCACAGTAGTAGATGAATTATAATAAAATAGTGACATATTAAAGACGTTTGTCTTCAGGCTTTAAGTGGTTAAAGCAGGGACCAAAGTAGTATTTAATGCAATTTTAGATGAACAGATTTTTTTCAAGGTTTCTAAGCAAAATATGAGTTTATGATGGGTATTTCAAAACGGAGAGGTGGGTAACTTCTGAATCTCTGGCATCCATTAATCTAAGGCAACCTAAAAGCAGTAGACTGCATGTAGGGTGAAACATTGAAACACAGAATTTGACAACAGAATAGGGCCACACTGGCCTACCAGGAAACTGGGAAATTTCCAGGTGGGCTCGCCGATCCTCACGTTGGCGGAGCAGCACTGTGGCTGTGCTCAGGTCTATGCGGCCCAACGGTCACCTAATGTTAGTAATGCAGGCCCCAGTGGTGTAAAACAGGTAGGCTGTTTTTAGGGCAAAGATGTCAAAGGCAGGCTGTTTGAAGTAAAGATGCACAGGCAGGCTTTTTGGGTTAAATATGCCACAGACAGGATGTTTGGGGCAAAAATGGCACGGCTGGCTGTTTGGGGCAAAGGTAGCATGGACAAGCTGTTTGGGGACAAAGATGGCACAGACAACCTGCTTAGGGGAAGAGATGGCATAAACATGCTGTTTGGAGAAGGTACTATTGTGGAACATGTTGCTTGTGAAGTCTGTTACCCAGATACTTCCTTGGGCCTTTTAACATTTTGGTTCCTAGGATTTCCATAGTAATGTGGTATTCTGTTATCATTAAGGAACAATTTATTATAATTTTTCAAATAATTATTTATAGCTATTTGGATGGCAAATAGTGTGACTCAGATATATTAAAAGGGGTGTTGCTTGTGGGCACAAGAGCTCAGCCACACAAAAAAATATATGGGGCTGGTGTCCAAATATCTCCAGGGCTGTTTATCATTCCCAGTCTGGCCCTGGATAAGAAACATTCTGGTCATTTTCCTAATGCAAGACTCGTAATCAATCCTTGATCTTGTCATAGATTCAGGATAGCTTTATCCCTATCCTATCCATGCTTAAATTCTCTTTTAGAGTTTCAGGCAAACTATGACTATACCATTTGAAAAATCATATTTAAATAACAATACTTGTAGTCTGGCTACTCCCAGACTAAACTCTAAGAATAAGTACATGTATACTGTGTACACGTGTGGCTTCTATGCATAGAATTATTTTTAAATTGGTTAGCATGTTGTTTTCACATGTTTCCAAGTATTATTTGTTGCCCTTGCACTTTACAAATATCGACAACCTCTGTGGTCAAAGTTATTGCACGAGTTTTAGTTCAGATCATACCACTTTATTTTCATTTCAAAAACATTTCAAAGAAAAGCCTGTTACATTATTTGACATTAGATTGACTCATAATCCAAAACAAAGAAATAAAGCGGTAGAGCACATGGTATGGCACTTGAAGGCACAAGAAATAGTGACTTGAGGCCAGCAAATAATAAAAGATTTATTGATTTTCTGTAAAAACTTCTGACAGCCCGAAGACATAGGAAGCCACCTAATACACACCAAATGTAGTCCTAGCATTACTCTAACTCCAACACAGAATCATTCTAGTTCGTCCCTCTAAGGTATAAGGATTGTTTTCATGTGTATTGTGTACTTTTGGAAGGTCTTCTTGTCCTGTTACGCCAATGTGAAATTAGAGCATGAGGCCTAGACTTTAATGAGCTTTTTCCAACATGTAATAATAGTTTTTATCCCCTTTTGCTTCTTTAAAACGTGAGGGTTTTCAGCAACATATTTATTATCCTCTTCTTTGCCTTCTTTTTTTATAGTTATTAATGTATTAATTTGACCCCTATTCATGGCATGGTGGGCCTCACAATCCAGAAAAGTTCTAGTATCCAGTAGAATAATTAGTCAGCCTTCCCAAATAAGTAAATATGTCGAAGCGATTTAAGAAAAATACATACAAATGGTTACCTGGACATATAAAATGTAGCTGCTCGGTTTGTGTTAATAAATGCTTTAGGCATAGCCCTTATTAGTACACAAGTATTATTGTGAAATAAACACATTATAAAATAGCAATAGCCCGTGTCGTGACTTATTTCCCCTTGTCTTGCCCTTTTCAGGTGCTGAACATCAACTGGTAGATGATGGCCTGATGACTCATCCAACTATAAAACCATGTGATTAGTAGAAATACCACGGTTGCCCTACATTTGGCTTGCATTTGTAGGAACTCCCTGTCACCTCTTCCATCACCCAGGAGCACACACTACAGAGGTTCTTTGCTGAAATGCTTAGCGAGATGTTGAGCCCAAAGATAAGAGAACAGGGACTTTGATGATCCCACAGTGTGGAGGCTCAGGTATAGGCAGGTATAAATAGGTACAGCACAGTAATAATAGCTGGGTACCTGTGTAGATAAAACTGCAGGATGATCCCCTGAGCAGGTAATACAGGGTGCTAAGAAAGGGTTACAGAAAGGAAACTCTTTTGAAGAAGCACAAACAAAAACAGGCAATGTTGACAGCTTTATATGCAGTGGTCAGCAAATGAAAGGCACCGTATGCTTATTTCCCTTTGCATCATGCTTACATCATCTCCAGCAGTGCCATCAGCGCATTGGTAGAAACCAGTAAAACCCCGGTAACCCCCATCTGCTAGCTGGAGAAGTCTGGTCAGACGTAGTCTTGGAATCTACATTTATTAGCTACTATTCCCATAATAATCAACTAGCAATGTTGCTGCTCAACATCATGGGAGTTGCAGTTAAATAAAGTCAATGTTGTGTAGAGTAGTGTAGCTGTGTGATGAACAACAAACATTCTGAGGCATTACAAAAAAGGTAGTAAGAAAGGGACATCAAGGCTTGGAAAGATAATATGACACAGTGTTGTAGTCTCAACAGCTGGAGTATTAACTAACCCTAGGTACAATATATGTTTGAAATAAACTACCCAGTGTCTGCAGCATGCAAACTGTGTCTCTACTGGGAGAAGAAGAGAGCAAATCAAACCACTCTGCGGATATGTAGATTTTTAAAAAACAAAAATCCCTAAAACTTTTTCACAGTACTGTCTATAGGAAGTACAGTATACATATAAAATATTTTACATGACAAACACACCCTTTGTCAGCAGACAAAAATCATATTAAGCCTTTGAAATGTGCATTTCCGTATATGTTTTATGTGACTTCAACAATCTTAAAAACGATTTTTCTTCTGTCATATATTTTTGTTGTGTCATCTGCAAAATAATTTTAAAAGCAAAGGCTGGCTCATCATTTCTATGAGATATAAAATGAAAATGACATGTCTTTTACAAAGAAACATGAAGCAAATTCTTCAGTTTCAGGCTTTTTTTAATTGATTGTCAGAAGTACTGACAGAAGTTCTGACTACAAATACTCTTCATTTGTTCTAGAATTTTTACAGAATACCATATTGCTTGTTAGAGATAGCTATGTGCCTGAAATAATTCAGTGACAGTATTCTTTTCTAATTTTTTCGCCAGTTAAAATAAATGAGGCACTCACCTGAAAGTTTTATGTTTTTTTAATGCCTGCATTAATTTAAATATTCATACAATTTAGTACTATCAACATGTAATGTCATACTTGTATCCAGGGCCGGCCCTACCATGGAGCAGAGTGGGGCAATTGCTCCAGGCGGCACTTTGCCGCCCCAAGCCTTTTTTTTAAAGCGGAAGAGAGAGAGGGCGCCGAGTGGTTTTCGGTTACCAAGTTGTCAGTACCCGCTCGGCGCCCCTCTCTCTCCTCTGTGAGCCCTCTAGCTCTGTCTCGGTGTCGGCTTGTAATGCTGAGCGCCGGCAGATGACGTCATTTCCCGCACTCAGCATTACAAGCCGGCACCGAGACCGAGCAGGGAGACTCGCCACAGGACTGCTGAAAGGTAAGTACAAAGGGGGGGGGGGTAGATAGTAGATAATAGATAATAGGGAGGGAGAGGAAAGGTAGATAATGGGGGGGCCCTGCTTGTATCCGACCCAGCCATTGAAAATGTGTTATATGTTATATGGTAACATATGCGGACTGTGCCAGGAAGATGCAGACTGCTTGCTGTAGTATCAGTCAGATATAATCACTCTATCTAGCGACAAAGCAATTGCATCATTCTGAAAGAGCCTTGGATCTCTAGGCTATCAATGCCTGGTGTTGTGCAACTTGACAATTTCTTCCTGCAAACCAGTCTTCATGAGGCAAAATATTATATGATTAGAAAATGTTTCTATGATATGTTTGGGTACCAGTGCTGAGTTATGATGATTGTAAATTACTGTGAATCTAATGTGCCTTAACCTATTCTGGTGTTACAACACCTATTTCAACCTTTGTTAAGGAGGAGGAAGCATGCATACCCAATTGGAGAGATTTTACAATAAACTAACTGTAATCCAGCTGAGCTTTCCATCTTCTCTACAAAGAAATTACCCACAAATTCTAAAATTTTCTAAAATTGTGGGGAGCAGAATGGAACTAAACAGTGTATACACAGAAACACGATTTTCTTCAATTCTTGGTGATCTACATTTTTCAGGTTTGTTCAACTGTTATATATTTATTTTAACCTTTCTGGGCTCATTGTTATGAAATCTTTGCTGTAAAGTTTGATTTAACTTGTTATCCCTTGTTGTCCATCTTGCATCATGTTTTCTTATGGATCAGCTTGTTTACTGTATTTCTATATGATCTCTAGAAATATAGAAACATAGGATTGGCCAGCAGATGAGAACAATTTGGTCCGTCTATTTTGCCCCTTTTTTTATGTAGAGACCTTAATCAGTCCTTGGTCTTGTCTTAGATTCAGGGTACCTTTATGCCTATCATGTGCATGTTTTAATTCCTTCCCTGTATTGGCATCATTTAATCTACCAATGTCTTGGTAAAGTAAAACTTCCTTACACTCCATTTTTATGTTCCCCTTTCAGTTTGTGTTGAATCCACCCAAGCGAATAGCTGCAACAAGGGCTTGGTTTTTCCAATTTGTTGACATGTTTCTGCCCATCAGTTTCTAATATATGTCTTTGTTCTTTTACCTAATTGTCAACCTGGTTAGGTGGCAAGCAGTAATTATGATTGTATGCCCCAATGGATGGGAAAACAGGGAACAATATTAAAACATGGATTGAAGATGAATAAGGGGAGAGATAGGGAGAAAGGGGAGAGACAATGAGGAAAGGGGGACCAAAGAAAATGTGGAGAGATAAAATAGAAAGAGGTGATGTAGAGAGGAAAACTATAAAGATAAAAGGAGGCGGAATAAAAAAGTAAAAGGGGGGCCGATTAAGAAAAAATTAGGAGAGATAAACAGAAAGGAGAGGGAAGATACACAGGCAAGATGGGGGAAAGGGTGAGGTAAAGATAAAGAAGAGGAGAAAGAAGGACAAAAGGGAGAGAGAGAGAGAAAGAGGGGAGATAAAGAGAAAGGATAAGAGAACAAATAGGTCAAAATGAAAGAGAGAGTGTGAGAGAGAGAGAGGAAGGATAAAGAGAGAAATGGGAGAAAGTCCAAAAGAAGGGAATAAATACAGTATAGAGAAAGGAGAGAGAGAGAGGAAAAAAGGGAGAGATAGAAAGGAGAAATAAACAGAAAGAGTAGGAGAGATAACGGGAGAGAGAGATTAAGAGAGGGGGAAAGAACAAATAAAGGTAAAGGGAGGGTAATGGGAATGAGAGATGGGCAGAAAAGAGATAGATAATGAGACAGGGGGATTTATAAGAAAGGGGAGAGAGAGTGTGTTTGCGTTTTGAGTGTTTATATATTAGGACAAATATGTAGAATAGCCAAGCAAGTGTGTGTGGTTGCGAGGGCAAGTGTAAGTCAGAATGTTTATGTGTAGGGGGAAGAGTAAATGTGCCTGGTAGGACAACCAATAATTGTGGTCTGTTTGCAGCCTTCAAAGGCTGGAGTTACCTTAGCCATCTGCATAAGAGTCATTTTCATGTTGATGATTCACAAATAAAAGGAACAAGGTCATTGATCAGTTGTGGAGTTAAGCGCAGGGGGCACTGCCGTAAGATAGGCCTTGGAGAGCACCTGATATAAATATACTGTACACAATATACTGTACACAATACCTTTGCCATTATATAATTGACCTGTTATTTTTGGTTGAACTCTAAGTTTTGATCTACCAGTGCAATATGAAACATGCCTATGCTCCCACACTATACCTCCTTGCATTTACATCTCACATTTGACATACCATAACTTGAATATCTGCTTTGTGCTACTTTGCATCCTAAACAGTAATTTGGGTCTTAAGCTTGGGTTTGCCCTGGATGTAAGTAATGTATGATTGGAATAAAATAGTGTACGCAGTAACTCTAATATGTACGTCTCACAAAAGGTTCATGGCTGGAACAGATATGCAGTTGTTGAGTAACTGGACCTGGTGAAGCGTCAAACCCTATGAAAAAGCCCCCTTTAATGCTGAAGACAGATATTCATAAAAAACTTCTGATATCTATGGCCCGCCATTTAATTACGTTTCTGATATCTAAACAGGCTCAGAGAACCTGCATGAGACATGTACATTTAAGTGTTTATTGATTTTCTCTCTAATTATACATTATTCTACTTAGAAAATAATTGCAAAATAAAAATGAATAAATAAAAACACTATAAACCATTGACTAGCAAACAAAACAAAGTTTCTTTGGTGAAACAGAAGCAGATATAAAAAGTTACAAAGGTTTAGGCTTTCATTCACAAATACCCAAAGGTTCACATTATATACTATACAAGTTATAATATAAATACAGAAAAAAAGTATTATGTGCACTGTAATAGTGGAAAAGCATACAGGTCAACACTGTGGTGCATTGCTGTCAAGTACAAAAGAGGATTCCACAAGGTGCAGCAGCTAACGGAATGCATCAATCACACGATTAGGACGGATTGTTTAGAAGCCATAACTGTTTGACTTTATGGAATGGCTAGAAATTATTTATTTCAGTAGGCTACTTGCAATAAATACATGTTTCTGTTTGTCGAAGGTAACCGGAGCTATGATAATGTGAAAATAATACATTAAATATATATATTTTTTTAGTTTACATAAACATGTTATTCATAGGATACCTTCTTTTGGGTTTTCTTTCATTTGGGGAAGAGTTTGTAAGGAAAAATAAGTGTGCTTGGCTTATGGAACTTTTGTCATTAATCTAATTTTTGGTTCAAATAAAAACAAGAAGAAGAAATCAGTGGATAAAAAGGTGCTTATACATTTGCCAGAATTTGAGAGCAAACGTAAATATAGCTCATTCAGGTGGACTTTGAATTTCAGTTTTAAGCCCTAGTACACGAGGTAGAAGCAAAATGTTTAGAAGAGGCCTAAGTGGAAATGATCATATTTTCACTTCTTTTTATTCAGTTTGTGCTTGTCTGAAAGCTATGGGGGGAAATATCTACTATTATTACTTTTAGATTTTGTGGCCTTTTTGTTGCACTTGTAAACGTTCTGAAATAGACACTATACACCACCTTGTCATAAACAAGAGCTGATATGTTTATACCCAATGCGTGGCAACTGTACACCCAATAAGTTAAATCAGTATGGCTTTTTAAATTTATTTGAGTATGCTTCACAGCTGCCGCATATATCAATAAACATTCAATATTTTATTAAAAAAGACCTAAAAATGATTATATGTACAAAATTATTTACCTTTTTTTTTTTTATTACTTTTAGTTTTACAAAAAACTTTAAAATGCACCTGTAAGATACAACAGTTAGTGTTTTCAAAGACACTCAAAGGTCCCCAATTAGTAAAAAAAAATTGCGATCTTATCAGGTGCAAATAACTTGACACAAAATCAAAGTTGACTCAGTTTTATGAATTTTTGTTGCATCTATTCAAGCAGCAGTCATGACTTCATTTAAACCTTAACATCAAAAAAATGATGTATTTTTTACATAATCTGATGCAAACATAGGTGCATCTGTGTCAGATCTGAGCTTGCATCAACAACCATTACAAATAAGTCCATTAATGAGCTAATAATTTAACTTTTTCGGTGTCAAATGAGTAAACACTCTCTGGCACCAAAAAGTTTCCTATAAAAAAAATGACTGTTCCATTCTTCAGAATAGTGAGTTTTTTGTAAGTGGTCATGGATGAACAGGAGTTATTCCTTTATTGCAGTCTACAAACAGGCTTAATTTCAATGATCTCCCAATTATTATGTTCTACAATAAAACCCCTATATTTGGCACACATATTTATATGATGCACCTTTGAAAAATGTCTCTTTCCTAATTGTTTTGTTTTATTTCCCGCCTCAGTAAACTAAAATCAGTTTTAATGAATGGTTTGACATTTATGGTATCTAGCAATTATTAAATATGCCTGACTTTAGTTTGACTATTTAATTTTATATACAGGATTAGAAAACATATTTAAATCATCTTATTTACAAATGTCATCGGTGCTACTGGTTAGCAGTTTAAATAATAAAGTAAGCTCGTATTAATACAATAGAATGTTTTGCATTGGTGACATATGCAAGCTAAAATGTCTAATAGGCTGGAAATTATTATTTAGGCCTACATCTAGTTTAGTTCCCTAAAACGACCAACATTTTAGTTCAAATTGTTCTTCAAATTGTTTTGTCATTTTTTGTTGCTTTTTTTGTATTTTTTTTTTTTTACATGCCATTGCCCTAAAAAAGTCCAAGACCAGACAAACAACATCTTGTATCAAAGGCACTGTAATTAAGGACTTTGGCAGCTAAAGTGTCCGATGGTGGTTCTATGAGAGCACATTCAGCGTGGTTAGTTCTGCCAGGTCCTGCTCCAGCGATGGTAATGCTTTGGAGAATTTTGAGAAGTCCTCATCTCAGGTGGAGAAAATTTGTAGTAATATTTCTTGGAATAAGTCCTTTGGTATAAGGAAGCTGCAAATGATGAAAAATCATGAAAAAAATTTAATAAATGAGCACATTTAATAAGTAATATCCATAATAATTCCATGTATAATAAAAAACATCAAAGAGAAAATTGAGAGTGGGGTAAATAACGAACCAAATGTTTAATTAAGTAAGTTAGCAAAAAAACTTTTATACTACAGTCCAAAATCTTAAGATTCATTGGATGTCATTTTTCATTACTTTGTATGAAATAAGCTAAACAACCCACAGTTGCTTCCTTCCATACATAGTTTAACTTGACTGTGTTCCGTAAAACAGTATGTATTTTGGGACACATATAACACAATTGCTGTTAGTCAGTCTTATTGCATGATATTATTTTATGAGCTCACAGAACATTAAGAATAAAATATGTCATCAGATTAAACTATTCTGGAGAGGTGCAGTTACAGGAGGTTTTTGTGTGGTTTTGCTAATGATGTACTTACGTTGCATACAGGTAACCTTGGGTAGATCCCACCGTCCGTCACCTCTGCATCGAATAGTTGGCATATGACGTTGAACAAAGCCATCTTTGCAGTGATATCTAATCATGGAATTTATCTCATATCGGGGTTTCATTTTTCCAAATGTCTTTGCATTTTCTACCACAGGTGGCTGCCCACAAGCAACTAAAACACAATAAGCAACAAAAGGAATATTGTTAAGGTAATGTGACTTGTATTTGGATGATGAAACACATCCAAATAGTATATTGTATAGAAATAATCATATATAATGTGATTATTAAAGAAAATTATTCATTGATTAGTTTAGTCTTCTCGGTTAATCTCCCCATATAAAGGTTTTTAATAATTGGATCAATGAGAATGCAGGTTTCTTATAAAAAATAAAATATTTTACTTGCAAATGCTGATTATTTTTGTTTTTTTATCATTTTCTCCTCTAAAAGTTTATTTTGTTTACTAGCTACCACTCTTTTTTTAATATTCTTGTATAGAAAAATATTTAAACATTAAACAGATAATATCAAGCTATCTGATAGCATATTTCTGTCTCGTAGCTTGTCCAAAAGAGACAGATATTAATTATAAACATTCTTATTTCTCATAAATCTTTCCCTATTGTACAAACAGTATCTTTTTCCAAAGACTCGAAAATATGAGAGGAATAGCTGTACCTGTTCCCTTCTTGCAGGTGTATGTAAGGTGATAATTGCAGGGTACATCATTCCACTGTCCATTTTCGTGCCAAATAATGACTACGCAGTCTTCTCCAGCAGAAAAGAAACTGTCTGGCTGGTTTGGTCTCCAGTTTTCATATTGCTGCAGAATAAAAGAAGACAATTGTGGTTCATATTTCTTATTTTTTTTTCCATTCATGTGTTTAAAATCTTGCAATAAAGGAATGACTTATAACCACATTTGCATCAAAAACAAAACAATTAAATGAATACATATATATATATATATATTTTTTATCTAATAAATTGCTATCTTGTTTATCCTCCCTATTCTGTTTGAGTACTTTTTACCGCTGCTACCTACTCTTTTTTTTCAGTATTCCTCTTCCTACCATCGCCATTTTTCTCCCAAGTGTATATCCCTATAAATCATTTGGTTTAGACCCTGTTGCTATACCTTAAACAGATGGACTTTGATGCCAGTGACAGAATAGGTGATTTTTAAAAAATATATGTATATAATTTGATGTTTTCATATGAATTTGAAGTATTCGTATGTATGGAAAAATAAAGACTTTTTAAAAACTATGAGACAGTTGTGCAATATGCAAATTAGAAAATGTAAGGTGGTATTGGTAAAATAATGTGTTTAAATAAACAACTGTTATGTTCATTCTTATTACATGTTTTATTCATCTAGAAATGTACTCTAGACCAGTTGGTGACTGCATTGAAATGTAAATGTCGTCATGTATGTTGATAGTGGTTATGTCTGTAGTTAAGCAAAAATCTTCTACAGTCTCCCTATACCTTTTCTTTTATTTGAGAGTCTTAGTTTATTTGTTTTTACTATTTATGGTCATAGATTAGCGATTTTGTTTTGCTTAGAATGTTTGTCTCCATGAGTGGCATTCTATTACATCACCAAACACCTTTATCTTAGCTTTAGTGCTTTGGTTTTTCTCAAGGTTAAAGCCAAAAGCCTTTAACACACACAAAAAAAAATGGAGTTGTATTTTTATCTTCCATTAGCACCTTGGCAGCTTTCCCAATAAAATATTTTATCATGATTTCAAAGAAAAGCAATGCAAATATATGATTTTTCACAGTTTCATGCTTTAGTGGACAGACTCGTATTAGCAATTAAAGTTTCATATATGTATAATATTTTACACTCAACAAAATCTTTAATATAAAAATTAATTATGATGGCTTGAAAACAGATTTTTTTTCAGCATGCTTATTGCCTGTCTGCTGGCAAGCACGATTCCTTACTGAATTGTGACCAATTAGATAAAAAGGCTCCAACCTAATTTGGTTCAAGTTTTCCAAAACTGTAGAATTACTATGCACATACAATGTTGGTAAGTTTATTTTTGTGCAAGGCTTACTACATGGTCATTATATGACATTAATTACCCAAGATGTTTTACAGAACAGACCGTTCAACGCCAAATTATAGTCTAAGAAGTAATTTCAATTTGTACCCTATAAGACATTTTTTTGTGTTTTTTTTTTTCCCATGATAAAAACACACCTGTCTTATATTCAGAATACTGCTAAATACTTAGTTAATGTGCCAGTAAACCTTTGGAGAAGTCTGCTTGTAGACAATGATCTGGTCACAACAGACACTCACTGCTCCAGCAATGCAACTTTTACCAAGAGCTGTAGAGAGGTAGGTTACCTTTTACCGTGTATGAGCTGATACAACAGTAGTAGCAAAAGAAGACCACCCCGACTGCCTCTTCATAGATACACCATCAATTCTGAAAATTTCTACAGCTATTGACAAATACGTTTGGCTTAAATCAGAGATGCCAAATTTATATTTAACATTTACTGGCTCTTTTTCCTAATTTTTTTTTTAATGTTTTAAACTTAGTTGTGTCTTCTACTCATGCGTGTCTTATATTGAAATAAGTATATATATAAGTATATAATACAGTCCAAAAATACTATTTAAGAAATATCTTAAATATATCAGACTGCACAAAGTCTCAGTGGAAACAGCATGATGTAAGTCTACTGAAATACTTCGGATGCAGCATTTTTATTTTTATGGGTCAAGCTATTTCAACTTTTTAAATGTCAGCTGACAAGCCTATTTCATCAAACAGTTCAAAAATGTAATATTGAA
Organism: Spea hammondii; assembly: GCA_029215755.1. Lineage (NCBI taxonomy): Eukaryota > Metazoa > Chordata > Amphibia > Anura > Pelobatidae > Spea > Spea hammondii. The sequence goes on from JARDYJ010000001.1 coordinate 162,770,496, forward strand.
CTGTTTCTGTTCTTTTATCTGAAGCGTATGCAATATTATGTAGCATTCTTTGCATTTATTGTTAGAGATGAGATGTCAGGTTGATGAAAGGATCGATTGAATACTGGGAGATTTCCAAGAACTATGAGGCTTGGTCATAATTGTCCTTGAAAGTACTTTATAATACTGCAGATTACAAGACACAGAGCCTAAGCAATAGAGAGTATGTATCAGCATAAAAGAAGAAACAAAACTGAAATGAAAATCTTAACCTTAACAAATGTAGCCATAATTACCTTCATACCTCTACTAGGAGACCTTTTGCAATTTAAAAAATATAAGCAGTCTTAAATTTCTTGAAGCCAACAGCTGATGCATAGAACCGCAATAACACTCCACGGGGTCTTAGAAAAGGTACCAAGGCTGGGCCCAATAGCTTTAAATGTGGGACAATTTATCTTTTAGTTTCTGCTTGATGGGTTGGAGTGGAGTGACAACAGAACGCTAACTTAAAAGAACCCGCTAGAGTGATCTGTTCAGGTCCTTAACAATAGTGTCAACCTTCAGACAACCATTAAGAAATATGTACATGACCAGGCCTCACCAAAGCATGATTTTTGACCACAGTTTTGGACTAGCATCACTGTACATGTAGGTCGACCCACGGTGAGCTATGCTGTTCTTTGTCAGGTTACATGTATTTCATGTATACTTTGTGATAACATTACCAATAAATGCTGAACGATTATTAACCTTCTTCTATAGAAGGATGCAAGTGTTGTTACAACTATATACAAGAGGATACCTTGATTGGCTAACTGAATTATAATTGATTGCAAGCTTTCAAGACTATCTAGGTCTCTTCTCCAGGCAAATTCTCAGAAGAAGACACCTAGATAGCCTTGAACGCTTCATTGTACTTCAGTTAGCCAATAAAAGTTTCATCTTTATGAATGTTGCCCTCTCTCATTTTAAGGCTAACAAGGAACAACTTTAACTGTTTACATAAAAGACAAACTGGTACAGAAAACAGATATCGGCTGGCATCTTTCAGACTGGGAAGTAACAATCCCTAAATATTTTGCTATTAAAGAGGAACCATTGTTGCTGTAAGGAATTAAGAAAGTTATAGCAACAAAGGTGACAAAGACCTTCCCCTATGTCTGTTATGGCCATTAAGTTCCACCAGCTTCCTCCAGGTGTATGTGACCCCTTCTATTTTAGGATGCCTGATAATATCTTACTTTACTTTCAATTGGCACGCATGTGGAACATTAATAATGCCAAGTAATTATACGAGACAGTAAACTATACTTTATTTCCAAACATAAGAAAATAATTACGTATTCTCATGTACTTCAGAAAGAAAAACATACAATATATCCCAAGGCATCTACAAATAAAAACCATAGGTATCATAGATAGTTATAGTGTCCTCCAAGCATTCAGAACTTTAGAGTGATGGTTTAAAGAGATGTGCATTTAAAAATCGCATTTATAGTAAACCTAATACTACTGGTATTTTTATTGTTGATTTATCAGTCATTTATTTAAAAACAGGGAAATTAGATTGGTCATTCTAAAGGGGACCTTTAATCACACATCCTTTCCTTATTGTCCTAAGGTTTATACGCTACTTTATGCCTAATCACTTAAATAGCATGATGTTCTTTTGATGATTTCCTTTTTCACTAGACGAGCCAGACTAACCGTTTACACGAATGTACACAATGTTATATATATCTTCAGTTCACAATGTTATAGTTTGTATATGGTCTCAGTTCTTGTAGGTCGAATTCCAGGTCTCTACTGCCACCTATAGTCTAAACTTAGTATATATGCAATTCTACCCAAACAGAATATTAATCCATACAGTAAGATCAATACACATTCTACTGGGAAAAAAATGAGAAGGGGTGATACCTACGAATGTTAAATGTCTGGAAGACAAAAGCACCCAACGACTTATATTTCTACACCTTGCAAAATGATCACAGATGGGCACATTTTACACCTCCGGTATTATAAATGATAAATTACATTATGGTATTGGTGGCAGAAAGTCATACGAGTTGCTGTCAGCAGCAACTGGTGTTACAGTTTGTGTCGCAGTCATTATGAGTATTTATGATGAAAGTTCTAGAGGATAATCTATCAATGCCAACATATATTGCAATATTTAGAAACGGTATTCTAGATGTTATTAGTTAAATAAACACTGATCCCATTATTGTGGTACCTAGAACGCAGATAATTCACATCAGAGAATAAGGGAATAAACTTAGAGCATCACGATATGGAGATAAAAAGAGAGGTGTTTGGTTTTTTAATTGTTCCTGCTGCATACTGCACTTCAGAGCTGTTCTTTTAAACAAAGCACATAGCCTTTTATATGCCTATAGTCTCAGATGATTCTACAACCCTACAACACCATCTGCTGGGTACTTGAATAAAAGCTTTTGTAACCATACATGGCCACAGAAACTGACATATAGCACATTATCGTTAAAATTCTGTGCAAATCTAGTAAAATGCTTATGTGGGACATCACAAAGGACTAGATTACACCTTGACACATCCATCACTCATGTATTTCATTACATATATTAGATACTGTATTGAGATAAATTACCATTATTTTCTTTCACATATGTTAACTAGATTTGACTTTAACATTACAACTTGAGTTTGGCACGAAGAACTGTACAAAAAACTGAAGAAGTAATAGCCACGGACAGCTAACGCCAGACTGGGCTTTCCACTGTAAAGGTCTATTTGTATAGCCTGTATGCCACGGGTAAACGATCACTAATGAGTTGAATTCTCGGGTAGACACTTTGCATCCTTCTATGTATATATGTAATCATTTGAGCATTAATATAATAATGACAAACAACATGATCTGTTTCTTTGTTTTGGTCATGAAATAATCTTAAAAACCCCAATTGCTTCCTTGGTATCTCTGGAATCTATTAACTAATGTTACCATGGTTTTTACTTCTGGCACATACAAATGCCAGACTCTCAAAAATATAAATACATTCTATGACTAATCTATAGAAATCTAAAATAATAGCTAATAAATCTAAAATAGAAATATAGGTTGTGCAGACAGACATATTCTATATCAAATATATTTTCTAATGTTCTATTATTGTAGTGATTCTCGGTTATTGCATGTCCAAAACCAATATGAATTTAGGGAAACTTAACTTACTCCCTGTCATCTGTGCAACTTGCAAAAAATGCTTCATGTGCTTCAGTTTTTGGAGTCTAAGCTACTAAGAAACTTGGCACATTTCCTTTTGTTGGTTGGCCTCTCAGATGTTTTACTGAATACCCATAGATGGAATTATTCATTTTGGGCATTTTGTGATCCAACTATTCTCAGAGAATACACCATAATTCTACTGAAAGAAATTTTCCATTTCATTTTTCATCTCAGGGTCAGGGGGGTGTTCTTGAGCCAGCATTCCATACATTAGTCTAATGTCATCAATGTCCATGACATTAGTGCATAAAGGGCAAGTGCCGAAATGTCCACTATAATGCCTGATAATGCCTACCTCTGGCCATTACAGCTCTCTTTTAAGTAGTTAGAGCAACAGATGACAAACTAAATCCCTCTGAAATAAGCCAGCAGAAGCTTACATATATATAATGGGCGCTAGAGAATACATGATGCTTCTTATCTGGGCTTCCATTTCTTTAGGACCATTCCAATATGCTCATGTAACCTCTTCATTGCAATGGCACAAGATAAATGCAAAGCAAATGGGTTCATTTCAGGGTATTTTGAACACTCTTACATATCTTATTTTTGCTAGAAAGGTTCTATAAGTGGGAAACAGCACTTAGAATAAGGTGAATGCTTTTCTGACATTTAAGACACGGTAAGCAACAGTATTTAGAAAAAAAAAACATAAATTAAACAAAAAATGTCCACTATAGTTATGGTAGCTTTGGGATTTTGAGAGTTTTATAGAAATAGGACATCAATCATACTGGAGTTGAAATTAAAATGTCTTATAAAGCAACTATCTTTAATGGAGAGGGAATTTAAACAGAATTACTCATTTAAACACTGCAGAAATGTAAAGCAATAACATAACTAGATATGATACTACATATAAATGACAGATGTTTACAATATGTGTGCCTAATGATCTCAGACTAGACATTGTGTTTTAAGCAATGTCTTAAGCATGCCTCATTAGTAAGAATGAATACTATATATATATATTGGGTAAAATGGTATAGGAAAGTCTGAGTTTTTGTAACAATTAACATAATACACTTTAAAACGTTAAAATGTTGCGTGTATTAAATATTGAATTATGTTCTTATTGTAGTGGCTAAAACTGTAGACGCCCCCCTGCAACAAAGACATTAATATGGTTTTTGTATTTGATACATTTATAGTAAACACTGAATAAAGTATTAATGTACAAACATGCATATATGTACAGAAGAAATATATCTGTACAAAGAATGATATATAATGTATTTATTGTTCACATAATGAAATTCTGCCACTTGGTGGCGATGTGTAATCAGTCCTGAACCTTTCTGCTTATACTTAATACTTAAATATACATTCAAATTGACTTTATTCCAGACTTTTTAAATTGATATTAAACATAACAAAGCTGTTGCTGTAATTCGAATGGAAATACTGTTTATTAGGGCTTTGTTTGACCTTAATAATGCATTTCCACATTTCCCATAATGATGGGTTTATTATATCTTCCGGTAAATAAAACAAAATAAATGAAACAATATTTGAATAATTTAGGAAATAAACATTCTCTTAATCCCTCATCCAATGTAGCTGCCACTAAATTGAATTATGAAAAACATCCCTTGTACATATGAGCAATGAATAATACGCAATTGTTTCCCCAATTATTTAATTATTGTAATTATATTATTTAAAAAAAAAATCCTTTTGTAACATTGAATATTTGTTGTATTTTAGCTTTGTTGCTTTTGTTGCCATATGCATAATAATAAATAATTATATATATATATATATATATATATATATATATATATATATACATATATACACACAAGTAAAGATAATTTTATTTCTAGTCCCTATTTTTTTTCTCTGTTATCTCTGTATACTTTCACTCCTATGCTGAAAAAAGATCTATTAATCAATTATTAATTATAATGAATTAAAGGTTTTGCTAAGCTCTGATCTCATTTTACAGTGAAGCTGTCCACACACTTCCTTCCTATAAGCATTTGCAAAGCCATAGACAATGTAGTTAAAGACAATAACCAGTGCTCTGATATGGGGCTAATCTTGAGTTCAATGCTATATACAGTGCCAATTATCAACAGCTTTTTTCCAAAGAATATGAATAGCTTTCAATCAGACAGGGTGTGATCTATTAAACTGACATATCTTGCGTACATACTTAATGGCAAGAGATCATTTCTTTCTATGAAATTGCACATCCATCGACATTCCAACACAGAACAGAAGGTCTGTTTGCACAAAGCATGTATGCTGAAGTATATATATATATATATATATATATATATATATATATATATATATGTATATTTATGTCTTTGGATACAGTTACATGTGAGGTATCTGAGCTTTGGGCAGGACAGAAGTATCTGTTGGATGGTGATGTTGAGAGCTGTAGCTAGGAAAATAATTAAACTGACATATTTCCAAACCTCAGCGGTGTCTTTCCCAAATATCTAGAATTTCGTTTCTAAGTGAGTCTGACAATGGCAAACTGCCTGAGCTTATTACGAGTTCTAAACTCTAAACTGTGCCGTCCAATCCTTTGGAAGGGTGCAATGGATTTTGGCTGCCGGCATCGTGTATGCTGGCACTTTTCTGTTTGTATCCAAAGCTCTGTAAAAGTTTAGGATAATTACATAATCAGGATAAGCAATGTAGTTTGTTTATGGAAAAGTGGCACTTGGCTTCGCAGCACCTCTAACCCACAGTACAGATTAAGTGATCTCACTGAAACTTTTATGGCGTTTCTCCTGAGGTTTTCCAGCTGGGATATTGTCTGTTTTACCAATATATACTTATAAAGCTATCTTGCCATACAGCAAGAGAACAAATCGATGGTCAGGCCATTAAGAAGCATTGGATTTCTGCCTTTTTGGAATTACATTAGCAACATATATTTTTGGTTCATACCAACTGCATGGTAGGTAATTAAATTGCATCCAATTATTTTTAATGTACCAAATTTGGAAGCGTCCTGCGTCCTCGAGGGATGCAAAATGTCTACAGCATAAGATATAAGATAATACTCACTATAGAAGGAGGGAAGTTTACTTCAAAGGAGAAATGTTAGAACAAGAGGTCATAATTTAAACCAAGAGGGCCATAGGTTTAGATGTAACATAATAAAGTTTTACTTTACTGAGATGGTGGTAGATGGATGAAACACCCACCGAACAAAAGTGGTCGAAGCTAATACAGCCAGGGAATTTAAACACACATTAGACCGAATGGTTTATGGCTATCCTTAATTCTAAGGCAAGACCAAGGACTGATTATGGTCTGAGTCTTTATATTAGGAAAAATGGGCAGATTAGATGGACTGCATGGTTCTTATCTACCATCAAATTCTATATTTGATTTTATCTTAAAGATGTTAATTCGACGTATTAGAAAGTCAGAGGATCAAATGCTTAGACGTAACTTTAAAACATAGCAGCAGCACTTGTAGATATGATACATAGCCTTCCAGCTGAATGAATATATTCTTTTACACAACCACCAAATTCTATATTTCTGTGTTTAAAACTATGCAAAACAAAAAGAACAGCCAATATTCCATACATAAACCTGAACTTTGCCAATGAATTAACAAGGTACTTAACTATACAAAACTTGCCATTTTAATAAGTATTAGATTGTATTGAAACATGAACATGATCATTTCTAAATTGTGCGACATCTTATCTGAAAATGTATCCATAAAATGAACTTACCAGTGTACTTCCATCAGACCAGCGGAAATCTTGTTCAAACATCTTATCATTAAGTCCAATCCACTGATAATCATGGCCCAATCCTTTTTTCAAAAGAAAGCAGGAAGAATAGTGTAAGAAAAAGAAACCCGAAAGAAAGTTATTTTCAAAAAATGTGTCAACATACTGTTTGAGAACAACTTACGATTGACAAACGCCTGTTCGTCTTGTGACAGGATACTTGTCAGGTGTCCTCCCTGGACCCGGCATTCTCTCTCAGCAGCATCCCAGGACCGCCGATGAGCAAAGTACTTGTAGCAATGCCCTTGAAACTTGTGCCAGCCATAATCACAAACTTCAGCATCTACAACAATAACACATTCATAACGCGGGTGTTACAATGGATATTGGCAATAATAAAAGTTTGATGAGCCTTAATTTTTTATTTAAAGTAAAAAGGTCAAACGTGTATTCTACTTTCCAAACTAATGTTATTGGGGTATATTTCCATCACTCCATGAGGTCCACCTACCCACTCATCCATTCTCTCAGTAAAACATAGCTGTGTGTTGTAACTCCCAACATAATATGTTCGATTTTGTTTAATATGGAAAGAAGCCTGGTAAGTTACGCAATAATTTAGAAGTAGCAAAAAATCCCTATTGTGGTCACTTAACCCAATCAGCAAAAATTCTGATTAAGTTATGACCTTGTATTGGCCAGATATTATATATTATATATACATAATATTTTATGTACAGAATGAATTCCATTCACATAGCAAGAACCCCCCACCAACGCACACACTTTTGCTTGGTGATGGTAGTCTCCTCACTTAGATGTGTGGAAGATCGGGTATAGCAGTGACAAGTCCTACTACACATTTGTTCTAATTCTGGAAACAGCTGTCACCTAGTTGGACCACTTCATGCTTCATGTCATACATCACAACAGCCTGTCGAAAGCAGAGTACAACTGTCTTTTCTAGTGTTCAAATTAGCAGCGAGAAAAAAACCTAAAAAAGGTACTTTTCAGAAGGAGAAGTGCCTTTAATTTCTTTTTATTTACTTTTTTTCTTTGTAGATGATGAATGGCTTAAACCGTACCATTTTGCTAATGCGGCAGTTAAATAAGCAAGCACAGCTCCATTGTGGAAGCTTCTGCAGTATGGAAAACTTTGCAAACACACAAAATAAAATCTGAAAATCCTTGTAAGCAATATTGCACGTCTTAATTAAAATGCTACGTAATCAAGTTTGTTTTTTTAATTTGCAACATATTTTGTAGTAGACATTTTAACTACTCTATTATAAATTAATTGATAATATGTAAAAACATATAAACAAACCTAGTGGAAGAAATTGGTCATAATAAGTATACAGAACAATACATTTTTAACATATTAGCTCACGGCAGAGCTTTCTAGGTGTGAGAACATTTCAGAAAGTTACAGCACAGGCTGCTATATGTGAAATACAGTTTTGACAAACTTAAAAAGTTATAAAAACTAATCTGAGCAGAAACCCACACCCATCCTGTGGTACGACGTGGTACATGTGCAGTCCCCTTGGCTGTTCTTTAAGTCCATTACATTTAAGACTGACGAGGCAAAATTTAGTCTCCTGCCAGACAAATGTGTCTACGTTACTAATACGGTTTTATTTTGTCTGGCAGAATGGAAATTTGGCTGTGGATACTTTTTCCCCAGTTCCCAAACCACTGCAGAGCCCTTGGCTAAGGAAATAAAAATGACATCCAGTAAAGAAGACCAAAACGTGTTACAAAGAGATAGGTAGGAAACTTTTTAACCCCTTCAGGAAGCAAACTGCCACCTCAAAGAGTGCATATTGACAATAACTTAGTGCTGAGGTGGCATTTTTTATAATATAAGATAGGATGGATGCTTACAAAAGCAACTTAGGTTTTTATTAGAATTATAACATTATTTTCCAGTTATATTAATTTACTGTACATAGTGATAGGCCAATGACATCACTGGTTAGGTTCCCATATGAGATATGTTGAAATCCCAGTTTCAGGATGAGGTCAATACATTATAATGAGTGTTTATTGTTGGGTTACATATTATTGGGATAGAAAGTAAGATTAATCTGAAAAATGTGGTACGATGTTAGCTGTCAGCAACTGAACTGGATAACATTTTTGAATCTTAAAGGGAATTGGGAATGGGATGAAATCACAAAGAGACGAGACTAAAACTGTCTGTATAGCACCACCCTGTGTTGCTCCTTATAGCCAACTGCATGACCCAAAATTTGTTTGAGTTAGGAAATCCCCCTAATACGGTATATAAGATATATAGCATTTCTTATAATGACAACATATATATATTATGTTTGATGAGACATCAATATAAAAATCTGGAGTTCCAGGGGTAATTTGCTTCGATGGTAAGTAAAAGAAACTATAATACAAGTTTTAGTGTTATTTGAATATATTGCAATATAGTTTGTCCATACCTTGCTCACAAAGTGATCCAGTGTAGCTGGGGAGACAGATACATTTGAAGCTGTTTATGCCATCCACACATGCTGCCCCATTTCTACAAGGATTTGCCTGGCATTCATCTATGTCTGTGTACAAAAAGAATTCATAACATAATAATTACTTTATTGAAATTTCAAATGAATTATGAGGGCTGTTTTCATCTAAAAAAAAAAGGTCTTCCGAAACGCATTAACATACCCAGGAACTCCCTGGTTTCACTTCGAGTCTCCGGGTAAAGCTCTGCTTCCCCAGGTCTGGAGGACACTTTCTCTTGGTAGGGGGAGCTCTGACTCCTCACCCACTAACCCTCCCCACTCTCAGGTGATTTAAGGCTATCATGATAACCATGCCCTCATGTTTAGTCACATTAACCCCTTCACCCACTCCCTCTCTCACTACGAGCTAAGTTAGGGCTCTCTGTGGCTAGCCTGCCTCCATGCAAAGCAAGACATACAGTGTATAGCTGAAGAACTCAACCGTCATTCAACACCTGAAATGCAAGTATATTTATCTAATCAAATCTTTGTTTAGCATGAGTACGTGGTATTTTTAATAGACATGGGTCTCCAATTCTTGAAGTTATTGGGGATACAATGACTGTGGTATAATAACAATACTCAATTTCCATTCTACAAATTATTTTGTTATTTACCAATTTCACATAGCTCTCCAGTGTAGCCAGGCATACATGTGCATACAAAAGACGAGCCACCCCGAGAGTAACACGTCCCACCCTGTTGGCAGGGATTCACTTTGCATGGGTCTTGAGCTAAGTTGAAACAAAAAAAAGGAAAAAAAATATAACATTTGGTTTGTAAGGTCAAACAAATGGCTATTATTTACCCAACGCTAATATAAAACATTATTTAAGCACAAGCTATGCCACAAATTGATTTCATATAAAAATATCTGGCACAAATTACTTACGCAATGTATTCATTTTTTTCATAACATGGCAATTATTACTTCCAAAGACCAGAAATGTAAAACATTAAGTTAAAGGTGACTTAGACTATTAATATTTTTCTGGCAAAGAATGAAAGAATTTTATATTCAGGGGCATATTTATTAAAGAAAGGGAGCACTGGTTCTTATATGCATGCCAAAACCCTATTTGTCATGTATCTTATATACATGGTTAGGTTGTTAGATTGCCTAAACTTTAATTTGGATAGGAAAAAGGAAAATATGTTTCCAGTTTGATAGTGTTCATATAGTGAAGTATAGTAAACAATAAAAAAAAATAAGCACACAAATAATGAATGCAGATGATATAGCTTGTTAGCAAAAGGTTAGTGTTAGAAAAAGTAGATATTAAGTATTAAGCAATCACTGAAGCAAAGGAGGTACATAAACACAAATTATGATTGTGAATGATGGTGGTATAACAGTCATGTTAGAGTCTTACTTGTTATATGAAGTTCAGTCCCTTCAACATTATTACTTGTTGAAATGTGGATGTCAGTTTCGTGGGTCACTGCTGCAGCATCAGGCAGAGATGTGACAACTTCGCCTGCAAGGCCTTCTACTGTTATAAGATCTGAAGGCTCTATGTCGCTTTTAACAGTTCTCTCAGCAGTGTTATAAGTCACGGTTGATAATTCTTTCTGCACAACTAAAACTGTTTGTGTATCAACTTTTTCATATGATGGTTTACCAGAAGCAGTTAATGAATGTTCAGGCTTGTATCCAAAAGGTGTTTCTGTGATTGATTTCTCACTTGAGGTGGAGTAAATCAAAAGTAATGGATCATCTGTAAAGGTGTCCTGTGCATCTGGTTCCAAACCTGGTTCTTCAGTGGTTGGTATATGTTCAAAGATAGCAGATGTAATATATTCTGGTGTGGATAGAGAAGCGGGGGTGGAATCAAGTATGGGATCTTTGTCAGTGTCACTTGATTCTGTAATTTCATCTTCTGATCCTATTGAAGCTCCCTCAGAAACATCAGCTTTTCTATCAGTATGGTCTAAGGGAGATTCAGAAGTATCTAAGGACTCTATGCCGTCTGGTTTGTAAGTAATTGTAGCGTCTGCATTAACTTCCTGTTCTGAGACAACGTGATCAGTTCCCGAACCAGCAGATGGCAAAGTACTTGGAATTATCAATCCAGTATGATCAGATGCCCCATTCACAAGTATAACAGTCACAGGAGACTTTTGATCAATGCTAGTAGACTCTTCCGTATAGGTAGCTATGCTTGGACCGCTTGTGCTTTCAGCGTCTACCTCTGATGAGTCCTGGCTAGTATTTTCATCCACTGTATAGGTTTCCTTTGTTAGGTCACTTGGTGTTTCTGTGGTTTTCTCAGTTATGTCTTTGGAACTAACTGAAGGTGTAGGCGAGCCATCTGTATCAGATTCCTGTGTAAGTAAGGAAGGCCTAGTTGTAAATAGCGTGGCCTCATCTTGGTCAGTTGTAGGAATCTTATGTGAGGTTATAGTCTGAGAGGTGCTGGTTAATTCAATTTTTTTAGCCTCAATGGAGAAAGCAACATGAGTAGACTGGTATTTGTCAGCTGACTCCGATGTTACAACTAAGATTTCATCATCTGCTTTAGTAGGACTGTCAATATCTATTATATTTGTTGCTTCAGATGTGCTTTCTGTCCCAGGTAATTCAATAATTGCTATGTCAGTGGTTGCTGCTTCATCAAGTTCTTTGTCAAAAATAGACACTGTTTTGATGGTTGTCTTTTCCATAGCAATCTTTCGGGTTGTTAAATCATATTTGATGCCTTCAGTTGAAACCTCAGTTGGCACAGTGGTTGACATAGATTTCAATTCTTTCTCTGTCGCAACAGGTAACACAGAAGTAGTAGCACTTTGAAAAATTTCAGGAGAGAGAGATTGTTTAGTGGTGAGATCCCGATCAGAAATTATATCTATGCCAGAGCCCTCAACTGAACTTTGGATTTCTTCAGTGGAAGCTGTTGTAAGTTCTTTTTTAATGAAAGCACTGGTAGTATCAACTGAGGTATCATGGACACCACTAATACTTGCGCTAGTTGGGATAACTTCTGATGAATCCTGAGTGAAAACCGTGTCACTTGCAAATGGCTGGGTTTCAGGTGCTAAGGTACTATCTTCTGTCACCTTTAATAATTTAACATCACTGTCTGTTACAGACAATGTAACCAAATCAATTTCTGCCTCTTGCTTAGCACTCACAGTTACAGAATCCACAGTTTTCTCTGTTTCTGTGTATTTCTCCTGCGATGGAGTAACTGAGTCACTTGAAGGTATAGAAACTGAAGATGAAGTTGTAGTCACAATAGAATCATCAGGCTCCCCAGAACCTTGCCCTGAAAAGAACTCAGTTACAAGATCTCTTTCATCGGTTTGTGTTGTGGGCTCTGTTGTATAAATATCTACTTTGTCAGAATCTGTGGTTTTGTGTGTGCCTTCTGTAACAAAAACAAGTGTTCCACTTTCCTTTTCTTCACCTGTTTGTGTAAAGTCTTCAGTAGGAATTGTTTGGGGTTCACCAGAACTGAGCTCTGTTTGATATGTGGTAGGTATAAAAACTATTGTGGTTTTAATTTTTGAATCTACACTTAATGTCTGCGACATCTCTGTAGTATCAGCTTCAACTAAGTGTTTTGGACCAGATGTGCTAGTGCTTTCTTCCACTGCTTCAAGAGTAGGTTTAGTAGGCTCTGTATGAATTTGCTCCACTTTTTCAGAAGCTTCTGCAAAAGCTGTGGATTGGATTTCAGCAAATGTATCCCCAGATCCTTCTTCTGAGGCAGGTGTTTTCTTTGTGGAAAATAATTGTTCTAAATCTTGAGGCGCAGTTGTGCTAGCTCTTAAACCTAGACTTGTCAAATCTTTCTCTACTGTTGATGACCCAATATCTTCTTTAATTGTTGCACTTGATTTGTAATCCAAAATAAACTCTGTGGCTAATGTTGAAGTGCTAGTTTCCCTGGGTTCAGTCTCCACCCATGTGCTACTAATAGTGCTTTCTTCTATAACATCTAATGAAGGTGTTTTTCCTGTACCAATTAAGTATTCATTTTCATCCTCTACATTTAAAGGAGAACTTGTAACAACTTTAATTTGTGCTAATTCTTCTGCACGAGTTTTTATTTCGTGTTGTGGTATTTCAGATGCACTTGTGTGAAAGCTAATCTTCGTTTCTAATGTTGCAGATTCCTTGGTGAAACTGTCCACATCACTAGCAATTTCAACTTTTCCTGCAGTTGGGGAGCTTATTTCCTCACTTGATTCTTCAGTGTGTGTTTTGGTTACAAAAGCTGGAGTCACAGTAGAATAATCTACAGAAACCTTTATTTCTGGGGACAGTGTGATAAACTCCTCACTTGATTCCTCAGCCTTTACCACAGTTGTAAAGGCTGGGGCTATGGTGGAATAATCTTCTTCACCCAAACCTTCAGTCATCAATGGTAAACCAATGCTACTCAGTTTTGCAGGTTTTACTGTGCTTGTTCTTTCTGTAATAACATCAGATGTTTTTGTCTCAGTTATAGAAACCGCAGCTGCTTCTATGGTAGAAGGGGTTTCTGCTTTGACTGTTCCATGTTCAACAGAATCTTCAAATATTCCTGTTGTTTCTGTGGTTCTAATATCAGTCCTTGCAGTAGGTGTCATAACCTTTACTGTTGTTGCAGCAATACTTGATACTGGGGTAGAAACCAAGTGATCAGTGACTAATTCATCTAGATCTCCTGAGCCCTGGTCAGTAGAAACTTGTTCGGTGCTGATGAGTTTTTGAAGTGGAAGCTTAGTAGTGGTTTCTGTTGCAATGATGGCTTGTACTGATGTGACAACATCTGACTCTAGATCAGTTGTTGTGATTTCTGCATCCACACTTTTGGTATGGTCAATGAATGGGAAACTTGTGCTTATAAGTTCTCTTTCCTTTGATCTTGTGTGAATGCTTGGTGTTAGTGTCTTAATCAATGATTCTTGAAACAAGTCATCTTTTTCTCCAGAACCTTCATCAGTGAATATAGAATCAGTGATCATGAGTTCTTGTGGTGGAGTATCTGTAATGGATTCAGTAGAGCTTATGGGTTGTGTTGAAATGCCATCTGTTTTCTTTGAAATGTCTATATCCACAGTTGCCTGTGTTCCGAATTTACGTCTTCCTTTGCCAACAGCCACTTTGGAAGTTAATATATAATCTTCCTTGCTGGTACTTTCTGCTACAATAGTTGGGAGAGTTGCGCTTTCCTCTGATTTTGCTTCAAGACTTGGCGTAGGTATCTTGATCAAAGGTTTTTCAAACAAATCTGCATTATCTCCTGATCCTTGATCAACTAGGAAGGAATCAGTGACAATGAGTTTTTGTGGTAGAGTGTCTGTAATGGGTTCTGTAGAGCTTACATATTGTATTGTGGTGGCATCTGTTGCTTCTAGTTCAACTTTTGAGGTTTTTACATCCACGCTGTCAGTATGGTCAGCAGCTGGGAGAGTTGTACTTAAAATTTCACTTTCCATTGATTTAGTTTCAACACTTGGCACAAGTGTTTTGCTCAAAATGTCTACAACTAAATCTTCCTGTACTGTGAGTAAGGAATAATTGACAGTGGGCTTTTGAGTTATACTTTCTGAAATGGGTTCTGTTGGGCTAATAGATTTAGATGAGGTAGCATCTGTTGCTTTCAGATAATCTCTTGCGGTTACAACATCCACATCATTAGCACGGTCAGAAATTGGAAGAGATCTACTTACAGATTCAACTTCTTCTGATTTTATTTCAACACTTGTCACAGGTGTCTTGATTGAGGATTCTGTGAATAGGCCTTCTGGTTCTCCTGAACCTTCATCAGTAGGAAGGATATCAGTGCTAATGATTGGTTGAGAGGGAGTTTCTGTAGGAGTTACGTATTGTTTAGTGATGGAATCTGTGGTTTTTAACGTAGATGCAGAAACTATGGTTGGCAGAACAGTGCTTATGTGGTCACTTTTTGTTTCATCACTTGGCATAGTTTTAATCACAAAATCTATGAAAGGTTTTTCATGATCCCCTGAGCCTTCATCTATAAGTGGTGAGTCAGTGCTGATTATGTCCTCAGCTTCAGTAAAATGCTCCCTAGAGCTAGGGGGTTGAGTTGTATCAGTTACAGTTGCCTGTGTTCCGAATTTACGTCTTCCTTTGCCAAGAGCCACTTTGGAAGTTAATATATAATCTCCCTTGCTGGTACTTTCTGCTACAATAGTTGGGAGAGTTGCGCTTTCCTCTGATTTTGCTCCAAGACTTGGTGTAGGTGTCTTGATCAACGGTTCTTCAAACAAATCTGCATTATCTCCTGACCCTTGATCAACTAGGAAGGAATCAGTGACAATGAGTTTTTGTGGTAGAGTGTCTGTAATGGGTTCTGTAGAGCTTACATATTGTATTGTGGTGGCATCTGTTGCTTCTAGTTCATCTTTTGAGGTTTTTACATCCACGCTGTCAGTATGGTCAGCAGCTGGGAGAGTTGTACTTAGAATTTCACTTTCCATTGATTTAGTTTCAACACTTGGCACAAGTGTTTTGCTCAAAATGTCTACAACTAAATCTTCCTGTAGTGTGAGTAAGGAATAATTGACAGTGGGTTTTTGAGTTATAATTTCTGTAATGGGTTCTGTTGGGCTAATAGATTTAGATGAGGTAGAATCTGTTGCTTTCAGATCATCTCTTGCGGTTACAACATCCACATCATCAGCACGGTCAGAAGTTGGAAGAGATCTACTTACAGATGCAACTTCTTCTGATTTTATTTCAACACTTGTCACAGGTGTCTTGATTGAGGATTCTGTGAATAGGCCTTCTGGTTCTCCTGAACCTTCATCAGTAGGAAGGATATCAGTGCTAATGATTGGTTGAGAGGGAGTTTCTGTAGGACTTACGTATTGTTTAGTGATGGAATCTGTGGTTTTTAACTTAGATGCAGAAACTATGGTTGGCAGAACAGTGCTTATGTGGTCGCTTTTTGTTTCATCACTTGGCATAGTTTTAATCACAAAATCTATGAAAGGTTTTTCATGATCCCCTGAGCCTTCATCTATAAGTGGTGAATCAGTGCTGATTATGTCCTCAGCTTCAGTAAAATGCTCCCTAGAGCTAGGAGGTTGAGTTGTATCAGTCACAGTTGCCTGTGTTCCGAATTTACGTCTTCCTTTGCCAAGAGCCACTTTGGAAGTTAATATATAATCTTCCTTGCTGGTACTTTCTGCTACAATAGTTGGGAGAGTTGCGCTTTCCTCTGATTTTGCTCCAAGACTTGGTGTAGGAGTCTTGATCAACGGTTCTTCAAACAAATCTGCATTATCTCCTGATCCTTGATCAACTAGGAAGGAATCAGTGACAATGAGTTTTTGTGGTAGAGTGTCTGTAATGGGTTCTGTAGAGCTTACATATTGTATTGTGGTGGCATCTGTTGCTTCTAGTTCAACTTTTGAGGTTTTTATATCCACGCTGTCAGTATGGTCAGCAGCTGGGAGAGTTGTACTTAGAATTTCACTTTCCATTGATTTAGTTTCAACACTTGGCACAAGTGTTTTGCTCAAAATGTCTACAACTAAATCTTCCTGTAGTGTGAGTAAGGAATAATTGACAGTGGGTTTTTGAGTTATAATTTCTGTAATGGGTTCTGTTGGGCTAATAGATTTAGATGAGGTAGAATCTGTTGCTTTCAGATCATCTCTTGCGGTTACAACATCCATATCATCAGCACGGTCAGAAGTTGGAAGAGATCTACTTACAGATTCAACTTCTTCTGATTTTATTTCAACACTTGTCACAGGTGTCTTGATTGAGGATTCTGTGAATAGGCCTTCTGGTTCTCCTGAACCTTCATCAGTAGGAAGGATATCAGTGCTAATGATTGGCTGAGAGGGAGTTTCTGTAGGACTTACGTATTGTTTAGTGATGGAATCTGTGGTTTTTACCGTAGATGCAGAAACTATGGTTGGCAGAACAGTGCTCATGTGGTCGCTTTTTGTTTCATCACTTGGCATAGTTTTAATCACAAAATCTATGAAAGATTTTTCATGATCCCCTGAGCCTTCATCTATAAGTGGTAAGTCAGTGCTGATTATGTCCTCAGCTTCAGTAAAATGCTCCCTAGAGCTAGGGGTTTGAGTTGTATCAGTTACAGTTGCCTGTGTTCCGAATTTACGTCTTCCTTTGCCAAGAGCCACTTTGGAAGTTAATATATAATCTTCCTTGCTGGTACTTTCTGCTACAATAGTTGGGAGAGTTGCGCTTTCCTCTGATTTTGCTCCAAGACTTGGTGTAGGTGTCTTGATCAACGGTTCTTCGAACAAATCTGCATTATCTCCTGATCCTTGATCAACTAGGAAGGAATCAGTGACAATGAGTTTTTGTGGTAGAGTGTCTGTAATGGGTTCTGTAGAGGTTACATATTGTATTGTGGTGGCATCTGTTGCTTCTAGTTCAACTTTTGAGGTTTTTACATCCACGCTGTCAGTATGGTCAGCAGCTGGGAGAGTTGTACTTAGAATTTCACTTTCCATTGATTTAGTTTCAACACTTGGCACAAGTGTTTTGCTCAAAATGTCTACAACTAAATCTTCCTGTAGCGTGAGTAAGGAATAATTGACAGTGGGTTTTTGAGTTATAATTTCTGTAATGGGTTCTGTTGGGCTAATAGATTTAGATGAGGTAGAATCTGTTGCTTTCAGATCATCTCTTGCGGTTACAACATCCCCATCATCAGCACGGTCAGAAGTTGGAAGAGATCTACTTACAGATTCAACTTCTTCTGATTTTATTTCAACACTTGTCACAGGTGTCTTGATTGAGGATTCTGTGAATAGGCCTTCTGGTTCTCCTGAACCTTCATCAGTAGGAAGGATATCAGTGCTAATGATTGGTTGAGAGGGAGTTTCTGTAGGTCTTACGTATTGTTTAGTGATGGAATCTGTGGTTTTTAACGTAGATGCAGAAACTATGGTTGGCAGAACAGTGCTTATGTGGTCGCTTTTTGTTTCATCACTTGGCATAGTTTTAATCACAAAATCTATGAAAGGTTTTTCATGATCCCCTGAGCCTTCATCTATAAGTGGTGAGTCAGTGCTGATTATGTCCTCAGCTTCAGTAAAATGCTCCCTAGATCTAGGGGGTTGAGTTGTATCAGTTACAGTTGCCTGTGTTCCGAATTTATGTCTTCCTTTGCCAAGAGCCACTTTGGAAGTTAATATATAATCTTCCTTGCTGGTACTTTCTGCTACAACTGTAATTTCACTTGTTTCTGTTGTCAGTCCTTCCTTAGATTCTGTGCTTGACAAAATTGTGCTTATTATTTCACTAAATGCTTTAGGTGATATATCTGTTTTTGTTACAAAGGAGTCAGTAGAAGAATCAATTATGGTATCCTCTGGGACTCCTGAGCCCTGATCAATAAGTAACGAACCAGTACTATCTACTTCATAGGCTACTGTGCTTGCAAACCCCTCTTTGGTGCTACTAGAGTACTTTGATGTTTCAGATACGATAGGTATTTCTGTACTGAAAATTATCGTGGCCTCTTTCTTCTCAGTTTCAGTAATTGCTTCAGTTGTGGGTGCTCCTGCACTTTGACTAAATGCTGCAAGCGGTGATGTGTTAGTGTACTTTACAGATTCCAATGCCACAGTTATTGTTTCTTTGTCGTCTTCTTTAAATGATGCTTCTGTTGAAAAGAAAATGTTTTTACGTATATCATCTGTACCTGTTTTAAGCGTTAGATGGACCGTTGATGACTCAACAGTATAATCTGTTACACTGATTGGCTGACTGCTGTCTGTGAGACTTGTGGTATCTAGTTCAGTTCTTTGACTGATGCTAGTTTCGGTGTCAGGTTCAGATTCTGAATGTCCAGATGATTCTAATGCAAATAAAGGAAATGTTTCCCTAGGTGGAGATTCACTTTGTATAAACTGTGTTTCAGGCTCTTGTGATGTAGACTTCACAATACTTTGAGATGGTGGCACAGTAGATTTTTCTTCAGTCAACGTGTCTATGTCACCACTGTATTCTGGATCTTGTATTTTAAGGTCACTTGTGGGTTCCTCAGTACCTGCAGCTGGCTCTGTGAAATTAGAATAAAGTGACTGGACCACACTCATCTGTGTTACTGAAGCATTTTCTGGAGTAACACTCTCAATTTGGTCTCTTCTAGCCTCCTCAGCTTTAGGATCTCTTGGTTCAGTGGTTATTTCATGTTTCCCATTAATAAATTGTAAGGATGGGGAGGTCGGAACAACAGTAGCGTTGTCACACTCTGAGCTCTCCTCGGATTCTGACTCAAAATGCAATATATCAATAAACAATGGGTCTCCGTCTGTTTCATTTCTTGAGTAACCCAATTCATCAAGGAGTGAGCCCACTGGGTCTGATAAAAAACAAATAGTCATTGATATTTTTAGAATGTAAACATGATGAGATTCAAAAAATACGACAGTGTACGGTGGTTAGCATTAGAGTATGTGATATATGTAATACAATGAGCAGCAAATCAACAATAAGTGAGCAACTTAGTTAATGCAGCTATTAATTTGTTTTTGTTTCATGAATGAATATGATGGACAATAAAATGTACTATATAATACAACATTATCAAACACCATGATGGAATGACTGCTAAAATTATTACCTTGAATATGTTTTAACAATTCTTTTCTGCAGGTATATTTTTAATCATGGCAAAATATGCCCGAATTTGCCAGAGAACTATATTTTGCAAATGTGCAAAAGAAGAAACAGGTGATTGCTTCTGTTTTTTTACTTAAAAGTAGCTTGTAACTAAAAATGTAATTAAAATCTTCTAATTCATATAATTCTAGTGATAGGTAACAGGTTCACTAAGACAAACAGTATATACAAGCTGTGTGTCACCATTCTTGAATAAGGCTACATCAAGGTCAAAACACACGCATGTTGAATATAGAACAAAGACATCTATAAACACTATGCAACATAATATGTTTTTCTAAAATATCAAAAATAAAAGTTTTGCAGAATAAATTATTTGTAGTTTCATAAATCATCGAGTGCTGTTGATATTATTTTATTATAAATAGGTCAGTAAAAATAACAAATCGTATAATTCTGAATTTGGGACTGCTAAATATTAATATTTACTGTAGAAAAATCATGTAGAAATATCCTTGCATAAAGAGAATATAACAATTTGCTAATATGAATAATCCCAGAAAACAATGAACAGACCCTGTCTTCCACAGCTGCCTGCAAATGAATCACTTTGGTGTCACGCGCAGTCATGGGTGGGCTGTTTCTTTATTGTTTGTCAATGGCTTGGTCTAATCCACTGCAGTTTTATAGGCTGATCTTGATACTTTAGTCTGTACTAATGTTTATAACCATTTGCGTTCCAAAGCTGTAAGCGTTACATTGCCTACCATTAACTAACCCCTCCAGGGTTCTAAGGTTCACATTAGACCATTTCCAAAAACAATGCTTTGGCTGGATTGCGAGTTTGGAAGGGAAAACACCTGTTCAGATGAACTGTTCACTCGAAGACATCTGTTTTCCATGAGTTTAAGTAACCTGGAAGGCACCTATTAACATAGCATTTAAATTTCATTTGTTATGTCCCTGGTACTCAAGTGGTTAAAAAATGCAAATTACAATTAATAATGACCTATTAGCTGACGCAGCTAAAAATATATTTTAGCAAACAATAATTTTATCTCTGTTAACCTCCGTTAATGACCAATGCATGACACCACTGATAATGGCTTCATTGACATATCCTGGCATTGGGTAACAAGGTTTAAGGCAGCAGGTCCCAGGTGGCAACAGCGTTTCTGCTGCAAAACTGAGGAGGGGCAGATCGCCATTTTGAGTGGTTAACCCCCCCCCTGTGCTGATCCTCAATGGGCAGATACAGAAGAGAGATCCCTGATCTACCCAACTGGCCCATTTATACTATGGAGGCTGTGATGGCGCAACACAGCCTCTGTAGACTGCATTAAAAGGTGTGCAGTGCCTTTAAGACACGGAGCACTGAGATATGACATCATATTCCACTGTTCAATGTCTTAAAGGCACACAGCTCCTTTTATTAAAAAAAAATGGTAGCTTTGAAGAGAAGAAATGGGGGCATGGCCCTCGGCCTGACCAAAGGTAAATACATTACTGGTCTCAACTTGTCTGCCGAACCACAGTTTAGTATTTTCTCCCCAGTGACACATAACATTTCTGCTATAACAAACTGCAGCTGCTCAATGATACTCTGGGAAAAGATCTCCCACAAAAATTATATTATTGTCCCTTGTGTCTATTAGGTAACCGAACCATCTCTTTGGATACTTTATCTAAATATGATTAGCAAAGTTAATGTTTTGATTCAACACGGAGATGAGCAGATAGAGTTACTCTGATGGGTCCGCACTGCCAAAGTAATTAAAGTTAAATATATGTCGGCATTAACTAACCCTTCCTGTATTAAACAATAAATCTGTAACTTTCACACACTTAACGCCCTTGCCAAACATTTTTTATGTGTTAGTCCATTATGAAGACTGTCTCACCATTATAAAATACCCCTACATTGGCGCTCAACTCACCCTTCTTTTATCCATGACCCTTAGTTCTTGCCTCCCACTCACACCTGCGTTCTCTCCGTAGAATTCACTGGCTTTCTCTCAGCATTCTAAATATATAATATAATATTCTAAAGGGATTCTTCCAAGATTAGTTTGTGAAAAGGACTTTTATTTAAATGGCTATTTCCACCAGGTAAAAATTTGGGTCTTGTTTTTTTTTTTTTAGCTATTAATGCTTTCTGATCCAAAATTGTTGTGTTATTTGAACACTGGAATTAAAAAAATGAAAAAGATAAAATATTATTTTTTTATCTTGGCATGGCAGCATAAGGGATTGGAATATGATGGTGCTATATAAAACAATAAATAATAATTATATAATGCAAAGCCACTGTACTCTAGCGACTTTATAGGCACTGTTTAAAATCCCAGATGTTACACTTTATACTCTTATATTTCTTTGTCTCCAGATCCAGGTTTTCTGGTATACTTGTTTCAATGGAATCTCAGAAAGTAAGATGCAAATCACATAACTTGTCTTATGAAGAAAAGCCAATATCGATAACCTCTTTCATTAAATGCTGGTGTTTAGCAAACAACACAAAGCACCATCCAAGCTGTCGTATTATAGCTCTCTTATTTCAAAGTAAATGCCCCATCTGTATTTCCTGCCTCCAGGAAAACCCGTGGTAATTACATACAGGATGGTTTCCTTAAGATCACCTGGGCATGAATAATAAGTAAAGCATCTGAAGCATTACTAAAACAACTTCTACGGTGGGAAAACTACAATAAAAGTTGGGAAGCTTTTTTTTACTGGCAAATCATTATTCTAGCAGTATTAACAAAAATACCACAATTTGCGTTATCGTAATCCTCCCATAGAGTGAAATGGAAAAAAATGAAATTAAATCAGTGATACATTTCATCTTGGTAATAAAACTTGGTAAGTCATCGTTTGAATGATTTTTTCAATCGCAATCTCTGGGCTGTCAGCTATTCAGTGTGAAAATGTGGAAATTAAATGTAAACATCTCCAAAATTAAATTTTTATATTTTATGTATTTTTTTATATCACCTACTCGATAGAATATGCAAGAATGTTGACACAACAATGGAAAATAATGCCCATTTTTCTAATATCAGTGAAGCAAACCTGGGTTGATTCACTGTCCTTGCTTCAAGGAAAAGCTGGGTCCAGGCTCAGCACTGAGCTTAAGGTTGCCCTCTTGGGCCATCAGCATAAAGGCTTACTAGACAGGTTAGGTCACGCACAGAGGGTGATCTTCCCAGCCCTACCTAATGTTTTGTCATCAGTCATTTAAAAAAATAAAACAATAAATAAAAAGTTCAATTAGGCCCTGAAAAGGATATAAACTTTAAAATAGTTGGCCTGTATGCAAATGCATATTTGTTTAAGCGATTAGCTCCCAAAGCCGATACTTGTGTGCTTTAATTTAATTACATAATAATAGATAGGACACCATCGGGAATAATCAAACAAATGACTGATAAATGCTGGATTATAGATTGTATCAAAGCCTTAAGCACAAAAGGCCTCTGGGGAAAAAAAGAGCAAATATGCAATAAAAGCAAGTGGTAATACCTACAACACGTCGGAATATGACGGCGCTATAAAACAATAAATAATAATATTGTCGCAGTCACCATAGCGTACAATGGAATGCTTCAGCCATTTTGTACCAGAATTGCTCGTAATACATACCCACCCATTGTACACCAGTGGGGGTATTTGATGCATTGACCATCCATCTGTTGCCACCTTCACTTAATGAATTGCCTAGAATTTATTGCAATGGAAGCTATACTGAAAGCTCTAAAGTAATGAGCATTTTTACATGCAGTGAATACATAGAGAACCAAAAGAACACTTCAAGTGTGTAATCTTTGTGTCAAACGCTGTCATGTTGCCATGGCAACAGGCAGGCAACAAAAGGAATTTGTATGCTTTCTAAGAGCTGTATGTAATATGATGGAATCACATCGCTGTATTTAATGAAGCCTGCAGAAAAAATGGTAGAAAGTGGGATGCTTTAAATTAGACACTTAAATTATGTGAACGCAGATAGGCGATAGAGTTTGTTATCTATTCAGCATTCCAACACCAAGGAGAACGGAATTAGCCTATTCAAACCATTATAGGAAAGAGAGTCCTATACAGTACCCCACTGAATGCCTGATCTTTCGAGAGCCCCTGACAACGTTTTCATTACTTTCTTAGACACCAAGACAACTCAGAGTATGCCAATAAAATAACCGTATGCTATGTACATTTCCCTGGCATGTTAAAAGGTTCAAACGGTTGCCTGATTTGCAGGTTTTATATTTTTGCGGGTTTGCAATCTGTATATTTCAAATATTATAGTTTATAGATAATATATAATATAGTCTAATCGATCTAACCTGTCACTCACTATGCATATTAAAGGCATGTCACTGTGGGAATCGAGGCAAAAGTCAAATTATAGTGCAGTTGCTGGACTATGATTGGACCTTCATATTAACCCCTTCTCAGGCCAACAACTGAAACAATTTAAATGAGCGGAGCCTGTCCTGCTGTCTGTATAGATCCTCTTATGGATGTAATAGAAGAAAACATAGTGAAGATCGTCACTATGTGGAGTGAGTACATTCTGGGAGTTGGGATACGTTGTGGTACGTAGGGCAGCGTTGTACCCATACAGATGTAGCCTGGAGAGGAGAGGGACCATCACTTTAGTAACGCTTTATATGCTAAGCATGTGTATTTACTAAACTGGGAGAGGTTCACAACTCATCATCATTGTTTTCCTGGAACAAACAGCTAAATCCCAGGGTCTGGGCAGCCTATGGAGAAGCGATCACAGCTAATTGCTACACTTAACAAGGCCTTACGATACATATGGGATACCCTGTGAAAATCAGGGAGCTAAAATGTTCAACCTGCAAATTCTTCCTTTGATGAATACACACATTTATGTACATACACACACACAAATACACTCTCACACACCAATATAAAAGATTTTATATAGACACACGAATGATTGCAAAACAAATCTAAATATATAGAAATAATACATAACGTGCCACGATGCCTAGCCAATAAATCAGTATACATTTTAATTTGCAGCATATATACCTATTGAGTTACATCTGTTTATGTTCAGCTACAGCAGTTCACAATCAGATCACACAAATGTGTCTGAACAAAGAAACCGACATTGCCTTAGTCTAGAACCCCTAATTCTACCATGCCTTCATGTTTCTTCTAATAAGATAAAGCATATCACCACTTTAAATCAAAGTATTTTATTTAATGCTTTTTCTCACTTTTATTTTTAATGTTACCTATTAAAAATAACACCTTAATTTTTTTCACGAAGCCAGGTGTGTAAATGGCTGCTTGGCTAGACAGCAGAGTTTGGCTATTCCCAGGAACCATTTTAACCCTACATTTGTAGCTTATAAAAAGTTTACGAGCAGATAAGTCACTGTTGTATTATTTTTAGTGTCTAAATATAAAGTGCAATTCAGGTTCTACGCTGTCAAACGCTAACAAAAAACACATTGTATGTATATGTTGCCGTGATTGTAGTTTTTATTTTACTATTAATATTGCCACCTGTGCTTTACAGCATTGTAGGAATTCAGCAAATGGCCCTTCTCGCCACACAATGCACTACATTTACAGTTTATTTTGTGAAATAGGTCCTTGTTTTACTTTGCGTACTTGGCTATTTTTATTGTTACACCTGCATTAAACCTCCATACTGGAAAATTTGGGTCATTTATATGATTTATTAATATTAGCACCTGCACATACACTGTCTGGGTTATAGTCATACCCAAAGCTATAAATGTACACATCAAAGAAGATGTACTTTATATGCAACAGCAATAAATATATATACATTTTTGGACTTATATATATATATATATGACCAGTCGGTATCATGACGTGGAAGTGAAAAATCTATATATAAGAAAGAAAGAACATGAACTTGGTCAACTAAGATGACTATGAATTCAGCAAAAAAGGTTTTTAGGAGGGAGTTGCTGAACAAACAGAAGTGAGAAAATAATAAAAATGTACCTGTTAAATTTCCATCCAATGTAACAACGATTACATTGATTTTGTCAAGAGATGGAGGTATCTGCAGACCATTTTCTTCAGAACTCGCTTCAGCAGATCCTGACGTTGATTCAGTTCCATCCTTTGTATCCTCACAACTGGATGTCGGTGTTGGTGTTACAGCGGAAGTTCCACTAGTGAAATATTCTGAATCGATCTCTGTTTCTGTTTTACCTGTCGTGCCAAATTCAGTTGTAGCTTTGACAGGAGAAATAGATTCGCCAATTACAATGGTCCCTTGACTGGTTCCTTCTTCAGTCTCCAAATCAATTAAGCCTGGTTTTTGAGTACTGATTGGAGGGGGGATTAATGTGGTGTGCCCTTCTACTATTTCTTTTGGAGGAGTTATTGCATCACTGGGGCTGGATAGCAGTGTTTTCGCTGTCTCGGTAGATGCAGGAATGCCAGGCTCAGTTTC
Source organism: Spea hammondii (assembly GCA_029215755.1). Lineage (NCBI taxonomy): Eukaryota > Metazoa > Chordata > Amphibia > Anura > Pelobatidae > Spea > Spea hammondii. The sequence goes on from JARDYJ010000001.1 coordinate 162,797,020, forward strand.
AGCACCTTCAGTTGAAGATGGTAGTACGGAATCTGTTACAAGAGTTTTTGGCAGACTTGATACCGCAGCAATTGTGCCAGTTTCTATTGTCTCTGTTGTTAAAACAACGTCTTCTTCCTTACTAGGGTACTTTTCAAAATCTGTTGATCCCTTGCTTACAGGAACTGACGTAGTTGTTTCTGTGAACAAAACTGGATGTTGGGCACTAGTTACATCCTTTTCAATTAAATGAGTGATTCTTTTATCCTCTGGTTTATCAGTCCCTGTGGAGTCTGGTAGGCTGGTCTGTTCAAAAGTTTTGCTTTCTGATGTTGCTATACTATCTAATGCATCATGTTGTGTTGGAAAAGCAAATGTACTTGGCATAAGGTCTGAACCACTTCCTTCAGAAACTAAATCTACCTGTTGACTTGCTACTGTGCTTTCTACGAAACTCTCTATTGTACTCAATATTTCTTGTGTGTCACTGACAACTTTGGAAATTACTTCAGTGTATTCTGTAGGTAAGACATGACTTGCTTCTGTACCCTCAGGTACAAACTTGTCTTGTTTGGGGTCTTCGGATATTTGGATTTTTTCTTCAGGGGATTTTGCAATTGTATGTACTTCTGATTGTGCTGATGATAGTTCAGGGATGGCAGTTGTGATATCAACACTTGCTGTATCAGTTGGTACTACACTTAATGGAATCTTTTTTGAATCTGTGCCCTCTGAAATTCCTTTCCCATCTTCATATGTGGTTTCAGTTGTTATTTCTGCAATAAGATCTTTGGGGGATAATGTAAAGGGTTCTTCAGTTTTTTCTATGTCAGTTACTTCAGTTTGTATGTCTTCTTTGGGCATTCCAGAACCCTCTGCTTCATCTGTTGAGTGCAAGGATTCAATTATTGATGGCTGAGTTAAAATTGGAGCTGAAGAAGATGCTACTATTTTATCAGTACCATCCCCTGATATTTCAGGTTCTGATGCAGAAAAAGTGGTTGTTTTGGTTGCCGCTGTAGACTCAACAAGTACACGTGTGACATCTTCTTGTGGCAAGCTTGTGTGTACATCTTGTTGACCTGTGGTGGAACTGTCTACGCCAGCTGATATGTCAGTCACTACTGGGCTGGAAATGCGTTCTGTAGTTACTTCACTGACATCTGTGCTTTCATGTAAGGACAGCTTTGATGTTGGATATACTGATGTCCTGTCCTGTGACAGACTGCTGGTATCCTGGAGGTGTTTAAACACTGTAAAAACATCCAACTCAGGCTGTATACTTGGAGACTCTGGGTCTCTCTTTGTTTCTTTTTCTGTCTGTGACTCTGTTACAGTCCCTCTAATCTCTGTGAGAATTTCACCTGACGGAGTGTGGACTTCTGGTTCACTAATAACATCTTTAGGACTTGTAATATCCTGTGAAATTAAAACTGTTGGGATAACCTCTTCACTTTTCGCTTCCATTGACTCTCTTGGTGGTTGAGTACTTAGCACTAACACTTCTTTTGTTAGTGTAACTGAACTATATGTTTCCAATGACTTTTGCTCTGATATTGGTGTTTGTGCAGGAGGTTCCGTCAAGATGTCAGATGTTTCATCGTTTATTTTGTCTTCTGCAGATGTTGTTTTTCCATACGCAGATGTTGTTTGACTATCCTGAGCAATATCTGGGGATTGTGTGCCTTCAGCTTTGGCGTATGTACTTGTTGAGGGGGCTTGTGAAGGTTCACGTTCACCACTGACACCTGAAGTAACATCAGAGAATGAAGAAACTGATGATGCTTCAGTAATAGTCTTTGGTAATGGAGTACTTCCCTCTGGCTGCTCAGTTCTATGTTTATCTGAAAAGGTTGTTACATCAGATATTGTTGTTTCTTGCTGTAGTAACAGGGCCGGCTTATATGTTGCAGGTTCTGCTGTTGTTTCTACAACTTCTGTTTTTTCAGTTGGTTGCGTTGTGGATAAAACTGGCTTTGCTGTAACCTTCAAGGGTAGGCTTTCCAATTTCTTGATGAGGCTTGCCGTCATGGCTTCTGTAGGTAGTATCAGTCTTACAGACACTGACTCTGTTACATTCTTTTTACCTATAAAAATAAAGCACACAATTCAATAATTCTAGATAATGAATGTATAATTTTTCAGTAAAGCATTTAAAAAAAAACATGGGATTTGTTGCAAGAAAAATGAAACACTCTTGGAATTAGTTGCATTATTTCAATAGATTGGACAAAGCGTAGTCCAAATATGACTATAAAAAGTGCAATTTCAGTGTTTCTCTTTTTCTAAGAAATTAATTTCTTAAAGTGTGCTGAACATATGTCGATAAGAACATTAAGGGGTTTTTTTTTTACTTACATTTCTTTATAATATAAACAAGGCATACCATAACTCAAGTGTTTCCTTATAGGCAACTCAAAAGAGTTACATCTGAGAAATACCAGGATGAAATATATTGAACATGTGATTGTTGTGGAAGACTTAAGAATGTGTTTGACCCTTGGTGGGGGCACCAAAAAGACTAAGAATCCTGCTCAATGATAGCTTACTGTTGGTAAGACAAAAATTAAGGCATTGACACACATTCATAACTTAAGTTTTAATATGATTTTGCTGTATCATCATAAAAAGCTAGTTTAAACGAGCAAGCAAACAACTATTGGTAGATGTTTATTGTATATATATATAATGTTTATTAGGAAACGTGAGAATACATGACAGTACCAGAGGGGTATCCACATCAGGGTCACCCCATTAAGTCCTTGAGGTTCACAGTCCTGTCAGAATTAACTTTCATTTCTTTGACTAACAAATAATGTACCAGCTTTGCAACATTCAAAACCATACAACAATATTTGTAGGTTTCCATCAGAAAGCCATCTCTCGAGATAAATTGGACAGCTCTTGCTTGGAAATGCTTTATACATTGTGCAATTGTAACTGTATCGTGTGCTAACAATTCTTTTAGGGGTATGTTTAGAAAAAAGATTTTCAAAATCGGTACTCGATTGTAACTGTTCACATATGCCATGGCACAAATGAGAAAAAAGGACAATCTTTTCCTTTTATTTATTGTTTCCAATTTCCCCCATCCTGTTTTTATTATAATGATCTAGTGTAAAATTATTCTGGTTAACCCCGTCTGCACAGTCAGAAATCTTACAGAGATTTTAAAATCAAGAAAAAACACTTGGAAAAAAAATATATTTTACAACTGAACTATTAATATAGAAGTTGGCAACATTTCATGATCCCACTTTACTGGCTTTACATGTCTGGTGCTGACAGATGGTTTGTGTTAATGTTCTTATTAGAAAATATTTAATGTTCTAAAAGGTTTCACATTTTCACACTTTTGGAGCAGCATGTAAGTCACTAGGGTATATATTATTTGTTTTGTTGTTTACTTTAATGATTTTAATACATTAAAGGATTGTCCAAGGAGGGCTTTTGGCTCAAAAGTAAAGTAAGGCTAACCAAAAGTTCTACAAAGGTAGTTCTACAACTAAACAGCAGACAGGGAATAATGGGACTTATAGTTTCACTGAAGCTGGACTTTATGTGTTGGTTACTCTGTATGCAGTACAATAAATAAAGACATTGTATCAAGTCATGTATCTACATATCACGCTTACAGAACTGGATTCAAATTTATATTTTTGTGTCTCACCCATGTTTTAGCAATAAACTAAGCAAGTCATGTGACTTGTGCCTCGCTCTCAGGAGTCCCTCATTGGCCACCCTGCCCTCCAGGAGGTAATAAATGAACACACTGTATGACAGCGTTCTTTATTTCATGATCATACTATTGTATACTATAGTTTTATATTTATATATTAGAGTATTGTATAGTTTGGGATTTTTTTTCAGTTATCTGTATTGACACTGGACAAATAGCTAAAAAATACTTATAAAACCCACATGTAATATATATTTTGGTGACCTCTGTAGCCTTACATCCCCAACTAAAAATAATTTTACAAGGTTGTTCATCCTTTCGCTATGCTGATTGTTCATGATTTTTTTTTTGTTTTGCCTTCATCTGGATTCATGTAATTCCGGACATCTTTGAATGGTTGAACTCAATGGACTTATGTCTTTTTTCTTTTTAACTATGTAACAGATGTGGTTGAAGTCATCTAGCGATGACAATACATTGAACGTTGTTTCATAGGTGTGGCTGCATCACCAGGGCAATCGATCACAATAGAGCCGCACGCACATGTATGAGATAACTCGGGAACCCACTTGAAATGTTATCGCTTACAGATCTGGTCAAGAAGCTCTCACTATTCTAAAAGTAAGTAAAAACAAATGTATCAGCTTGCTTAACAATAGCATTTGTATATGCTTTTCATATAAAAGGTTGAATGCTATGCAATCTCACCTAATATTATAAGAATCTAATAATTTCAATAGAAGCAAAATAAAATAAATATATATTTTTCTTTGAGCAGACTTATGTGCTGTACGTGTGTTACCTGCAAGCATTTCCCACAGACTGAACTAACAGCTGCAGCTCAGACAGGAAGTGATTGAATCCCAAGATGTTAAAGAGCAAAACTCTCAAGCCTTGGAGATTTTAGTATATTTCATCATCCTGTTGTATTTCCAGGCAACAGAAATCACATACACCCATATTTTCCTTGTATTGATTTTGGTAACTAACCTTGAAAATATGCTTTTGAGCTGGCAAGTGGGTTAATATTCCTTTTTTTTTTATTAACGAGATACATACGCTAGATAATAATAATAATAATAATAATAAGTAGCATTCAAAATGTAAATGTAAAAATAACATCGGCTGTAATGTTCCAATATATTGTGAAATAAGTGTACCAGCTATTTTTATATAAAATCCCATATATATATATATATATATATATATATATATATATATATATATATATATATATAATGTGTGTGTGTGTGTAAATATATATTATTCTGGTTTTTTTCATGTAAATCTCTAATGAATTAGTTGGTGAAGTTATGATGTCACATTACCACTCCTGGGAATTGTCTGGGTTAGACCTGGAGTCTCTGGGTACAGCCCTGCTTCCCCGGGTCTCCAGGTCAGTCTCTTCTTTCTCTGTACAGGGGAGCTGTGTGTGACCAGAACGAATCCACACATGCTTTCTACTTCCACCTAGTTACCTGCGAGTAAAGTTTGCCTGGGACTAGCACCTCTCCTATGGAAAGCCCTTTCACCAAAAGAAGTAGAGCTCCAGGAAGCCTACCTAGAGAGTAGCCAGTTATGTACATCATTCTCCTCCACTTTGAAATGGATGCGCAATGACATAACCTTTGGCTGAACACTAGTTTTGGCATTAAGCATGAAGAACACCACTGAAAACTATGATTATATACATTACTTTTTAAATTATTTATGACTGATATGTTATCCAAGGGCTTTATTTTCAATAAATAGATTGGGCGCTAGCAGTTTGTAATTCTTATGATTGTGTTAAAAAAAACTTTTGTGGTATTAAATATCAAGTGCATTTTACCTGGAGGCTTGAGAAGGTTTTAGGTGATATTATTGGGAACATACAGGAACTGGAAATAAAGGCTTCAATCAGAGGATTGTACCCTGAAAAGCAGAAGCATTTACTAGCGCTAGACCCTAGTGTTCATAATTCTTCCAATCCTATCTGCCACTAAAAGTTGTATTTCTGATTTGTGCAATTTTGTATTTTATTGAATCTGGACCAAGATATTTATCTTATCCTATTTTAGCGTATGTATCTATTAATCAATCTTGCCAAATATTGAAGCTCAATTACTTGTGATAGATTTGTCTCTAGCATGGATACTTTTTGTCTCCTTTCACTACTGCACAGTTATCTACATAACATGTTTATTTTTTTAAACTGCAAATGACAATACTAGACAAAAAATGTTTTTTTTTAAATTAATGTTAGAAACCGCGTACTTGGAAATTTGTTAGAATTGTATACAATATTTGACTTAAGGATATGTTAACCGTGATGCATGTTTTAATGTAGCTAACATCTGTTGAGCAGTATTTCTTCTGAAATTTATTTTGGGTAGATAATGCTGATTTAGAACTGCTGCACACACTGTATTCCATTTCAGATAATGGAAATCAAAGATTAACACTATGCCCATTATTTTGCCAGAGATATAATTTCGATACTAGTTTCAATATAATTCAAAACGTTCGAAGAACACGAGATGATCAAAGACAATAAAAATTCACAGTACGGTTCACATTGGGACCATATGAGATTACAATCTTTGATCCAACATCTTTTTGACATACATTTTGCAGCCAGAATAATATTCAGTGCATTTTATAATGTGCTCAGATGTGTTCACCGTGTTCCAACAGGGTAAAGTATTGTTGTGTTTTTTCTGTATTACGTTTATTAGAAATAGTTTCAGCATAGAGTCCATAATAAATTAGTAAATTTGATCACTTTGAACTAAGGTGAATGTTACACATTTTGCTATAGTTCATTATATGTTAACGGTTTTGTTTTCCAATTAAAGGTATTGACACCAACTGACTATACCATGCATTTTTAGAATAAAAGAGTTGGCATAACTAACTCCATGTACTGAACTTACATTCCTTCTGTGAATTCCTAATTCTAGTACTCATACTAAATTGTTAATAAAAGCATTGGAAACTGAATCTAGTTGTAGCCACAGTTAGAACTCATGGAAGCTGTTCCTGAACTTTCAGAAGGGACATTCTACCTCAATGGCCAGAACCCTTTCAGGGGCAGGTATGGAAGACCAACAGACACAGTACATCACTGTCTTTCTTTCAGAACCATCATGAACATCTTAAAGATATACTATCATGGAACAGAATTAAAGAAACCCAAATAAAACTTAGTGACAGCCAAGACTGAGCCAACGTGGTTATTTTTCCTTAGGAATTCACAGTTCAACTCAGTAACCACAAATCTTGCATACGTAAAGTTGCACAAAAAGAACCTAGCGTGTTTTACGAAGGTGATTGCCAATTAACGTGATGCATTTTCAACTAAAGTTCATAAGAAGTCACTACTGTCAAGTCTGCAGCAACTTCCTATTAAGTTTACCTATTTTGTTAACTCTTGAGAGGTACAGAGACTTGATCAAGAATTATTTTCATTTTAATACAATTATACATTATTCCAGTTGGTGTTGTTCGGCTATTTAATAAAGTGGGATGAATATTTTTGAAGATCACACTGGCAATCTAAATATCAGTAAAATAAGGTCACATGACTGAGCAACCTTCTGCTTTTCAACAGTGAAATGGGTTGCCATGACCACATGGCCCATGGTCCCAAAACACCAATAGTTATGAAATACTATAAATATGAATTTTTCCAGGTCAGGGTTATATAGAACCCATATGGATGCCAACTGCACATATGGAACACAAATATTTTGTGCATTATGTTGCATACCATAAATAAAATGTAATAAACCATTGTTTTACGTACCTTGAATGCAGTACGCATCAAATTTGTTGTGTGGTTCAGGGAAGAAAGTCTGGTTACTGAAGCGGTACTTAGTCCTGACCCCAAGCAATCCTCCTCCACACTGAGGTCTAGCCAAAGACACTGGATAGCGGACACTACCATCAGCAAGCCAACCATAGTCACATTGGTCAAATCCTCTTCTCCATGCTGCATAGAGGTCACCAACTGTGGCAAGAGCGGCACTCCTCTTCTGACATTCTGCTTTAGCTTCTTCAAATGTTAGCTTTTTTGGAACATGCGCATGAAACAAGTCACCTGGAAAAAAAATGTACGTATTGCATTCAGAATGTGAAGTTTAAAGTTTTTATTTTAATTTCACATCATCATCAGTTCTAAAAAAAAATTCTTAATCATAACATTACAATCACTGTTGAAAAGAAAAACATACATTTGCACGGATAAATTGCTTATGTTTATAGTCCCTTAAAGTTTGAATTTATTTAGTAAGTTGGGGACAATATGAAATACACACATGACAACAATGGGAAAGATGCTTTGTTATCTCACTCTACATTTAACAAATCAAGCTATCGAAGCCAGCCTTTTTATTCTCTTTCTCTCTTTGCTGCCTCAATCTCTGAATAGACCACAGCTTGGGCAACACAAAAATCCACAATGAGATGTTTTCCCTCTGAAGAATTCTCAGAGCTTTCCGCTAGTAGTTATGAGCCGTGCACCCATGTGTAAATTCCAGGTTGAACCTTAATCTCATGAGATAAATGGGCTAACAATAGAAAGGAGGAGAAAAGGGGCCATGATGTCTCTTCTAACATTATCAGATGGCTTAGATGGTTTTGTGCTACTTTTATTATAAAACAACTGATTTCCTCAGTTATGTCCAGATTTTAATGGTTTAACTCAAATCAGTAGCATCAATGCATGGCAGCCTCAGGAAAACAGACAAAGGGCTTGTGAAGACACCGAACCATGGAAAACAAATGATTTAACTGAAAACTGCCCTTTCTATACTGGAAATGATGCCGGTCGAGTAAAAGCATTTGCATGGGTAAAAAGTAGTAGAAATTAATTATGTGTAATCAGAATAATAAATATATCAGCTAGGTAATGAATATAAAATTATATTTATTTATCATTGCAGCCTATTGGGTTAGAGGGAATCCATCTGCCATATTAAAATTGAAAAGGCAGCATTACTCTATTATCAAAGAGTGGGTTTTCTTTACAATGTGTCCATTGATTTTGATGCTGTTTTAATAATAATAATTGGCCCTTTATATTCATGGAGTTGAATCCTACAAACTCCCCTGGCAACTCCTGCTTTAGTGAATAACCCCAGTTGATTTAATTTAATTTATTTTAATACATTGATGTTATACCATTTGGTTTTAGTCTCTTACAATAACAGAAAACCTAATGTCTACACGCTGCATAGAGGGTGGTAGAGGGTATAGCATTACTAACAATATTTTAACACGGTTGTGTTTTCTAGTAATATACAAATTGTTGAGTATTATAATACAAATCCCTTGTCCTATTCGGTTTGTATAATAGTAGAGTGGGACCTGGCACTTCAGGTCCCCAAGATAGTCTACGTCTTCGATGCCACCTCCTGCATGCAATTGCTTGCGTAAATAGAAAAGGATCAAAAGGCACCTCTCATAATGAAAATCCTCATGAAGCAGTCTCTAGAAGTTGTAAGAATAAATATAATCAATTATAAAGTTAGGTGAAAGTTGCTGTGTATTAGGGGTTCTTAATATGCCATTATTTTTCTTTCATCGGTTCACATTAGATGTAAACAGGAACTTAGAAACATAGATGGCAGATAAGAACCATTCAGCCCATCCAGTCTGCCCAATCTCTGTATTCTTTTCTTAGTCGCTGGCCTTAGCGTATATCTAGCCCAGCCTCATCCCTGCCCTAAGCTTGTTTAAACTCCTTCACTTTATTAACCTCTGCTACCTCAAGTCATTTCCTGATATTACTTGTAAACCTCTTAAACACATAACAAGAATGCATTTACAGTATAACCAGATAGTGGCGTAAATAGATGGCATCGATCGCGGTGGCCTCTTTTCATTTAGCTGTTCTTTTTTTCAGACTGCATTACGAAAAAAGGCATAAGCGAACATATGGTTTGATCAGAACCATGGGAGTGGGTTCCATGCGCTAGTTACTAAGTCATGATTTCCTGAGCATCACTTTAATAGAAAGAATGAAAGGGTTATGGAGTGAGGGAAGAGGAGGGGGTTCTAAAAGCTTATCCTAATGTTTTCATAGCTGGAGCTGCAGCGAGAGGTAACCGAGCGAAATCAGCGAGGCACAATAAAGTCTGGAGCACACATGCAATGGAACCTCACGTTATAAGTCTGTCATTGCGAATCTGAAAATGGAAACCATGACAGTGTTTATGTTACAGACAATAAAGCAGTGTGTGTTAACATTGGCAGGCGTTTTCATCCAAAAAGTCAGTTGAAGTCAGCAGTAACAGTGCTTGAAGAATTGCTACAATTTTCCTGTACTGTGCGCTTGCACTTTAGAACAGAAAGAAAAACACCTGACTATTTAAGGTTTCTTTTTTTTTTTTATGGCCGTTAAATACCACAGACTAGACTTATGAGCTCGGCGCTGGGTTCCAGACAAAAGGCTGATTCAAAATCATCTCTCTGCAAAGCTCTAGACGCTGTCTTGTTCTTCGTGAGTTACTGAAACCGTAAGATCTTGGACCTGCGTTTCACTTAATTAATATAATTCCTGCTTTTTGGGTTGCTTTTCTGTATATATCAAAGTGCATGTGTCTCTTTCGTATATTAAAAATATTTTCAAGAAGGATTTAGAAAAAGAAGTAAAATTTCTTTCCAGACAACAGTAAAAAAAATCACTTCTGTGCTCACCTTCCCTGCATTCAAATTGTTGACAAAGAATTCCTTTCATATATTATATATTAAAATGTGTTACAGCAAAAGATAAGCCGTATAAATAACTTGATGACCTCAGCAGTTCGATTTATGCTATCTCATATATGGTCTTTAAAATGTAACAGGGCTCTACTAATGACACAAGAAGCACTGTTGAAGCAGGCAGTATATATGCTGCACGTGCAGGTATTCTATTGCATGACTGCTCAGCCCATATGCAAGTTGGGCTCCCAAATAAATCAATGGGAGATCTGCCTGGATACTTGAGAGCAGACATGCACTGAAACATATGTGCAGGCAACATATTACTCAAAGGGGAACTCCAACTACTTTTTACTGCTAGTATCCGACTGCATGCCATACGGCTACCAGTAAAAATAGAATGGCTCATCCAGTCAGTGTGGTGTTTGCGCATGAAAGGTAACCAAAAATGTCTGACTATAATGGCAGCATCCAGTCTGCAGTATTTTGAAATTCTAACCTAAATTACTGTATACATTTTACGGTAAATCATGCAGATATAATGCCAGCTTTCATATAAGCAGGCACGGAGAAGGAAAATGCCAGTATTTGGGGGAATAATGTACCTTTAAATAAAAGACCTAACTAAATCTAACAGGGCATTGTCTTCCAAATCATAACTGAAAATGGTTATGAGGTTTTTGTAAGGAAGTGTTCCAAATATTTGAACTCCCAGGAGTATAAACTTTTCTCTGTATTTCTGTTTCAAAATTTATTTACAAAGACTATAAACCACAAGTCTGGCTCCGAGTGCCAGATGCATGCATTTACCGAAAGGGTTAATATTGTATTTTTTTTGTTTTTTTAAGCCTTTGTTTTTCTGGATGAAGGTAATGGGAGTCATAGTAAAACAAAGACTTAAATGTGGTATAGTACACCAATTTTGCTGCCTTTAATAAGAAGTGGAGGAGGGGTTCACACCATATCAACTCTGCTCCTATATCTTACCCAGTGTCTAATTATAAAACTAATGAGGACATTGTCGCTTCCATTGATCATCTTAATTTTCTATTTTAAACCCGGTGAGCTATTCTATCCTTGTCTGCTTGGTGTTCAAACTGATATAAGGCTCTTTTGTGAACTGTCAGATGTAAAGTAAACTCCATCTCAAACCCCCCACTTTCTCAAAGTTTTTGTTATTGCCATTATGAGTTTTATTTGAACTTAAGTAATAAAACCTTACTTAACATCCCATCTGCTTTGTTTTAGAACCTATTTTTAGGCACTGTATACTGCCAGTGTTTCTAATTGTACCAAACTCCCTTGTGTACTACAAGCGCTGATTAATAAAGTGTTAATGTCACACTTGAAGGTTAAGATTAACCTAGTGTCCTCCTGGAAGGGTCAGCTACATCTCATCCATGTGAGCTTCTAAAGCTATATAAGGTACCAAACCTGAATAGCCTCTACATTCAGCTTTAATTGAGACCTAACTCACCACATAACTATAGGGTTGGGCCAGCGTTTGGTTTTCATATAAGATGGATGTAGTGCTCTGGAAAGCACAATTGTCTTGATAATTAGGCATCCAGTTTTAGAAACTCACCATCTAGGTCATCGACAAAACAATAGACATCATATTTCTCTTCAGCAGGGCGCCGTCCGTAGGTCCGTATTCCTTCTTTACCCATCTTATCTCCAAAGCAGCCTGCTCTTGGGTTGCGAATTGGGTATCTAACAAAACAAAAAAGTTCTAATTTATGTAAAAATACACACATTGCAAATTCTCATTGCAAATGAATCTCCATCACAATATTTAATATTGTCCCTAGCTTTTTGTAATCAAATAGTTCAATGATCTGGACAATACTAATTGCTTATTGTCAAATTGACACATAAAGTGAGATGAAGTTAAACTTCAAACTAAGCATTGGAGTGAGTCACTACTAGATGTGGAATTGAAAAAGGAACTGTTGATGGATGAAGAATACACGTCATGTTTCCATGTACACCAGACATCAAGTTTCTTGTAAACGTATCCAGGTTTCACAAATTCCATGAGCTTACCTAACGGATTGATCTGCCAGCCAACCAGCATCACACTGCTCAAATCCATCTTCATAAGCAGCTCTCAGCTGGCCAGGAGTGGCAATTGTGGCACCATTGTCCAAACAGGCTTTCTGAGCACCCTCAAAATCTAAAGTGTACTTGTTGGTTGGTGCACGGTAGTGAAATACAACCCCTGTAAAAATCAGAAGAGCCAATCAGAAGAGGAATTTGATGCCAATATTTTGGAAATGGGAGTGAAATCAAAGTTCAACCACACAGTCTCTTTGGAGTTTTACAAGAATCTTTACATGGTCTGGGGACTAGGAGAACTTAAATCTGTCACCCATATGTGGCTTGGTGAATTCATGGACCAGCAAATGGACACATTTGCATATCAAACTTGTTAAAAACTAAAGCACACTAATAACTTAATTACACTGTAATTAAGGCTCACTTTTTCCTTCCCATGGAAGCTATGACCATCTAGAGTAAGATTACTTTAATTACTACATACTTTATGCTTATCGTGACTTGCATCAACAGGCAGAGGTCAAGCTATCTTACACAACTGTCTAAACATTTACAGAAAACGTAATGCATCTTATCAGTAATGAGTCAAAATACATACATCTTACAGACACTGTCTGGGAATGCAAAAAAATAAATTTAGTCTTAGATCAAAAGGTATGTTTAAAAATAGTGTATACTAGTGAATGTCTCTGTTTCGCATTTTGTTTCCCGATATGGCAGAACATCAAAAGTTTCACATTTGTTCATTAAGCATCATTCTGTCTCCACTCACAGAGGATAAAAACAGCTTTAATACCCAGGGTAGTAGCATTTTTTATATAGTAGGGTTCTAAGATATCTAAAACTAAAGTAAAAAAAAGAGGGGGCAGGAATTTTACTTTAATGAGTAGGTAAGTGGAACAGCCTGCCAGCAACTTGGTAGAGATTAATACAGCAAGGGCATTAAAACATTCATGGGATAAGCATACGAGTATCCTGAACATAAGGCAAGACCAAGGACTGGTTAAGGCTTGGGGAGACTAGATGGTTCAAATGGTATTTACCTGCTGTCATATTCTGCATTTCTATGTTAAAGTATATTTAGCTCATATTCTTTTCACTTTATGGTCTGATCTAACAAATGTGTCATAGCAATGGATAAAATATCTGGGGCTAAGAAAGCCCTTTTGTACTCTACTTATCAGCACAAGAATGTGAAATAGATCCCATGCATCTTACCAGATACATCCAATGAAACAGTGTCTTGAGTGTCTTCAATTCCAAACAAGACCTCACAGCGGTAGACACCTGCATCACTGGCACGTAGCTTCACCATGGTTAAAGAGGCATCACCGATATCTTCAGGATGGCTAGGTACGGACACTCTGCCTCTGTAGTTTTGGCCAATCTTGATTCCTCCACTTTGGGCAACTAAAACAGTTGTTTCCTTTGGGTCCTTTCCATCTCGACTTTGTTCAATTTTTGTCCATTTTATTCTCAAAAATTCATTTGTGATATTGTAGCTTGGAGGCAATGTAGGTATTGTTGAGAAAAAACATGGCAGCGTTACTCTTCCAGATAATAACCCTTTTACTGGAGGACTTTTTTCCAATTTAACTGAAAAAGAAAAAAAAAAAGTACATTTTTAAGCAACAATTTCTAACAATATACACAAACAAAATTATAATATCGCACGCCCCATGTTACAACTGCATTTAATCACTAATTCCCTACAAGAATGTATAGGTGACAGTTAGAAACCACTATTTTTATCTTTTATGGATATGGTCAAAAAATATCTCAACCTCACGTTATAAAAGAATTACAGACATTTAACGTGTATGATTAAAAATTTATATTTTTTCCATTTGGTTTGATGAGTGCAACAAAAATCTTTACAATGTCAGCTGGTACCATGATTAATTGTAATTCAAAAGATATGTAACCAAAATATGTCACCCGACCAATATATATACCTATAAATATATATATATATATATATATATATATATATATATATATATATATATATATATATATATACAGATATATATGGATGGACTGCTACTGAAGTAATGGCAAAATAAAATAGCTGGAAACCATTCCATCAACTTACACGTCTCTGTCTCCAGAGCACATGGGGAAAGTTATGCAAATGAATCAACGCAGCTGTTATAATTTTATCTGTTCTATTTTTGATACAAAGGCTCATTTTAGCATGAAACATCTGTAAATATTTCCACACAAACATCTGTGTGATTCCGACCTGGCCAAAGACATGATTACGCTAGAGCTACAATAAAAGTTAAAAAGTGTTAGAGAGCCTAAACGTTGTAATTAGTAATACTGTTAATATTTTAAGAAGTTCAGTTTTGCTTTCTATCCTTTCCCTAATATCAAGTTACTTTATATAGTTAATTTGATATTGATTCGAATGGCAAAAGGCAGATCCGTATAATTTTATTTTCCCACCACATTGTACACTACTGTTTAGCACAGAAACAGAATTGTATTCTATCAAGTCTGGGCTCGATTTATCAAGACACGACCTAAGTGATTCTGGTTACAAGTGTGAAATTTTGCGCATTCACTGGAAACATTGTGTTGGTTTCCATAGTGATTTCTACAAATCTAATGATTTTTTCCCCCTGATTGGCTGTCGTTTAATCTTCAAAAATATGGCCTATATTGCCTAATTACCTTCCTAATACTATTCGTTTTATAATGGCATGTGGTTTGTAATATGTCCAGAGTAATGCAAAGGTTTTAAAAGGTTGCCAAGTAATTTGGATAATGATTTAATTGCTCTCTGCTGTGCATGAAACAATAATCCTTATTGTTGTCTACCGTTGCCTTTCTAAAAAATGATTTCCTTTGTTGCCTCGAGGCCTAAAGTAGTCCTGAAGCAGAACAATGGCCTTACAAATACTTCAAGCACACTTGTTATCCTCTTCCAGCTCAAACTTGTGATTACAAGGCATTTATCGGTCGTCACTCATATCCAGCTGCAAGTATTCAGTAGGAAACAATTTCTATATCCTCAGGCACACTGTATACATGATTCATACACTTTTCCCCATGCATTTCGCTTGAAGTGTAATATTAGCTCCACGGTGATCTTCTCTTACTGAATCACAACTTTAACCACTTTAAAACATGTATGACCTAAGCCTACTCACTTATGAATAGTGACCAAAGCCTGCATACCTGAAAAGTAATGTAACTTACAAAAGAATGTTACATTCATCACAACTTTTTTTTTAAATTTCCTAATTTCTCCTAAAAAGGTTATTAAATTGAAACCCATTTTTTTAAGAGAACACCTATGATCTTTAGTATACTCCAACAAGTCTTAAAAGAATAGTTGGCATATAAGTCCTTCAGATCTTACATACAGGTCTGAATTGACATGTTTTTTTTGCTCTTGGATTTGAAAGAAAAAGTTTAAAAGGCTTTGTAAGCGTAATACAAATATGAAATGTGTAGCGCATGAGAGAAATCCGACTAGCGCATGATCAAAATCAGTAGAGCATCTAAAGAAATGGTGCTGGGTTAATGTTAAGCCCTTCCAATTTTGCCTTCCAGTGCACCAATTAAAATAGGGCATTTTTTGCCAATAGTTAATTCTCCTGGTGGAAAATTCATAGAATTTGATGGCAGATAAGAACAGTTTGGCCCATCTACTCTGCCTTTTGTTTCCTGCTTCAGCTTTACAATCTGGTGTATGTTGCATATAAATTGGCTTGCAAGAGCTCATAAGCTCCTAGGATTTGATCCATGCATTGGCATGTTAGCACCCCTTCTTCTAAAAGAAAGGCACAGCTCCAAGTCCAAGGCTGGTCCAGGTTTGGAGAGCATTAGACTTGGACTATACCATATGCCGGATACTTGAAGCATAATAACCATTATTAAATCATTTGTGTGTTCAGCACCATTCAATTATTTTACACAAATTGTATCTCTCTACCATTATTGGAATAAAACAAATCTACATCACAAGCAAGCAATGTGAATGTAATATTGCAGGGGTTTTACGCATAGACCATGGCCACATCTGTGAATCTGCAAAAAAATAATTCAGAGTAGAACATATGTTTTTTATTCAGCAATATACTTAATGATGTAGTATCTTAGAAAAAATGTTAGGATAAATCAGATAGAATCAGAAGAAAAACCCACAATTTTATGTTCACATTACATTCTCATTCATTAATGTTCTGGGAAACTGAAGAAAAACCTAATTGTTTCCAAAACAAATATTCCACATATTTAATATAATATATGTAATGTCTCAGTTTATTTTCCAGTAGTTAACATAGCAACAGGTCATCTTAATAGTTTTTACTGCTAACTTTTTTCCAATCCATAGGCACTGCACACAACATAGGTAGGAGTTATTTGCAAATTATTATTATGTTCAAAGTAACTGAATGATCTTTGTACTAAGAAAATCGCTATCCTAGTAATTATTCCATAGGCCCCTAAAGTTAGTATACATTATGTGATGTGGTGTAAGCCCCAAGTGAGATTGTCCCTTCTGAACAGTTGGCCCCAATAGCCACAGATTTGTGTACTAGACCATCTGTTAGAACCAGCATGAATAAGGGGGAAAGAATCTGCAGAGATTCCTTCTTTGTCCCTTAATTATAGGTAACGCACATATCATACAAAAAAAAAAATCTGTTCCTTTCAAGGTGTTTACAGAAGCAGAAGACTATACTAGCTCAGACATTGCTGGACTTGTTCATAAACCCATGGCGAGCTAATGACTACAGAAAAATGTAGTTGGACCAAATATAAAATCCCTTCTAAATTAAGGAGACAATCTAATGGGAACATAGCTCAGAAGAACATGGCACATCCTTTGTAAAACCATCTAAAGTCACCTTGGAGTTCAGTTTGGTTGGAGGTCCCTTTATGTTGACTTCCTTATACTTAAGGGGCTACTCATTTTTTGTTTTGCTTTCCAAATATATTACCTTGCTAGAGAATATAATAGGTATAGTATGTATCCTCTTTCTCAAACTAAACTAAAACTTGATATTTCATTGGTAACTGGTGTGGCTTTATCTTTTCAAAATCCAAAACTTGAATTCTAAAAAAAGTCGAACAGTAGAATATTTAAAAAAAATTAAAATTCATAGAATATTTCCTTATAAGGTCTGCTATTCAGAGCACGGGTGGGGCATACTTCAACCCCCCTTCAGCTTCTGGACTATGATGCACACCATCCCTTTAATAAAGTCTGAAGGCTTGCCCCTTCAATGATCTACAGATTAATTCTAAGATCATTCAATAGCCATTTCCAGTCTATCAATCAAATCACTCATTAAGAATGAGATTGATGATGAGCTGCAAACAATCAATGATAACAGAGTCTGTCAAAATGACACTTAGACAATATCACTTGTGGATTGTCTAGTGCCCTTAGGTAACCTTTTAAGCTGGGGGGGCTTACAGTATATTACTTGTAATTTTTGTTGTATTATTATTGCATTCTTTGTAACCAAACCAAGAAATGAAATAAGCCCCCTTTTAAAAGAATTTTCAGTACAGTAGAGAAACCACAAAAAAGGAATTTGTTTTAAACTGTTATTATCATTAGGTTGATCTCCAAAGCAAACCCCTGTAATTTAACCATCTACACAGTTTTTGTAACAAAATGAAACAAGCGTCGCACAGCAAAATGCGTTTAAATCTCTTTTTAAATATTTTAAAAGTATCTGGCAACAAAAGTCTGCTATTGTTAGATAAAGCTGATGAAATACAAAATTCTTTTTAAATGAGGGGTTTGCGTTTTTTGCAGCAAAACCAGCTTGTAAATCAGTTTATAGTCACAGTTGTCTGATCCAGAGACTGCTAGAAATTCCCAGGCATCAGAAGAACTTGCTGGTAAAATACTGTAGATGCCTTAATAGGATTTCCCAAGAGACAGCAAACACATGTTGGTATGGACTGTATGAATAGCATTCCATAGAAAGTAACATATACGGCATGATGTCATTGGGAAGAATGATTAAATGATTAATGGAGTAGGTTAATAAAAGCCACATATTTATCCCTGATTGTGACAATTGTGACACTATCAAAAATGATTCATAAAATTATTGGTCATTAATAGAACCCACAACCTGACCCCTAGCGAATAAGTAAAAAAGGTTGTAATCTAACGTAAAATTGTGATTCCAATTGTGATTCCTTCCAAGGCCATGAAAGATGAAGAGCAATGATCACTACTGTAAAAAAAGACATGCATAGGTAGATTAAAATAGATATACATGGTATATTCTAACCCAGTGCATCTAGCCCACCACAGTCCAAATTTTAGAAATTGTCACTCCGTTGTGTCACACAGCTTCTCCAGAAACCTTGGACCGTTGAGATAGCATAGCTATTACGGGGTATGTAGACAAGGAGGCTTTGGTCTCACAGGTGTCCCCTGTGAATGAATAGGTATTTTAAGCCTAGTCACTAATTTATTTTAAGTAACAAAGTTCAGTAAAAGTCTAACACAAACATGCCTTTTAGTAGACAGACTATGTTATTCCACCTGCTGGTCTCTGAGCGTGTGTGTGGTATAGCAGGTCTATGTCTGTGTCTCCACATTTACACCGGGCTATTCCATTCCATATTATATTTTTTTATTTTGGTTTTAAATGGAAATTGCCACCTAAATGAAGGTGTGAAGTATTATTCACAAATAATGTAATTCTAGAAATGATTCTTGTCCTCCTGTTGTAATAACGCTATGAGCCCACTAGGGCTCTATAAATAAATGTCATTGAGTTACATTGGGATGTAGTTTTCATCCATTTAAAAGATACAATAGAATATAATACAATATATCATTTTTAGCCTTTAAGTGACTTTTGGTATTTAGGAAACCCTGTTCCTTCACCGGGTTCAGCATTTTGGATAAACCTCCTCAGTGCTATAGGTAAGAAATAGTTAATCAAATAACTATTATTTTCCATTAAGCATTTCACAGCAAGTAATATTGCGGAAATAACAATAATACAGCAATGGCTCCTAATTATCTTCCTAGGTAACTGTATTAGTGTTCGTTCACAAGCTAAATAAAATAAAAATGAAATAGTATATTTCCCCCATATATTTACAGCTTAGTTAAAAACAGAAGTGACTCCTGTAATATGTTCGGACCCTCGCCAAAACATACAACAGCTTACTATTTTAAAATAATTGGAGTTTGAATTTTCACACTTCAGTATTTAATAAATTGTCATGTGCAGTTTGTGAGTGCGAGAGGACATCCAACAAGAACATAGCTGAGGTTTGGCTTTTGGAGTAATAAATTGTGTTCGAACAAAAGCCGCTGTGTATTTACCAGATGGATTGTGGTGAGGCTTACTCTACGGTGAAAAGAAGGATGCTAAGCAGGCATTAGGTGCTGAGGGATCAATTACTTGATGTAGACTCTGTAAATCATTGGAAATTCAGCTAATTGAAATTCCATCTGAACACTTCATCTCAACTTTAGAGCCAATAGTTATTCCTAGAAGGATACCTGCTGAACAACTAAGTGTTGGCCAGGAAGAGGTCCTGCAGTGGTCATGTCGACTACAACTCTCATCATCCCCCAATACTTTGCATTATTATTATTTCTGAATGATGGAAATAATAATCCATGTGTCCTATAGCCAATAATTAATGCTTAAATACATGCTTAAATATTTTAAGTATTCCACTTATAATTTAAATGTATGCACAGGGCACAAAAATATAAGGAAACCCTTGATAAAAATATAGATATTTTAAGTACAAAATCAAATTTAGGTATAAATATTTACCTATGACTAAATTATTAACTGTGTTATGGCATATATGTTAATGTAAAGTAATGTGAAATTATTACACGTGTGTTGGAGCATATGCAATGGATAATCCAGGAGACAAGGTTTAGAGGGTTTACAAGTTTTCAATTTAAATCAGTCATAAAGCTGATGACACCTGCCACAAATTAAATGAACCAGGAAATCCAAATAGTTAAAGCATTGTTTAAAAATATAAGATAGTAACTGAGTTAAAAGGGAGATAAGTCACTGCTGATGTTGACCAGACAGAGCTGAGCAAACACAATGGGACTACTGAAAAGGATGGTCCTCGTCACTCATTAACATCACTTTACTTGAGAGACTACAATCTTCTTTAATTAGCTATCCTAGATATAACTTCTTAGAGGAATAGCAAAGAGGGATGCACTAATAAGGTAGCTAAAGCTGGGAAGGAATGAAATAGTTAAGCACCAGAAGTGTTTTTAAAAAAAATTATATAAATCCATGAATGGCTGACTATGACAACCTCGTTGACAGACCTGATTGTAGACATTAATGTCCCAGATGAAAGATACGGTTACCACCAAGGAAGGATAGGAAAAGTGTCCAAACAAGAACAGCAATGTCCACGCAAGGTTCGTGAATGCCCATTGAACATCATTAAATTGTCCAACACAAACCCCAGTAAATGTCCACCATGAGCGAAGTTGGTGTCTACCCCTGCCACCAAACAGTAGTGCCAAGCAGGTCTCACATAGTGACCAATTCTCGCCTATGTTTTTGAAGGACATTAGACATTTCTTAAGTGAGGTTGTGCGCATTAAGTGTTAGATTGTTGCATGTTGTGCCATTTGGTGTTGTATTGCTTCTACATGGCCTACATGGCTTCATCTATTTTTCAGGCTATGCCTCATTAAGTCAAAGATTCTGTATTATGAAAACAATAAACCGTATATGACTTCTGCTTTCACTATTCCGTAGGCTACCACTAGAGAAGGGCTCCAGAAAGCTGAAGAATTCCAAACTATACAAAAGTATCATGACCATGAATTATCAGAACTTATTATTAGTAGTTAAGTATGTAATTGAGGTAGGTTAGTTGTCCAATATATGAGCTGTTTCCCTTACTGCGATGTATAGTCAGACATGCTTGGCCACACACCAACTGGTGGCTTAAGAAAGCTTGTTATAGATGTGTTAAAATAAACATTGGTTTACTGAGTTGGCCATCCTTTTTTTCTCTTGTCAACATGAGGGAGATTCCTGAAAGGAGTACAGCTTATACATTATATATATATATTATGATTGCCTTCAGACAGACTGTATATATTTGAAAATCATAATGTTTTAGTATCCCATTCTTGCATGACAAGTCTCTGCCACCTGGTCTTATCTTTATTGTGTTACAAATAACAAACACCATTCTTTGTACATTTCCCCTGTTGTATCTTATCTTGTCTTTCCTGTTGTTACCTAATGATTACATACAATAGACATGTTGCTTCTGGAGTGCTTATTACAAGGATACATATGGCCATATATGGCTGCCTATAAGTGCAAGTTAAAACATGTTTACGGATGTAACTCATTTACATAGATTTAACACACAACCCTGGTGGCTGTGTACGGAACTACAACTAAAAGACTGGTAGATGGATGGGACAATGTCCCAGCAGAGGTGGTAGATGCTAATTTAAATATACATGGAACAGGCATTTTGAATCTAAGATATGATCAGGAACCGATTAAGGTCTGAGTCTTTACATCAGGAAACTGGGCAGACTAAATTGGTAGAATGATTTTTTTTATCCACAGTCAAATTCTATGTTTCCAAAACACCCATTAAAAGAATATTTTGTGATCCACAATATTAATATCAAGAAAGCACAGAGGCCAATTGTCCCCCCTTGGAAGCCCATCCCTGGCATTTAATGATGAATAAACAATAAGACATTTTATATAGTTTGCAAATATTTAGTATTAATGCCATACAAAGTTATTGACTTTGAACTGA
The DNA here is from genome assembly GCA_029215755.1 of Spea hammondii. NCBI lineage: Eukaryota > Metazoa > Chordata > Amphibia > Anura > Pelobatidae > Spea > Spea hammondii. The sequence goes on from JARDYJ010000001.1 coordinate 162,819,209, forward strand.
CATAAATAGTGATATTAACTCTTTCATTTCTCATTATGCAAATGTAATACTGTTGCTAGCTAATGAAAGTAGTTTTGACTTAAATTACTCCTATTTTCTCAAACTCCAGGTTCCTTTTTTTTCCATATATATATTCTTTTTTGGTTTTTCATGATCTACTCTGGAGACATTTTTGGAAAGAAATGACCATTAATCTGCTCTGTGAACCAGCTCTGTTATTGTTAAATTATTGAGCGGATTTTAATTTTTCTTTCTGGGAAAACTGAATTGTGTACACAAGCCAACGTTTCCAAAACTATTGTAACGCATTCGGTCGTTGTGGTTAACTGCTATTTTAAGTTTGTTTTACAAGACCTCTGAACATTACTGAATTACAAATTTGGTTCTCACGTGTAATTCATTGTAAAACTCCATGCAAAAATGTACTAAGTACTGTAATATTCCATACCCCATACATACATCATTTACTATTTTATTTTATACATTACCATAGTCATGAGACCATAGATAATGACCTGTGTTATACATTGAGTCACTGGTTCCTCAAAAACCTAAAATGTATATTTTAACATCTCCGTCTCTATCCTTACTTATGGGATCACGTATAATCCTTATGAGCTGCTATATGTGTTATAAAGTATGAAAAAAAATATGAAAGGTCTAAAGTACAAATTAATGCGTTTGCTACCTTGGTCTCAAACAATCAGTTCCTTTTCCAACTACCTCATAAAACCAGATCTTTCTTTGGCTGAAGCTTAAAGAAAAAGTTTCGAACTGCCAGGACTGAAGTCATGGAATCATTTTACTAATTTGCATTCTAATACAATTATAAGGCTGTGTAATTATGTTCCAGATGTTATATTACATTATTACTAGCAGCCATATTGCAAGAGGAGGGGATGCTGTAAAATACGGGGAAAACTGATGAAAAGAACATGGTAACTCAATGGAGATGAATTTGCCTTAATGTTACATCTGTTTCATCACAGCTCATTTCTACAGATCCCACAAGGTCATGTTTCATGTTGCAAATTGCAATATGGTATTTGGTCCAATTTTTTTACATGGAGTAGATGATGCATGGAATTGGCACATCATATCACAACCGTGTTGTATAAATTGATTTGAGACTCATTCAGCCTCCAGAATGGGCTTAGGAAATAATGCACGTTTTAAGACATTGTTGTCTACTTGATGGCACGTATGACACATCAAACCATCTAGATTATATTGTATTGCTCAACACCCAGCCAGAAGTTGTTAGGTTTTATTGGATGATATCATTAATTTAACTTGTCCTATGGTAATTAGTGGCATTTACAAAACCACTTTGCTTATTGCCAACCCATTGCTCTTAATATGGGTAGCTTTCACCTATTCGTGTAGTGATGACATCTACATTTGAACACATTATCTACTGCAGTAAACGTTGGATTGTATGGCATATTTTGGATTGAGGAAGAACTTGCTATTGTGACCGACTATTCAACTTGAGCCAACATCATCAGGTAGTGAAAAGTGAGGACCTTGATGGATGGTAAAAAGGGAAATGTGAAAGAGTGTGCATTTGTGCATTTGTGAAACACTGGAAAATTACTGTTCATAGTTGGAAAATAAAATAGTTAAACTTTTTGCTTATAATTGAACTTACCTGCTCGGAATGCATTTGTAACAGAGAATGCTGCGCATATCCAAAATATATATTTTATTTCTAATAACATCTTGGCCTGAAATAAAGAGGAAGGACATATGGTTAACTATACAAGAAATCATTAACAGTGAGTATGCAATGTTAATTAAGGGATATAATACAAATTGCATTATACATTATACAGTATATTCAATATACTATTTTTGCAAAATAATTAAAAAATGCTTCCAAAACACCAATTGCTGTGAATATGAGTAGCAATAATATCAATATATAAAGGCGATCACCTTCTTGGACACATAGAAATGATCAGTGCTCAAGCAACAGATATAGCAATCACAACAGCATTCCTTATTTTCTTTCCCCAGCTGGATTTAAAGAAAATCTTTTAAAAAAAACAAAAACTATTTGACACGGGGGAGCATTTAAAATCTAATAGGTGTCAACAGTCAGCATGGTCTTAATGAATTCCAAATGGCACAGTTCCACTTATATAAAGCACTGATCGCAATCTATAGTATGTTAAGCCAATAAAGCTTAGCAGATCTTGAGTTTTTTTCAGCTTAAATGGCAACAATCTTTCAGTGACTGCTTTTGTGTCACATGACAATAAAGTATTCCAGGCAAGTATGATTAGGGCAAAATCTTACTTGATTAAGGAACTGTTATATCATCTTCAATTGGAGAACTATATGTGAAATCTCATTTATCAACATATAGTATGGTATCTAAGCTCAATCACTGAACCAGATGGCACAAATAATATATATATATGAGCTGTAATGACAAGGATAAGGACCAGACACTCACCTTCAGCTGATAAGGACTGCAACTCCAAGCATGCGCAGTCGGATATTTGTTTAAACATGCTGGGAGCCAACCTACACAGGGGTCCTACACAGGGGATTACTTTTGCTATCACTGGAATAATGTATATTAATTGCTTGACACAAGTACAGACCTGGTCTACACTGCTATCAATGTGTAGAGATACTGGATCACCAGTGTTATAATCACATAAGGAGTTCCATTATTCTTTTGAATACCTTCCAGGAATAATCCAGTACCCCTGAATCAAGTGAATGCTTCTTGGATATATATATTTAAGTCTATTTCCGTAGTCCATATGAGCTGTAACATAAATAAGATAGTATGTGTATTGTTGTGCATGTGATAATAAGGGTTGTATTGTGAATATCAGTCAGGATGACGTGTTAAGTATGTGTAGCAGATGTCTTTCTAATAAGCATGACGTGTTCTATTAATCAAATGCAGATGTCTCTAGATTGTAAACTTGCAAGCAGGGCCCACTTTACTGAATGTATTGGCCAGTCTTAGTCTGTCAATTCTAGTTTTGCCATTCCCTGTATTTACTATAAGAAGCTCTGCGTAAATTGTGGGTGCAGTAAAAATAAAAGATAATAATAATGTTGGTTTGGTTACTTGCAATGGGTCTACCAGTGTAATCTCACTTGGCAATGCCCTTCTTTTTACTCTATGAGGTGTTTCAGATTGACCAGATTGGTCCAATCATCGAAACCCTGCTAGCGTGGATTTCATTGTAGACCATGACATATCTGCCCCGCGTCACTGAGCTTAATCCATAGCACTCAGTTTAGCTCAGGGACGCTTTTTTTCCCCTCTGATCTTTCCTTCCTGGCAAAATCCACCACCGCAGTTTGCACGTCCCCTCCCAGTGTGACTGGTGGTCTTTAACAATAACCAGTTGTCAAGCTCTGCCATTTCCTCTTGGTGGGTGGTGATATAATGGATTCCCAAAGGCATTTTATTCATGAGGCTCTTCAAAAGGAAAGTGGCATCTAAGAATCATTGACCTGAGATTCAGGAACATTTAGTCATAGATTAACACACAAGCTGTGTTTTCGTTAGGCTAGTTGTGTATTTTATAAACTAAGTTAATGAGAAGTGGGGGTTGGGTAGGAGAGGTACAATTATTTGTCCTAAAGTAGAAGAACTCATATGACTTGGTGGTCCCAGTGGTGGTCTCATAGAGGTCATACAGCTGAATAACATAGTAACATGACATCAAGGAGTGATGAGATATGTTTTGCACTGTTAGTGGCAACTCTCAACACCCTCAGTCAAGAAATCAATAGCAGATGAGCTGTGCAAATACTGATGATCAGAAGACTATGTTGTCACCAGGACATTATTATTTAGAATAATTAAAGATAAGGGTAAAAACCCGTGTGTGGTAAAAGGGGGCAATATTAGTGATAATTCTATAAAGCAAAACCAAGTGACTTTATATATTGCTCTATGAAATGCTCTGTGTAGGCGACTTTTATATCAAAACCTGAACACAATGAATGCAACGATTTACTATGACCTTAACAATCGGTGCGGGCAGGCGCCCAGCACACATTAATACCCGCATTCTTTTGCAGGCTTTACTGTATAAACTCAGTATTGTCTCAGTGTATGGATGTGGAACGTCTCAGTATATTGAGTGTACGGCTAGAGTCCACGTGGCGATTGATAAAACGGATTTTCCCTGTCGTTGTCCGTTTTGTTCACTGCAGCCGCCCTCCCTCCTCTCTTTGCAGTCACCGCCCTTGCTGTGGTTCATGGAGACAGCTGGCTTTTGTTATATGAGACTGATCAGGGACTGCATCATCTCAGCGCTGAAATCAGATCCTGAACGGGGCTCCCCGGTCTCTCCATTCACCGGACACCTCTGCTGCATTTCGTCTCGCTGTACAATTTGCTTACTTTGCAATTCATCTACTCACACTCAATGGAATTAAGGATCAAAGAGGAGTCTGAAAGGGGGGGGGTATCTTTAACCCCCCCGTTCCAGATTCACATTATCTATCAAACAGGATTGTATGTGCTGCAGCACTAGATCCTTTTTTCTGCTATTGAGCCTTTTAGATGCCAGAATGCTGAGCAACACGTGACGGGTTAAACGGACAATAGTGTTCACTATAACAATGCGTTATTAACAGTTTATAAAGTGGAATACATGTGTTAACTTTGTCCTTCTTGAATGAAGGGGTTAAATTGAGACAGAATATATGTTCTTTCGCAAGCCCTTTTGTCTAGAGCGCACACAATGCAATCTGCAGGGTTTTTTTGTTCTCGTTCTCGTAGTCATTTTAGATTATAAAATGTATATTCCAACAAAAAAGAGGGCAATCGAGACATTAAAGGTCAAAAACAGACAGTGGTTTAACGTAAATGCCTCTGAATTTGCAACTGTTTGTCTTTTTTTTATGTAGATTGCGGGATAGAATGAGTAAATGGAGAGATATGGCACAAAAGGGGGTGTGTGACAGACCTCGTGCTGGTAAAATTACATGGTTTTGCGGTAGAAAAGAGACAAGAAAAGAGTCTAAAAAGTTAGCTTTTTGGCCACTAGGGGCCGCTGTGACTCCTCTCGCTACGTGCAACACATTCCTAGACATCATCGTAAAAGAAGCGAAGCGGGTGAGAACAATGCATTAGCCCCTCTGACTCTTAAACCTCATCACCCCAGCTATTGGTGATTAGCCGGAGAATGAAGACAGCAGCTTAATTTACAGAGATTAAATCCATGTGACATGCAGAGGTTGTGACTCTCTTTGTTAGTAAAGTCATATATTTCTTTCTGTTTGCCTGGAGTAAATCCTTCATCCACACAGCCACACAGGGTATGTAAGTAATGTGCTCGGTTTGACTTGCTGTAGTTTACATAGATGTATTGAAATCCAAGAATGCAGTGTTACATCTGGAGAGTAAATATTGGTGACCAGGACACCAATAATCAAACAGGCTTTACAATGTAAAACAGCCTTGGGAGATCTACATTCATAGTTTACTCACTAACTTGGAAGAGCCAAGGGGTTGGGGTACTCACTATATAGGATTTGGATCACGTAGCATTTTAAACTGGTTAGTAGGAACTTCAATTGGAATATCTAGCCTTCTGAAAGCCAAGGAACTGTGCTATTCATTTTACACTTCTCTGGCGTTTAAATAGTTAATGCGTTTATAGATTTATTTATGGCAATCAGCAGTTATTGATATATTTTTTAATTGGTTTGTAAAAAAATCTTCGCCTTTTTTGTAATAAAATCTTTAGATATTTAATTTGTATTTTTTCTTTAAAAAAAATGTTTTCTCTTGTTTGCGGAAGAATTTTAATGAAATGTCAATTTTATATGCAAATATCGTATTCGAAATAGAAAATGCAACAATTTGAAAGATAGTAACAAAAAAATTCCAGAAAAAAAGACAAAGGTGACATTTTTTTATCATTAACTTCTTTGTTGCAAAAGACTAAAACAGACGTCTCATTGTTTTTTGGGTCAAAGATGAATTTCTTTCAAGGTTACACACCATGCAGTTTTATATACATATATATTTCCAAAATTCTAATAATCATTAACTCTTAATGCCTGATCACCTTGGCTATCTGGCTTGAAGCTAAAAGCCTTTGTGGTTCCTATTTCCTAGTGTACGACAAAAGCTCACCGAAACATAGCAGCTTTCCAGGAAAATGAGAATTATCCCCTTATTATCAGATAGGAACACAACTGTAATATGTCACCATCACCATTAACCCTAACCAACAGCATCCTTATTAAAATATGAGCCAACTGTCTTTTATTTTCAACCCAGTGTCATCTCTCAGCATTTCAGGGGAACAATACACAATGAACCAAAAAAAAAGTTAAAAACACACCAATAATGTAATCCACATATCACCAAACCTGCATTTCTTATTATATCAATGCATGCTTCCTAATTTCTATTTGGTATCCTAGTGAATTGAATACATTTCAGTTAAACTGTGTAGTATAAAACTATTATAATCCATAACTTGAAAAAGAAAAGCATGTAGTAAAATGTATTACCTTGATAGGTGAGTTAATGACTTGGCTGCATCAAATCCAGTGTTGTACAGTGACCTATTCCAGATCTGCTTGTGGATGTTGAAGTAATATATCCTCAGGTTTGTGGGTCTGCAGGATGCTTTGGGGTGCTTCTCTTTGCAAGCTCTTATCACCCTACTGCATTCCCTGTTGGACAATGGCACCTGATCCCAGACCTCTGTCCAGCGTGTGTCTGTATTGAGTCCTTGTGAAAGAAGAACCACTGAGCCCGTTTGGCTGCAAGTTCAAATGCTGGATTTGACACCCCTCATGATTATATCATTATACCGTCAGCACTCAGGGAAGGAGGGGCAAAGAGGAGGGCTCAGGAACCCTCCCTCGCTCCAAGGAATCAGAGCTCAAGACCTAACACTAGGGAGAGAGACAGCCACCCCAGAACAAGCTTCCCACCTGATGCTCCAAGACCAACACACAACAGCACAACTCCTAAAACCACCCTCTTGTACTAATCTACAAGTCAATGGCCATTTCTGTACGCACCATAACTTTCACTCATCAAAAATAAATCTCACATCTATCTGCATCAACCAATTTATGAGAAAGTTGTGCTTTTGCTGATTTTAATTCAATAAGGACCAGCTTCAGGAGCAAGCACTCAAAGTTTTGCAATGGTATGGTCCAGATGTTTTCTAATGTATGATTAGCTAAACACAATGATCTATTGACACAGAGTGTATGTAAAGTTTTTTGGTTTTTTTTAAGTAATCTGAAACTCTTGTGTGCCAGAGCCAAGGTTTGTAACTGCAATAATTTGACTTGTTCCTTTGTAGCTTTATTCTGGAAAAAATGTTTCTATATAAAAATACAGCAACAACAATGGGCATACATTTCTAATGTGTCTAAGGGTGTGAAGTATTTTAACAGTGAGGATCCCAGAGCAGTCAATTCATCACAGCACCCTTGGTTAGCATGAAATCACCAAGGTCACAGTGTTATTTCACAATCTACTAGCCCCCAAGATGAAACACATAATCAGTTTAACTGTTTAACTGCCAGGGGAGTAAAACAAAACACAGATTAATTGGACTCTCTTAAGTAACACAAGAGCACAATGTCTTATTTGGGAAACCCCCAATATCATTCCTGTATTTCGGTCCAAGGAACGCCTAGGAGACTCAACAGAGCCAAAGTTATGTCCCCCACATCCCTTTTGGCCAGCATCCTTAAGATTGCAATAAACATTTTTTTGACATCTGCTGATTAAATCTCTTGACGGCAATTTCCTCTCACCATTTACATTTAAGCAATATGGGCGCAGGTGAAAAAGAAAGGGAAAAATAAGAGAAAGGGGACAAAAAGAGAAAATATTTTGTTCTTCTTTTATACACACAAGATTCTTATTGGGCAGATATTGACAACAACCCATTTCCCATTATGCATGTCTTGGCAAGATGTAGTATGGAACATGCATCTTTAAGGTAACACATTCTTGTAGGAGCCACAAATGAATGAGATGATTTTGCCTGAGCACCTAATGTGTTTTTAATGAAATATGAGTCTTTTCAGCTGTCACCTAGATAAGCCATGTGCTTGTAGTAAGAAAAGAAGAGTTTTGTATAAACCACAAAGAGCAGACTGGGAATTGAGCCAGGATCCACCTCTAATCACTCTGGATCCATTCAAGTGAAACAAGTCAGATGTAAAGTATATGAAAAGATTCAGCAGCCAGCTAGATCAGTAGTGGGTATAAACCTTTTGTCTTCTATTGATTATATATAATTTCCCCACGGTGCCCCAGGCTTTGATTTACACACGGTTGTTGAAAATAATAGCACGGTCTTTAATGAATCAAACACTGAAATATAGGTTATGTACCTTGTTAAATAAGGAATCCTTCTCCAAAGTCACTAGGGTAATAAAACACCCAGTGTCTGTTCCCTTGCTCATCTGTTCCTGGCAATACCAATGCAGAGGTTAAGTAAGCAAAAGAGGGACAAACAAATTGTGTGTGGCTTTTTGGTTAAATCAGAGTCCTCTGGCACTGAAGAGGTTAAAGCTGATAACATGGGAAGGGGGCAGTTTGAAGCCCAGAATACTTGACAGCCAAGAAAATAATGCCTATATCTGTCCAGTGCTCAAATCTTCTATGAAATAAAAATGAAAGTGTTGGATGAATCAGGATAACATGTCACTGGGGTGGTGTGGCTGCTAATGGTGTGTAAATTGTACAATACACTAATAGGTCATATTATTATTATTAGTAGTAGTAGTAGAGTAGTCTACAGTTAGTTCTACTGCCAAAAATGGCATATTTTGGAGAAATTGATAAAATATTGAGTTTCTATGATGGATCTGGATGAACAATTGGTTTCCCCATAATACAACGTTTAAGAATACACTAGAGACCACCAAGGCACTGGAGTACACACAAGCAGAATAACAATACTAGCACCAGGTTATAATCATGCATTCAATTTGATCATATATGTGCACATTCTGCATAGATATATTACATAGCTCTTTTGTCTGTGCACTATTGGTCTTTAATGTTGCAAATGTCTGTCAAAGACGGAGTGAAAAGTGTAAAAAACCCCACAACAGATAATGGTGACTTATAGCAGTGTACTCTTTTTTCTGTGACTGACATTTTCTAGAGGGGTTTACTGTCAGTATTTTGTGTTGTGTATCCTTTCAGATTATTTATATGTATTGTCACACATACTATATGGCATTGGATAGGCCATGGCAGAGATTCTTTGTACACATCCCAAACAGTAACATACAGTGGAAAGGTTGTAACAGTGTGATAAAATGCAATATCTATACAACAAATAAAATACACATAATTACCAACAAAGGGAGTGCAGAACAGAAGAATCAATGTAGTAACAATCATAAAAGTATACATAAATCATACATAGAATTTAAAATCTAAGACTCATTCTGTGTTATTAGCTTTCATGTATTGGGTACATATATAATATATAAGTGATGAATTGTATGTTTCCAGTGTGCAGTGTATAGAGCACAAATCAATGCACTTAGATGTCAATGCAGAGCCTGTTAACCATTTGTCTGCTAGCTTGATGAGCAAATACATCTCATATGCATAGGGTTAATTAACCCAGCTTTAGTAGCACAGAGTGGCTGTGAATGGATCTGTTCAGTAGAGTGGGTTAGGTTTCTCATGTGAACACAAGGATGCAGTAGAGATCTTAAAACAGAGAACTTCAGCCCTAAGCTGCTGTAAAGAGACTTGAGAGGCCACTTGGCTCCTACTGTAAACTACATTTACATGTCCATTTCCCTTCTACTGATTGCACCATTGAGAGATGTGAAACAAATACCCCAGTAAATAAAATGCATGATACATTATAGCCTACAGGAATACTTTTACCAAATAGCAGAAAATTGGTGCACTTTTGTGACATTATTTCCCCATCATGCTTCTGTTAAGAAAAACATGGAAAGAGCTCAACAAAATTGTGATGCCAAGGAAATCATCACAAGAAGAACACAAGAAATGGATTATAATGAATCCAGGATCACCTTTCTAATCTGTGCAAGATACTAACCTTCTTTGTCAGCATTCTTTGTCTTCTAAATATTTGTTAAATCCCTTGCTTCATCAGGCCTGTCTGGGCACCCCTGGGTTAAGCATTGTGTCTTCTCCCTCCTGTGCTGCATGTAGGCCAATCAATCACACCCCAAGTATCTCTTCTTTCTGTCTCCTAAATCCTAATTGCTTCCTATTAACTACCAGCAAACTGGGCTGATGCAAGCCACGGAAAGGCAATTTGAATGCAAAATGTGATATAGCCTGGAAACTCTGATCTCTTTTTTTAAAGAGAAAATACATAAAAAAAAGAAATACAATAAAAAGAACAAAGATTGGGGTATATATATCATATATATCATATGTGTTTGTTAATAGTGCAGTTTCATTTGTATATAGAGGATACAGAGGATGGCAATTAACATGATGAAAATATCTCTCAAATGTGCAATTTCATTAGTTCTACATTAAGACAACAACACATTTAATGATTTAATAAAATGTATACACAACATGTTGTTGTGCATTTAACCTAATAAATGAATACTAATTCATTGATTAAATAAGTTGAATATTTTTGATATGCTCACTTCTCCAAAATAAGAAATCAGCACATTTGTACAAAAAAACTCAAAAAAACATTTTAGGCACATACTCTTACAGTTATGTAGGTATCTGACATCATAATAATTATTTCTTGTACAGCAGAGCTAATTTATATTAAAATGCATTGATGTTTCACATGAAGAGGCCTTAAACTTTTTTTAACTTATTCTAAAATGATCTTTTTTACGTACCTGGAAGAAACAGCTTGATATCTTGTAAAACTATCTACAACATTAATTACCTTCAGTTCTTTGTTACATGTAAAGGATGACGTATGTTTAAAAACACCAGGTACTTACCATAAGTACTAGGTAATATTATATTAATATATATGACCAGTCTTGTTTTGGATGTGTCTCAAGAATGTAAGCTTGCGAGCAGGGCTCTTTCCAACTAATGTATCGGTTTGTCTTAGTCTTTTAATTCTCATCTTGGCATACCCATTGAATTTATGTATTCTATTAAGCGCTGCGTAAATTGTTGGCGCTATATACATAAAAGATAATAATAATAATAATAATGTAAACTTTACAAATGATCCAATGAAGAAGAATGGGAGTAACAACACTTTTTATATCATACATCGTGTCTTCCTTGATATCTTGTTAACTTTATCCCTCATGGAAAATGTGTTGGGTGGGGAATTATATGTCCTATTATAGTTACATCGGGGGAACAATCTTGAGGCTGTTTTAATGAAGTCATAAAACCACAATATTCAGATAAAACCTCGGGTAAATCCATTCTACTTACTGCAAGATTGGGTGGGGTAAAAATATTATGCATGTTTAAACTGAAAATAATACAAAAATAATAATTACTATTAGTGATTTGTTACTAGAATTATAAAACCTTCAAGTTAGGTAAAATTGGAATACTGATTTGTTCATTGGCTAATCACTGTCCCCTCTGTCACTGGTCCCTTGCATTTAAATGTGAATACCCAGCTTCAGTCTATAACAAAAGTCTTATGTATACATTCAAACCAACCAAGCGAGATCAAATCTAGGAGTAGGAAAGAAGTTCTGATGGTCAGGTGAGCAACCAATCAGCAACCCCATTACCTACAACATCAGATCCTTACGGGAATGAAGGAATCTGACTATGCAGAATGTATGAGATAAATGGTTAGCCCTCCTGCCCAGTTTTGCAACCCATGTATCTCATATGTGGTGGGAACTCTAAGGATCAGTGCCCTGTACTGAACACTGGATTGATAGATGCATATAAATATTTATTGGTATGTGAAACATCTACAGCCAGTGACCTTAGTTGGTCATTTCTTCCTGACGCACTCAGATTTAATTTTAACACAGAGAGCCAGAATCATGATCATAGGAGGGGTTTTTCATCTGAAGCGACTGAAGTATGTAATAATTTCCATGGGCTGAGTTTAAGGTCAAGCTTTCATTTTACAGTAATGTGTAGCCCAGTAAAACCGGCAATAGATAACACATGTTGCTCAAAAAAAGAATAGCATGGGTTCTTGCAACACATTTCTATATCTGCACTGTCTTCTTAATACTGTGCTGACTAATATTAAAGAAACATGAGGTGATACACAATTCCAGCTTTTCTCTTTCTTTTATTTAAGGCGTGTTTGTTTTAACTGTCATACAGAGAAGGGTTCAAGAGTATCCACTGTGAATTTTTTCTAGTTGAAGTAAGGTTTTCATTCAGATTTATGATTTGGGTGCAAAGCAGCGATCTGTGAGACACTGGGTTGCAATCTCCAATTTAGGGTTAGTTCAACATTTCAATGGGCTGAGCTGTGTGAGACTTCCATTGTAGTCTTACATATGCCAAGATACCAGGCTATGTAATCTAAAGGAGACCATTTGGAGTAGGTACTTGTATGTGCTATTTGTCAATACAAATTGTAAGAAAAAAAATAGTATTATTATGTAAAAAATAATACAATACTTCATTTTATTTCATGAGAAGCATCGCTGTGATTTTGGCCACTGTGCTTTGCCCAAACCATAAAATATTAAACTTTGCGGTAACATCCCCATAAGCATATCATCCTTGTTCAATTCAGTTGATTTTGCAAATGTAATGAACACATTTTTGTTTTTGGCTATGGCAAGCAATGTATATTTGTAGCATTAATTAATCAATATTCCAATGTGTAATTAGCCTTAGGTGTGCTATAACAGCACAAAAACAACACATGGACCATGTTAAAAAGAAGTGTTATCACAAGTGATGTCAAAGCGATTTGGTCATGGAGCGTGTGCATCAGGGGAGGACTGGCAAGGGGGGAAGGGGGTAATTGGCCTGCTCCAATTTGAAGATTTTGGGCCACTGTCTGAAACTTATGTTTTACTTGCAGTTCAACATATAACCTCTGGGGTTTTTAGCCCATCAAGGACTCCAGGCATTAGTTACATTGGCTGGAGCTTTTCAGGCAACTTTTATGGTTTTATTTGATGTTCTTCTTTCTGGTTTCTCTACTGTGTAGTGTACCTTACCCAACTCAGCTAAGTGCTGTCAAGTCTTAAGATCAGGAAAGAAGAACATTTATGGGGTTCCACCACAGGATTGTGGAGAAATGATTTATACGTGTGAGATATTTTTCTTAATGGTGCATAACTAAAATATCCTTTGAATCTGAAACCTAGAATTCAACATATGTATTGTATTCCTTAGTTTACATATAATTACATTCATTACCTGGGTGGTAATATTAGCTGGGCTTTGATAGAACATTTATAGTGTGGCTGCACTGCTCAAGTTCTAAAATAATGTTCAAATTCTAGCTAAACAATAGCCTATACCTTTCACAGTATCACTGACACATACTTTCATTAGAGTCAACTGAGAATCCACAAAAATTAAAGACTCGGAAGCAGGAGCTGAAGAGTCTCCTGTCTTATCCCAGCATAATCTTTAGATCTGCAGTTCTGTCCTCAATTGAAAATGCTAAACTAATTGTGAGGAACATTGTTTTCTATGTTATACCCAGCAGTAATAATCTGAAAATACTTAGCTTTTCTAACTTCAGGCGAGGATTTGGAACGTTGAGTCTAAGGGTGATTGACAACTCATTATTATGCATTTAGAGATGATAGATGAACATATATATTCATGAATTAGAGACTAGTCATAAGGAGACTGCTCAAAATGTGTTTTTGTTTGTTACTATAGAAACATAACAATGAAGCATTGATTCACAAGTTATAAAAAGTCAGAGATGTAGCATGTACATTCTCGGTTCCACTTAGCAACGTAACAAAGTATACATAAACAATAATTTAGTATGTGCTTGGTTTTTTTGGGATACATGATGCAGATGACTATTTGGCCAAGATCTATCCATCCATCCATCCATCCATCTATCTATCTATCTATCTATCTATCTATCTATCTATCTATCTATCTATCTACCCCCGACACTTTCTTCTGCTATCACATCTGTGCACTGACAGTATAGATCCATATTCTGTTGCCTCATAGGTTTGAGGGCAACTCTCGCGAAATACATTGGGGTCAACATGTGGGGTATTAGGAATCAGCACATCAGGGCACACAAATGTTAATTAGATGGATGCCAGTGGTGCAGCACAAGATTAGCGAGTCTTGTCAGCCCCAGAGTGGACCTCATTCACATAGACAAATGAATTAATAAAAAATAAACGAGGGCACTCCATTGGAATTGCAAGTGGTTTAGTTGTTTAGTGAGGATCAGAAGGAGGCCCTAGTTTAGGGCAAATCGTGTCTCCCATATATTCCAAACCAAATAGTAACCCATAAAAAACTTACAGAATAATGTCTTTAGCACAATTTTTGTTCAAAAATAAATATATTTTTATCAATTTGTGTGTCATTGTGCTTTTAATTTCTTTGACATTACTTTTATTGCTGGAGTGTTTGGAAGTGGATCCCTGCATGCCAGCATGATTATTTCTTTTCCTTTTCAGGAAATTCTTAATTTTCACGTAATGCAACAGCAGGCACGATAAGTTGTTTCCATAGAAACTGAAAAAAATTATTTAACAAATCTGTGTTATTTTCATATGATGACAGACCTATGTTTTTTCCGTAACGTGCTAAGCATGTTAAGTGAAACAACACCTTTAAATTAAAAATTAGAAATTTTCATCATAAAATGCACAATATATATGATAGAATTCAAAAATCAATAGTACTAAACTTACAATTGATTTTGGTAGCAAATTAAGGCCAGTTGTTTTTTTTACACTTAACTGTAAATGATCCAAATGCTCGGTTTATATTATCATGTGTTCCGAATTGCGCTAAAAGAGCACATTACTTCCAAGTTTAAAAACCAAACCTGCTATTAAATAATTTCGGGAGAATTAGTAAGCATTGAAAACGTGGGAGGCTTTAACTTTGTTGTAAAACTTCCACGTTGTCCTTTGGAACCTATTCATCTACGGGATAGAGCAACATAGGACTTTTTTCCAGTTGGTAAATTTCCCCCATTAAAGAAACAAAAACCATGAACACCCAGTTTTAAGTAAGAAATTAAAATGAGTGTCAACCTGCTGTAGATATCCCTCAACCTTACAAATTATAAATGGGAAAACAGTATACCAATAAATCAGCAATAAAGTTTGTCAACTTAAAAAAGTGGACTATGACAATAATTTCATGAAAAAGACTATGCATCAAAAAATTAATTTTTACTTCAGCAGATTTTCATAAGAAGAAAAAAGTCCCATCCAGTTGAGTGGATAATGTAAGTGGCATAGCTGGTAAAGTCTTCCTATGTAACGTATTGGGTTTTATTCAAAAAGGACACCTGTTTAATACATTTAGCTGCTATAACAGAAGTTCAATCCTATTCTAAAAGGGTACGAAGTGGAATTAGTAAATTGTTCCACTGATTCACATCAAGTGCAGTCGTAGTCAAAGGAAAATATGCTGAATATACTGGGCAGCAAAAAACTAGAAAAGTTTAGATCAGGGAAAGAAATATATATATTTTTTTATAACTACGTAGTTAAGTTGTGACTACGTGTTCCATCCATTTTTTATGTGGGAATGTTGGGAATGTTAGGACAAAACAGTTTGGGAGTTGCTAGCCGATTTCCTAGGTCAATCGATCATCTTTAAGGCAGGAAAAAAGGAGCATTGCACGATGTCTTCCATTAACCTCATCAAACAAGGCCCTGAATTTAAGCATAACTGAGAGTTAAATAACTGAGGGTTAATTCCATTACTGGCCTTAAAAGGAAAAAGGTGTCGTTTGCGATAAACCATATTGTATAAAAAGGCAGAAGGTATAAAAAAAGCTGCAATGTATTGATATTTCTATCACAAACATTTACAGCACTATGCCATATATAAGATATATTCTAAGCCAAGAGAGATGGACGGATGATAAATAAGCTGAAACACGTAAGGCACCTTAGCAATCTATTGGCACACTGCCTTCCATGATAAGGGCTAACTATAAGGGAGCTGGCCATAGGAGTAAATAATTCCGTTCCCATGGCAAACTTACTCATACAACAGCAGGATCTGACCTTGTACAAATAGAAAAATAATTACATTACAATGGTACATGAAAGTAGCTTTCAGCATGTCTTTGGATTTCTGCAGTGGGATACATCCACATAAATGCTATAGAGAAAGGCATGGAAGTAATTTATTTACTCAGCAAATTGAACTGTAAGATGAACTAAAAAAGATTGGCGTTATTAAATCATATGCTAATTATGTGTTTTTAAAGGCCACTTGACACTCTTTGGGTAAGTGCTGTCACATGAAGAGAGCTTGTATACAACATTAAACAGTGTACAACAGTGTACTGTATGTATAATGCATATACAATAAAATCTGGGGCATAATACACACATCTGTATAACACACACTCGTATCATAACTCTAGCTTGAGTGCATGGGAATTCATTAGGATGCAGAGTCATAGGTTCAGTATAGGGCTGTTTGGGCGTATAGATCACAGCACATAATTCAGAATCAATAGGGGACATGTAATACCATAATACCAACGCAAATAGTACCCAGGGTTCAGATCAGTGTGAATAGGGCAGAAGGATTTTGACTTGGGGAGGGCTGGTGAGCAGGAATCATGGGAGGTTATAAAAGGCAGAGCTTTGCTGACTTCAGACTTGATTGTAAACAATCTCCACTAGGATTTGTTTCCCTTCCTTCCAATGCTTTTCTTGCTTTAGGTCAGGATCAATGCTGAGGGGTGTCCCTAAGGGCCAGCATCAGTGTGGAACTTGGCTGTCTAAGGTACAGTTAGTTTTGGTGGCACTTGCACTAGTAAGAAAGTGCAGGACTCATTGCGGGCTGGATCCCTGGTGAATGGCAAGCAGTGCATCCACGATGCAGGGGATGTTACGCCAGTGGCAATGCATATGTCAGTAGTCTCAGAGACCACAGACATTAAGATCACATTGGTTAGCAAGTTTAAACACGTTTTATCAGTTTCCCTTAACACATTGGCAATGTGTTCAATACATGGTAGACTTTTATCTCCATGACTCTGCATCTTTATATTAAGGTATTTGAAGGCCATATTTACATTTCATATAATTAAGAATATATTTATATGAAAGGTTACTATAGCTGGTGACAGGAGGCACATTTCACATAATACACCAGTGTACAGCGCTATGGGATATAATGGTGCTATATAAAACAGTAAATAATAGTATTAATAATACTATTAATAATAAACCATGGTGATATAATTTTATATACAGGACAATTGATTGTGCTAGAATTATTATTAATACTGAATATGCTTTATTTGAGTCCATTAATTGTAATGACACCAGGCTACCATGTTGCCCTTGTTGCCCAAGATGACTCAGACAGTGCCGAAAAAACCAATTTCATTATAAATGGTAAAAGAATATCCTGGTATGATGCAACAGTTGACATAACATTTGTATATATTTTGATTAAACATTTTACATATTTGTGCAAAATGACTTTTAGTTCCACAAAAACTGATTCATTTAACCTCTCCTGGCTTCGTCTGCCAACTGGATTTAAAAGGCTTTTGGCACATTCATCACCTTTGAAAATTCACAGGCATACATTAAGGCTCCTTTCTCCTCCAGCTGACTGGATTGCAGTTTATTTGTTGAGTCAGCCCTGTAACTTCAAACCACTCTGGGTCTGGAAGGAAATCCTATATCTTTACTGATATAATAAAGACATTGAAAGACTTTAAAAGGAATGACATTAAAAAAAAAATAAAAAAATTATTCTATGCACTCTGATCTACATACCATTTGGTAAAACCACACAACTGACCTAATTGCACAGAAGGTATAATGTCATAGCCATCCACAGATTTGTTTCTATGTGTGTGGGGGGGGGGATACTAGCCCTGTCCAAAGGGGGTATAGGCAGGATGAGGCGGAGCATCTCAATGGGCATGACATCATCATGGAAAGGGAGCACTGGCATTGCCATTTTTGATCATTACCATTGATGCTATAATAGTATCATTTGTACAGTACATAGACACACTTGTCTATTTTACTTATTATTCCTGCCCAGGCTAGCCTTGTGCTGGAATCTAGCACTGTTCTGTAGTTATTCAGCCAAATTGAAATATTTTATCGCCGAGGCAGCAGACCTGGTTTTTAAATGAAATTGGAGGCAGGACAGCATGGAATTGATTTATCCCTGCCGTTGTGTAGGATGTCGGTAGAATCGGTAGACTAGACAGTTGAATTGTGAGGCATGGCTCCATGTTTATTTTTTACCAGTGTTGGAATATTGTTGATATTGGCCACATTTTAACCAATGAAATCTGTTACACTTAGTCATTAGAACATACTACATATCTCAGTATGTTCCCCACCCAGTATGGATAAGCTAAACACTATGCATATTGAATAGACCCTATAAGTAATACATTAAATTTTATTAGGCACAGAAAGTGACTCTGGGAACTTATATATCATTCTTCATGACTTACTGGAATGTAGGTAATACATATAACCTTTCTTATCATCATTAAATTTTGTCTCACATTTTATACTTTTTTCCTTGGCAGCCTCCACCTTAAAACTTATATAAAGCATACATTGATATCAACAACTGCTTTCCGTTAAATCACCCCAGAAATATGAATTCATTTTTCAAACCATATAGATCCAGTTGAATTTAAAGATGATTGTAATGTTAAAATGGGACCAATGTTGGGGCAATGCATTACGATTCTGAAGCAGTCGCCATGGGAAACAATGCAATGTTTCTGTTGAAGGCGGTCCATGTAATATGCTTCCCCAAAATGCAACAGGTTTTGCTGACTATGTTTGCAACTAGTACTAAAGGTAACAGTATTCTATAACATATTACATATCTGACTATACTTTTAAACTGGTATCACATCTTGGGCCTTGTTGAATGAGGCAATTGCATGCCCCCAACTGTCCCGATTTAGGCGGAACAGTCCTGATTTTCGGTCGCTGTCCCGCTGTTCCGCTGTTCCGCCTATCCTTCTGTCCCGCTTTGCAGGGGCAGAGGAAGGGTGAGGCGAGATCGGTACTCACCTCAGGTGCAGCTGCGGGGGGGGGGGGCACAGATGCCCGATCAGAAGCTGCAGCCTGCAGACTAGTTGGGAGATCACAATCTCCCTCTAGTCGGCTCAACATTAGGGAGCACAAGGTATGTCACTTCAGACCTCGCTTTACTGCTCCCTAATCACTACGTGTCGGCAAATAATGCTGAGAGCAGGGATATGACATCATCCCTGCGCTCTGCAGTAATAGCCAGCGTATGGTGAAGAGGGAGCAGGTAAAACAAGGTCTGAAGTGACATACCTTGTGCTCCCACCACAGGATACAGGATGGAGGCTGGAGGAAGAAGGATGGCGGAAGAGGTAAGAGATAAGAGATGGGGAGAAAGGAGTGTAAGGGCAGTGTATGTGTATGTATGTGTTTGTAAGCTTGTGTATGTGTATGGGCCGGTGTGTGTAAGAGCAGTATAGGTATTTGTTAGCTGGTGTGTAAGGGCAGTGTATGTGTATATATGTGTGTGGAAGGGCAGTGTATATGTGTGTGTTTAAGGGCAGTGTACATGTATGCAGTAGCGTACCTAGCGGGGGGCGGGGGGGGCGGTCCGCATCGGGTGCCGCTCATCAGGGGGGTGCAGTAATGTCCGCCGCTGGAGGAGCAGGCTCGCAAGGGAGCGGTATCGGAGGTCTTTAACAGACCTCCTGCTCCCTTGAGTGATTTTAAGCCGGTTCCCTTTAAGTTCACAGCTAGCATCTGCAGCTTTACTGTTGCTGCACTTCCCATGACGCTCAGCCAGCATCATAGAAGTAGTATGGGAATTCATGGGAATTCAATTCAATGTGTTGGTTATTTTTAATATGCATGACTGTGCTGACAAACGAAGCGTGTTTTAAGTGGCAATGCGAGCACGACATTGTAAAGTGCAATTGCTTGTATCGGTGAGTTCCGCGAGATTTAAATAATTTAAAAAAAGAGTCCCTCTTTCACATTTTGAAATGTTGGGAGGTATGAAATTGTATGAAATGTCCACTTTTGGGCAGGGAAGGTTGACTGGTCTGTGAAATAAAATCAAAGTAAAGATTGGCTTTAGTCACAGCTAAACCCAGACAATCTGAAAAGTTTACTCAATCCTATTATATTTAGCCCAGTTCATTAAAGGAAATACTCTTGCCAAGCATCGCTGGCTAATGTCTAGTGTTATGGGTGGGGTGTTGGAAACACTAGAATCTACTCTTAACCTTCCTTGTACCAGTGTGCAGTGCAGGGACAATAGAAGAACTGCACATGACAGAATTCTATACTAGTGTTGTGTAGCTGTCCATAGAGTACTTATTCCGATGAAAACTATCCTATTTTTGTTTCAGAATTATTCTTGTCGAAATAGTGTGGTGAGTTTTTAATAACAGATACATTTATGTTTTTACATTGTTAATACATGACACATACTTGGATTCATCATCTATTTTATTTTTGGTATCCGATTCTCGGTGCGATGGCATCTCCCTAAGTAAATCACATTGGGAGTGTGGTGTATATACTTTGCTCTAAGTATACAGGAGCTTGTGAAGGGTAATAACTTTTACTTAACCCTTTGAGTGCCTTTTTTAAGATTTCTTGATTAAAATTACTTTTACCTTTCTTCATGTCAGGGGAGCATTTTGTGAGTTACATTTTGAGCATTTTTATATCTCTATATTATGCCAAAAAACTTTTAAAACATATATGAACTACAATTCCCATGATTCTCAGCCAGCCAGGTGTCCACCATAATGCTGTCTGAGTGTCATTGGAAGAGTAGTCCACAGCAGTAGAGATTTTTTTTAATAATGTTAGCCTCCCTCCCAGGACCCTTACACACTGCCATTACGCATACCTGCCTATAAACACACACATGCACTGCCCTTACACACGACTGTCCATACACACTGCCTTTACACACACCTGCCCATAAAGACACATATACACATACACTGCCCTTACACATGACTGCTCATTCACACTGCCTTTACACACACCTGCCCATAAACACACATATACTGCCCTCACACACGACTGCCAGTAAACATACAAATACACATACACTGCCCTTACACACCACTGCCCATACACACTGCCTTTACATACACCTGCCTATAAACACACATATACACATACACTTCCCTTAAACACGTCTGCCCATACACACTGCCTTTATACACACCTACCCATAAACACACATATAAACATACACTGCCCTTACACAAGACTGCCCATAAACACACATATACACATAAACTGCCCTTACCCACACATATACACATACACTGCCCTTACACACACACATATACACATACACTGCCCTTATATACACACATATACACATACACTGCCTTTACACACACAAATATACAAGTACACTGCCTTTACACACACATATACACATACACTGCCTTTACACACACATATACACTGCCCTTACACACATACCTGCTTTTACACACACATATATACATACACTGCCTTTACACACACATATGCACTGCCCTTGCACACACCTGCTCATAAACACACATATACACATAAACTGCCCTTACCCACACATATACACATACACTGCCCTTACACACACACCTGCTTTTACACACACATATACACATACACTGCCTTTACACACATATACACATACGCTGCCCTTACATACACAAATATACACGTACACTGATTTTACATACACACATATATGCACTGCCCTTGCACACACCTGGTCATAAACACAAATCTACACATAAACTGCCCTTACCCACACATATACACATACACTGCCCTTACACACACATATACACATACACTGCCCTTACATACACACATATACACGCAGACTGCCCTTACACACACCTGCCTTTACCCATACCTATACACATACACTGCTCTTACACACACACATATACACATACACTGCCTTTACACACACAAATACAATGCCCTTACAAACACCTGCTTTTACACACACATATACACATACACTGCCTTTACACACACATATACACTACCCTTACACACACCTGTCCATACACACAAAAGCTTTGTCAGGACTCGGGTGATCAGGTCGGGTAGGAGCCCATGCGCAGGGGATACTTGGGGTTCAGTATGTAACCCACGGTGCATGATTATGCAAACAAAGACACCACAAACAGAAATCCAGGTAATGCAGTGTATTTCATGTATATAACAGGGCCAGCAAATAAGGGTAATATAGTCTAAGCAAGTAACCGGACGTATGGCAAAATAAAATACAGGTAATAAGTCTTTTGGCAGGGAGCCCGCTTGGAAGGGCGCAACAGACAGAGAGCCCGCTTGGAAGGGCGCAACAGACAGAGAGCCCGCTTGGAAGGGCACGAAAGGCACACAGCCCGCTTGGAAGGGCACGACAGACAGAGAGCCCGCTTGGAAGGGCACAACAGACAGAGAGCCCGCTTGGAAGGGCACGACAGACAGAGAGCCCGCTTGGAAGGGCACGACAGACAGAGAGCCCGCTTGGAAGGGTACGAAAGGCACACAGCCCGCTTGGAAGGGTACGAAAGGCACACAGCCCGCTTGGAAGGACACAAAACAGGGAGTCCACTTGGAAGGACACAAAGCAGGGAGTCCACTTGGAAGGACACAATAGCAGGGAGTCCACTTGGAAGGACACAATAGCAGGGAGTCCACTTGGAAGGACACAATAGCAGGGAGTCCACTTGGAAGGACACAATAGCAGGGAGTCCACTTGGAAGGACACAATAGCAGGGAGTCCACTTGGAAGGACACAATAGCAGGGAGTCCACTTGGAAGGACACAATAGCAGGGAGTCCACTTGGAAGGACACAATAGCAGGGAGTCCACTTGGAAGGACACAATAGCAGGGAGTCCACTTGGAAGGACACAATAGCAGGGAACCAGGAACAGTACAGGTGCAGAGCCACAGCAGGAAGGTCCATAGACTTCAATACAAAGGCCCTGACTAAAGGGCAGGGCAGGTTCATAAAGGCAGGGTAATCCAGGTAATAAGGCCCAGCTGGATGTAGACTAGGGCTCAACCCAGGTAACAAGGCACACCTGAGTTCTGAGTGCTCCAGAGGGTGGAGGGTGGCCACTAGTGGTTGCAGATGTAAACACCACAGGTATTAAAAAAGCCATGGTTCAGGCAGCGAAAAATTGGTTCCTGACAAGCTTACAAAAACACACACATATATATACACACACTGCCATTACACCCATCTCTTACCTCTTCCTCCATCCTCCCGTGAAAGCGCAAGGTCTATAGCTTCAGACCTCTCCTGTACTGCTCCCTCATCACTATGCACCGTCTCTTGATGCAGAGCGCGGGGGTATGACATCTAAGTTGGCTGGGCAGAGGTTGGCTTTCATATTTTTAGACAAGCATCAATTTTAAATTGAAGATAGCAGTTGCTGTGAGGAAATGAGTTATGAAAACGTATGAATGAAACGTTGAACAGTTGACTTATGCCTTGGGAGTTGAATCTCTTGAATCTTCTAATTTAACGATGAGCCATTGAATCAATCATAGTATGTGCTCTAAAATCTTCTCTTATAACATAAGCAGGGAAAATAAATCTGATGTGTTAACTGGATTTCCATATTTCAAAGGCCACAATAAGACCACTTTTATGTGTATTCTTCCTTGAACGCAACAAATCAGCTTGTTTTAATTTTGATTGAGACACTTGTGCCTAAGAAGAGATATCCAAAAGTCTTGACTTTCACAGTCTCGGACTCTTTGTGTGGACGGAATTGTTTTGTACATGTAAGCAATTTATTAAGAGTAAAGTGTGCCTCGATTGATATACCAGAATTAACAGGGTTCTTAGTGTTCACTGTTGGTTCCACATCAATTTCTGTCATATTTCTTTGGCATACACCAAGAAACATATAACAGATCTACATAATGGGTTATGCAGTGGGGCATTTATTTTCAATACTATTGAAAGTATTGGTGTTTCATTAATACAAAATTTATTACAGAGGTCTGGAAAAATTGTAATAATTTATGACCAGATGAAGCTAAATGAAACAAAGCATACAATAGGTGTGTAGAGATATTTTGTAACTAACTGGCATAGATCAAAGGACTGTAAGAAATATTGGGATGTTCTTATGGCAGTCTATATGAAGTATCATTAAAGGCTTTGATCTCAAGTTAAACATTATACAATCTCAATGATACATTAGTTGAGTTACTTTTAAATCATAAACAGACTTTGAAACAGTATGCAGACAGAGCCTTTAGTTGTAGTTGATAACATAGAAAATGGAAGTCACATACAGTACATTTTAGAGATCTCTTTCTTCATTTCTCACAATACAAATATTCAAGTGGTATGAGAAAAGTAGAATTGGCTAAGACAAACTGATACATTAGGTAAAGAGGGTCATGCTCTCAAGCTTGCAATCTAGAGAGTGTACCCTCTGTTTTTCCTATGTTGGCCCACTGTGAGCGATAATGCTAATTATATTTTTCATTAATTCATTTTATTTTTAAATATATTACAGTAGACTGTAAAAAACTAATAAACTGAAACTATTTGGCCTAAACACATAATGGAATATTTTGCAATGAAAAACTATGCACAATAGCAGTAATTTATAAAGAATCAACATGTCACTATCCAGATACAAATTAATTTATGCCAGTTTGCTGATTTATGAAGCAAAAGTGTACCACGTGCATTGGAAACTGTATAATAGTGCTTCATATACATATTCAATGAAGACATTTCCTCTTCTGGAGAACACTAACCATTATTTCCCAAATATCATTGCATTTCAGCTAATATCAGTGTACTTTAATAACTGGTACTGGTATCACAGTATACTTTAAGACCTTTTATGAGTAACTAATTTATTTATATTTTAGTTGGTGCTAAAGACTTAGGTATTATGTGATGTGCAATAATTATTGAACAATCATTCTTTCCCTCCTTGTGTGTCATTGACAGTGATGCAGATGTGAATTAGTTCTATCAATACAAGACATGTTCTAATGAATTGCCAACACCAGTATACATTCGTAACACCACTTCTGCTGCTAGGCTATTCCATGTATCTACCATCCTCTCAGAAACATTTCTGTGGATGTCTGTAAGTATGACCTCATTGTCATGAAGTCTGGGAACTTCTTTTTTGAATAGGCTTGGAATCCATATCATTCAAGTCTTTTAAGGGTCTGGTTCAACTACCACCTACACAAACACATGAATGTTGTCCATGTTATCATTCTTGTTTTACTCATGTAGAAAGGTCACAGGGAAGGACATTCATAACATGTCTGCACAAGTACACACTAAAGGAAATATGAAATATCTATAACAAAATAATCGTAATATCCAATATATCATGTGAATAAGTGTGTACAATTTTCTGGGAACTGACCAAACCAAATAGTGGTAAAGTATGGTTAGAAATTGTTCTAGAGCAAATGACTAAGTGAGATAAACCTTATCTGTTACAGATAAAGTTATTGGCCTGCTATCACACTGGAACAAGTTGTCTCGCAATAGAGTAACCATTGTAGGTGGTCCTTAAATATATCCTTTCTTACTTATATTAACAAAGTAATCAAGCACAATCTAAAGTACACTTTCTTATTTGATGTTGGTAATAATTTAGAAATATATATTTATGTGCAAGATGAAGAAGATCGTAATTTCGAGGGTCTGTAAAGATCAAGTGTTTTAGGAAGGCTGGAGAGAGAAAAATGGTTATTGGCAAGAATAGTTTAAAAGCAGGAAATGAGCACAACTCATGTTAAACTGCTGTCCAGTTTTAGGGTAGAATACTCCCTTTGTATTCACCCTTCTGGAAATCGTATATTTATACTGGCTTGTTCCTATCTTAGGTTAAGAGCAATTAAGTTGTTTATTTTATTTATGTTTAGGAAGAACAATTTAAAGTAAGTTTTTTCCGTATTCTACATCAACCCTTTTTGTAGCAAATTTACCCCCCTTTCATTGATTCATTAAAATCAAGAGGTACCCATTTATTCTCTATTTTAACATTTATTCACAAAAGGTTTTAATTTAAGAGGGGTAAACAACAGTCTCAATAAAACTAATTTTTGAAACAAGTATCATTGCAAAAAGAGTTGACAAACCAATAGTTTATTTAACTATTAAATAAACCTCACCCAGATGCTGACAGCTGAAAACTCACCCCCCCGGTATAGTTTGAAATATAGTTTCCAGATAATTTAGGGTTGGCTTTACTTTTCTTGCGATGATTGGGAAAGAGGTGAAGTTGGCAGGCTGGGCAAAGACATCATCATCAAAAGGGTCAGGCCCATGCCAACACACATCTACTTGCAGGTCTTGATCTAAACAGGTCAAGTTACAATCATTTTAAACTCTGTTGTTGTTATGCATTCTATGCATTAAAAGCAGGTACATCCTTATGGTCTGTAAAGTAGAAAAATAGCTCCTCCACAGTCAGAGTCTCCTCCATCTTCAGAATCCATTTCCACGGAGAAGGAGGCCGAATGTTTCTAGTGCCAAGGGACAAGTGCTTTCGCACCATCAAGGTGGATTTTAATTAAGACATTTTGGGATATACAAATAGAACTTAAAGTGTGACTCCATTCAGAATTAGACTTCTATTTTGAATTTAAGGAGACACCTAAAATCCATTGTATATATTTATACATTTTTGTTTATATATATATATATATATATATATATATATAATACATTTCCAAAAAGGAATAATAATATGTTTCAAAAGATGTGGGACCTTAGGTTTTATGTGGGCTATATTTTGCATAAGCTAGCCTGTGCTATTGGTGATAAGAATAATATATTCAGTAATCAAAGTAGTTGAGGAAATCAGAAGGAAACTAAAAAGAAAAGGAATCTGTATTCATAGACAATTTCTCAGATTTGATTTTTAGCTCTTTTATGGAAATTTTATAAGCATATAGGAGTCAAATTTTCAGGATTGACCATCTCAACAATCCTGCAAAGTGTAAATTTTGTGACCATTTTCACGAGTTAGATGTTCCTTTAAGTTCTATTTTAAATGTGAAAATAGTTTATTTTTTAATGAGAACCAGACACCATTTATGACGCATTAAATTACCATGTAAATGATAAAACAATGGGTAGATGTAGAATGTCACTATGTTTCTTAAAGAAGTGATAATGAAACATAATCCCAGCTGTTTGCAGAATGTGCAATGGGTGATGACATGAAGTTGACAGATACATCTTTTCACAATGCTAAATGAAACACCACTTCATCCCTATCATATTAATTTCCATTCTGCTAAGATAAAGTATCATTTATGTCCGTTAATGTCATCTCTTTCAAATGATATAAAGTGTAACTGTTGGCTGTCACACAAACAAATGTTACCACGGTAGCATAATGGGTTTGATAGGGCCATTCGTATGCGTAGAAGTCCCTGAATTTATATACTGAGGTTCTACACCCAGAGAAAATATTACCTCCCCAAGACCTTATTCCGCACTCAAGCGCTGGAAACTGGAATTTTATTTTTCAAATGTAACTTAAGATTTGCTACATTTTTTCTCTCTATGTTATATTCTTTGCTTTGGATTTTGATGATGACAGACCAGCCACTAGCTCAGCCAGGGAGCTGCACATATTACAGAACTGCAGGCAACTCCATTAACAAAAAGGAAGGTTAGAGTTCCCAGAGTTACCAATTGTTTTCTCAAATCAAGGGTGGTTATTAGGTTGTCACCAAGCTAGAATATTCAAATGTATTATTTCAGCTTCAGATATTGCATCAAAAAAGCCTCTAGTCTCCCTATACCATTGAAGCTCTCAAAAACAGAAAAGGCTATGTAGGCAGAGAGGACCATAGGTGATGGTGGGTAGTGGGTATATCACAAGGCGCATACATTTACTATTGCTTCTCACACAAGACTTTTTTTATAATATTGTTTACAGGTTTTTGCAACAGTGCATGAAATAGGAGTTCTCTCTCATTCTCACACAACCTTCATTTAGTCTGCGCTATTATTCTCTTTCCCCAAAATGACATAGCACATAGCTTTAGTAAATAACTTCCTGTATTCTTCTGACTTATGAAATTAGTCAAACACAAAAGCATTTTTTCAACTAAATCTTAACTTATAAAGACAAGTGAAAGTGAACACAAATCTGTCTAGAGCCGTACTGACAAGGTGGCCCTGGCACTTTAAGGCTAGGAGGTGCCAAATGATGTAAGTGTGGCTGCAGGCTCGATACCTGTGGCTGCAGGTTACCTTTTTAGACTTAACCAGCAAGTGGCTGGTGGCCACAAACTACAGCTGCCCATCTTCCCCTGGAATGGCAAATTGCGTAAGCATGGAGCGCCAGGCTGGGCATGGTGTTTCCTTCATGACATACTTTTTAACTAAATGAGAATTGTTAACAGTGAGAATATAGGAATTTCTACATTTACATATTATAAGCAGTTTAAATCACAGGAACTCCTTAAAATCACAATTCGTAGATTGATGGACAATGTAAACAAGCTACAAAGACATTCCTAGTACAGGTACTACTTACTCTAAATCAGTACAGTGTGTTACTGTTTCACATGAATTCTCACTCCAAAATGATAACTCGAGGCACTTGGCAATATCGTGTGCACAAAATGAAAATATGTTCTACAAATATTCTTTTTGTTCTTTTAAACAGTTGACCTTCCTTGATTGTCTACTTAAAGATTTACTTTTTATTGTGGCTGTCTAAACCCTAGGAATACGTCCAGCTGCTCATTAATTATACAGAAGACCATTGAAAGAAACCACAGACTTACTCATGTGATGATTCAAGTGTGTCCCACCTAGATATATAGCTGGATACTAATATGTCTAACTCTCTTATATCCTTGGCCTTGCCCCAGATTCCCAGACCGTGAAGTTATCATTTTGGAAAAGGATAAATCCCACATAAAAATTGCTGTGATTTCAGTACATCATGCATTTAGTGCCAGACAATTAATTGAATTTTCACTGTTAACCTAAACCTTAAGGTTTAAGAGGATCACCCAGAAGGTACTTTGATGTCATGATAATTCCATTTTACAATATTCACATTTTGAACGGCTGTAAAATATAAAATTGTCAAGGAAGGAATATAACAAACCCTTTATGCTTTTTCTCGCTGACGTTCAAGTGATTGCAACAATTTTAACAGTGTGTCAAGATTTCATATGCACAAAATCCCTTTTCTTTGGTAATTGTGCAATTCTGTTGCTCTGTTTGAAAATTGAAAGTAAATAACCAATATATATATATATATATATATATATATATATATATATATAGATATATAGATATATAGATATAGATATATATAGATTCCAAAAATAGTTACCGGCACTCCTGGGACTTGGTTTCAATAAATCTCTCAAAACTGTATGTTACAAGTCAACGTTTCAGTCTTTTATTTTCAGACTTTCATCAGGACATGTCCGGTAACTATTTTTGGAATCTATATGCATTACTGCTTCGGTTACCAGGCACCGGGCAGAGTAATTAAGGTTGGTGTGCAATTATGTACTTTGGACTTAAAACAATATATATATATATATATATATATATATATATATATATATATATATATATATATATATATATATATTGTGACAAAATGTGTGGTAAAATGGTAGATGGCAGGTATATTAGACCAGCCTTGGTCAATAGTAGCCTGCTTTAAAATATGTCCCAGGGAAAGATGTTGTTTGTTTACAGGAATAAACAGCAGTAGTTATAAGCAGCACAGGATAACAGTCTTTGCTTGGGACATATTTTAAAGCAGGCTACTATTGACCAAGGCTGGTCTAATATACCTGCCATCTACCACTTTACCACACATTTTGTCACAATATATATATATATATTTTAAACATGACGGTAAGAAAGGTATTTAACTTTTTATGTTTGCATGATGTGCATACCCCTAAACATTACAAAATAGATTGCTTAGTATTATATTGTCGGAAAAGTCTGTTCTTCAATCACTAGCAATAGATATACATGTACATATCTTCAAAGGACTACTGTTTCACTCTTCTTAATATTCCCATGCATTGACGTACAATAAAATAAACATTTCTAAAAAACAAAAAGACTATACAGCATCATCAGATTTATTATTTCAAGATCAATTAATAACTCTCAACAGATCAAAATATATCAAGTAACAACTGTTTCGAAAACAAAATTAGTATCTAACTTAATCTAATTTTGGCATTTCATTTATTCAGACACTAGATATTAATTTATTATCCGATAACATTAATAAATATATATATTTTTATTTTAGTCTAAGTGTTAAAATACAGTTTAAATGAAATGAGTGTCTTAAATACATAAATGAATCCAGACTTTGTGATGATAGATGATAGGTAGGCATAAAATTAATACAATTAGGTTAATCATATCAGCTGTTTTGTATTTCAAGCATGTTTTTTTTCAACATATTAAATATTTTATGAAGATAATTGTGGTTCTCCCTCTGCATTATTTCCCATTAAAATTTGTCATTATTAAATGAGACCTTGCAGCTATATCCGGAGCTACATGATCACCCGTGGGATAGTGCAAGTGTTATTGTCCCTTGGGCCCGTTCAGGATATTACAATTCTAGATTAACTTTATTCTTCTATAGTTTATAATCTAGTATTATAGCAACTCTTCAGCAAAAGCCCTTCTGAGATCGAACATTTTTGAGAGGTGATTTTAGCAAATATAATATTTGCAACACATAAATACTTTATTTCCGCTTTCAAAATATGAATCAATGTTAATGTTAAAACATATGTTTCCTACACCAGAAGCTGGATACTTTGACATGTGAGAAATATATTCCATTATATCAGTGTTATAAATACCTTTATAACAGGTACAAAGAAAGATAGTAATAGGTATGTGAATAGTTGTGAAATAAATGATTTTTGAAATCACAAATACATTAAAAATGGAGAAAATGTAATAATCACAACACAAATTTTTCCTCCCTGTTGCAAATTGCTAAAAATGTATTGGGCCATTTACTGTTTGCATGTGATTTCTGGTCTGGGCATTATGATTAAACTGAACATGATTTGCATATGATAGAATAGTGATGGTGATTTTTTTGTGAGTTACAATCCAATATTGACATCTCAAAGCTGTCCTTTACTTTAAAACTAGCAGATCACTACCATTATTAAGTTTACCACCTATTGTTTTCTTATTATTGAGATAAAAATATTCTCATACTCATTAGGTGCTGACGATGGGAATAAAGGGGATAGAAAGACACCAATGTAGTGATTTCCCTTAAACTATCAGTTAAAAATAGCATGTAACTTATGCAATGCGTGATATAGTAAAAGTGTGATGCATGTGTCAGTAGGTAATGCAAAAGGTTGTCATAGTATATGCATCCCTGCATCTAGTACTTTTGGACTTAAATTATACTCAAACACCTATTGTGTAATACCCCCTAACTCCCTCTAGACTGTAAGCTCGTTTGAGCAGGGCCCTCCTCACCTGTTGCCTCTGTAAGTCAATCTGTTATGTTACATACTACTCGTTATGTCCTGTCTACCCATTGTACAGCGCTACGGAATTTGATGGCGCTATATAAAACAATAAATAGCAATAATAACACCTCTCTCTTCGTCAAGTACTCTTCATGTCATGCTGTAGCCCTTTTATTATAACTAGTTTGTTGTGCTGTGATTTAGATGTGAAATGGAAAAAAAAGAGTGCTGCAAAAAGAGTGCCTATAACATTCATTGGTATTTAATTCCGGTTTTAGAATATATCATTGTATCATCTTCAAAATTCCAAGTGAAGTTAATTATTGATATTAAAAGATAAATGGACGGATGGATGGATGGATAGATAGATAGATAAACTGGATTCTAGTTTTTAGTATTGTGTTCAACAGAGTTAAAATGTGGCGCTGAATCATTTCAGTTTTGAAGTTCTTTGTTTAAGGTTTCACTAATAATATGAGAACAAAGTAAGGAGTGAAATAGAATTAGGATGATTAAAAGCGCTCGTTTAGGCTGTGGGTGGGACACCTGGGCCAAGTACCGATTAGGACATCCTCTGTCATTGAATCACTCGCTGTTTACTATGTAGATACAGCTGGCTTAAAGGTGGGTGGCATTGCTTTGAATGTTACTTTCTTTGTGGAGCTTTCTTTGTGATTTAGGTTTTTATTACAAAATAAAAATAAAAGAAAACACAGGCTCCAGTAATACATTTAAAGATGCTCAAGTCTATGTAGTATATAGTTGTATCCGTTTACCTTCTGTTAAAAATAGATAGATAGATAGATAGATAGATAGATAGATAGATGGATGGATAGATTGTGATAGATTGCAGCATCCAATGTGACCCCATAAGACTCAATCAATATTTTGACCATTATCTACAGATTATATTTTTTATAAGGCAGGTTGCAATTTTACTGACAGATTACCAAACAGTTTATAGACACCTTGAAAAAATATATGGCCTTGGATGTACAGATATAGAACAGCTGCTAGGAATTTCCAAAGGCCACAAAAACATGTAATATATCATGATTCTAGCGTAGTTGAATGAGCAGTTAGTAAAAAAGAGAAAGCCTGGTTATAATTCATTCAATAAAACTACTGATGTCCATGTTGTTTTAAAATGTATAGTTGTGATGTTATGAATTACATAAAAAAAATAATCAAACTATGTTCCTGATGCCCGTATAACATTATATTACATTATTTCACTGCTGATGTAGCTCAACTTTCCTGTTGGTTAGAAAACACCAGTTAACCTTTATCGAGGTAATAGTTCATTCATTGAGTCAAGAATCTGGTTGCCACTATGTTATAATGCCGCCCGTTCTTAGATACACTTATCACCAATGGGAATATGTTAAGTTTTGATTACTACATACCAGTGGCGTCGCTACAGGGGGGCAAGGGGGGGCAATTGCCCCCCCTAGGTTATTCCTTGCCCCCCGTTGCCCCCCCCGCCGAATTTGTAACCACCCAGGAGAGTCCCGCAATGGGACTTTAACCCCTTGACTGCTAACGACGGCATGGTGCCATTGCTAGCAGTCCCAGTCAGGTGCTAACGACGGCACCATGCCGGCACTAGCACTACCTTACCTTGATGGAGGTCTGTGGACCTCCATCACCACCTACCCCGGCGATCTGCCCCTCAAACTGAAGGGCATCACCGGGGCCACCCGATCTGCCCTGTGACGTCTCGGGCAATGACGCGATGACGTCACCGCGCAACTTTATTAACAACTGTCAATTGTCAGTTAAAGAAGTATGGGGGCATGCTGCTTAGATGCCTGTATCTCAGGCATCTAAGCAGCTACAGACCCCCAACATATACCGTTGGAAAAGTAATCGCCTCACCTTTACAACGATTATATAGAGTATATAGATTGTAAAAAAATAATAAAAAATATTAAGTTAAAAAAATAAAAATGTAAAAAAAATGATTTGGGGGTCTCTAAAGGCAGATAAAAAAAGATCAAAATTGCCTAGAGACCCCCAAATTAAATTATTTAAACATAAAGTAGTTTAACTTTAAAAAAAAAGAAAGTTTACGTATTCTAGCTAAATGATCACTGTGGTAGCCAATGTTACCACAGCGATCATATAGCTATGAAAAAGTCACATTCCCTTTTTAAAAATGGCCGATACTAATTTTTAATCCTATGATCCCTTTGATCATGGGGTTAAATTTAGCCAACGGTAGAGGGAGGCAATTTTTGAAATCCTGATGAACTGCAAATATTATTAAAATCAGCCATTTAGCCTGTGTGGTACGTGAGTAACCATCTCATCCCTGGAGCGCCTTGCATTTTTACTGCAAAACTTATTTTTGCTGTAAAAGTGATTTTTTTTTTCTCCCTTTACCATCATTTCTTTGGGATTGTAAGGGGAAAGAATGGTGTGTGCTTCTGTGAGTGAATATATTTAAAGTATGGTGTGTTCTTCTGCGATTGAATGGAGATATGAAAGGCGTGTGAATGGTCAGTAATTAGGGTTGAAGCCTTGACGTGGCATTACTGTTCACGTAGGAAGTTAAATTATGGCACAAAAAGTACACATTTGCAAAAACAACATCCCTTGGTGCATCAAATGAGGGGCTGCATGTGTTTCTAGTATAAACCTGGAGTGCGCAAGACACAAATGAACATGTCGTTATGGTTAGAAAAAACATATTTTCAAGCCAAAGCGACATATTCCATCACTATTTGTGCACTCAACTTTTGTCCTAGAAATACATGTAGCCCCTCATTTGAAGCTCCAAGGGGTGTAGTTTCTTAAAATGGATGAGGGAGAGCATGAGTTAATATGTGGATGAATTGTCTGAATGAGGTAGAGCATGAGTTAATATGTGGATGAATTGTCTGAATGAGGGAGAGCATGAGTTAATGTGATTGTGTGTATCATAGATGTATAATTGTGGAAGGGCAAAGATGGCACTAGCAGGATGTTTGAGCCTTGGGGACCAAGATGGCACAGGCAGGGTGTATATGGGACAAAGATGGCAAATCTTATGTGTGTTATCTGGGTGTGCAACCTGTGATCTATCCCTGTAATTTAGTGGGTTTTAAATATACCTTTAATGCCGTGTTTTTATGTGAATTCCAATTGATCTGTACCGGCAAAGCTTGGTTTGTGTGTTCTTCTGTAGATCCATATCTGCTATGTTTCCATACATTATTTATGTATACCTGCAAATACAGGGTTTGTATGTCTTGTTCAGTTGATTAATACCTGCAATGCTGTTTCCATGAATTTATTTGATCTATACCTGCAATGCTACATTTCATATATTATTATTGTATACCTGCAAATACAGGATTTGTATGTCTGATTCTGTTTATTTGATATATACATTCAGTGCTGAGATCACAAGTGAATTTCAATTGATCTATACATGCAAAGCTGGGTTTGTGTGTTAATGTGTTGATCTATACCTGCTATCGGCAGCAGGGTCTAATATTTCTATATATATTTATATATATATTGGCAACTGGGGCTAATATGTGTGTGTTTTTTCAGTGGTATGATTTAATGGTGGAAATTATTAATGCCCCCACAGTTTGAATGTGGTATCTTGTGTGCCCCCCCTATATATTGTTTCTAGAGTCGCCACTGCTACATACATACATATACACATAACAGACCATTGTGGCTTTCACAAAGTCGCGACATTGTCCATCTCCCTCAAAAGTGGACCTGACACATTGGACCTATTTTCATGGTGGGTCCTATGTGTTATATAAGAATTATACAAAGCGATACCCTGGATCAGTATATTTCCCAAACAACTACTTAAGTTAATTATATGATAGACTAAATTGTAGATGGATAATATTCCAGCTCTGTGAAATTTGCTTTAGAAAGGAATATTTCTTGTCAGGTAATTTCCACAAATAACACATTTTAATAACAGATATTTAGGAATTATGGTGTGTTTTATTCAAATATTAAACAACGAGGATCTGCGTGTGCAGAAGTAGAAAGATTCTCTTCTTCGTCTTCTGCCTTAACTCATGCAGTTTGTCCCCAGTTGGAAGCAATTTGGAAACTTCTTTTCCCCCCTATTCCTCCCCTTCTGTTATGTTACTTGTTTGGTTTTACTGTAAGCTGAGTCACTGACCCGCAGTTAATGAGCACGCATGTGTGTAAAAATGTTGCCTCAAACTACATTTCTCTACTTTTACCATTCTTTACAGGGGTGCTTTACACATCCTGTTAGAGTTGTAAGTGTTTTATTTCACAGATAGCCAATCCATATAGATGTAACCTCTTCTATGCATAATGGCTCAGTTACCAGCGCCCAATCTAAGTCAAGTATTAGTGTCCCCATTTCCCCTGGCCCTTCACAAACGTGCAAGCACCTCATTTATGTACTTCTTTGTTTTTTGCCCAGCTATCACATGACCTCTAATGAGACATACTATATACATTTTTTATTTAGTTTTACTCATTGCCCGTGCAAAGAGCTCAAGAGTGTGCTGATTCCTCATAGCTTGTGTTTAGGCTTGGCTATTCCTTGACTATGAGTTGTGATTTATCCTTGGTATGGAGCATTGGCTTTGATCAGCGTTAACCTGACCCCCAGTTGTGTTTTGACTGCGATATTCACTAGTCGTCTTGTACTTCTGATTGCCTGACTGATTACCAACTCTACTTAGTTCTCCACTTTGTCCAAGACACATCTGTAAAGAGGGTCCTTTCCATGACCTATAGTATGGTTACAATAGGTGGCCTAGTATTATATGCTGCAGTAGCTCTATTGAGAGGTAACAGAAATAAATCAAAGTGGCTGCCATAATAATAATAATATTATTAATACAGTGAGGTAACTTAAGCCTGCATGGGACAGACATAAAGCTGTCCTGAACCTAAGACAAGTCTAAGGTCCGAGTCACTATATCAGGAATAATGGGCAGACTAGATGGGCAGAATGGGTCTTATCTGTCATCAAGTTCTATGTTTCTATGTATCAAAGAACCCAATATTTGCACAAGTTAAATTGTGGTGGCAGAGTACATTATGAAATATCTTTAATATGATTCAGCTGTCTGAGATGTTAAAGGTAAAGTCCAATAGGAGAAAATAGTTCATTGAGCACTAAATACAATATGGAAAATGATAACCTGGCTCTGCAAATTGTTCACTTTGCTGACTTGTTCTCGTTTTATTAAACTCATATCCTTTCTTCTCCTAAAGGTGCTGAATGCTTTATGGCAATACCTATAGGTTTTCAGATGACCTTCATTCTCACAAACAAGATAACAAAAAGAAAACAGTTGTAAAACCAGGCAAAACAAGTCCACCAATATTTATTTTACTTAACTAAGTACTTTTTTGCTCAAGAAAGAACACTTTTGTCCTATATGGCATGGTTTCAATTCCTAAACCCCCTTTTATCTACAGTTTTGTAATAAATTAATGACTCCATCCTAACCAAAGATTTGCAGTGAGAACATTTCCGAGTACAAGCTGATAGTCGTCCCGGATTTCACTTGTTTGCGCAGGAGGAATAGATCACTTTGTGTCTGTACTTTAGGTCTGTGAGGTCTTGTAAGTGGTTACACTGCATCATTGAATAGGGAAAGCTTTGCTTCGGACTATCACAGACACACTCTTCTTCCTTTGTGTCGCATTTGTGTGATATGAAATCTTGTATGTGACACTGTTCAAATTATTGGAATTTATTGGAAAACATAACTCAAAAATCATGAGTAATACACATTTATCTGGTACTTATGGGGTACACTTATATTACATACAACAAAAGACTGCAACACAAATGCACTAGAGTATAAAATAGCTAAAAAAAGCACACATTACTAGGTACCCTACTGGCAATAAAATAAGCCACCAACACAAAATTTTTTTTCCCTATAATTATATATATGTATATATATATATATATATATATATATATAAGGAAAATTAAAGGAAAGTAATTTTACTAGTTTTTATAGTCGCCCTGGTATTATATACTAATCATAGAATGGTGTAGGCAGATGTCCCTAGTATTTTTGGGGAGTGCAGGTGTTTCTTAATAAATACAGAACACCTGCAGATAATTATACAAACATAAAAGTTGAGCCAGGCCACAGCGAACAGGAAGAGAGACTAATACCGGTTCCCTTAGCCAACAGTTAAAAGGCATACAAATGGTAAATAGCAATGAGCCTTGTGAGTGTTTGTTATTTGATGTTGATAAACTTTAAATTCTGATTTGCTGTTATAACTTTAGATCCTTAAAATTCTGATTTCCTGTTGGCACACGTAAGTGAACAAGTTCTGCCTAGAAAATAGTTTATTGATTGTGATGAAGGAGACTGCTTTTGGTCCACATTAACTGGGAACGGTTCATACTGTAACCGGAGATAATGTTGTCACATATGTTATGCAATCAACCAGAAAAAAAAGTTGTTGACAACATTAAACAAATAAGAAAAACTAAAAGATTTGGGGCAACAAGGTCTGTTTAGGTTGTGTACATGTTTACATCAGTAGATTAATCATAAATAGCTGAATATTAAAGTAAAAATAATATCAGTTATGTAGAAAAGCAACAGTTCTGTGCAGATGTTTTAGGCAGGTGTGGAAAAAAAACAAAAAACAAAATACCCACTATGTAGGAGGTGAGAGTAGGTTCTCACCCTATTGAGAGTGTGCCTTGATGTGGCGGGTGAGCTTAATTATGCTTTGGCCAATTCATATAACCAAAACCTCTCATTTATATTATGTTTATATATTTGTTGCCAACTTTATTAGGGTGAGAAGCGCAGACAGTATTTTGTTTTTTGTTTTTTGTATACATTGTACAGCCAACACACTGTATTTGCAGCATGCTCACACTGTTTGGTAGGCCTCATATTATACATTTGTATTATTTGAGCCTGAGACTAGCTTAGCGCACCGACATTTTTTCTTTTCCCTGTTTGCACATATTTGAGGTTGTTGGCTCCTCATTAGTCTGGTTGCAGCTTGCTGTCCAGGGGTTAAATGGGAGGAGGTTTAATTGCACCTCCCCCAACACATTAATTTGGTTTTGGTAGCAGTATAAACTGCTTTGTGTGCCCACTATGTAGGAGGTGAGAGTAGGTTCTCACCCTATTGAGAGTGTGCCTTGATGTGGGGGGTGAGCTTAATTATGCTTTGGCCGATTCATATAACCAAAACCTCTCATTTATATTATGTTTATATATTTGTTGCCAACTTTATTAGGGTGAGAAGCGCAGACAGTATTTTGTTTTTTGTTTTTTGTATACATTGTACAGCCAACACACTGTATTTGCAGCATGCTCACACTGTTTGGTAGGCCTCATATTATACATTTGTATTATTTGAGCCTGAGACTAGCTTAGCGAACCGACATTTTTTCTTTTCCCAGGTGTGGAAAAAATGCTATAAAGTAAGAATGCTTTCAAATATAGACATGTTAATAATTTATTTTTATCAATTAACAAAATGCAAAGTAAGTGAACAAAAAAGAAATCTAAATCAAACTAATATTTGGTGTGACGACCCTTTGCCCTCAAAACTGCATCAATTCTAGGTATACTTGCACAAGATCAGGGATTTTATATGCATATCGTTAGATGATCATCAATTTAATATATAGGTTAAAACACAATAATCAACTGAAACAGAAACAGATGTGTAGCAAGAATAAAACTCGGTGAGGAACAGGCAAATTCACTAATAAGGTGGGGTTGCTGAAGACAGTTTAATGTCAAAAGGCATACATCATGGCAAAACTGAGCACAGCAGCAAGACATTGTAGTTATACTCCATTTGCAGGGAGACAGGGGTTTCCAGATGTTATGTCCAAGCTCTCTTATTCACCATGCAAGACCATCAGGGAGGATCTGATTGTTCCCAAATTTATTCTGAAGCATGAAACCGCCCCCAAACATACAGCCGAAACCATGAAGAACTATCTTCAACGTAAAGAAGAACAAGGAGTCCTGGAAGTGATGGTATGGACCCCACAGAGTCTTGATCTCAGCATCATAGAGTATGTCTGGGATTACATGAAGAGGGAGAGATGCAACTGAGCCTGCCTAAATCCACAGAATAACAGTGGTTAGGTTTGCAAGATCTTTGGAACAACCTACCTGCCGAGTTCCTTAAAAAAGCGTGTGCAAGTGTACCTAGAATGTTGTATGCTGTTTTGAAGGCAAATATTGATTTGATTTTTCTTCTGTTCATTCACTTTGCGTTTTGTTAAATGATAAAAATGAACATGTCTTTTTTTAAAGCATTCTAACTTCACATAATTTTTTCACATCTGCCTAAAACTTTTGCACAGTACTGTGCTTGCTTTATAGCTTCATTTATCCTTGGTAGTGGGTCCATATGTGGATCAGCAGGATTATTTCCTAATTCTCTTGTAACATACATAGCAGCATAGTAATAAAAATGTATATTATTTTGAAAAAAGAGACACAAGTCCATAGAGTTCAACCTTCTTGTTGACCCAGAAGAAGATAAAAGGCCTATATTGAAATAATTTCTAATATGCCTCAAAAAGGTCTCTGGATCAACAACCATCACAACCAATTATATACCTGTATATTCTTCTTTGCTAAAAAGTCATCAAGCCCATATTTAAAGGCACTTATGAAAAATTTTAAAAGTACATCATCAGTGAGTAGTGAATTCCACGTTTTCCTGCTTTAAGTGAGAGTTCTCTTGTTTTTGTGCACAGACCTATTAATGAACAGGTCACCAGAGAGCGGCTGGTATTGTCTCCGTATGTATTTGTATAATGCTATCATATCTCCTCTCCGATGTCTTGTTTTCAAATGGAAAAAAATGTACTTATCAAGCCTTTCTTCATAATTAAGGTATAAGCCTTTAGTCTTGTCAGTAGAATTGGGCCATGGTATATAATACTAAGGCTTTGACATATGTATGAGAGTCAAAATCAATCATTAAAAATCACTAAAACATTAGAAAAGGTTAAGGCCACACGACTCAAGTGGTGTGTATTTGGTACCCCAGGTGAATTTTATATTTTTCCATTACATTTTATGTATTAGAACAAGAGTAGATAAAATGGGGTAGAATTCAACTTTAAAATGTACAATGCACAAAAACATGAAATAATGCACAAATAACATGAAAAGCATTAGACATACTGTTAATGAGCAGCTGGTTCTTGCCAGCCAACAATCTTGTGCAGATATGATTTGATTGCAGTGAAGGTCAAGTTATATTTTTTTCTACTCCCACAACCTCTTGTGCCTTAAAATTATTTGTGTTTTGAGCAGCCAATCAAAGGTAAGAAAGCATTGTCCCAGATCATTAGCAGAGTTAGTGCTGGAGCTGACTGCCGAAGATATGATCAGCCAAATACATCTCCAGCACAGAAAATAGTAAGGGGTAAGGAATGGGGAAATGCATATGGAGGGGAATCTGTTGGAAGAGGACAATACATAAATTTCACTAAGTTTTCCGATAAGTACATATGATGGCTGGAGTATCCCTTTAATGGGTCAGTCAGATTGCACCAGTCCCTGTTAGCCTAGTTCAATGGTTACAAACGTGAAATAGCACAGAGTTTCATACAAACTGGCTTCTATATTAAATGGAATGTAACACTACACTCCATAAGCCTGCGTTTAAGTGTTAGTGGGATTACATAGAACTATGTTAAGATTATTTTTTTATTTAGAAAACCACAGCAGCATATTTCCGAGAAGCAGAATTAGTGGTATAACAGGTCATATTGTAAAACAAGAGCTGGGTCTACAGGAAAGTGAGAAACATTTTACATCACAGAGAGTGATTTGGATTCAAGGATATAGGATTCAGGAAGGGGCCTCAGGTATGCCTCAGCTGTTATATATGCTCCATTGACTTTTCTGGCAACGTCAGTGAGATGATTATTCTATAAAAACTCTTCAGGGGACATTTTTTTTACAAAAGTGCAATCATGATAATTGGTACAAGTTTTGCAGCTAAACAGACGTACGTTCTTTTGAATTAATAAAATACAATAAATGTTTGGAGAACATCATGCTCCTGCAAATAATCATAAAAAGAAACATATACTGAACTGAAACATCTGAGAATGTTTTTAATTGTACTTGGACTCCTTCTTGGGTGATGTTGTAAAGGTTAATCTGGTTACTATTAAGAAAAAGCTTACGTTTTAGTGACATAAGTAAATGAAGATTGGGAAGGCAGGGGGTAGACATTGGTTTGTGATGTAATTATGAGATTACTTTCCATGTCTTGTTTCTAGGCTTGGTTTTGTTTTATAGATATTAAAGGAGCACCCAGGGATATTTTCATGTTAAATGCGTATGGGCATCCAGCTGCCTCTTCTAAAAGCAAGGGGCATACTGCAATATGCTTATTGTTACTGCTCGGTAGAACTCCCATGTAGTCAACGGGAGCTGAGATCTCTTTGAAATCAATAGGATAATCAACAGTCAATCCTGTCTATAATATCTAAATACTGTTTTGTTAGAATACTTGTGATTGGCTGCTGCTTCACTGGCTTCAATGGAGGTGCTACTGAACATGTGCAATTAGTTTACATACTAAAGCTTCCTACTTTCAGCAGAAGCAGGTGGGGATTTAAAGAAGACCGACTATCATTCTGTAGCTCAAATAACTTGCATACATTTGCATGCAGTTTAATATATGACACAATGACACAAAACAGGATGGCTGTTGGGGGACATTGCTATAGATGGGTGGGATGGAACTAGAAGTATGACCAGAGCAAGGCGAACCTGCCTATCTGATCCCACATAATATGACATCACAAGGTGGCCATATGAGAGCTACTATAGCACATACCTTGTTCTACTTCACAGTAGAGTGCGGCCACTTGGAGTCTGAACATCACAAAAAAAGCTGGATTTTTAGGAGGTATACATTTGGATCTCTGAATATGAATGTACTATGTGGCACCACCATGTGATGCAACTATTCCCCAACTCATATGTAATATGATATGAGATTTCCAGTCTTCTTGCCTATTAGAGTAAGCAAATCTAGCAGACACGCCAATCTTTGTCTGGGCACTTAATACAATGTCTAATAAATATGTGGAAATTATGATTACTTCTTACAATAATAATCAGTAAGCACTGCACTTAACTCCAGAGACTTTTACAATTTAAAGGAAACCGCACAATTGACAGAAGATATATCTGTTCTGAGGTTAACCAACAGTCTAACTCCAGAACCTTTTATGTAATTTTCATTTGCTTTCTTGTCTTAAACAAATTATAGCTAGACAGTCAGTTTGTTTTATGTATTTATGGGAAAAATTTACTGAAAACATACACGTATAGATTACTGGAATAAGGTAGATGTTTTTTGGAGTCAAATTAGCAGAGGAAGGAAGCAAAAAACCATTAACAAGCGGTGAGGTGTCAGCGGTTGTTTTGAGCTCTTCTGAGGTTGGTGGTGAGAGGGCAGAGTTGGTAGGTGGGATTCCGGATGCGGCTCGGCAGAATGCGTATATTGATGGAAGGGTTTCGTTCTGGTTTTTACATTCAGTTTTTTGTTCGGGAGCTTGTAATTTGAAGTCGGTTTTGGATTTTCCTGGTGTGGTAAGGGAGAAGTTGGCTAAGGAAGTGTCTTTGGGTAGGATGGTGGATCCCTTTGTTCAGCGCCTTCTTGTTAATTTAAGGTTGTCGTCTTTGGGCGTGGTCCCTAAAAAAGAGGTTGGGAAGCATAGGTTGATTCATCACCTATCGTACCCGAGGGGTTTATCGGTCAATGACGATATTAATGGTGAGTGGTTTTCTATCTCTTATGCATCATTCGACCAGGCTGTCGAGTTGGTTAGGAGAGTAGGGCCGACCGCTCTTATGGCTAAGGCGTATATTGAATTGGCTTTTCGTTTGTTGCCAATTCATCCTGAGTGTCATCATTTACTTGGTTGTTGTTTTGAGGGTCAGATTTATGTTTACCCATGGGTTGTTCTATCTCTTGTTCTCATTTTGAGAAGTTTAGTTCATTTATTGAGTGGGTGGTCAAGGTGGAATCTGGGAGTCAGTTTATGGTGCATCTCGATGATTTTTTGTGTGTGGGTCTCAAGGCTCTGGGGAATGTGGTTATTTTTTGGGCAAATGTTGGTTTGTGGGTACGGTTATCCTGGGGCACAATCAACTATGTGCCTGTCATGTACAGCCATCAGTCTCCATTTGGGATTGTTTCTCTAATCTGCTTGTTATGCAGGTGAAAATTGGTCCATAACGCCAAAAGTCAATTAAACATTTGTGTGGGGTTTTTATTAATTAACAATTAAACCTCCTGGTTATATTGAACTGTAATGATTTCAGAAACCAGTAGTTAGATCTTGATAAATGGTCTCTTGAAAAAAATAAACCGCACTAGATTTTATTCTCTTTGCAATGCTATTAGCCCTTTAAGTGCAATGGGGGATGCCCACCTCACAACACAACAATACAAAAGTTGTAACATTTGTCCTAACTTAAACTAGTGTAGAAAAAATGTCAGTGACCCAACTTGCTTACTTTATACAACGCATACAACGTGTAATAGGCTGTTTGGAATGCATATTAATTCAATTTTTTATTTTAGATATAGATGTTTGCAGGTGATGAGACGTACACTATGGAGCCTTCATAAGAAGGAAGAGATGCTTATACGAGTGTGGCATAGATTGTTATAATGTCGAATCACTGTATATCTTTGTATAGTTACAACAACTATAATGTGTGTGTTGGATGTGTCTCTTAATTCATTCTGCCTGGTACTAAAAACATAAAAAATAACTTTAAGCTATCCTTGATTAGATTTAACCATCCAAGGTCCATCA
This sequence comes from Spea hammondii, assembly GCA_029215755.1. Lineage (NCBI taxonomy): Eukaryota > Metazoa > Chordata > Amphibia > Anura > Pelobatidae > Spea > Spea hammondii. The sequence goes on from JARDYJ010000001.1 coordinate 162,863,668, forward strand.
AGCATTTGAATGGGTAAGAAGCTAGAGGTTCCTAAATGAAATAACCCAGCTATACAGAGCAGGCTTTGTTGCTGCAACATGCAGGATGTACCAGCTGCTTTTTCTTATCAAACGCCTCCTGAATACACTCAATACACTTTTGTAACTCACATAAGTTGGGTCACTGTTTCGTTTTTGCTCCCTTTCCATTTCTCGTACATGTGATTAGATTAGAAATGAGTGCATAATATTATTCTTCAATATAGTGTGAATTGCTGCTTTATTAATTTTGAGGGTGACAGCAAGGGCAGGCTGGCAGTTTTTTGGACCAGGATGCAAATAAATCTTACTAGCCGATATATTCATCCAGCAGTAGCAGCAACCCTTGTTCTCCTCACTATTTATAGACACAGACATAAACATCTACAAGATCCCTTGCCTAGAAGGAAAACCATAGTACTATGGGGTTCGGCAAAACTTTATTCCCACCAAAAGTCAGTGGTTAACTTATCTGTGTTTTAGGAAATTATATGCTTTTAATCCAGATGTAACACATGGAACCTAAACGTTATATACAAGGTTAATTGTTTTTTGTGGCATATTTGAATGCATTTCTTATTTATATGCACCCCTTTTATTTCGAAGTATCATGTGTTCAGATCCCACCATAAACATAATGTTTGTGCAGTTACTACCATTAGGGCTGATGGGGACTATATGCTCAAAAAACCCATCATCATGATCCAACCACTGAATGAAAGTGATGCTAAGAAGCAAGGTACTGTGTAGTCAGAACTTGATGATGAGAAAGGCTTGGTCTCTATACACAGCTATATTGGTGTAAGACCTGTAATGAAAAGAGATATGGTCAGGTTCGAGAACATGAACAGTAGTAGAGACCAGGGACAGCTTTGTCTTGTGCCATTATAGATAGCAAAAGGTCTAGAGAGGAAACTCAAGTTCAGGACCGTATCTGAAGGAGCAAATGACAGCAGAGACAAATTCAAGGGTAGAGCAATGTTTGTACTTTACAGCATATAGAGATAGCAGGGCTCCTGGGAAACGTGGAACATTTAGCTAACGCTTACGTTTTCATTTTCTAAAGTTGTCAGGCGCATGCCTGGACAAAACTTGCTCGAACACACAAAAGCAATGACAGAATGTAAGCGTTATCCTATTAGCAAAAAGTTTGGACAAAAGATAATTTCAGTATTGAGAAACAAAATGAGCCTAAAATGATAGCTCGTATCAGAGGATATACATAGGGTAACTGCTGTAGCTGAGAGAACCTCTGCTGGAAAAGCTTTCTCAATGTTACAGTTGTTACACAAGTTTGATAGGTAATTAGGCAGCTGCACTTTAAAAATGTTGTCATAAGAATTTGAAAAGACATCAAGCAATGGAGGTGCTCATTATGGCTTGTAATAAGTCTTCCTTTGGCAGATGAAATGCTAAGCTCTCCTCAGTTGAGGCAGGCAGACCTTCTCAAGAAAGCTGGCAATGTCAGCAGTTGTTGGTTGGTATATGTCTTGGTTATATTTAAGATTAAACAAGAATTTGTAATAACCCTGCCACGGAATCTTCTTTTCCTCCTTAGTCCAGACCTTGAATCCCCCAACAAAAAAGAAGATGCTTACGTTTAAGCCTGGCCTCTCTTTGGTAAGTATAGTATCTCACTAGCCTGTGGGAATTTGGTAAGTATAGTATATCACTAGCCAGTAGAGAATTTGTGAGGTCGGGCACTGTTGTTAGACAAGAAGGCCTGGCTCGCAATCTTTGTTCCAGTTCATGCCAAAGGTGTGGGATGAGCTTGAGGTCGGAGCTCTGTGCTTCCACACCAAACTCATCCAAACATGTCTTTATGGACCTTGCTTTGCAAACTGGGACACAGTCATGCTGGGTTAGATAAGGGCCTTCCCCAAACTGTTCCCACAACCTTGGAAGCATAGCATTGTCCAAAATTTTTTGGTATGCTGAAGAGGACATACCAAGACATTTTGGACAATGCGATGCTATGCAAACACACCACCACTGGACTCTGGAGCAACAGAAAGTTGTTATCTGGAGTCATGAATCACACTTCAAGAAATAGCTGTACAATCTCGTTAAAACATCAGACTTACACACTGCTTTATAAGTTTTATCTATCTTATCAATCTGTCTACCTAACAGAATAGTACATTTTTAATATGCAGAGCCATATTAACCTTCAGGGGGGGACAGTTATATTTTTTTCTGTATATTATTGACCGTAAGTTTATTGCAGCCACAATCAATGAATGTAATAGAGCAGCATGCCTATAAAGTATTATTGCATTTGAAAATTATTCATAAGGAACAATGTGATATGGCTTTGTGGGTGCTATGCAGCCATGCTGTGCACTCAAATCTAATATATATATATATATATATATATATATATATATATATAGTCAAATTCTGATTCTGTAATAGGTTTTATTGGTCTTCGAATATATTTTAAAGCCGAGGTGGAAATTATAAATCTTTAGCTTAAACATAAAACAAAATGAAAAATATAATAGACACTTTCCAAGCATGTCAATGAGTTATATTGCTATTCTGAATTTTCTTGAAAAGGAATGGGATCTTCCCTTGCGGATTTCACTATTCATTCATGTAATGTAAATATTTTCTTTATTTCTAAGGAGGAAATTGGCAGGCATTTTTGTTGTTAGAATACCATAGGGAATTCTCTTTTCTTCACAGCTGTCTCCTACTGTTTATCTTTGTCAGCCTATTGAGTAAACTATGCTTTTGTTGTTTGCACTAAATGCACTTACTTACAATGACCCGACTCTTTGCTTTTCTTTCTAACAAGAAATGTTGTCAGACAGTTAAATTTTGTACATGTGAAGTCTGCTAATATAGACAAAAAGGGCTACATCTATAAAGCAATGAGAAACAATTGCAGTTGTACTTACTCTCCACTCCCTATAATATTTGTCTATTATAGATTGGAAGGAACTACCACTTAGTTTATAAAATGTCCACATCTACTGATGCTCTCCATATTTTTAATTTTACATTTTGGTGCGATGATCTGCTGTGATTTGGAAAATGATCCTCTATAAATCTTCTGATTTTTGTATAATTTCACAACTCTCTTTGGAATTTTTGGGGAGTCGCATGAATTTACATTGCTCAAATTGACTGCATGTTTGTTTCTTTTTAACAAATTATGATTTCTAGCTCTTTTTATAGAGTATTTTCACTTTCAACAATTCTACCCAGGTAACTAATTTTTTTTTTTAAATGATGCTAGATATATAATCTTTTTTGTGGTACATATTAACTTATCAATACAAAAGCCCCTTCCATCAATAGACTGCATGAAATGCCTTGGGCTTGGCTTTGGGTTTGGTTTTGGGTTGAGTTTAGCGTTCCTGTGTATCATTTTCTTTTATCATTTACCGCATGGTATTATCCAATGTGTCATTACACGTAGAGAGCACAGATGCCTTAAGTTTATTGGGAGAAACTTCACATTGGAAACATCAGGCGTATGAAAAAAAAATACAGAGGAAAGATTATGGTGTGGACACCACTAAACTGATTTAAAGTAAATCAATATTTCAAATAATTTTACTGTGGATTGCTGTTGGGGAGGACTCTGTGGGTAGGATGGAAACCAGCAATCTCTTTCTAAATAGCTCACAACGAAGAAAATGAAAGTCAATTTGTGAGAGGTCTTTGTCTCATCTAGCACAGACCTTACAATTCAGGACCCCCATGCAAAGTCCAGTGCCAAGATATTTACGTCAAAATAAAAGGCTATTTCAAGCGGGAATATGGCAGGGTCACGTGGCCCCACAATGAAAGTGCAGCTGCTCGCACACAATCTGTGAGAAAGAGGTCTATGGGAAGGTAAAGTGGTAAGGTGAGGGAGGGGAAAACACTTGAGAGAGTGGGAGAGTGAGAAAAAGGGTAAGGGAGTGAGTATGTGTGCATGCATGTATGTTACAGTAAATGTGAATGTATTAGAGCAGTGGTTCTCAACCTTCCTAATGCCGCGACGCTTTAATACAGTTCCTCATGTTGTGGTGACCCCCAACCATAAAATTATGTAATTGTATATTGTGAAATATGTGTTTTCCGATGGTCTTAGGCGACCCCTGTGAAAGGGTCGTTCAACCCCCAAAGGGGTCGCGACCCACAGGTTGAGAACCGTTGTATTAGAGGGAGTGGGAGCATGACTGTGTTTGTGTGAGTGTGTTGCATTAGCCTTGTTAGTTGTATGTCTGTGTGTATTAGCATGAGTGTGTCTAAATGTGTCTGAGTGTGTATACATATATGTTAGTGTGAGACTGTGTTAAATGTGTGCCAGTGTGTATGTTATTAAAGGGTTGAGCAAGGGGCCAATGAAATAAAGTAGTTATGCTGGTTTATTACATTTGGGTTTCAATAATATCAGCAGTGGAAACTACTTTGGGTTTTATTAGTTATTTGATTGAAATGAAAAACAAAACATACATCAGAGAAGTGATCTATGTTTCCAAAGCTTTCAATGCAGTTACACACACAAGGCCAATGTAAAAACAAAATAATATTGACCTCGTACAGAAAACTTGGCTTCGCATTAATGACGACAGTTCCTAAATGTTCTGTCCATGAACCACTACCTAATAATGAAGCTAATAAATATTAAACACAAGGATACATTGCATGTAGCGTCAAGAAAACAAATGTAAGTTTGTAGCAAATTGTGGACAAACAATTAGTATGTATAACTCTACTCGATCTATTCATAAAGAATTTGAGTGTTCAGTAAAGTTGGAACTTAACTTGACTGACCAGGCTTAACATACCCTCACATGCTAACACCCACAAAATAATGTATTTGCTCACTTAGATTCAATTTTTTGACATGTGCATGCGAGTGGAGGTAAGGGTATAGAAATTAAATTAAAACTTGCATGTCTCCACCTGAAACTCGTAAAATGTGTTTAAAAAGATTATTAAATATCTCATTTGGCTTTATTGAATCTGGAAGTTGAATCTGCAATCTGCAAGTTTTGTTTTGTTAATTTCTGCAAACTTGCATTTTTAGCCAACTCGCATGCACTCAATGCTTACTGAGCTTTCTGCTAACATGTTTTTTTGTCATAAAGTAGAATTCAGTATTTTGATTGACCATCACACATGTTTAAACCTAGAATGTTAAAACCCGACTCAAGGTCACAATAGATGTATTAAGAATGCCAGAAAACATAGGATGAAATGGCTGAATGTATCATTGTACAGTGGTGCTTGTTCCCTGTCCCAAGGGAGATATATTCAAAACCATTTGGCCAACATCTGTTTTAGTTATTATCATCTTTTGTGAATAGATATATCCTGTAGTCACTGACAAATGGGGGTTTATGCCATAGAAACACTGTAGGATCAAGGAACAGAAAATTCTTTCAGAAAAAAATTGCAAGGATATTCCAGATATTTTCAGTCTTCTGGCTGTCTTTTTTCTTCAAGTGACAAGTAGCTTCAGAGTGAGGTCTCACTGGGGTAATGTGTGAAAGCAGCCCTGCTGTCTATTTTTCTTTCTATACTGGCCTGGATTGGTTGGCATGAGCCACGTTACTGAGGGAAGATCGAGTTATTGGGCAAATGAAGCCCCTGGTGTGCTACTTACACAATGTGCTGTTTAGAGAGATCTCTCTTCTAATAGGCCCATTTATACAACAAATATATATGCTTTGGTGGTACAGCCACATGGTATGTTGTAACTGGCCCCACGCATCCTTTTGAGGCGGAGCACCAGGATATGACATCATATTGGCTCCCAGTACAAAAGACATTCACAAAAGAAGGAAGGTAGATCCTGAGGGTTGGCTGTGGCTGCAGCCCTGGATCAGGCCTAATCAAAAAACTTTGCACATTTTTGTTGCATAGTATGTGACAAAATTGTTAACTTAATAAATAGATCACTGGTGAAAACTTGCTTTTATTCATGTGGTAGTTAGTTTATACATTGGTGCAGATGTAAATTATATCACAATTGTGTTACAGACAAATGTGTATACATAACCCTTATCTTTTAATTATTATTATTATTATTATTATTATTACACAAATTGCACTAAATATCCAGACACATTCCCGTAATTTGTTTTATTTCATAAACTGGTGAATATCTAGTTTAGACATTTAATACATATGTTTTTATGTCAAATTACAAACTTTTTTTTAATGCCAAGCTTGATGCACTGCCAGTGTCCATTCTGCAAGCCATTGAAAGATAGTTTTGTTCCCCTTTATATTAGGACTGTTGGCCTCTATCATATTTACCTGGAGTATCATGGGAGGCAAACTTCTAAAGTGGTAGCATACACCAAGATGTTAAGCCACAAAAAATGTGCTTCAGCCGCTTGAGTCACCCAACCAAACTAATAACAAGTGTTTTAAATTGGAGGAATTGTTACAGAATGGCTTGAAGAGCACAGAAGGTCCACATGGCTACTTTTTCAATCACGAGAAGGTATGCAATGAATGCTAGCAAGTTTAGTTCACCTGGAAAGTTTCATCGCACGGGAGGTATGAATTGCAGAACACAGACTGTTTCAATAAAGGGCAAAAATTTGGGCAATTGGAGTCATGTAAAATATTTGCAGCAGTTTTGTTGTTTGTAGTTTTGTAGAGTACACACTCCAAAGGGGCTGTTTTTGGTCATTTAAATCATGAGAAAACAAATCACTGCACAAGAATTTAAAAATCACCAAAAATAAAACAATCACATGGTGACAATTTGAATAAAAATATGTATCTCCCAGTCGAAAGATAAATTTGACATGGGATCATTTTAACGCCCTAATTATTTTTACTTACTCAAAGCATGAGCTCTAATTTCCATTAGGTTTCAACTCATGTTTATTTGCTTATAATATGAATTTATGCAGATCTGTTCATCCTAAGGACATATATTTCAAATGTATTATATGGGGTAAAAAGAAACCACCAATTCTCCTAGGCCTGCCAACCTAAGTACATCTATATAGAACAATATAATCGGAATAGCCAGTTTTAAACATTGTGCAGATCTCTCCAGGGATATGACTCTATCCAATCATCACTAAAATTTACAGTTTTACATGCCATCAAAATGGACGTCACAGTAAAATAACAACAAATCCAGTCCTGTCACTTTTACCGTATCCAGTGTTTTACCGTTCCACGCACTACATAAAGCCTTATAACTGTGTTTGCATTAAAATATGCAATATGTGGAAAGGTACTTTCATTTTCTTTTCTCATTGTCTGCATCATCAGGGAAGACACAAAGCCACATGCTGGATATACTCTGCCACATGCAACGCTTTTATACTTTTGAAGCGCGCGGCTGTGCGTATCCAGCCGTCGGGATCTGCCGAACAATAAAAGTTCGCTGTAGGCGCTTGAAGGCCTATCCAGGCTTACACATGATTTTTCAAATAAACTTAAATTGATTAGAGAAGCAGATCTCAATTTCCTTCAGAAAACAATTACACTACTTGCCCATCAAAAAACACAAACTCATTGATAATTTACTGAATTTAATTATGCTAAAAGTTGCCACAGTGACAGCTCCCTTTTAACAAAGTTCTGTTCTGGGGTCTTCAATTATGATATTTTTTTAGCCTCATCATCAATGGTTATGTTTACTCTTTCTAATTCTGATTTTCACCTAATTTTAATTCTATAAGCAAAGTACCGTAATATTTAATTCTTGAAAAACAAATTGTATTTCCAGAATTGGACATCTATCCAAAGAGAGATCTGGCTTAGCACCCAGTCAAAGAAAATAGTCATGGAACATATTTACTAGAAGGGATAGTTGTCTATAACTCTTTTCCTCCTCTGCTATATTATAAATTATCCCAGATTTCCCACCATTATATTTTCATATATTCCCACTGTTCATTTATTACTTATCCGTTGTATCTGCTTGTCATCATCACGTCCACCCCATAAGTGACAGTTCTCACAATTATACTTCTTATAGCTCTGATTTCCTTTCTCTCTCTGCATGGGGCATTTCCCCTTCGGGGCTGTGAGTGTTTGATGACTTATAAGGTATCAGCTGAAATTTCATTACATCAGATGCTCGGAACGATGAGCCACAAGCGCTCTTGTAGCAAATAAGAGAAACGGCAGCCATTGTTCTGTATTACCGTCTTGATTTAACATTTAAGCAGTTCAAGTTTGTTTGGGTTGAATCAGTGCCAACCTCAGCTGATGTCTGGAACTGATTTCACCACAAAACTCCTTAGCATGTTTCGTTTGGCTGCATTCACTCAATAAATGCCGTAGCCGATAATATTCCTTACAGCCCATGTCCATGTCATTGCTATGATTTATCTGATAAGATATTAAATATATTTGATTTTAGTAATACTCAAAAACTTTATATATTTATGTTCTTCTGATTAATTGGGGTTTTTTTTTTAGATGTGACTATACTTATTTATACAATTGCTGGTGTTACATTTAGCTTTATTTCTAACTTATACCTTAGGAATTATGCCAGTAACATTAAATAAATAGTCCCTGATCCAGAAGAAATGCAACACTTGGATATAGTTCAAATTAGGATGTGTATATAAACTTATAGAATTTCTCCTTTTTACAGTAGGACTCTACTTTTACATCTATTGCCAGCACACATGCACACTTTGACCAGAGGTGATAGCACAAAATCCTGTTGCTGGATTCCTAATCAACATGAAAATACGTAAGTGAATAAATACTTATGCCCAATGACATATATGGTAATGATAAGTCTATGTATATATATACAAATGAAATCCCTATGGGTTGGACTATCATAGTAGCCCTATAAAAATCCAAAATATCCTTTGGTACATACATTCATCAAAAGATGTCTGCAGTCTGAGAGTTGAATGATACAGCAAAACATGCCAAAAATAAATAATGTAGCATGTCAAAATAAGTCAAGATACTTCTTTGTGGTTGACATGGTTATTAGCTTTTAAAGACTTTTTTCTTGGTCCACATGTGTTAGGTTGGAGTTGCTGTGCTGTATATATCTGGGATTAGTCCAGTCTACTATTGGTCCAGTCTACTATTCATATTGTTGATATTTCTGGCATATTGGTTGTAAGTCCTTTAGACTACAACCTGACTCTTGAATTTAGTGTCTTGGCAGCACTATACTTTGCTTTATTGGATGTAGCCAGAGTGTACCTAAAGGTGAGCGAGACGGGCAGTCCACCCCGGGTGCCACTCGTCAGGGGGGTGCCCGGTGGCCTGACTAACGCAGGCCCGCAGCTTACTGCTGTAGCGCCCAGCACAGGCTGATTAGGGGGATCAGAGGTGGCCCAGGCAGGCTGAATAGGGGGCAGAAGTGGCACAGGCAGGCTGAGTAGGGGGCAGACGTGGCCCAGGCAGGTGTTTCAGGGGCAGACTGGGGGGTGCCACATACAGGATCTGCCCCGGGTGCCAGATACTCTAGGTATCCCCTGGATGTAGACTTTTCTACTAGAGAAGTCATTATAGATTTACGTTATGAGTTCTATATCATTTAATTAACCTGTTATTTCTCTACTTTAGAGTAATTGCAACTGGTATGGATTACAGGCTTTTTGTTATAACTATACACATATTAGATATGCAACAGACATTTTTTTTGCCACTATTTACCAATAAACATGTTTTTTTTATATACTGTTATTCTTGTTCTTAAAATGTATGTATTTTTGCCTGTCTGCTTCTTATTCTTATTTTATATGTTGTACTTGATTTTATTATTGTAATCTACAGCCAGTATGTTTTCTATTATGTTCCCTGAAACTGCTGTTCCCTACATTGAGTAATTATATTTAATTTGACTTGATGCCCAGGCTACACACACAGTGCTAGTGCAACAGCATAGAGACTATAGATAGTATGGGCACGAATATATGAGAGCTTTTGAATTTTGTTTCTATTTTTGATCACTAAACCCCAACCCTTTATATTATCGACATCTGGACCTATCTGTTTACGTCTTTCACTTTTTTCAGATTTTTTGTTAGCTATATCAAATAAAGTTTTACTTTTATATATGAGCTACCCCATTCATTTTTGGGGGGTTTTTGAGTTTCAGTTAAGGTTCATGACCTGGAGCAGCTAATTATAGGTCTGTCTTTAGTTGATTAACTTCCCGAGATTTTGCAAGACATCCATTGCTATAGGAGTCAGGAATACCATGTGTCTAAAGTTTCTGTGGGGCCACATGTGCTGCCTTTTGAAATTTGCGTGTTATCAGATAACTCTTGATATTTCAAAAGTCAGTAAAAACAGCTGTTTGAAGCATAATTAACCTACTTTATACTAAGCCATACATCCTTAGTGCTGCACTTTGGTATCCAAATACTTCTGCCCTCCTTTGCAAGAGCCCAGGACATTTAGAGTACTTCACAACAATTACACAAAAAATGAATGTGTCAAAACTGCAAAAAATTGGCCTAGTTCCAGATGACCTATTACAACGTTTGTGTTTTGAAATGGGAACCTGGTACAGTAGCAAGGCATGCACCTACAAGAGCGCGGGCCTCGTGTTACAGGAGAAGTAATGTGGTGGCTGATTTTCTTCCTATACATTGTGTAGTCCCCTGATGCTCAAAAGCCAAAGAAACATTTTTTAAAACCACTGTGGACACAGAATACTCTCTGCTAATAATTCTGAAGCTAGTGGTTTTGTTATGGGGACTAAGGAGGATGAGACATCATGAATGACATCATTTTCCTTTAAAGAGGCCACTTCACGGCACCAGGTCATGTGGCAGCCTTTGGGGTGGACACACGTGTCATGTACAGAGACCTTGCTGACCACTGCCTCATCAGTCTCCCAGATTGTGAGGATTGTTGCATGCTTCATGAAATCATGCAAACCAGGATTGGACACCTAGTCTTACCTGGCGATGCATGTCCGTCAGAGGTTGAGCTCTAAGATATGAATGGTGTCTGCATATAAGTTATATGGTTGTTAAGTCTGACCAAACATGGGCAGAAACACAGAATAAATGTCATAAGATTAATAAAAACAGTGATTCATTGTATTTTTAAAGTGTCAGTCCCAATGTTGAAATCCAGGCACCATGGGGACACACAATTGTCATTACCTTGTCACTTTTGGTGGGTTTTCATGGCAATGAAAGGCTGTTTAAAACCTAGAAGCCACATCTGGCAGCCAGATACACTTTCTTGCATAATTGGAAAAATGACCTTGACATTACCTTATAGGTTTTATAGGGATAAAGGTACCATCTGTAGATAATCTTTATGTTGACTTTTTTGGTCATGCCTATCAGACATTTGGAAAAACTTAAAAAGCTTCCCTCTTACAAACAGTTCTTCTATGCCTCCCTCTCCAATGGGGGATCCAGTTTGAAATACATTTTTAAAAAAGTGCAATATGAGGACATATAAAACACAAAAATGTGCCAAAGCAGCCTTTTTAGGCTGTTGTCTTAAAAATCCCTGCACTGTACACATGGGGCTAGTGACAGGTAAAAATAAAAAGTGCTTGGAGGGGTCCAAGGTGCTTGGGCAAGCTGATGACAAAAAAGTGGTATGTGTAGCCCGCACACTTCTCTTTATAGTGACATGTGCCCAGACCAAGCTTCAATCAGCCCCAGGGCTTCAAGCTGTTTCATTAAGACCAGAGGACCAAGCTTTCCCTCTCTCACTGGTATTTACTTGATCCTAGCCAAAAGGGGGCAGGAGTGAGAGATGCCCCAGGCTTCATATCTTGAGGAGCCACACTAGAGCCGCTCAGAGCCATTGCCCCTGCTTCCCTCCACTTTGGAAACTGAATGCGACATCAGCCCAGGTGCAACCTCTGGCTTTTCCTCAAGTACCAAAATCTCTATGTGACAGGGCCAGGTTAACTGGAGTTGCCCCGGACCTCCTGTCCCCGGACAGAGGCAGACATTTTAGTGGAACTCATTTTTTAAGATTTGTGTGCAAATATTTTATAAGGTGTTAAGTTATAACCTGACCCAGAGACTGAATGTGGCTGCAGCTCCAGCGCTTCAAAGGGACAACATGCAACCTGGCCGGAGCTCTTAATCGGCCAGCACAGCCCTGTTTGCCCAGACGGCAGCCTCACTACGGGGGAATAACACAGATGGGAAAACCCATTGTATCACTTAATCCCCTCACCTGATCCATTGCCTTTGTACTCCCTGAACTGATGGGATTTGGGGGTGGGTTCTGTGTACATTGAGAACGTCTGTTAAAGGAATGTTAATAGAATTAAGGCTCTATATAAGTTCTATGTGTTATTTCACTACACAATGGTGGTCTGACTGATCCTTGGATAGCAGAAGCTATCTGTATGAGGGTAATGACTAGTGATTCCTCAGCCCTCAAGCAGGGGTACCCAGCCTTGGGTACGGTGACCCTGTAACACTCTGGTTACATAATTGTATACCAGACGAAGTCTTTGTAAAAGTAGCAACACAATAGCAATAATACAGGGATCAATTCTGCTTGGTTTTGAACTATTGCAACAATTATGAATTTAAGTTTTTATGTACTCAGATATAACAACAGCCATTGTAATCAATCATTGCAAAATTTGCTTCACTAAAATAATGAATTCACGTCTTTCTTAGATTAAGACCAGACTATCAAAATACATTGCACATGATCAATAACAATATCCTTCTGTAACCTTTAGCTATATGTTGAGTGTATAAGTATTGATTGGTAACCAATTCACAGTATGATTCTAACTGCAAAAAAACATAAAAAGCATTGGGGGAAATAGCTATGTAATTACTCTATATGTTAAAGTTTAGGTCTGTGAATGTTTTGTGGGTACTTACTGAGTAAATAAAAACAGGTGTATAGCATTTCTAGTAATTTCTTACAAATATGGAGTGAAAAACGGACATGGAATGCAAACTACCTTTATATTAATGAAGGACCTTTTTAATCTAACCATTAGACAGAAAGGTATCTAATATCATGTTCTTTTTAATTGTAGAGTATTTAACCCCTTGACTGCTAACGACGGCATGGTGCCGTAGCTAGCAGTCCCAGTCAGGTGCTAACGACGGCACCATGCCGTCGCTAGCACTCTCCTACCTTTATGGAGGTCTGTGGACCCCCATCACCCCCTACCCCGGCGATCTGCCCCTCACACTGAAGGGCATCACCGGGGCCACCCGATCCGGCCTGTGACGGCACGCGCAATGACGCGATGACGTCACTGCGCAACTTTATTAATAACTGACAATTGTCAGTTAAAGCGATATGGGGGCATGCTGCTTAGATGCCTGTATCTCAGACATCTAAGCAGCTACAGACCCCCAACATATACCATTGGAAAGGTAATCGCTTGTGAAAAAAGAATAAAAAATATTAAGTAAAAAAAATAAAAATGTTAAAAAAAAGTAAAAAAAATGATTTGGGGGTTTCTAAAGGCAGATAAATAAAGATCAAAATTGCCTAGAGACCCCCAAATTAAATTATCTAAACATAAACTAGCTTAACTTAAAAAAAAAAAAAAAAAGTTTAAGTATTCTAGCTAAATAATCACTGTGGTAGCCAATGTTACCACATTAATCATATAGCTATGAAAAGTCACATTCCCTTTTTAAAAATGGCCGATACTAAATTTTAACCCCATGATCCCTTTGATCATGGGGTTACATTTAGCCAATGGTAGAGGGAGACAATTTTTGAAATCCTGATGAACTGCAAATATTATTAAAATCAGCCATTTAGCCTGTGCGGTACGTGAGTAACCATCTCATCCCTGGAGCTCCTTGCATTTTTACTGCAAAACTTATTTTTGCTGTAAAAGTGATTTTTTTTTTCTCCCTTTACCATAATTTCTTTGGGATTGTAAGGGGAAAGAATGGTGTGTGCGTCTGTGAGTGAATGTATGGAAAGTATGGTGTGTGCTTCTGCGAGTGAATGGAGATATGAAAGGCGTGTGAATGGTCAGTAATTAGGGTTGAAGCCTTGACGTGGCATTACTGCTCACGTAAGAAGTTAAATTATGGCACAAAAAGTACATATTTGCAAAAACTACACCCCTTGGCGCATCAAATGAAGGGCTGCATGTGTTTCTAGTACAAACCTGGAGTGCGCAAGACACAAATGAACATGTCGCTATGGTTAGAAAAAACATTTTCTAGCCAAAGCGACACATTCCATCATTATTTGTGCACTCAACTTTTGTCCTAGAAATACGTGTAACCCCTCATTTGAAGCGCCAAGGGGTGTAGTTTCTTGAAATGTATACTTTATGTACCCTAATTTAACTTCCCAGATGTCTAGACCACTTTAACTTCAGATATGGCAGATTGGAGAATCTTGTCAAAAATTGTCTTAAAACATTTAGGGGTGATGCCTGCATTTAGACAGCTCTAGACAGCTGGGAAGTTAAATTATGGTACATAAAGTATACATTTTCAGAAACTACACCCCTTGGCGCATCAAATGAGGGGCTGCATGTATTCGTAGCACAAGACTGGAGTGCGCAAGACATAAATGAACTTGGCGCTTTTAACTTATTTTTTTTTTTATTTTTATAAGTGTGATATTCACTTATTTGTTGTGCACGTCAGATTTGTGATACAAATACAAATAAGACCTCATTTGCTGCGGCTGGGTGTAGTTTCTAAAAATATATAGTTTTGTTGGCATATTTTAACATCCCAGGCAGCTAGAGCTGTTTAATTGACGCCAGCCATGCATTAAATGCAAAGATAGTCTAATAAATTTAACTTTTAGCAATAAAATATTAGAAAAACACAGTCTACTGTTCTCAATTTCTGTTTATTTTAGACCGGTTACCTACTACAAATATTTAGCAGCACAGTTTTTGATATTAGAGTTTAGAAAAATAAAATTACAAACTAGTTTTTATTGAGTCGGAAGTGAAAAATTACACTTTTTTCCCATTTTTGGCTATATTTGGCAAACCTGATGAGACATACACATATAAAAATGGTATATTTGGAATCTGCTGGGTGTGCTGAAAAAAACAATATATGGTTTGTATAGTTTATTCCCAAGAAATGTACTTATAAACGCGTTTAAACGTGAGATGCACCAAAATGCCGAAAACCAGCTTAGCACCAGGGTGGCAAATGGTTTAGCAGCCAAGGACATGATACCCAATGTCCATCAATCTGTCTCCACATAATTATTTTTATTTAAGGAAGTCTTCAATCTTTAAGTTAGTAGCAATGTTAGAGGGACTTGTTGAATACGTTGTCAGTGAGCTATGTATTAAAGAAGTCGGAATTTCACGTATTGTAGGGATTTGCTTTTTTAGACAACCTAACATATAAAAGATTCTTAATTTATAGAACATATTTTTGCTACAAATGTTTTATATTTGTAAGATGTAGGTGATGTTATAGCAATATGCAGCTTATTTGCTTTCTTTATGACATAGTCCTATTTTCAATAAAAACTGGGCCTTAAAATGGCCTGGGTCACTTTACTAGGGGCAAGTCTTCTATTGATGCCCCAAATCACTCTATCCCTCTTTCCCCTGGTGGTGGTGGCATATAAGTTGAACAATCTCCCAGCATTAGTATGTTTCTAGATAAGAAAATGTGCTTAGAAAGTCACATAAAAATGTTATAAAAAAGATGAAGCTATGTAAATTTAAACAAAATGGCGGTGCCAATCAATATTATTGCTATTCAATCAAGGACTAGCTCTGGATACAGCTCACTATAAGGAGGGAAGGTCAATGTAAACTTTTTCAAATCTCGACATCAATAAAGACAAACAGTGTCTAGCTTCACAGAACATGGCTGGCACAAGTAGGCAAAATATGGGGATGTTTTGGGCCTTAAAATATATGTATACATCTGATAGCTATTAAATTCCAGAACAATAAAATCAACTTCTAAATGTCGTTCATACCAACACACCATAAATAATACTTGTTAGCTACTTATCCATGTAGGATATGGAAAGCTGGGTGTATGTTATTGGCTGAGCCTGTTTTTAATATTAGAGTTCATGGACATCCTCCACATAGTTCATAAGTGAATTAGCTTGGCAAATTAAATTAAGGCATATTAGATTTCCTAGAAATCAACCTGGCCTGGTCCCTGATGGGCGACTATTGATAGGATTTAGGTAACGCTATTTAAATTGATTTAAGACAACATTTTCCCTGTTTTATCTCTCCAGACATGTTCTTTAACTTGTAAGGTATTTGTGGTTTTGTTTCTTGTCCTGTAAATCAGGACATTTAGGATATGTAATTATTTTGTGTCCACTTCCTCTCTGAACATTTCGGATAGAGGTAAACATGATACATGCTCTTATGGCTTGTGTCTGTCTCTAATAACATGGGTTGCATTATTGAATTACCTGTGAGATGCCTTAACCAATGCTTGATAAAGATATGAATACATTGCTTACTTTATATTTGGTGCTAGATATTTTATATGGATTTTCTGAAAATATCATATGTGGATATAGCAAATGAATTCTGAACTTAGAAATACAGAATGAACATATTCAACAATGTGAACTCCATATTATCTTCCCAATAGTGTGCTAAAGTGGGAACTTTGGAAAATACTAGTCATATCTCCCAACATTTCAAATGGCTATTTTTATATTCATTAGTAGGGAGCCAGAATCCTCCGATACACTCATACCTAGCGAACACAGAGGAACTGTAGGGGAGGAAAGAGTGACACAGGGATATAGGCCTCAAAGAGGGACTTTACCTCTTGGAATATATTCTGGGTCCACTCTTCCAATTTTGGGGACCTTGCACATATGTATAACTAGGGTTGCAATATCAGCCATTTTATGAAGGGCACATATAGATTTCACACATAAAGTGCTGTTCTGCAGTACAAGAGTAACTGATTACCTCCTTTAGAGTGCAGAGCGGTACTTCTGCTGGTCGGCAACATGAAATGTATATGTGTCCCTGGGCAGCCTGTTGAGGGTTTGATACTGCTGACTTCTAGAAAGTCTGAATTTGAACTTTTTTTAAAATGTATAAATTGTTCAGATTGGTGGAGATAGGGTTAGCATTGTGAAGGGTTGTGGCCATCTATGAATAGACAGGCCAAGGACAGAACCCAGTGCACAGTGAGCAGAGCTAGATGCCAGTCATGAGATTAAAGACTATTAAGCCACCATTTCATAACAAATAAACACAATGTGACAATTTCCGTGCATGCGTGAAAAGTACGCTAATTGATTTTGAGGGTAAAGAGGGCTGCTGAAGGGCTATAGCTTTTACCTCAGGTAAGATTTTTAACCAAATACCAAATACATATCAAAGTTCGTATATTCATTATTATTTTTTGTTCCTAATTTTAAAAAAATGATAATTAGAATTGTTATTGATAAAGCATCACTATTTTCTGCAGATCTGTAAAACCTAAAAAGTGAGGGCAGTTGAGACGTTGCAGTCAAAATAATATAAGTCTTTCTGACTTAAAATATGCATCTAATTTAACAATCATTTGTAAAAAAAATAATGTATTTTGTATGTTACCACAGTTTAAGCTCTCTTTGATAGGTAACCGGTTTTACTCACACATTAAACAACTTTTTGCGAGATGAGCTGTGTGTTTTGGATATGTCTGTAAAACTAGAAGCAGTCCGACTCATGAGTAAGCAGTGATGAAACCTTCTTTGAAGAATGATGTATGTCTTTCACGTACAATAAACATTTAACTAGATTTTACAAAAAAGGCACATCTGATTTGACTTTCCATGGCCACTTTCAAATGATAAATATATTTTCTGTCCTATAGTTTCAAAAAGAGTGAAAAGAATGTGGAATCTTTAAGTCTTATTCCCTCCTAAGGGTGACCCAGTTGTGATATCTAGTTCCAAGATGGATTCACAGAGGAGAGCTCTAGATAATCTATATCCCCATATTTTGCTGAAAGCTATTTTCTGATGGTATTTAATTTTTCTAGTATATACTTTTGACTGCACAGACCTACATACTTCTTCTCCCTCATCCTGGGCTTAGCCGGTATTCGATGGTCTCAAGGCAGCATACAGTTGACGGAACATGCAAGCATGTGCAACAAGGTTACAGACCTTGTTATCCTTCTCCTAGCGTTGTGGACAAATTGGAGATAGATCCTCAGATCTCCCCAAATGGCCTTATGGCTTCTATTGTAATGGCGCCAGTAAAGAGTGCGCCCATTTTAGTGCACCCCTGGCAGGGTAACTACAAAATGGGAGGTTCTTTTAGTTATGCCTCTAGGATTAGGTTTCGTAGTCTCTTATTATAAAATGATCTCTGGTAAAGTATAATCCAGAAACCATGAGATATTTCCTTTTCTGGGTTCTCTGCTGGGTCCTACTTCTGCTTTAGCTAGAGTTAGATATCATAAAGACCTGGGGCAGATTATCAAAGGAGGTTATTGCCTGGAGGTTAATTGGTGATATATGAGTTTTATAGAGCCCATAATCTTAAAAAATAAACCTCTACCCACCATTTGGTGAAAATCTCTTATTTAACATTGTCTCTAACCAGTCCATTCCAAATATATACACAAATGTGGTCCCCGTGGCCTTCCTATGCATCCATTGTTGGAAGAGGGATTTCTTAGCTGCAAACGATATGATATGGAGCCACCACAACACTCAAATCCTGTCGTAGGGGTCTTAAGATTGTGTATTCAGCTCTAGGTGTATATTTACTTCTTATAGATGCCCCCTTCCCTATGTTTTTATTGTGAAACTTACATTTAGATAGATTCTGTATTATTCTTGTGAGCATTACTTTCATTTTTGATGCCTACTATAAATTGTAGTCTACTACTGAGCATTGACAGGAAAGGTCACAGTAGATATGTTGTGAATTACATTTCACACAAATGATTTGGGTCTAGACCTTTGGAGCCTCTTAGCACCGACAGGTTTATGATTTCTTTTCATCTTTTTAGTTCTAGGAATAATTTTTACCTCCCTTCACTAATCAAGTTCTCATGTATATTTTATTACTAGCTTGCTATGTTTTAGCAGTTTATAAAATAAAAAATGTGTTATTTTATTAAAGTATTCTTAATAATCACATCGGTCAAGGTTTGCTATGGAACATGGAACATGAACATTAACATTTATAAATATGATTTTCATTTAATCTCTTGACACCATTTCACCATTCATTTTAAAACTGTGGGAAAAAATATAGGATCCATTATCCACTTACTCTACTTTTAATTTATGTAAGTTCGTTTGAGCAGGGCCCTCCTTACCTGATGTTTCCGTACGTTAAATTGTTTTACTATATATTACTTGTTATGTCCTGTTTACCCATTGTGAATATGATGGTGCTATATAAGACAATACATAATAATATTTGTTTTTATAAATACCAATCATGACTTATAAAGAATACAAAAACAAACACGTATCTATCTCTCTATCTCACCAGAGAGAGAGAGAGAGGATATATATATATATATATTTATATATATATATATATATATATATATATATATATGCTCTCTTCACTTTTTACTTTTTGTAATTTTCCTTGAAATGTTAAATTTTTTGCATTTTTTAATTTGTAATATTGTTACGAGGGATAAACTTTGTTTCATCCACTTGTCGCTCACTTGATCCCACAGTGCTGCAACTCTGCTTTCCTGATCACAGCATGTGCAATCAACAATTAGTTTTTACCTACGTTGTCAGTAATGGCACCACGGAAAGAAAATGCCTCATTCGTATGGCCATTCAAAGCACGATAACGCTTACGAGTGCCATTACGTTAGTTCTATCAGTTAGGAGTCAGTGACGCTGGCTCTTGCTGACAGAGGGGAGACTGGGCTTTCATCAAGCAGCCTGATCTCCCATGCTTTTGTAGCAACAGTGGAGGTGATAATAGTATGTCCTGCGACCTTAGGTTACTTTCTAGAATTATGAAAATGCCATAGACTTCCCTGTAAAACAGAATGGATATTGCCATGTTACTGGCAGAAAATAAAAAAATATTAACCAGCATTGTGATATTGAGTACTTATTGGCCAATGTTAATAGAGTAAAGGTATGTGTAAGAAACACATCTAATTTCAAGACCTGAGAAGCCCCTTTCTTGACGCAAACAAGCAAAAAGGACCATTTTTATACACACATATGTAATATATATATATATATAATTGTGAAATCTAATTTTGCTTTGTTTTTTTAAATGATTGAACTGAAAATTACCAGTTAAATATTAGGAACAAAATCCCAGACTGTACTGAAGCAATTTATCATGTTCAGGCCATCCGGTATCTGGGCATGTACATTACTACAATCTCAGGTTTGGTATTATTGGCGCAAAGTAGTTTACATATCTACTGTATTCACTAAGATCTATCAGTATCTCTCGGGTGTATATTTGTAAATCATGCTCTGCCAGCCTGTCATTTTCTTTAGAGCATCCAAAACAGATTTAAGTCCCACACTTAATGCACAAAGACAGCAGGGCATCAGTAAGATGATTTGGATTTGCAAGACTCTTTGAAGATGTAACCTGGCACATATAAGATGTTTGAACTGTAGAGTTATCTCACAACCTCATCTGGAAATCCATATCCATCCTCTTTAAAATATATAATTGTCTCATCAAACAGCATCTGCTTATAATTAATCTATCTCTTCTTTGCCCGGCGTGGTAGACTTTATTGCTTTAAAATCACCATCTCACTTCCTCCTGTCCCAATAGGCTAGATTTTTATTGATTCTGCGTAATACATATGGGATATATTTCAGACATTACCAGCTATCGGTTGGAACATAGGAAGACACTTACACCCAATTATTTTAATTATTTCTTAGGTAGAAAATGTTCCAAAAAGAGTACACCATATGTGTTAAAAAAAAACAACCTTATGTGTACACCCTATGAGCGGTAATTTTAGTGGTAAACATAGAAACTGAAGACAGATCACCATCTAGTCTGCCTATTTTTCCTGATGTAGAGACCTCAGTCCTTGGTCTTGTCTTGCTTACTTTTTCTTTCTCCTCCTTTGAAATAAACTTCCTTCTCGTACTTTATTAAATCTCTTTGTATGT
The DNA here is from genome assembly GCA_029215755.1 of Spea hammondii. NCBI lineage: Eukaryota > Metazoa > Chordata > Amphibia > Anura > Pelobatidae > Spea > Spea hammondii. The sequence continues at coordinate 162,884,677 of JARDYJ010000001.1, forward strand.
AAATGTTTGTATCACATCACCCCTCTTTCTTCTGTCTTCCGAGCTATACATATTGAGATCCTGTCTTTCGGACAGTTTTATCATACAAACCATTTCCCATTCTTGTAGCTCTCCCCTGAACTCTCTCCAATGTGTCAATATATATTCTAGAGACGGGGTCTCCAGAGCTGTATACAGGGAGGCCTGACCAGAAATGTCTATATATATGTCTATATATATATATATATAGTGCCAACAATTCACGCAATACTTCTTACAATACATACATTTGAGGGTATGACGAAATTAAAAATGACAAGCTAAGACAAATCAATACATAAGGTAAAGAGAGCCCAGCTTGCAAGCTTATATTTTTCCTAAGTTATTTACTATTTTTTACATAAATTTGACCAAAAAAATTAGGCTGATAAAAACTAAAGCTGTTTTAAAGCAGAACCTTTACTCTGTTTTAAAGGTGAGGCGAGACAAAAGGAGATGATTTAAACAGAAATGAATATGCCAGTTTCTAAAAACTTTGCAAAATATATTTTCTTCTCTGGTGTGAAATAGTCCCATACTTCAAAATAATAACACAATGTTTTAAAGAATCAGCTTCTTTATCTGAAGATTATAGCAAGATCTGAAATATTACCGTATTGGCTCGAATATAGGCCGCACTTTTTTCCCCCACTTTAAGTTTTTAAAGTGGGGGTGCGGCCTATATTCGGGGTCTAGCGCCCGACGCCAGGCAGGCAGCGGGGTTTGGATACAGATCCCCCGCAGCGGTGCAGGGGACCTGCATCCTAATTCCCGATACGCTCAGACAGCCTCCCCTGCCAGCACTTCCTACGGGGGGGGTGCCGGCACGGGAGGTTGTCTAAGTGCATCGTGTGCACGATGCGTTTTACCTCTGCCCCCCCCCCGACTTACCGGGCGGGGGACAATACGCGTAGATGTCCCCCGCCGGCCCCGCAAGACACCCGGGAGTCTGCTCCGGTAAGGAGGACAGTGGTAGCATATCTCGGGCAGGGAGGAGGACAGTGGCAGCATATCTCGGGGAGGGAGGACAGTGGCAGCATATCTCGGGCAGGGAGGAGGACAGTGGTAGCATATCTCGGGGGGGGACAGTGGCAGCATATCTTGGGGAGGGAGGACAGTGGCAGCATATCTCGGGGGGGGACGGGGACAGAGTGGCAGCATGTTTTTTTGGTGCTTTTTTAAAGAAAAAAACTTTTTCTTTAAAAAAGCACCAAACTTTTAGGGTGCGGCCTATATACGGGGGGGCCTATATCCGAGCCAATACGGTATATTGATTGTGTCCATTATGAAGAGATCCAAAACTCTACTTGTTTGTTCCCGATATAAAAGTAGTTGCTATCTTAAAAAGCCACCTCTCGGAAATACATTTTAGGAAGATAGATGTCTCCAGGGAAAGAGAATGATGCAGGAAGCAAGATGTTAATCTCTTTAAACTTGTCAAAAGGCACACGGTGTCGGAACAATCATAAATATGATTGCAGTACAGGTTTTATTAACAGATGCTTCTGTATGGAAATATATCCTTTCCCAGGGAAGTACACAAAGTTTGTATTTAAATGGCTCTATCCCTTACAATAAATCTTCCATAGAAGCTTCCCTGGATAGCTTCCATCATGAACTCTGCAGGTATTTTAAAAATAATCATCTGAAGTTTCAAGGTAGACGGTTAATTTGTATTTATATTTATTTTTAATAATAGAAACCATATTAATGGCAATTTCATATCATGGAATGTTATATGGAGACAGATTGGTATTTTCATATACAAGTTATACACAGTTCCAACAGTTCATTATTATATTCTGACAATTCTGTTTGCATTTAATATCTCGGGTACTTTAATTTGGTAGATAATAAATACATTGACTGACTTCTCATGAAATATTAGACAGACTTTCCCAAAAGCTAAAGATAAGGATAATAAACAATGGCTCAGAATGAAACCACCAGAGATGCAAATGTTAAGAAAGAAAATTCTTGTATATTAAAGGAAAACGGATTGTAGTACATGAATTCTAAATATATTTTGTTCATGGCATATATATATATTTATATATTCATAAAACAATGAACAAAAATCACATGTCTTACTTCAAAGTAATGATGTAATTAGTATTTTGTACAATATTATCAATTTAGCAGCATGGCTTTTTCTCATTAATTAAACTATATTCCATATTTACTTTGCCTGCCATCTTGTCCTGCTTCTTAGGCAGCGGCACAGAATTTTTCCATGTGTAGGGATACGGATTAAACATACACAACTCTCCTAACTGCCTAGAATTACTCTGAATAGCAGTTCACTCATTTTTTTTCAATGGATATATTGGTATACTCTTCTAAACTTTTTAGTAGCACTCTCAAGATGCATAGATGTTTTATAAGGATAGTTTTGTCTTACCCTTCTTCCTAAACGGAAAATACAATCTTAAAACATTCATTACATGAGATTTTGTTCTGTATTGTGAATTTGGAAAATCAAAGTATTTTGGAAAAAATATTTAAGATATCCGACAAGGTACTACATGCCTCATCGCATCCTCTTTCATAAATATAATAAAAGAAAACTTAAGCAGTGCTTGGTCTTAATCAGAGGCTCTACTTTGGATATAGGATGTATCCCGAGAGATGTTGTAAATACAAGTCTGAGCAGAGCTAATGCCATGCTATTATGGCTAGATTATTGCAATTGTTAGGCTGAAGCCAACAGATAGATGGGTCCCTCTATAAAGCTGCATGCCACCATGCAGCAAGATTAGTGTAGATTAAGTGAAATGCTAGGTGATTATGTGGGAGGATCATCTACATAATTTGCAAAGACATCTTGAAATGTTAGATGATAACAGGCCACAAATTCATAATAAAGACTTACACATTTGGTCATCTTGAGCAGACATTCCAAATGATTTATATATACTTGTGTCAGATAGCAGTCTAGTCCTCGTGTGTGTGTGTGTGTGTGCGTGTGTGCGTGCGTGCGTGCGTGCGTCCATCCGTCATGTAACAAAGAATGAGAACTGAAAAATGTATTTCAAAGCAGTGTAATAAACGCCATAACGTGATATGAACCACAAATCACAGGGCTAAAGAATGAAGCTCCACAATTAACCTTTCCATGTTAGAAGCTGGTACTAAACAGAGTAAATCAATAAATAAAATCCATGGTGCTCCTACAAGCTAAAGGAACCAACAGGCCTGGATATATAGGCACTATGGCAATGACTTTACATATGGTCATCAACACATATACATGACCCCAAATTAAAGATCATCAATATATTATCGACAGCACTGCATCAAACTCTTACACTGCGCAGTGTTGTGGTCAGAAACGAATAATATTAGTTAAACCATTTAGAGAAGAAGATATTGAAGAAATAACTGTGTAGCTTCTTTAAAAAAAACCCTAACTTTGTTCCCATGATACCATTTGACTTGATTAAAAATGAAAAGACATTTATTAAAACATGTCACTGCACATAACAATACTCGCTGTAACTGCTCTAGAGCATTACCCTCGAATACACTTTATAGCCCCAGCAGACTCCATAGCACTATTACAATAAAGGGACAGTGAAAATGAATAAAATAAAACATACAATATACAATTGGACAATACATCGATCACACATTACGACATACTGGAACAGAATGGAAGAGGGCTCTGTTCATGTGATCTTACAATCGATTAGCTCTGCTTCTCAGGTGTCCCATAAGTGAGTGTGATACAAACTACCTTGACACATTTCATCTGATTCTGAAAAGAATGGTTCTTACTTATAGATCCACTATGAAATAGAAACCTATCCTAATGAATTGATAAGTAAAAAGTGATTCAAAGGACAGACCGGACAGTCCAAATCGTTCTATTCTGCCATCATAATCTATGTGACCAACCTAAATCTTAAAAATTCATTTTTTTTTATTTTAAAAAATATTGAAAATTGTTTTTTGTTTTTTTTTAAAATATTGTTTGTACGTTTAAGCAATGCACCACTATTATTTTGAACGTAAATGTTTTTAAAAACTTTACCATTTGTGTCAAAAGAAAAATTTACACTATGCCTTTTTACCGCATTTGCTCAATTATAAGACGACCCTGATTATAAGACGACCCCCCAAAATCAAAATATTAATTTAGGGAAAAAACAAAAAGCCTGAATATAAGACTACCCTATAGGAAAAACGTTTTACTAGTAAATATTAATGTAAACTATTTTTTCATATTTAATAAAAGCTATGATTGAGAAAAATATATATTTTTTATTTCCTTTTATTTGCCAACCTGCCCCCCCCAGTTATGCACATCTGCCCCCAGGCTTGCCACTCTGCCCCCAGAAATGCCTTATACCCCCCTATTTGCCACTCTGCCCCTTGATGTGCCTTTTAACCCTCTATATGCCACTCTTCCTCCAGAAATGTCTTCTACCCTCCTATATGCCACTGTGCCCCATGATATGCCTATAGGCATATAGGGGGTTAAAAGGCATATCATGGGGCTGAGTGGCATATAGGGGGTTAAAATGCATTTCTGGAGGTATATATATATATATATATATATATATATATATATAACTGCTAACAGCAATCACACTCCTATCAAGCCAAGGCAGCCAGTACATGCTGGAACCTGGGGATGATAGTAGTGTGATTACAGCCTCCCTATGCCATGCTTCCACCACCACCCCCCTTACACATCCATGCTATCACACACACACACTTATTCACAAACATTTAAATACTCATTAATTCCATTAATCACACATACTTCACACTTTAATCACAAAAACCCTCCCCCACCCCCTTACCTGAACTGCAGATCTCCCACTCGCAGACTTCTGCAGGGGCCCGGCTGTGCGAGCAACTTCTCTGGCCCCGCCCCCAGAGGAAGGAGGGGGGAGGTAGAGTTATGTGAGGACTGTGCTAGCTTCCTGTTCTCCTGCTGCTAGAGACGCTGCTCGCGACCAAAGCATTTGCTCTGGAAAAAACCTCGTCTTATAATCGAGCAAATACGGTATATTGTTTATTATGTCATTTCATTGTGTAAAATAGTAAACTAAATTAGTTTGCAGGATGTAAAATTAATTAGCAAAATATAACAATTTCTTTAATCCCATTTCATTCTGAAAAACATGCATCTCAGGAGTGTAAAAAATATTTGTAAACATGTCAAAATTTCAAATCTATTAGTAAAACGCTAAGCCTTTGAAGACAAGCATTTAGCATGTCTATGAAACAAGCGATCCATTTGTAGAAACATTATACATTTATCACATCATAATTGGTTTAAATCTGTTTGTTTTAAGTAAAGCTGGATTAGGGGATCAGCTAAATGTCACTGAAGAGGTCATCTGGATCTGGAGTGCTTTTTGATGTTTGTGAAGACGCTCTTTCTGATGAGGAATTCTTGGAAGTCACTTTGGAAAGGGCTGTATTACATCTAAAAGAACAATAGACAAGAAAGCTGGTTATTTGCTTTTTTATACTTTTTTTACCATTAAGTAATCACATATAAAATTTAAAAATATGTACCCAGACATATTCATTAGTATGGATTAATTAGCTGATACAGCATCATTTGACATTTCTTATGTGAAATCTAAAAGTGATTTTCTATGTCTTTTGCCCACATCTAATTTTTATGTTAATTTATTAATGTTTTGAAAATTCATAATTTTTTGCATATGGTATTTTTGTTTAAAGGGATATTTATTGATGCATTGTATTTATGAAATATAGAATGATATATATGAATTATATAAATAGTTATATATTATATAAATAATATATAACTATTAGCAAGTGCATTGTATAAATAGTCATACTTCAAGATTTAGTATAGTTAAAAAAAAGCAAAAGCCACTCAGAATAAGAGCAGCAAAAACCATCTCATATTTTATCCACACTCTGTTACCTGCCTCAGATCATTAGCATTTATTTTTCTTCACTTTCTCCTCTGAAATCCAATGAAGACCTTTGCCCTTTAACCTATTACCCCCCCCCCCGACTACATCAAACCATCCATTTAATCCAGTTATACTTAGTGCCATTATGTTTTACATACATTTTCTCTTGCCTACTATTTTGATCTACAGATTTACTACAGATAGTTCACTTGTGATCTTGGTGTGCTCCCATGCAAAGTTGGGCTAACTTAGAACAGCATATCTTTTCTTTAGGCCCAGAAATGACTAGGATGGATCTCCATGAGCTGTGTTACAAATGACAATTACATCACAGCTGCCACTGGATATAGGGTGCAACTGCAACAAAATACACTTGGGCAAACCTGGTGGGAGAATACACTTTTGACAATGACAGGTAATTTCTACAAGTATAGGGATCCCTAAGAATATGTCCACTGTACCTAGTAGACAGGGGTGGATAGTGGCATGATGTGGCGTGTAGTGTATGTCTCTCTCTTTTCCAATGAACGGCAGAATCATAATTTAACACACCTCCATAGAGAAGGTCTTAAATTCTGGAACATATGTAATTGTTGGCTTGGCATATGCACAGCGATTCCAGAAAGTGATATGGGTATCTGACCAGCAAAAGTAGGGTCTTTATACTGTTTATACTATTACTAAAGGACAAATTCAATTTGCTAAAGGCCAAGCTGTATTGAGTTGGCTGTGAACTTGTCTATTCACAAAAAAGTTGGTAGTCAAGATGAAAAAATGGTTAAAAACAATGCAAGAAATAGCTAAATTAACTCAGAAATGGTAAAACTCTCAATAAATCAGACTGACAAACTCCATGTCAGTTTGACAGCTGTTGAGTGCTGGATGAAATAATTTGAAGAGAGACCTCAATTTGCAAGCCTGACATTATCTCAACTTTTTACTAAATACTAGAGTTGAGATTCAGGTTTGGATTATCCAGTGCAGTTGAGTGCATACATTTGTGAGCTACACACTTTGCAACTTAAACACCAATTCTGATTTTAGTAAATAAACCTCAGCTTAAGTTATTCACCTACAGTTTCCAAGTACTGAGCAACTGGGTATGTGTTGTCAACAGGAATTGAACCATAATGCAGCGTTACGGCAGCCCCTGTAGTTGTGAGCATGCCAAGGTTAAAATCGCTTTAAACAACAGGGTAAAAAATAAAGCAGATGATCAGAGGCTGCCGTGATCAAAGCAAAGTCAGTAATCAAGCAGGGTCAAAATCAAGCAGTAATGGTCAACCAAATGTCAATGTTAGCTGGAAGAATAACAGTGGTCACAAAGATCTTTCAGGGCTAAGCCCCACAAAGCCAAAGGAGAAGGTAGCAGAAAAGATTTATATAGTCAGTATAATTGCTGCCTAATGATGTGATGGCATCCAGGTGAAATGACACATTTGAAAGAAAGAGTAAAATAAACATGTGGCTCTTAGAGTATGGAAAGGGCATAGAGAGCAAAAGGTACCCAAGACCAAATCCAGATTGCTCTTTATAAGAAAATTGTCACCATCCCAGGTTTTAGTGTATTTAAATTATTTCAACTGCAGAAAGGTTGCTTATATCAAGCTTAAAAAGAGGAAGTCCCAAAGAAAAATATAATTCTCTTTCACTTTGATCTGATAAACATCCTTTATCTGCAGGCCTGGAGGCTGCTATTGTTGGCAGCCGTGCAATAGTTTGGGTGACTTTCCCTGCTTAAACACTACACTGAGCCCATTCTTCATGTCACGTCTAATGAAGTCCATTTCTCCATAGCTTTTAATTAATCAGGGCAGGCTATGTGACTTAGACTAAGGCTTTCTTTTGTTTACCAAAAAGCATTTCGATAAGAAATAAGCCTGTTGTGTAACAGATTTGATAACCCATATTAAAAATTGACGTGTGCATTTGGATTTGAAAACAAGAAGGGACACCAATGAAACAAATCAAAACAAAGGAAAAGGTTCCAGATTTTTCTTTGAAATTTGTTGTTGTTTTTTTTGTGGTATATTATTATTATTATTATTATCTTTTATTTATATAGCGCCAACAATTTACGCAGCGCTTAATACAATACATAAGTTCAAGGGATATGACAAGACGAGAATTGACAGACTAAGACAAACCGATACATTAGGTGGAGAGAGCCCTGCTCGCAAGCTTACAATCTAGAGGGTATATGTATGGTATAGTGTTGTGGTAGCGAAGGACCTAAGGACCTGTCCGATATTTATGCGAGTGGTGAAATGTAGGCTTATGCTGAGTTCTTGTGATTACCTTGAATTTCCCGGAGTAGGGCCTCAGTCAGGAAGGGACAGAGTATGTGTTCTTAAAAAAAAAAAAAAAAAAAAAAAAAGCTGCAGAGTGGGGGACACTGAGAAGGGAGGGGATTGGAGCAATAGTGTAAGAGAGAGTGGTTGGACCAATAAGGGAGGTACCCTCTCTCCTACATCCCATTTTGGCCCAAAGTTTGCCTTACACTATTGCTCCAATCTCCAGCCTTCCCAGTGTTCCCTATGTTGGATTTTTTTTTAGTCAACTATTGTTGAAGTATTGTGTGTGGCTGGCTCATCAGGGGGGGGGTCCTAGAAGAATGTCTGCGGAGGAGAGATGCAGGGAGAGGTGAAGAGGAGGGGAAGAAGTGGCTGTGAGAGGTAGGGCAGAAGTTGTAGAAGTTTGTGTCTGCGTCTGGTGCATGAGTGGAGATGGTAGGGAGGGAGTACTGCGAAGGGAAGAAGAATAACTGTGGATGTGAAGTAGTGAAGCAGAGAGAGTGGTTATCAGGGAAGGTAGGTATGAAATTGATGAATTACTTTTTATCTCTTTGTTTTCCCAAAGCTGTGACTGAGAGAAACTAATTGCGTTTCTGAACCAAAAATGCCCTCAGGAACTGAAAGGGCAAGAAAGTAAATGTTATATGAAAGAAAATGAACCAAAAGCGAAATTCAAGTTACGCCTGAATCATTTTTGCTTCGTGTGCACATCTTATAAAAACGTACAAATGATTACCATACAGCTATATTAGAACATTATACTATAGAAAACAAGAATGATAAAATGAAAGAAAGAAAGAAAACAGCACAATACTTGAAAACTAAGTAAATGTTCAATTGAGAGATATATGAAAAAGATATGTTCAATTAACATATACCCATAATCTACAATGAGGCACCTTTTAGGACAAAAATCTATGTTCTATAAAAGCTTACGGCTTTTCATCGGTATTGCTGAATAATCATACTAATTAGAAAGCGCTCCTCGTCTGGAGTATAAGGAACAGAATATAGAACTTAGAGCTAGATAATAATGGAATCGTCATTGCTTTAAGTGAGTTTTAATAATAGTAGAGTAGTATCTGGTACCATTATCAGAGTGCCTTATACATATCACTGTCCTAAGAATCGACTCACTTAATGTTGGTAGAAGCAAAAACTCTCCCACCCCAACGACCTTTTTTTCTTACAAAGGTGTACACAAACATAATAATTTATGATTGTTACAAAGAAGTTAAATGGTTGCTGTTACACCCTAGCTAATTCCATGTCAGATAAGTACACAAAACATATACATTTCCTCATACACCAAACCTGTGGGAAAATCTCTAAAAACAGTAAATTTGAAAATATAAAAAGTTAGTGTGCGTTAAATAATAAAATCCCAAAGCTATGAGAAAAGGCAAATGCTTGTGGCGCTGTGCACCGATGGAGAGATAACATAAAAATGATATATCACAGAGTACCAAAAAAGCTCAAATAGGTTTTGGCAGTAGTATACTTCTAATCTGCTTTTAATCTGCTTTTAGGCCAATTTGGAACTCACTTCTGGAACGGGACTGAAATGTTTCACTTGGAGACAAGCAGCTTACCAAAAGCAAGCAGTAATACTGGCTGCTGAAACTATATGTTTAGACATGTCTCTCTAAAAAGATTTTCCCACCAGGTTCAATTTTACTGAACTACCGATTGAATAAAAGAAGAACCCTGACACCACGATAGACAACTATTAAGATTTGGTTGGGACAGTCTTGAAAGAAGAGCGCAATTGCAAAATTACGATTTGCTTCTATTTTTGCAGATGTGTATGACAAAAGTATTGTCCCAAGAATACATACAACCCATAGTGTGTTAAAAAGAGGTAAACTTCTCTTTGCTAGAGGATTACAGAGTACCTGGTAAATTATTACGGTGGATGACTACAATAAATGTTGACAGCATTTTGCTTTGATCCAAACAGTGGTCCTCGGCACCAGTGAGGACTATGTGTGACGAGAGTATATATGCGCCATGACGCCCCAGAATTGCTCTTTCTATGTATCTCCCGGTGAGTGTGACAGAGTTTGAGAAAAAGAAAATTGTGTGTGAGTGCACAATATTTAACTAGAATTTTAGCAGTTATGTTAAATATTAGATGCAAGATCTAGTTATTTTACATATCGGCATAAGTGAGGTCCATGGTCCCAAAAATGTTTTAAGGTGGTGTCATAACATGCTGTGGTATGGAATATGCATCAGGTCAGTTTTGTGACCGTTTCCAGATGTATTATAACATGACGCAGTTAATTTGGATTTGATGGTTACAAACAGATTTATTTATAAAATGTACAGAACTGCTAATATGTAGTATTTTCCCACGCTGTGCATCTATCACATCATCAGCTATGAGTCTGCTAGATGCATCATAATCTTTTTTTTTGTATGAGGTTTAAAGTTACGATCATTTACAGCATACATTTGTGTTTTGTAAACAGGCATAGCTGGCCTGGATTCATTAACCACATCAAAGAAACATTTATATGCACGGCGTGCATGGTATGCCAGAGATCGTACAAGAAAGGTAACCTCCATCTTGCTCACATCAAGGCCAATGTTTGAGAAACAGCCTTTCAAAGTAACTCATCGCAGGGCGTCTTTAATTAACTAACTTCAATAGGCATGAAACCTATGCAGCTTCAGTTATTATTATTTGCAGTCTAGATTTGTGGCGCTAGGCCAGAGGTTAGGGATGGGCTATTACCTCTGTGAAAGTCTTGCTCCTGTCTGAGGTAGGACAGGGTAATGGTAATAAAGACAGGCATTTATAGATAATCTCAGATTATATTCTGCATAAGTACAGGGGTACAGGGGTACTTGTTCTGTCTCCTCATACCGAATCAAAATTGTTTAGAAAGGGCCCTTCCAACCTGGTTCGGTGCGGTCCAGGTCAGAAGGGCCCTTTCTAAACTATTTTGAACCAGCACAGGGAGACAGGAGCGTATCAGGGTCACTTTACGTCATGTGATCCCACGGGGAACTAAAGTGTGATTTAGACATGTTACTATCTTAATAGGGACTAATTGTTTAGTTGCTACCCTAAATTACTACATTTTAGGAAGTGATATTAAAGAGTACATGTTTGTAGGGTCAGCTCAATAAGAAAGTTCGCAGGTATGTGTACGGTAGCACAGAGAATCATGAAGGTCAAGTTATGTTAGGTTAAAGTTGTGATTTTATGAACAATAAAATCCCAATACTATATATACAATTCACTATTTGGTGACCAGAATGGCTTATGTTACTATACAGCCTATTGTGTTGCATTTATCTTAGTATCATTAAGAACACTCAAGCTGCTTCCTTCTAAATATTATTAAAAGCAACTGGGTGAACTTGTCAAATCATGTGGAGTTTGGATCATGTACCAAAGGACTCTGAACCCCCTGTCATTTTACATCCTCCTTTCCAATTATATTTTTGATATGCATAATATGAATTTCTGCCATTATAATTAGATTTGAGAGACTGCTTAAAAATAAGAGGCACAAGGGAAACGTTAGACTGATACATTTTGCAGCATATTATTAAAAGAGGAATAATTATTGAGCAAAAAATGTCTTTGTTTCAGACATAAGACTGAATATCTGAGTTCAACTAATTACCCTCCCTGTTTTTCCAACCGGCCCACTCTTTTTCAGGGAACCAAGAAAAGATGCTGATAGAAAACACCTTTTATTAAATAATAGAAAAATAGCAATCCAGAATCATAGTCAAAAATACAAGCCAGGGGTCAAAGCCAAAACAGGTAGTCAGACGAGCCGGGTCAGGAACATAGAAGGCAGGGGAGTCGGGAACAAGCCACAGCAGCAGCTTAAATAGCCAGAACACAGCAAAAAGGGTCTGGCAATTCAACAAGTGATCAGGTAGCGGTGTGTGCCTGTTTACCAGGGTGAAAGTAAGTAGGAGCGGGGGAAGGGTGAGAACCCTGACACTCTTACTGGGCTTAGTTAAAAACTAATATGCCCCAGTTAAATGGTAGTCAACAGTAAGAGCAATCAAGGAAACTGGGCAAATGCTCGGTGGGTCAGTGTCCGTTGCCTCCCGGGTACCTTTATTGCTGTTTGTGTGGCAAAACCCGTCCTTTAGTTTGTGGTCACTGGCTGGATACATTCAGTAACATGCTATAAAAGAGCATAGCGTGCGGCCATATGTATCCAACGTTATTTTAGCAGCTGCTGGCCTTAAAGTGCTAGCCCGATTTTAATTTCCAGTCTGATCCTTGCTGCAACTCTCTTGATCCTGTGTCATTTAATGGCAATACCTCTTATGTATTATCTCAAATACTTTTTTTCTGGCACACAGACCAAATAATTGGTATTAATAGAAGTCTCAGATGGCTATACTACATATTACGTTTTGACTGAAGTCTACATATTTTTCAGAAGATATTTGGTGTAAACTGTGAATATATAATACTGGATTACAGGGGTATTAATCAATGCACATAAAGAAGTGAACTTTGGATAATATTTTAGAACGCTTGAACCCTGGTTCATTGAAACCGCGTTTGAGAGCTATTTCTTGAATTGATTAGAAATGTACACATTTATACACATTTCCACATCCACACGACTACTTTTCTCTTCTGGAGAAAAAACAGGGAGGTCTTTGTTTCTTAAAAAAAAAGAATGGAGAAATGGCACAAGATCACAAGAACAAAAACAAACATCAAAGGAAAAAAATGAAGGTAGGCCTGAAAAAAAGGCTCACCTCTAACTTTATTATATTACAGTCGCCCAAAGTGCCAACTAACAAGACTCAGATTCTCCTACTACAGAGGGCACTGCAAAGAACATGGAAAATTCATGGCATAGTGAACATCAGTCTGTAACCCCAGACAAATAAAATCTGAAACCCATTTATATGCACATGAAATAAAAAAAGACCTTCTGGTCCTATGTAACAGGGTAAAAACAAAATTGGAAACCTAGACATGTTGGATACTTCTCAGACCAACACTTATAACTTATAACAAAGTATGGCGAACTAGAGCTAAGGATCACGGATTTTGAAGACAGATGAAGATGTAATAACTTACAGTTCACAAATACACCAGAAGCATTTGGAGCAATTGTAGAAACTTTCTAAAATAATTAGGCATTATCACAGACTCCAAAACTATTTTTTGAGATATTTCATAAGGTGAAACAAATCCTGATAAAGTTCCAAGAGATGTAATTACTTGTTGCCACTCCTATACCATAAGAGAACAAATTTTAAAAGCATATAGAGCCACATGCATTACAAATGGTACTTATGCCAACATAAAAGTACTGCCAGAATTGTCTTATTACACAAGGATGAGAGGAAAGCCTTATTCTGAGCTCACTACAGAGAAAACATAACATCAGATATCAGTGGGGACTTCACGCAAGACTAATTATAATAATCTATAGATACAATGAGCTTTATAGCTTCGACCCTTATACACTGCATTGTTTTGTATATAAAAGGTATATCACATAGAATTTCATATTAGCTCAGTTATTTGAGGACTGGAGAAAATATTTTATCGGTAGGTTCAAGTCATGGATATATTGGTTGGGCCTCCACCCCCTCCTTTGATAGATTAGCCAGCTGACATTAATACAGACGGTATTGGCTAGATATATCTGGCAAGGGCAAAGATCCAGGCTTAGGAGGAAGTTGCTGTCACTAAAGCTTAAAAGTGGAGGTCTAGGGGTTCCAAATAACAGGGAATACCATGATGAATGTTTGCAAAATAACACACGCTTAATACTTGTAAAAAGGAAGCAAGCTTGGAGGCTTGTACCAGAGTGAGACAACAATAATAGGTATTTAGGAGCTGGCCTGATTGTTATAGCTGGTGGATTCTAGACAAAAGAAGTATTAGACCTCTAAATCCATTAAAATGAATCACGCATTTGATGTTGTAACATTATATTAATTGTTAAATATATATTAACAAACATCAACAATTAAAATCTCAGACTATGGAGTAACAACGGAATTGTGTCTATAGCAGACATAACATGCAATAAAAAAAAAACTACTATTGAAGCCTACAATTATTCAAGGGTGAAAAACTTTTTAAAATAAGTATCTGTATCCTAACCAAATAAACAAATTTCAGACCACCTCCTTACTATTTGACCTTTAAAGAGCTGGACATTCCCTTGTCAATTCTTTACAATTTATTATTACATAAGTTGTGGTGGGTAAAAGGTAACAGAAACCCTTCCACTTAAATTTAAGGGGCAGTAGAAGTATTGTTAAACACTCATCTACACACACCAGACAAGCCAGAAGGCTTGCTTTTCCCTCAGATATCTCATGGTGCTTTCACAACCACAAGGGATTCTGGGTAGGCACATGCAAACAAGGTTAACAATTATCACCTTTGCCTCTATATCCACTTTATACATGGATTCCTTGAAAGTAATTGCCCGCTGTACAAGACAGCCTTTAGACAAAACTCAGGAAGAGGTACAATAGCCAGATCACCACTCATGGACAGCTGTTTCGTCCTTCATGGGACTCGTCAGCATGAGGTTGTGATACTGGCTTAATAGTATGAGGCTTGGGGTAACTAAGAAATATCATTACATAAGTTGTGGTGGGTAAAAGGTAACAGAAACCCTTCCACTTAAATTTAAGGGGCAGTAGAAGTATTGTTAAACACTCATCTACACACACCAGACAAGCCAGAAGGCTTGCTTTTCCCTCAGATATCTCATGGTGCTTTCACAACCACAAGGGATTCTGGGTAGGCACATGCAAACAAGGTTAACAATTATCACCTTTGCCTCTATATCCACTTTATACATGGATTCCTTGAAAGTAATTGCCCGCTGTACAAGACAGCCTTTAGACAAAACTCAGGAAGAGCTGTTAACAGCTGTCCATGAGTGGTGATCTGGCTATTGTACCTCTTCCTGAGTTTTGTCTAAAGGCTGTCTTGTACAGCGGGCAATTACTTTCAAGGAATCCATGTATAAAGTGGATATAGAGGCAAAGGTGATAATTGTTAACCTTGTTTGCATGTGCCTACCCAGAATCCCTTGTGGTTGTGAAAGCACCATGAGATATCTGAGGGAAAAGCAAGCCTTCTGGCTTGTCTGGTGTGTGTAGATGAGTGTTTAACAATACTTCTACTGCCCCTTAAATTTAAGTGGAAGGGTTTCTGTTACCTTTTACCCACCACAACTTATGTAATGATATTTCTTAGTTACCCCAAGCCTCATACTATTAAGCCAGTATCACAACCTCATGCTGACGAGTCCCATGAAGGACGAAACAGCTGTCCATGAGTGGTGATCTGGCTATTGTACCTCTTCCTGAGTTTTGTCTAAAGGCTGTCTTGTACAGCGGGCAATTACTTTCAAGGAATCCATGTATAAAGTGGATATAGAGGCAAAGGTGATAATTGTTAACCTTGTTTGCATGTGCCTACCCAGAATCCCTTGTGGTTGTGAAAGCACCATGAGATATCTGAGGGAAAAGCAAGCCTTCTGGCTTGTCTGGTGTGTGTAGATGAGTGTTTAACAATACTTCTACTGCCCCTTAAATTTAAGTGGAAGGGTTTCTGTTACCTTTTACCCACCACAACTTATGTAATGATATTTCTTAGTTACCCCAAGCCTCATACTATTAAGCCAGTATCACAACCTCATGCTGACGAGTCCCATGAAGGACGAAACAGCTGTCCATGAGTGGTGATCTGGCTATTGTACCTCTTCCTGAGTTTTGTCTAAAGGCTGTCTTGTACAGCGGGCAATTACTTTCAAGGAATCCATGTATAAAGTGGATATAGAGGCAAAGGTGATAATTGTTAACCTTGTTTGCATGTGCCTACCCAGAATCCCTTGTGGTTGTGAAAGCACCATGAGATATCTGAGGGAAAAGCAAGCCTTCTGGCTTGTCTGGTGTGTGTAGATGAGTGTTTAACAATACTTCTACTTACAATTTATTAGAAAGTTAGAACATAGACCAGCTTTCCCAGCTATTAAGGCTTGGCAAAACAACCTTTTACACCAATGTAAGATGGGAATTGGGATACTTAGAAAGAAAAAAAGCATAACATAATCCATGGGACAAAGAGATCTAAATACTGAACACATCTAATAGTAACCAAATACTTAGTTGCAAATTTTCTGAAGGCTTCAGTGTCTGCACCTTATGATATGCACATTTTAAATTATTACTTATAAACATATAAATATGTATATGTATTGTATCTTTACGTATGTCTCTTTTACTTTCATATTAAAGAAAGCCTACTTTCTTAACCCCTGTGTTGTGTGGTATATTAAATATTATGTCGGGCCACACAACATATCTTTTACCAATTGTCTTGACCAGGAGTTCTGTGCCATTTGCCAGCAGTCCTGTCCAAAGTCACAACAGATAGGCTCTTTATTGCCTGCACATGTGCAGCGTCTATTATACAGTGAAACATGGTTTACACATGTGTAGTGGCCGGGCCCTAGATTAGGTGGGACATAAGGTGAACAGGGTGCCATCATGAAGGAATGTAGAGGAATTGGCATTAAACAGTTTTTTTTGTTTTGTTTTCTTTTACATTTATTATGTTTTATTTGTGTTGATGTGTAAAAATAGGATGAAAGAAAAGAGGGCTCCTCTTTGTACGAGTGATTCAGGACCCCAAGCTTCTTAATCTGTCTTTTCCCACCAATCACAGAAAATCTGTGATAAAAATGAGCGTTTTCTACACATGTTGCTGTAGCTATATTTTACAGAGTGTATGCAGCATCAGCAATTTGGGAAACACAAGGGATGGAGTGAGGAGCCGAGATCCTCAGACGCTTCTCCTTTAAGCAAGGATAGGAAATCTTAATCTGGGCATGGGGAGAGGAGAGAGGAACCAAGATCCTCAGATGATTCAGGGAAAAGAGGGCAAAGGTACAGAAAAGACTGACAGCTCCGTGAAATAAATAATACTATTCGCAATCTAAAAAAATCTAAAGCTCCTGGCCCAGACGGTTTCTCGGCTCCCTTCTACCAATTGTGAAATTCGATTATTTCTCCATTAATGCTGAAAATGTTTCAAGAGATTCCACTTAAAAAAAGCTTCCCACCAGAAATGCTTCAAGCTTCGTTAACTCCTATCCCTAAATCAGGGAAGGATTTAAGTAAGGTGACAAATTATCACCCCATTTCCTTGATAAATTTAGACATTAAGATCTTTTCTAAATTTTTTCTATCTAGCAAAGAATATTATTCGTATCTTAGAATTACAAGCTTTATTAAGTCTAAAACTTGGAATTTACCAAACAATTTAGATAGATTTATTGAAAGTCATTTTAAGAAACACGTAATTTCTAAAATTGGGAAAATGTCAGAACAGTTATCTATACAAGAGAAATCTAACACTATTATGAAATGGGAATCCGAATTAGCCATCTGCTAAATCTGGTATTCTGTTTGGGCTAATGTCAGAAGAGCTATGCATTGTATAAATCTTCATGAACAGTTTTTCAAATTTTTGCATAGATGGTACTATGTTCCTTCTACTCTATTTAAAATAGCTAACTCCAACAAATGCTGGAGGTGTAAAACTTAAGTAGGAACAGCGGGTCACATGTGGTGGAACTGTGATAGATTAAACAACTTAAAATTTGAATCTTTTTAAAAATTTATTTGGAACACAATGGAGTCTTTCTCCTGAATCCTTTCTATTTCATATAGATATACCTCTTAAAAATAAATCAAATCTTTATTTAGCTATCAATATATTTGCAGCGATTAAAATCTGTATTGCGTGTAATTGGAAGTTAGAAGTAACTCCGACCTGGTCACAAATCTTGCGTCAAACTGACTATCAATATAATATGGAGAAATACTATTTTAGAGCATATAGTAGCCTAAAAAAATACGACCTAATTTGGCTTCCTTGGCGAAAAATATATCATGATACGGTTTGACACAGTTTGACTTTATCTCCTTGGCAGTTAGGTCTATTTCATTACACCCCTGACAGTCATCAAATTTGAAGGTGAATATAATTTGGTTGTAAGTTAGTCTGCCGTCTGAAGAATGAATGTTTTTTGGTTTATTTTAAGTTTTAGAAATATACATCTCAGTTTGGATATTGAGGAAAGATATAGGATTTATAAGTACATTTGTATTACTGAGAATATCTCTTGGACAATCTTGATGATGTGATGTATTCTTAATTTTTTTTTCTTATGGAATGTATGATGAAAATATTTAAATTTAATAAAAAGAATACATTTAAAAAAAAAAAATCTTTTCCAAAATTTTAGCCGAAAGATTAAAAAAGGTAATGCGGGACCTAATTCATCCCGATCAAACTGGTTTCCTTATAGAAAGGAATGGCGGGGACAATACTCGTAGAATTTTAAATCTTATATACGAATTAAACGAGTCTAGATCCTCTGCGGTCTTCATTGCCTTAGATGCCGAAAAGGCTTTTGACCGGGTTAACTGGTCATTTTTGGAAGAAACTCTTAAGATCTTCGGCATGAATGGCGTTTTTTTACATAATATATTAGCTTTATACCAAAACCCACAAGCTAAAATTTCAGGTATGAATTTAGATTCTGAAATCTTTAATATCAACAATGGGACAAGACAAGGTTGCCCATTAGCTCCCTTGTTGTATATCCTCTCAATAGAACCTCTTGCGGCTATAATTCGCCAATCTGCTAAAATTAAAGGGGTAATAACTGGCCCAATTGAACATAAAATTGCACTCTACGCGGATGATATCCTGCTCACCTTAACTGAGCCAGAGATTTCGATTCCGAAAACTGTAGAACTTATTAAAGAATACGGTTTATATTCTAATTATAAACTAAATATAGATAAAACACAAACTATTGACTTTAATATGGATACCTCCCAACTAATGAGTTTGAAGGATAAGTTTCCCTTTTTTGGGAGAGGAAATGTCATTAATTATTTAGGTATTAAAATGTATAACAAGCTCAATGATATAATAACTTATAACTATATGACCCTTTTAGATTGCCTGAAAATCCAATTGGGGGAGTGGCAACGATTAGAAATTTCTTGGTTAGGCAGGTTAAATACACTTAAAACATATATAATACCCAGGTAAATTTATTTATTTAGAACCATCCCATTATTAGTGCCTTTTACGATCTTAAATCATATTGACAAAATATTTTTATCATTTGTATGGTTAAACAAGAAGTCAAGAGTTTCACGCTCTATACTAAGTAAAAACCATGCTCAGGCTGGATTAAATTTTCCCAACATACAAAATGTATATAAAATCTGTATGGTTAGCCACTTTGTAGCCTGGGATACTAAACGCGACCAAGACTTACCTTGATATAAATATGAAATAAGAAAAATTTGGTGCTACAGACTCATGGTCTCTCCATCTGGCAGGTTTATGGGATAGTAAAAATAGAAGATATCTACTCCCCTGTGGCAATTAAGTCTTTTTCATAAATACAAACCAAATTCTCTCTCCCAAATAAGGAACAATTTTCCTTTCTAAAACTCATACGTTTTATTAAATCTAAGACTTTGAACCAAGTAACTATTCTAGACGTGTTTATTGAAGGCCACTTTAAGAAAAACCTAATCTCTAAATTAGGAACATTATTAGAAAAGAAATCAACAGCGGAAAAGTCTAATACTATTTTGAAATGGGAGGCCGAACTAGACATTTCTTACCCGGTAGAAGTCTGGCACTCTGTCTGGATTAAAACAAGGAAAGCCATTCACTGTATAAACCTTCAGGAACAATATTTCAAGATACTTCATAGATGGTATTATACTCCCACAATTTTACATAAAATGCTGGGATCAATCTCTAATTTATGTTGGAGATGTAACCAAGAACCAGGCACAGCGGCCCATATTTGGTGGTACTGCAGCAGTTTAACGACTAAAACGTGAAGTTATGAATTTGTTCCAAAAAGATGTTTGGATTACAATGGGAAATATCCTCTCAATCTTTTTTATTGCACATAGATATACCTTATAAAAATAAATTTAATCTGGACCTAACTATTAATATATTGGCAGCAATAAAAATCTGCATTGCACGTAGCTGGAAATCAGAAGTTTTACCAGCTTGGTCACAAATTACGAATCAAATTGAATATCAACATTTAATGGAGAAACATTTCTTTAGATTACATAATAACTTAAAAAATTATGATAAGATCTGGTTACCTTGGCCAAGTATTTATCCTGATATAGATTAATTCTTCTTTTTCGTTTTTACGCTTTCCTCTTTCTTCTTTCTCCTTCGCAATTTATATTTATCTTTATCTTCATTACTATCTCTTTATACCTCTTGAAAGCCTCCAAGCTCTGTTTAAATCTAGGGCCGACTATGCTGCCGTCTTAGATATGAATGTGTACAGACTACTTCTAGATATGTAACATAATATAATATGTTGTACATCCCTATGAAATGTTCTTTTATACAGTTTGGATAACTATACCTATGTTATCTCAGATGATGGAAGAGCTGTTATTTGATTTGGTTGAATGTGAAAAATAATAAAAAGTATAAATAAAAAAAAAAAAAAGAAAAGACTGACACACATAAATACAGGACTAACCTACGACTACAAGATAACAATTGGAGATTTAGTCACATCTTATGCCAAAGTACTCCAATATTCGGTGGGTCCTAACGCTAAACCCTGCCTACTGAATCACTAATAAGCCAAAACGAAAAAATGAATCTAAACACAAAACAGAGAAGGACATACCTTTAGACTGCAGACTGAGACAAACATAACAAATGGGTGGGGCACACCTTATAAAGGAAACAGAGCTGAAGCAAAGAGCAGGACTGGAATCAAAAAATCATAAGTACAGGACAGAGCATAAGGAAATCCAGGAATGGATTACAGCAAAGGTCAAACTGTAACGAGACAGGAGAACTGTAGCGAGACAGGAGAACTGTAGCAAGACAGGGAAAAACAGAGATATGCAGCTCTGCGGCCAGGATGGGGCGTGACAAAATGTTTACTTTATTTTTTGTACTGTATGCTATCAAATGACTAATATAGAAAATAGTACCCCAAGGAAAGAGTGGCATCAATGGTGGATTCTCTTTGTCACTATTTTGTCTATTTTAATTTAGGAACCACAGTGTTTAGGTAGTTTGAACAAATACTTTTGGTTTATATCTTCTACCTAAGATTTCAAACACTAACACTGGGTTTAATTCCCAATTAAAAAACTAGTTTCTTCATATTAGCAGTACAAATAAAGCTGGCATGGGGTTATGGGTACATGTCTGTGCACTAAATGGCATATGCAAATTTGACAAATGAATCTGGACGCATGTAATGTTTAGTCTCAGGAACATTTCCTTGGTTAAAAAAATAAAATAATGGACCAGCCTAATGGAAATCTGCCAGCATGTAGTGAAAGTGTAAGTGACATCATTTTCCACTCACTTCCATGTACAGGATGTACTTCTCTCAGATTTTAAGTCAAACAATTAAAAACAAGGTTTCCAACAGCAGAACAAGCATTCCTCTGGAGATCTGGTTTACTAGAAAAGGGTATATAGTATGTGCACTCCAGGGATACTTCTGGTTGGACCAAGGGATTTTGGACATTCTATAAGCAGTCTGTATCTAATATAAGGGAATGCTCTTTAATAAAATGATTCATGTTACATTCTTGGTTGTAAAGAACTAAATAATGTGTACTTTTTATTTAAAATGTAAAAAACATTTTTATTCTAGCAGGGCAGGAATATTATATTCATTTAATAGAAAGCATTGATTTCATGCAGTATATGTTTTAACATATGGTTCAAAAGAAAAATATGTATGAACAGGATGCAATGCCTCATCTGTACTTGGTTTTTTTTATTAGGTATATGCAATGTCAATCACAATATGGTAACCGCTGTACATATTTAAACCAGATGCCACTTATGCAAAATAACCCTGGGTGTTATACTGATGAATCACCAAAAACATAATTACACTTGCTGTTAAAGAAATAGGGCCCCCTTTTTAAAATCCATCTGGTTTGGAGAATGTTACAAGAATATTAATATTTAGATTTTACAAAGGTTTTTATTTAGCTACCTCCATATATTTTGAAAAAAATTAAATCTTATATAAAATAGCGGTTGATGGGCCTATCAATTGAGAGAGATGGGTATCCTCTGGCACTCCCAAACCCACCAACTCAACAGTGACTCTCAAGATACTCAAATAGTTTTATTGGCGGCCATGAGCAATGGGATTTGTAGTTTTAAAAGACTGTGCAAGTGGCTCTTCCAAAGACAACGGTTAGCAATTAATCTTACCTATACATATATGCAGTGAAACGTAGCTTTGACATAACTTGTGTGTGAACTTACCAACTCTTCCCATGTTAGTACATCACCTATCACACGTGAAATGTGAAATTACCTGTAGCTTGGTTGCAAAGCCAAGGCACATCAGAGGTGATCTACTAGCACGTGAAGAATTGTTTAGTGTACTATACAATAAACTCCAAACACCTGGAGAGTTTGGGGAGACTCAATGCTGTCACTAGAGGGATCTCTTGTCCATTGGCAGAGATTCGCCACAGCTGAATAAAAAAACCCATCTGGGTCACTGCTTTTAGGATATAATAAGGCAACCTAAGGTTAAGAGGTTAAAATGTAGAGGTTAAAAACTGGGGGGTTTTGCCTTCTTTTGGATCAACAGCAACAAATTAACAGATATAGGAAGGGCTAAACTTGATGGACGCATGTCTTTTTTCAGCCTATATAACTATGTAACTATATGTAACTATGTAGAATTTGTAATGCTGACAGTTTTTGTTTGATGCACTCTCAGAAATAAATTATCCACTCGTACTATTACGAACAAATCAGACATATTTCAGGTTATTTAAATAGAGCAAGTCTGCTGAAAGGGGATCAAATGAGCACAAACACCCCTTAATTACTATAGAGATTGCACCAGACCTGCCATTTAAAGTATTTAAATAAAGGTGGGTTTTAACATAAGCCCTCCTAACCAGCCCCACAGGCAAAAATCTGATAGCTAACGATGAACATATTTATTAGTAGTGTGCACACTCTCCCTGACTGTACTTATACTGATGGAAAACCTGAATTAGATTAGGGTAGCCAAAAGGTAACCCTCCAGATCTGGTTTAACTACCATTGCCACAAATATTTATATCATATTGGTAAAATGGTACGAGTATGGATCATATGTCCTTCAGCTCTGATCTCCGTTAACTACCACTGCTAATCTAAATGTATTCTGAGATCACAGACTGTGAAGTGCTCTGTTTTGTTTCAAGGATGAGGAAGTTTGACACCCAATTGATTCAGTAATTGAGTCCTTAGTATGCAGAGTGAGCTGTGTGAACTAGAATAAAACCGTGTTAACATAATCAGATTCCTTGCATGGAGATGCTCCCACATTATCGATCTTTGTAACTCACAGATGTGCCGAGATTTTATTAGAAAACGCCATAAATATACATTGCCCAATGCCTTTTAAGTACTTTCTGTAGAGGGATAACTCCAAAGGCGAAAATGGAGCTTGTCTTTTATCTTGTCACAATTAAAAAGCTGTATCAAGCCAATATTATTCTATCTGTAAAATTATGTGCAACAACGGTTTCAGTATGAAGTTCATAAGGAAATTGGGGTTTATGTCCATATTTATGTTTCTTCTCCGCACCTGCCATGTCAGAATGGTACATTTCATCATATGAAAGGGAAGGCAGGAGAAAGAACTCTTTATTATATAATTTTTTTTCTTTTCCTCTCTTTATTGTTCCGTGAGTGTTACTGTATTTATTATTGTTTTCCTTCGATCGTACGTTTATGTACGTTTATGGGGCATCACTGTCTATGCTAACTTATCAAACAGGTGCCCCTGGATCAATTGCGCTGTATATACTAATAAAAAGGAAAGTTTAGATTTACTAAAAATTTTGTTATGACTTAATGTGTAGCATAGTACCAGTAAACATATTTTATAATATATATATATATTAACATTGCTATTCCTTTCTGCTTTTTTTGTCTATTATGTGACATAAAAAGAAATATATCTAGTATATCCAATAAGTAAAATATATAGAGTTTCAAAGATTGTTAGGTTCAGTGTACTTCTACAAAACGCTGTTCCTTAAAGGGACTGTTTACTCTTACTGACAACCCCACTAAAGAAGAATCCATATTCAAGTACGTTGTGAGTACTTTAATATGTATACTTTAAAAAACACGGGAACAAATGAAGGACTTAACTTTGGTAGAAGTTGCAGCTCTTGAGCTACCCGTCTCTGACAATCCGTGCTACTGATTAGTTGCTTGGAGCAGCCAATCAGTGTCAGGAAGATTGCTTCCATTGAAATCTCAGGACTGGAGCTGGCTATATCATGTATAAAGAGGAGTTTGGAATTTAAGTGGAAACAGAAATTTAAAGGAACCTCTCAGCTAACATATACATTAGAGAGCATAAGATGGCTGGAGTATCCCTTTAAGGGTTTTCATTTCTTCAGAGCATGTGGATTTCTGTAATAAGAATGTGTTTATGAAACCACCATTGTGTAGATTATATATACTGACATTCTGGGGTTTGGTCCTTGAGGAAGAGACTAGCTTTTCACAGCACGGTTATGTGCTTGATATCGGCAGGCCTTTCAGCCTTTTTTAGCAAAAGGTCACATTATAATTTAGCTTTAAACAAACAAATAAAACCTCACAAAAGGCAGAAAAGTAAAGTGTTATGCTAACCAACGCTAACACTCTCTTTCACATATAAAGGGTGTATGATGGCAACATGGCTACTGTATATATGGTTTCCATTTAACATGATTGAATGCAAAGTGCTTTCATTCGCTGTGCGTTCTTATGACGTATTTTACTATGCGATACAATGTGGGTATTTACCGGTGTATTTATCTGTTCTAGAGCTTTGATTCACAGTCATAGTCCTGTGAAACCTCGACAGGATGGGAACATTTAGCACAAAAGAAGGAAATACAATTCTGTCATTTCGCTGAAATTAGTAAGGAGGGCATGTTACTGCTTTATACATTTGCCAGTTTATGATTGCCATAGAAACAGAGTGCTTTGTTTTTCAGATTTAGCAAAAGATTGTAAGCTTGCGAGCAGGGCTCTCTCCACCTAATGTATCTGTTTGTCTTAGTCTGTCAATTCTTGTCTTGTCAGACCCCTTGAATATATGTATTGTATTAAGCGCTGCGCAAATTGTTGGTGCTATATAAATTAAAGATCGCTATTGCTATGAACTTACTGAATGGTGTTAAGATCTTGCAGTCAAAGCAAACTGAATAACTAGAATGTTACAGATGCAATATGTTTTACTAATTTAACGACCACAATAGCTGATGCACACTCTACAAACTAAGACTCTAAAGAATTTACCTTAGTGTTAACATTATTAGATTACATGCACTTGTTTTTAGAAAGGCAAACAAAAGAAGTTGTCTGTGGCACATTATATAACCTGTGTCATCATACAGACATTAGCATCACCAAGAGATTGGACACGGGCTTGAAATCTACCTGAATTCTATGATTTTGGTATGTCATTCAGGGTTATGAAGTCACAGGCTTCGGAACTGCTGATTGAATTCACATGCACGTCTAATGCATGCTGCAAAGTACACATGCAACCCCATTCTGGGTTTTCCCTAAAAGCAATTGGGATATTAACATGTGTCCAGTGCTCTGTATCCCATACTTCTAAGTGTAGAAGGCTTGGTGCGTATTCATCACAACAATATTTTTTAATATAGATGCCAAGACACTAAAATTCTACTCATAATTGAATAAAAAAAAAGGCAAATCACTATATGTCATTATATCATAATAGTTGGCAATGGGGCTAACCCTTTAAATAAAACAAGTAGCAACTTGTAAAAAGCTATCCATAAACATGATTCCATTATAAAATAGACCACCCACCTCTGGTCCCCAATCACATCCTCATCACACAACCATTACCTCCACTGTTCAGATCCGGCACAGGCTCAACAAACCCCACTAAATGGCACCCCTCCTCTCTCATCGTTCAAAGTTCATCCATATTCAACAAGACAGACAACTATGCTCTCAGCCACAGTTACCTCATCACACATGGACCAACGTAGGTACTTACAACTCAGCTTAAACACTACATCTCCACTCTTCTTCCTGATGGCAACCCTTTCAGACAAATCACTGACTTTGAACAAAACTGCCTACTAAAACCCCACCACCACATTGATTTTCCAACGTATACAATATCCTTCTTTTCCCTACTGATCTCCTTTTCCCTGCTTTACCAGATACTGGGCATGTCAGACAGCCAATGGTTAAACATCTACAACTATAGCTTCAAAAACCCAAGATATGAACTACACACTCCTAACTAACCAGTACAGAACACCATATAAACTCCATCAAATCAATCTGTCTATACAAGATTCCTGCCGGTGATGTCAGGCCCCTAGAGCAGACATCTTACATATCTGGCCAACAATCCAAGTCTGGCTGAATCATTTAATAGATACATTCTGAATGGAGGAACTAATCCTCAAGGCAAGACACTTTCATGACGTATACATTGCTACCTGGTCACGCTGGTTAGAATTTGCGGAAACTTCTTTTAAGAAATAACCTTTAATATCTAATCTGTAACCTTTCCACAGCCCTTTTAGATACATTCCATTCACACTACTTAACATTATCCTGTTTAAGGGCTGCAAACCCCCTCAACACCCCCGCCCAGTCACCTTCACTCTCACCGGTTCTCCTACTCTGGTTTATCTCACTCCCTTTGAAATTCTTTTTCTCATTCTCAGTCTCTGATAATATACTCGAGGTCTTTATTGAAACTACGCTGCACTACCATTTACTCTTTGTCCACCTGTACCTTCAATAAAAAGATAGTACAAAAAAAAGAATTTCAAAGTGAGTAACAAAATAATAACACATGAAGATGTAAAACAAAAAGTTAAAATAAATGGAAGTAATAGATATTAAACACAGACAATGTTGAAAGTGCTACATATGAGAGCCTGGAAAGACACTAGCTAGAACATGATTGTATCCATCTGAATCAAACACAAAACAAATTGATTAGAAAATGACACAGAAATGAACTCTACAAGCTTTGTGTGTACAACATCTGTATCTTTGGCAATAAACATTATGACTAATCTCGAGAAAAGAACAGATGAGTCTGCTTAATAGCATCAGCATCATCAAATAAATTAGAATGACTTCTTTATCTGTAAAACCGTGTTTTATGTCCAGCTTTTCAAAGAAGAACATTATAGACTAGTTGTACAGTTCTTTTAAAATAGGACTGTTTTCTAGATATGAATGTATTGCAGTGTTCTTAAGTACTTGAAGTAATAATAATATGTAAAGAAACAGCAAATATGTTTTTTTTTTTTACATTGAATTGTGTGTGGAATATATCATACTTCCTCAAATACATAACTAGGTTAACATAAGTAGTCAAAAAGTGATATAAAATGTTTAAGTAAAGCCCTGCCCATTGACTATACCAAGGATCCTCTTATGGAAATGTTGTGTTGAGTGCCTAGTGTCATAATTTACATGTCTTTACAAGTCCATTGGCAATCATGCCCACTTTAGATCCAAGGACGGATTGTTTATAGACATATACATTATATTTTAAAATGATAAAAAGCAATAGGGATTCACAAGACTGTAACTAGAGCCTGCCTGGTCATAGCAACAAATGTGATGAAGTTCTTGGCAGATATCATGTGCCAAATAAAATAATCAGTGACTGCCATAAAAAATGACTGTACTATTTATACCCATCTAGTGTTGTTCTGGGATGTGCAGCAGACATTTATGCTTTCTCCCAAATAGCAAGTAATTGCCCTGGGTAGATCCTGGGTGAAAAAGACCATTGGCGTAATTAATTAAAAATAAATAAATCATATAATCTCTATATATGTAATATGCATGCACATCATAGATAAAATCATATGTTAATCAACTAAAACCCATCTATAACTATAATTTTGATTAAATATATATTGAAATATATTTTTTTTAGCCCTGGCACCCATCACGGACAAAGACAAGACACTTCATGCACATTTACCTTCATTCATTATGATCACTCTGTCAGGATTGTACTGCAATCCTAATGTTAGAGAGGAAATTGTAACAGATCATGACATATAGATATGCTTTAAATCAGGGGTGGATTAACAAAAGCGTAAAAGATGCAATTGTCTCAGGGCCCAGAGTGGCAGGGGCCCCCCCACTTGCTGCGGTGTCATTTCTGTATTGGTGGGGGGGGCCCTTAATGCATGGAGTCCTTTTGCTGCAGGGGTATTCACACACAAGCTTTGATGTATAATCAGTGAGTTTCCTACTTTCTGTCAAGTGATAGGATCTGCCAGGAGGAAGCTCTTTTTGTAGACACATGTTGCAGTCAGTAAGTAATAGTGATGTCCGGATCATGAACGAATCGTTCATTTGATCCGGTTCTTTTTAGCGATCCGGATGAGTCGGTTCACTAGACTGAACGATTCGTTTGTAACGGTTCAGTCTGTGAATCATGCAGCTGTAACCTGATCCTAGAGCTGTGAGTCATCTGCAGAGCACTCAGACACAGACTCTGGGGTCAGGTTACAGCTCATTAATTCACACAGGAACGATGACTCTTAGAGTCAGAGAGTCGTTCAAAGAGTCGAATGATCCGAAGAGTCGAATGATCCGAAGAGTCGAATGATCCAAAGAGTCGAATGATCCAAAGAGTCGAATGATCCAAAGAGTCGAATGATCCGAAGAGTCGAATGATTCGAATCTTACAGGGATCCGGATCTTACAAGGATCCGAATCTTACAGAGATTCGAATCATTCAGAGAATATCACTGATACCATACTTTTATAAATAAATACATTAATAATGTTCACACTGCCCCCAGGATTTAGATTCCCCTGAGTTTGCCCCCCCTTTACCTATAACTGCACCTACAGTTAACTTTATTAAATTAATTAAATTAACCCTCAGTCATCAGCATAAAATTAACCCTTATACCCCATCAACCATAACTGCCCCTGAAATTAACCGTAAAGATCCCATTAACCATAACGGCCCCTGAAATTAACCCTAAAGACCCCATTAACCATAACGGCCCCAGAAATTAACCCTAAATACTCCATTAACCATAACTGCCCCTAAATTAATTGCATGTACTCCAGATAAATTACCTAATAAATTGGTATGGTTGATGGGGTCTTTAGTGTTAATTTGGGGGCAGTTATGCTTAATGGGGTGTTTAGGGATAATTTAGGGGCAGTTATGCTTAATGGGGTCTTTAGTGTTAATTTAGGGGCAGTTATGCTTAATGAGGTGTTTAGGGTTAATTTGGGGGCAGTTATGCTTAATGGGTCTTTAGTGTTAATTTAGGGGCAGTTATGCTTAATGAGGTGTTTAGGGTTAATTTGGGGGTAGTTATGCTTAATGGGGTCTTTAGTGTTAATTTAGGGGCAGTTATGCTTAATGAGGTGTTTAGGGTTAATTTGGGGGCAGTTATGCTTAATGGGGTCTTTAGTGTTAATTTAGGGGCATTTATGCTTAATGAAGTGTTTAGGGTTAATTTGGGGGCAGTTATGGTTAATGGGGTGTTAAGGGTTAATTTTAGGGGCAGTCATGGTTGATGGGGTGTTAAGGGTTAATTTTAGGGGCAGACATGGTTGATGGGGTGTTTAGGGTTAATTTAATGGTGAGGGTTAATTTAATTAATTTAATAAAGTTAACTTAAGGTGCAGTTGCAGGTAAAGGGGAATGTAAATCCTGGGGGCAGTGATTATTAATGTATTATTTATAACAGTATGGTGACATTCTCTGAATGATTAGAATGCCAATGAAGGCAGAGAGTCGTTCAAAGATCCGGATCTTACAATGATCCGGATCTTACAATGATCCGGATCTTACAGTGATCCGGATCTTACAGTGATCCGGATCACTGTAAGATTCGGATCCCTGTAAGATCCGAATCTTTGAACGACTCTCTGCCTTCATTGACATCACTGGAGGCAGGGGGGAGGATTCATAATGAAAGGGGCGGGGCCAATCGTTAGTGTGCCTGCACGGAGTTACTGGAAAACAGTAACTCCGTGCAGACACACTGAGTGATCCGAAGATCCGGATCATGAATCGGATCATTTCAGTGAACGAATCGAAATGATCCGATTCACTTTAATGATCCGAACTTCCCATCACTAGTAAGTAAGGGGCTCAGAGTTGCTGTGTCAGGATATCCCAGCCAGGAAGCTTCAGCTACAGGAAAAGAGATACTGTGCAGAGTTCGGATCTGTCATGTTGGTACCATGTATACCTCTCTATGAATGTGATTGTGTCGATTTACAGTATCTTTCTGTGTGTGTATGCATGCACATTATGCCTTTGTGTATTTACAAATATATCTTTGTAACAAGACGACAAAATAAATGGGTATCTCAGCTTTCATGACATATGTAAAGATTTCACTGTTTCTACTGTCTTGTTTACATCTGGACATTTCATTAGCTGTTATAATGTTCATTCAGATTTGTGGGAACAAAAACTTCCTTAGCATGATGACCCCCCCAATATGGATTCCTGGGGATTACCGGGCCTAACACTGTTATGATCCACCCCTGTTTTTACCCAGGTCTTTCTATACACTATGCTGTTTATGACCTTGTTTTAAAAAATAGCCATTTATAACACATTTGTTAATATTTGTGGACGCATCTGGACAATCAATCCCTGATATAGATCAAGGATAATGCTCCTAATCAAAGCTTTTCAGTAATTATGTCCCAAAGGATGTATATCTGGATCTGCAAAGACACTGCAATGCATTTGTGTGAGCGGAAAGCTACAATTTTGTATTATCTAAAGACATTTTAGAATATTGCCTAAAATGATTTATAAAATAAACATAAAAGGACATTAATGAATCAACATGGACACTGGCAACATTTGCTAGTCATAAATATTGATAAAGTCCAATGTACCCATGGCTGCTTTGCTCATGCAAGTAAGATGCCATTGCATGTAGTAACCACAGGAAAAAAAATGCGCAGCTGCATAGATCGAGGAGCCCGAATGATTTCTGCGGGACAGCAAAACATAATATCTTTAACATGCTAAAGCCACAGAGAATGATACCACGGGTCTGATATCCATGATTCCCAGTAAGCTTTTAAAATTCAAAGCATTTAGGAGAATAATTGGGTTTCTTTAGTTAAGCTCCAAACTGTTTGCTTGTAGGGTTGGACACCGATGCTTTCTGCAGGATAAAAGATAGCTTCTGCAAAATTGATCTTAAGGACAACAAATGGACTGTTCCAACCATCAGGTATCCATTTATATACATGGTCCTTTATGTCCCCATCGCAAGTGTACAAAATAACATAATAAGAAAAAGATACAAAAACGTGAACAGACATCGCTCTCCAAAGACGCATTATAAAGAAATCACTGTGGCCTAAACATTTTGAGAAAGCTGCTTGTATTTAATAAATTACAAGCTGCTGTGTAGGGGAAACGGGCACTACCTTCTTGGAGATCAACAGTGGGAAGCATAACTAAACCTTCTCTACCGTTTCTGAAATGCTAAATCTTTAAAAATTTAAAAGCCAGTTTCTTATACTTTGTGAGTTTTTAAGCCTTGACAATAATATTGGGGTTTTTTTTGTTTTTTTTAAAGCAAAAATAGCACTGTACACATTTTTGTATTCATGTATTGTTTATTAAGCCCTAACAGATGTTTTAGCAGTACAGAAAAAGAGTCATAAAATGCAATAGATAGTTTGATTAAGGTACAATAGGTGTGAATATATTAGGAAAGGAGGTGGACATATAGATATAATCGGGAAAGGAAAGAAAACAACGTAAACAAAGTTTTCCAATGGCAATAATAGACAAATAAATAATGGTGTGGTTCACTAGAAATAAAAATATTAATTTTGAACCTCAGTAAGACATATATATCAAACAGATTTGTCAAAATAACTGGTTTGGTTCCCAAGCCTATTCCCGTTATCAGTATAGGGCAAAGGTCAAATGATTGTTTATACAAAGAGTAAACAAACATGACAGTGGTCCTTTAGAACACAGGAGGGTCCACTGCTGACCATTAGCTCCGGCTCCTGCAAAGGTCACGTCCTATGACTTGGACAGAATTCTCTAAATAATTAAGGGTATTTTTATACAGGAAGGAGGATAGAACTAGTAAAGCTCAATTCTGTTACATATCATGTTATAATTCTGTAAGTAAAATAGTTATGTCGTATACTTCCTGTCTACCCATTGTATAGCGCTAGGGAATATGACAGCACTATATAAAATAAGCATTATTTTTTATTATTATTATTGCACCATTTTTATTAGTGTTTTAGAAAGCCTGTTTCACACTATATATAATAGGCTGAAATGCAAAAAAACTTATGTATGTTCCAAATATCCTTGCACCACAGTGCTAACTAATAACTTAAGGAGGAAGTTGACCTTCCAAATAAGTTGAGTATCTTTACAAAATGTTTAGCGTCAAAATTTACCAGAACAAATCTGGGAAATTCTGGGGCACAGCTCAAGATAAGCCCGACCTTGAGCTTGGCTCATCAATGTGCCGGACTAGCATGGTCCTAAATACTAAACATGGTGGCCAATACTACTCCATTCTAGATAAGACTGGCCAGGCCAAACACTGGCATCAGCTTGATTTAAGCAGGCATCAGGTGACCCAGATATAAAGGTGAGTACATAAAATTATTTCCAAAATACAAAACTCTTTTTTTTGTTCTATTTACAGAAATTCTGAGAAGGATTTACAGACATCCTTTGCTCTTGGAATATATTCATGAATTGACATTGTTCTGTTACAGATAAATATCTGTAATTGCACTTCTGCTTATAACCAGGTATGAAAAATATTCTAATAGTATAATAGTAGAACAATATTATAAAAAAAAAAATAGTGGTGTTTACAGGAATTAATTTCTTTCCGAAAGCAGGATGATATGTCATTTCTAAAACAATGCAATGGGATTTTATGGTAAGACCAAGCCTTAAATAATATCCTAAAAAACATGTTGTTGCTAAAAAAAATTAGTTAGAAGAGAAGCAAAATTCCCCAAGTTTTGACAAATTGTTCCACTTGGCAGTGTGCACAGAATTACCGTACTGAGTAACATCTGAAAAACGTGTTTAGTGAAAGTTAGTTTATCATCAATGTCCAACCTATGAACGGACCCCACCTAACATCATCATTATTTAGTCACTTTCCTGTGATTCCTTTCTTCAAATAGCAAATGATTCAGGAGTTCATAAGTGTTATTCTCTGCAACAAAGTGTCATGCAGCGTGCAAGGTTATAAATTGCTTTCAACAAATACCGTCCAATACACATTACAATTTATGTAACGTAATAATACAACATTTAAACAGAGCCAAGAGGTGTGCAGAGCCCTGCTCACTAATGTTAATAAATCTAATTTAAAAGTAGTTTAGGAACAGGGAACAAGAGTTCAAAACCTTAACATAATATGGATTCCCAAAAGTGCAATATGGCACAGCCATGGGATTCACCTGGGGATGGTGCTTCGGTGTACTCCTTTCATTTGGTACGTGACACTGTATATCGAGGTCAGTATATCGTATAATGCAGTGGGGAGAGCTGAATGACATTTGGTCACCACCTCCGTAAATCTAACATGAAGGATAACAGTTTCTGGCTAAAAGAAGGCTTGTCATCTTCTTGTCTCTTGCTTAGTAGAGGATCGCAGCATGTATTCGCTCTTTAGAAGCGACTACATTAAGTTATACTGGACTCACTAAACTCCCATACCTTGCAGCCATGCAGTCATACTTCCATCCAATGTTCTTTTTATACACATATCAGATATCATCCAATTTACTATACACACATAATATGCAAACTGGCCACTACATCCCTGCATTAAAGTGTCTAGGTTTATCTCTTCCAAGTAATGTTTCCCCCCATTTCTGATTTTTCCAGGCCACCTACTCCTCCATTTGAATTTAACTATAAAATTACATTCAACTTCCACCCAAGATGTCCTCTTTTTATCTATATTACCTTTAGCCTTGTAAGCCTTGTTGTGTGCTTGCCACAGCAGGGCCTTCTACTCTTCATTTGTAGACTCATTGTAACAACTCTATTGACATTTCTGGCACATAATAATAATGATAATAATGATAATAATAAATCATGGTAAATAGCATCAAGTCGTAACACAGAGCAAAGGAGGATAAAGGAAAGGAGACAATAAGGGAAAGGGTAACTGTTGCAAAAACACAGAAAAAAATGTCCATGATTTTTAATAACTAATAACTATTTAATAAAAAAACCTAAGCAAACTAATATTCACCAATGGATTAAACATTACTTTTGTACCAAAATAACAAGGTAACTACATTTATTTGTATTTTGCAGAAGGCAAAGGGCTCTGCAACTTGTATACTAAAAAATAAATTAAAAAAAAGGCATTCAGTAGCAAAACAAAATACCAAAACATAAGCTCTACGTGCAAGTATACAGCTGGTAAAAAAATGCCATCTGGTACTGTTCAATACCCGTTGTGAAAATTAGGCCTATTGGGACTTGCCACTGTTCCTTCTGATTTTAAGACATCCTTGAGGTCAAAATTCATGTCAACTATAATGTTATTTGTTCTCCTTTAAACACTCATTTATGGCATCCATATGAACAAAATGACTAGGGAAAGGGAAGCGTTAGTAAATATGTCAGATGGGTCATGGTAAAGCATTCCCTTGGTTTTAAAGCAGTTCAAATGTTAAATACTTCAAATGATAGCTGAAGAGCAGCATAGCAGTTTATAGTAAGAGAACATGTTTTCACAAGTATAAAGGAATTTATTATTGGTATTATTTTAAGTATCTGCGCTGTGCATTAAATTATACGATTACTATTTTTTTTATAAGGAGCTGGCATTTCAACCTTTATTAAAATTGATGTTTACAGGGTTTTTCTTTTTATTTGTTGGACTTATTCATCTTCCAAGTTACTTTCTAGAATTATAGTTCTCTAGAATTCTACCTGCTTTGAGATTGTCCTTACCTGTGCATACATATATATATATATATATATATATATATATACACACACACACATTTAATACATATTAAATTACACATATTTTAATACATATTAATCTCCTATAGTCTTTGCCCATCTGTTTATGGTTTCTTGTAGATGCTACAAACAACATAATCCAGAAAATGTGTTTGTCTTTATATCCTAATAAAATTTGGCAAAGCCATTCACTATTTATATTTACTGCCATTTGATGGATGTAGGTTGTATTAGGCTCAGCTACTTTTCTTTCTTGTATTAGAAAATGAAATTAAATATCCTAAATCCGATCCAAGTGAAACCCCAAACTGAACTGAATTAAAGTAAAGCAAAGTTAAGTTATTTCAAATATCTTATCTCTATTGTTATATTCATTCTTGCTCCCTATGTATCTCACTTATGTGTTTATGTATGTATGTATATATATATATATATATATATATATATATATATATATATATATATATTTATATACACACCAACCATTTCTATTGGCAGCAATGAGTATAACAAGACATATTTGCCTTCAATGAATAATCCAGAACTAATTTCTTAGATGGAGTGAATGCAGCTGCTTCACTAGCATAGCCGATCCCCTCAGTAAACTTAAAGTGAGTTTTAGTCACTAAAAGTAAGGACATAAGTATATCCCAGTACCAGTATTGAGAGCTCCCAACTATTGGAATATATCAGTCAAAAATAAATATCGATTAGGGTTATAGTATTGCACATAATAGCAAACATTTGATTTGACTTATATCAATATGTGTTGGAAACTAGTGTATTGATCCACTATATATATATATATATATATATATATATATATATATATGAACACACGGCCAATCATGTTTACCACCCACAGGTAGTAACACACTACAGATTGTATTACTCACAATTCATCATCTTTTGTTATGTTTACTTTGTATTAAATGCTGTAACTAATATTAAAGAGAAAGTTATTCAGGTTAAACCTACTGTTCATGCAACTTAACAGGCCAGATCATTTTCATCTATCCAGGGACAATTTAAAACAGACCGACTTTTGGATGATTGATCCCATACCTTCCAATAGCTAGAGACTGTGATCTGGCTTTTAAATAGAGGCTTATTTGATCTGAGACTTTGATATTTTGTTTCTAAGTTTGACCTCTTTTTTCGAGAACCTTTTCCAGCTCCAGTAATTCCCTCTGATTTTTTTCAATTCAGTCATGTAGATGTTTTTGAAATAAAGGCAATGTGTTTATGGTTATACTCATTCAGTTTAAGATAGTCTGGATAGATGCTACAATATATATACACATACATATATATATATACACACACACACTATATGGACACAAGTATTGGGACACCTGACCATTACATCAACGGGGACTTTTATAACATTGCATTTTAAATACATAGAGATTAATATGTTAGTCTCCTTTTTGCAGCTATAACAGCTTCCACAAGATATTGGAGTGTTATCAGGGGGAATTTTTGCCAATTCATCCAGTAGAGCATTTGTGAGGTCAGGCACTGATGTTGGACGAGGCGGCCTGACTCAAAATCTTTGTTCCAGTTCAACTCAAATGTATTTGATGGGGTTGAGGTCAGGGCTCTGTGCAGCCAGTCAAGTTCTTCCACACCAAACTCATCCGACCATGAGAAGCATTGTCCAAAATGTCTTGGTATGCTGACACATTAAGATTTCCATTCACTGGGCCTTGCCCAAACCTTGTTTTCAATAATTAAGAGGCGTGTCCCAATACTTTTGTCCATATAATGGTGCACAAAGCAAGGTCCATGAAGACATGGTTGGATGAATATGGTGAGGAAGAACTTGGTCGGGCACACAGAGCCCTGACCTCAACCCCATCAAATACCTTTGGGATGAACTGGAATGGAGATTGCGAACCAGGCCATTTTGTCCAACAACGTCACAAATGCTCTACTGATGAATGGTTTTATTCCGTAAACCTGAAGATTTTACTGGAGAATTGCAGTTTCAGCTCCATGTTGAATAAATAATTACCTAGAAATCAAATAGGGGCATTAAATCACAGCATGTCACTAGTAATACATAATATACTTAAATACTAGAACTAAGAATCTCGAACAGCTGTTGTCCTTCTTAGGTCTTTTATGAATGATTGTACAAAGCACTCAGGCAGAAATACTAAATTGTCCTGAGTAGAAAGATTCTGAAGCTTCTTTTGCAGGGAATTCATGGCAGCTTTTCCCACCCAATAACAGACAACTACATGTATTGAGTACAGCTAAACAAGTACTTGCTTCTAAGGAACAAAACCAGGTCTACCTTTCAATGTTAAATAAGGGAGGAAAAGACTCTCAAGGTAAAAAAGGATAAGCTGCTCCAAAAAACACCAAAAATGTGGTTCCTCTACACATAGAAATACAGATCAAATAGGATACAGATGGGAGCGCTACGGGTAAGATCTAAAATATATATCTATATATATTTTTATACAACTGGCAAGAACTATACATAAAATGTTTTAATATGGTCAAATGACTCAATATCAAATTCCATACATGTGTGGTGAAATTTAACATTATATATTCACCACACATGTATGGAATTGGAGATTTTATGTTCAATGTGTTCTGGAGTCATATGACCATATTAAAACATTGTATGTATAGTCCTTGCCAGTTGTATACATATATATATATATATATATATATATATATATATATATATTTATATATATATATATATCTATATTTTAGTTCTTACCCGTAGCACTCCTGTATGCTACTTTTCAATGCGTAACAATCATAATTTAAATCAGGCATCAGAATATATAAACCAATGAACAGAGAAACTATCACAAAGCAACCAGTCAGGAGAGGGGGATTATTGTATACCCTTAGGGCAGGAATAAGGTGGCTCATGTGAAGATTGCCTCCCCTCTTCAAGGGTAGGGTGACAAATTGGAGAAGAGCCTACCTTCTGCAGGTCACTCTATGGGTGACCAATCGAAGAAGAGCATGCCTCCCCCGTGTTATACAAAAGGGATCGGCACAGGCCAGACAACTGTTATTGTATGTGGCCACTCGATGCTGATGGCAGGACAACTCTTCTCATGCTGGGCACCAGAGCTCCCACTTCATTTACGCCTCCCCTATCATGCCTCCACTCAGTGACAATGTTCTACAGATTGTATGACATTTAGCCTGCATTATTTTTTAAGTGTCAATTAAATAGTTATGCAAAAATGTATGCTGGGCATCTAAAAAGATCATTCATTAGCATCAAAATGTCATTATTAATCCGCATTTTCAGTAAGTTAAAGAAAATGTGACCTATAAACAAATTAATTTTTTTTACTTTAGAAACAAAATTCCATGTGAATACTTGGAAGAACATGGTGGCTCTGATGCCACTTTCTATTAAACTACATGCTTGCCTTGTTATTATCATTCCATGGGTTGACACCTAAAATACAGCATCTTTTTAGTGAAGAATGTCTGTGAACATCATAATTACTTTGTACCTTCTGTGTCATTCTCTCTTCGAAGGGAAGATTGAACCAATAATTAAACATGTGTTTCAACATGTCAAAAAAAAGATACAATTAAAATGGTCCAAAAAAAACCACAACTTTCATCTGTATATTAGAAATGAAAACATGTCATTAAGTTAATGTTCTGTGAATGATACTCATCACTAGCCTAGTCCATGGGAAAATATTTCAAGACATTCACTGGCCAAGTCACAGGACAAAACTAATAAACACTTAAACCTTTAAATGCATTGCCACTGGTATTCAGAAATTGTGGATACGTCAAATTTTTTTTAAGTGAGCTTTCCATGAAATAATACACTATTCAATGTATTACATACAAACAACTTGATTATTAAATTAAGTGGTAGCATAAGATTAACTACAGTTCTAAAATCCTTTTGGATCTTGTATCGTGACAGCTCTGTGTAATTTGTTGGCGGTTAATAAATTAAATAATAACAATGTGACATCTGCAATAGTAGTAGGAATAATCCAGTAAAAATGGCCAATAAAAGGTAGATTTTCATTCATACATTAAAAGGTCTTAGTAAAATTTTGTACAGATAATATGCTAGTTTAGTAAGAAGCCATCGCATTGCACAGATGCACATTTGCGGGTTGAGTTAATACATGAAAGTAAATATGTTTTTACTATGTTTGCTGAAAACACATTTTCTGAATAAACATTGATATTTCCAAAACATACGGTTTGGAGAATATTTGTCATATGATTACAATCCATTTATTTGCGCCAATAGGCAAATAGCATACAATATAGTTAAAGGGACACTCAAGCCATCATATGAACAAGCAGCAATCAGTGGCACAAAACATTGGTTAATGTTACAGCCGAGGAGCTGCAGCTTTTTCCTAAGGTTTTTGTTTGGGTTGAATTAATGCAAATTAGAGTACTTACAAAGAACCTCCATTTCCATTCATTGTTCAGGGGCATCCTGGGACTTTATTATTATTATTACTTATTGATTTATATAGTGCCATCCACTGTTCCCTCTAAGCTGTGCGCTTGTGCGCGGGCACATAAGCTTTGATCAGAGCGCACAAGAAGAAAAATTGTGCGCACAACGCTTTTTACACTGACAAAAAAACTAAAAATTAAATCCTTTACCGTTATTCGTACAGGCAGCCATCCATCCAACCGCAATCGGTGAGACAGACACGCGACGTCGTGACGTCACACGTCTGTCTTCTTAAAAGCTCAGGGGCAGTCTGTTGCAGAGGCAGAGGTGTGGAGAGAGCTGAAGGACGCAGACGCCGAGTGTTGCAGAGGGGCAGGCCATCCCGCGCTTTTTCCCGTCACAGTGCGCCTTCCTGCACCGCTTTCCTCGTGCACCTGGTGAATTTCTGTTTTGCAGGTAAATTCTTGGTGAGTATTCTATAGCTCTATTGTGCTCCTCTGGTCTCTTATCCGCGTGATTCCTCTCCCGCGCTCTGCATCACACACCATTTATTATTTACCTCCGATTTCCCGATTTATTTATTTTTTGTTGGTTGGGTTTTTTGGTTTTTTTTACTTACCGAGTTTTTAGTAAGTGCGTATGCTGACCGCCCCTCCCAAGTGTGTATGTTGACCGTTTGGAGGGGAATTCAGGGCGTTCTAGCTCAGGCCTCACTTATTAACACCTCAATCCTCCCCCAGCGCTCTAGCAGGTTTATAGGCGTCCATTTGCCTATAAAAATAATCATTAAGACGCCACAATTGTCTTTACGTTTGTAGCCACTGTTCCAGACTTCCAGCCACAGAACAGAAGCCCTAGCCAGCCAGTGCCACCAGCATCTAAAGGAAATGTGTTTTCATGGGTGAGTCTAGTACTACTATTGGATAATTATATTTGTCTGCAGTTCTGAATCTTACTGTTTGTGCCTCCTGTGTAAAATAAATAAATAAAAATAAAAAATATAAATCCCATTAGTAAGCTTTACTTTTAATGTTTGGAAACACTGCTTATTTATATATCACATTATTGGGTAAACTGCTGCACTATCATTTGCTTTTGCCTCCATTGGACAGTTTGCAGATTTTCCATCATAATTTTTTTAATGTTTAAGAAACATTAATATATAAAAAATACTGTCCTGCAGATTGCCGTTTGATATTAAATGAAATAGCCCTCAATTGCCTGACCAAGAGACCAACCTGAATATTCAAGCCACCCTGTCCAATACTTCATTCGGCTGGCTGCCTGATCTACTGCAACTCTGCACGGTAAGTAGTAAAGTCACCCAAGACCCTGTACACTGTTTTCCCCCTTTTTTTCTTTATTTTCCTCCTACAGAAATCATTGTTTTCTTTTTTTAATATATAAAAATACTGTCCTGCAGCCTGCCATGTGATGGGAAATGAAATAGCCCTCAATTGCCTGACCAAGAGACCAACCTGAAAATTCAAGCCACCCTGTCTAGTGCATCATGTGGCTGGCTGCCTGATCTACTGCAACTCTGCATGGTAAGTAGTAAACTCACCCAAGACCCTGCAGTGGCGTCTCCAGGTTTCATATTTAGGGGGGGCACATGGGGGGCCAGGGACCAAAGTAGGGGGGCCAATTATAAAACGGTACATATACACTATATATATATATATATATATATATATACACACATATATACACACACGTTAGACGTGCATTTTTAACTACATAATATGCACTTATCTCTTTGAAGTAAAGACTGTGATTAAAATATGATTTCAAAATAACAGCTAAAGTGACAGTTATTTTTCATTCTTTAATATTAGCCCCTGCTGACAATATATATAAATATTAGACCCTGCTGCAGATATATAGAAATATTACACCCTGCTTCCGATATATATTAATATTAACCCCTGCTGCGGATATATATTAATATTAGCCCCTGCTGCGGATACATACTTATATTATACCCTGCTGCCGATATACATAGAAATTATACCCTGCTGCCAACATATATTAATATTAGCCCCTACTGCCGATATATAGTATTAGTCCCTGCAGCCAATATATATAAATATTAGCCCCTGCAGCCAATATTTATTGATAATAGGCCCTGCAGCCAATATATATTAATATTAGCCCCTGCTGCCGATATATATAAACATTAGTCCCAGCTTCCGATATATATTAATATTAGCCCCTGCAGCCAATATATATTAATATTAGACCCTGCTGCCAATATATTTGCCACACTGACTGCAGATCAGGGGAAGACAGTGAGAGTCAGTGCAGTGTTCCCTCCTTCTGACTGCACCGTGACATTGAGAGGTCCTCTCCCCTGTAATCATCCCCAGAGTCCCTTTGTCCCCTCATTCACTAAACCATAGCGCTCTTTTACTTACACCCTGTAGTTCAGGTATAGATCAAATAAACAACACATGGAAACAGCACATGCAACTGAATGAGATTAAAAAAAAACTTGTATTTGCAGGTATACATAAATAATGTATGGAAACATAGCATTGCAGGTATAAACCAACAGAACACACAAACCCAGCATTGCAGGTATATATCAACTGGAAATCACATGTACACTCAGCACTGAAGGTTTAGATCAAATAATCAACACATGGAAACAGCATTCCAGGTATTGATCAACTGAATAAGACATGCAAATCCTATATTTGCAGGTAAACATTAATAATGTATGGAAATATAGCCGATACAGATGAACAGAATGACACAAAACCCAGCTTTGCAGATATAAATCAATTGGAAATTACATATAAACTCTGCATTAAAGGTATAGATAAAAACCCCCTAAATTACAGGCATAGATCACTGGTCACACACCCCAAAGCCAACCCTGGTGTCCACACTGCCCACATAGAACCTGACCAGCACCTAAGTTACACATTATGTCAACTTTGTCCCCAAACAGCTGAACGTACGCCGTTTTTGTCCCATAAAGACCTCTCCCTCCCAATCTATCCTATCTACCCCCTCTCCCTCCCAATCTATCCTATCTACCCCCTCTCCCTCCCAATCTATCCTATCTACCACATCTGCCTCTCTATCTACCACATCTGCCTCCCAATCTATCCTATATACCCCCCTCTCCCTCCCAATCTATCCTATGTACCCCCCTCTCCCTCCCAATCTATCCTATGTACCCCCCTCTCCCTCCCAATCTATCCTATGTACCCCCCTCTCCCTCCCAATCAATCCTAACTATCCCCTCTCCCTCCCAATGTATCCCATCCACCCCATCTCCCTCCCAATCTACCCCCTCTCCCTCCCAATCTATCCCATCTACCCCCCTCTCCCTCCCAATCTATCCCATCTACCCCCCTCTCCCTCCCAATCTATCCTATCTACCCCCTCTCCCTCCCAATCTATCCTTATCTACCCCTTCTCACTTCCTATCTACCTCTTCTGACTCTCTAACCCCCTCCTAACTTTCTAACCCCCCCTTTGAAGTTCACTTACCTTGGGCTTGTCCAGCGGTGAGATCGCGAGGTCTCTGTATCCCTGGTTCTGCCGGCTTCACTGCTGGGCGCCGGATATGACGACATATACCGGCGCTCGGCTTGAAATGCCGGCACTGCAAACCAGGCAGAGGCCTCGCGGTCGCGGAGAAGAGTGAGAGGCGCCGAACGGTTGCTGAGAACTTATTCCTCAGCAACCGCTCAGTGCCTCTCACTCTCTCCTCCGGGTCTATTAAAAAAATTTAAAAAAGACAGCGTTTCAATTGGGGGGGCACACCAGGGGGCACAGCATGATGTAGGGGGGGCCATGGCCCCCTCTGGCCCCCCCCCCTGCCGACGCCACTGAGACCCTGTACACTTTTCCCCCTTTTTTTTTTCTTTATTTTCCTCCTATCATTAAATAGGAAATCATTATTTTCTTTAATATATAAAAATACTGTCCTCCAGATTCCTGCAGCCTGCCATGTGATGGGAAAAGAAATAGCCCTCAATTGCCTGACCAAGAGACCAACCTGAACATTCAAGCCACCCTGTCTAGTGCATCATTTGCCTGTCTGCCTGATCTACTGCAACTTGGACAACTACAGGTTTTTCAGTATCTCCTAAATTGTCATAGGCTGGGTTTTGATATTAGCCTTGCATTGTTCATTCACTATTTCAGTTTACTTTGTCTAGTTCAAAATCTTTCTTTTCATACATTAAAGTGACTCAGTCATGTCAAAGCGCAAAAGAACAGCAAGTTCTTTTAAAGTAGAATGGCTAAATGAAATTGTAGAAACAGCTACACCAAAAGCCCATGAGGCTATGAACATACCGCTGCGAGAAGTTTTTTTGTATGGTTTAGAAAATGGACTTCGATGTCTGTATTGTCATGATGCAAAAGTTTCTGGTGATTTTGCTACTGGTAAGAAATGGGATGATAGTTGGAAGCTTGACTTTTTGAAACGTCATTTAGCAAGTAAATCACATATGGAGGGTGTATTGAAGCTTCGACAACAAAACCCGTCACTACCCGCTACAGGCGTGCTACGCATGCTACGTGAGAGTGCGGAAGACAAAGAGCGAAAACGAACAAACCCAGATAAAATCAAAGTTCTTATAGACAACGTGTTGTTGGCTGTTGAACTGAATTTAACGAGCTATTCATTTTAACACATTAATGAACATATGGTAAAGTATGTGCAAATGACAGATAGCTGGCGAAGTAAAAACTATGCGTTTGAATTTCTTGAATCTATCAACTATGTTGTTCAGAAAGACATGTTAGAAGACGTAGCATCAGCAGCTTTTCACACGTTAACAGTTGATGAAACCACTGACATATCTGTCACCAAATGTCTTATTCTTTATTTCAAATTCCGAACTAAACATTGTAATGTGTATAAAACTGTATTTGGTGGAATTATTCATTTGCATGCATGCGATGCTCCTTCTATTGTTTTGGCAATTAAGAAGTTTTATAAAGA
Source organism: Spea hammondii (assembly GCA_029215755.1). Taxonomy (NCBI): domain Eukaryota; kingdom Metazoa; phylum Chordata; class Amphibia; order Anura; family Pelobatidae; genus Spea; species Spea hammondii. Next base: position 162,929,415 of record JARDYJ010000001.1, read on the forward strand.
AAAGAAACTTGACCTTCATAAAATGGTGATGTTTACATCCGATGGTGCCTCACTAATGTTGGGAAAAGTTAATGGTGTAGCGGCGCGACTAAAAGAGAGCATTCCACACTTAGTTCAGCAACACTGTGTTGCTCATCGTGAAGATCTGGGCATTTGTGATGCACGGAAACAAGTACAATTAATAAGAGATGTTGATACTTCAATGAGAACGATTTATACAGTGTTTTCAAGATCATCTGTTAAAAGATGCAAATTTAAGGAAATCGCAGAGGCCACTGAAAATACTGCTGTTGCTTTCAAACCACTCAATGAAGTCAGATGGTTATCTAGACACTTTGCATTGCTGGCAATAATAAAAAATTATGATGGACTTATCAAATACTTTTCAGAAGATAAGTCAAATGACCCGGTCACAAAATACTGTTACAAGAAACAGACAAACATGACATATAAAATAGCTTTACATGTTTTAAGTGATGTCTTTGAAGAACTAGCTGCCCTGTGTAAAATTCTGCAAGAGACCAACCTGACACCAATTGATGCCCTTCATTTTGCACGCGGCAAAATAAACAAGATCAGAAAGCAGTATTTGGGAGATAATGTTTTATGGAGTGAAAAAGTTCAGTTTTTGTTAAGCCAAGTAGAAGAAAAAGTAGATACACGTCCCCTGACGAATTTTATAAATTCTCTTTGTGTTCATTTGGAAGAAAGGTTTCCTGGAGATGAGGTGCAAGAATGGTCAGTTTTTGAGTGAGACATCCTTAATTTCAAATTGTGACTTCATGTTTGGGAATGCAGAAGTTAGTGTCCTATGTAAAAAATACCATTCTTTTCTAACAGCTGATAATAAGGTAATAGTTCAACAGTTCACTGATTTCCAGTTTTCCTTGCAAGAGAAAATAAAATCCAAACAGATAACAAATTTCATTCAGATGGTGGACTTTTCACTAAAAAATGACCAGTTTTGTGTACAAATATTCTTTGTACACTCTATCTAGACTGATAGAATTTCCATCCAACTGGTAGGTTTTGATTCTCATTAGCATATCCAAATGGCATTCACCTAAACGATTTCTTATCTTATTTTTAAGTCGATTCATTAAACTAAAACCTCTCTCACAGTCTGCACTAGATGCAAGAAAGGTTCCCCCAATGTCCATCAATATTGCACAAGAGAAATTTTGTACGCACACCACCTAAGAAAAATTAGAGGGAACATAGGTGCCATCATATTCCACAACCTTTAAAGGGGCACTATCATAGCAATTGTTTTGGCGGCATTTAGATTAATTTAAGATTATACCATGGCGGCACAGGATAAATTAATAAAAACTAATATATTAGATGGCTGTGTTCACAAGGGGTCCTTAAGCACCTGAATCTTTGCTTACAGAAATTAAGTCTCTCATGGTTTTCACTCAGCATAAGACTACTCAACGGAAGACTACTCTCCTTTTGTGTATCATGCAGGTATTATGTACCAGATAATTGCAAGGTGTACAGGATATGTTGATGAGCGCATGCCTGGTAATAAAAAGTCATTAGAAGTGCCACCATCATCATCAGTAGGAACCAGGTGGCCCTTTGGTTGGTCTTCACAGCAAAGAGCATCAATATAGTGAGGATTTGAGGTGGGTGGAAGGAATGCATATAGTAAACGTCCCCAACAGCAACATAAAAGCAAAACATTTTACAACACCCACTCAATCTTAATTAACTGTAAATAAATATAAATCTTTTTCAAAGGCAATCCCACCAGACCAACAACTTCAGTGACTCAAAAAAGGAATGGATTTTCTAATAATTAACTGTTCTTTTGTTAATTTGCTTGGGTGGTAAAACACTACGTGAATGCCAGAAGCCAAGAGGAAATTGCCTTTTGTCTAAGAGTCTTCAATCGCTCTTAAGAAAAGACAAAACGCATTAATGTTTTCTTTTAATCCACTTCAGCTATTAAACAATATTGTTTCATATTTGTAAGGAACAGAGTGTTGGCTGTCATTTTACCAAAATTCAGGACAGCAAAGCAGGTTATAGCCTGAAAAACTAGACTTGTGTATTTAATTTGCAAGTGCCATCATGTAAATCACTGGGGCAGAGAAAAGTACACACAAAACCGTTATGATTACAGATGATGCATTTGATCACTACCTCCTTAAAGGATGCCCATGAACCATAGAGGGTAAACATGTCAGTGATTAGTGTCTTCTCAAAACACACTCTTTTTCTCTAGATTTTGCAGCTAGAGTCTTATCTGTATTATATAATTACAATAAAATCTAGTATTTAGCATCAATCCTATTCTATTATTAATATTCTCTTCCATTAACTCCGAAAATATCAAATGCCAAAGTGGGATACTTTATGTTCTGTGGATATCAGTGTTGGAGGAGTGGGAAGCAACAGGAGTGCCACCTCATGGCGCTCAGCCGCAGTGTCGGAAGGTGGCCACATGGAAGCTCTAGTGGAGGTCTGTACTGCAACAGCATGGGCTTCTGTTGATCTTTACTGTTCCCTGGTCAGTCAGAGGAGATCGAGAATGTTAGAAACCAGCCCATGCAGCTACGTGGGACACTGCCCGAAAATCTGCCAAATATCCTCATGGATAATAAGGAGACGTAGGGGATGTGACAATGTCCAGTGTCTGCAAATATGTAAAGACTGTGCTCCAAAGAAATGAAACTCTACTGTTGTAGTATGGATATAGGATATATTGGCTATTAAACATTAAGGGCTAAATCAAAATGCTTAGACTACATGTATATGATATTAATTTTCCTTACTTCCATCACCTTATGTGAATAAAAGTTTAAAATGGTTTTTTTTTGCCATCTGTAACTAGATATATTAGAAATAATATGGCACATTCTAATTAGTGACAATATTTTCTGTTTTTTTGCATGTAACTGCTAGGCTCTTTATCATATTATAGCTAAAATTTATTTTTACCTAATTATTCCAACTGAGAAAATGGTATCCTGCATGATTTTATACACATTTTTTCACAAATGTATGCACTAGAAGGGGAGCGGCAAGGGGATGTGTGTGGGAAATCATGGCTGGTGAATCCATCAAACAAGACATGCATGGCTGGTGAATCCAACAATATCTATCCAGTACGAAAATGTATTTCACTATATTGTTATACAGTAAATTAAAGCCACAAATAAACAACCCAACTGGAACCCACCAAATAACGACCGTTCATTTCTTTTGACTTCTACCTCATATCAGAGGTAATTTTAAAACAATTGATTACAGACAGAATTCTTTCAGCTTGAATTCACTATATCAGAATTCCAGTGGGTCAAAAGTTCACATACACTTTGTTAATATTTGGTGGCATTGCCTTTTAATTGCTTAACTTGATTAAAATGCTTGGGATAGCCTTCCACAAGCTTCTCATCAATCAGGTTTGTGGGCCTCCTTGCTCAAACAAACTTTTTCAGTTCAGTCCACAAATTTTATGTGGGATTCAGGTGAAGGCTTAAGATTTAAAGCCTCATCCCTTTTTCTCCATGCAATTTTTGTTTTATCTGACCAGAGAACACTCCTCCAGAAGGCTAGCTTTTCGTCATGTGATCACATGCAAATTTCTGGCTGTTTTATGCTGGCCTTGAAGTAGGGGCTTCTTCCTGGTGTGACAGCCTTTCTAGGCCATGGCTATGTAGGACTATCTTAACGATGAATGTAGATACTTTGTTACCTGATGCCTGCAAACATTTCACCAACCCCATTGTTGTTGTCTTTGAGTTTAGTTGAGACTCTCGGACGCTGGGAGTTAATTGATGCCTCCTACTTGAACAATGTGGTCCTATGCTTTTTATATTTGCATTAAATTGTTTGTACAGTTGATCCTGGTACCTGGAAATTGCTCCCAAGGAGGAAGCGGACTTGTGGAAGTGCACAATTATTTTTTTCTGGGGACTTGGCTGAGATGCTTGGATTTTCCCATGGTATCAAGGGCAAAAAATGTCCTGGCTCTACAGGTAGGCCCTTAAATACAACCACAGGTGCCAAGTGACTCCTAATTATGACAATAGGCCAATCAGAAAATGCTAAAAAGTCATTACATCAATTTCTGTAAACTTCTGGCTATAACTGATGCTTTAATATGACCTCTGATATGAACAGAGTAGATGCATTAATTACTACTCAAAAGAAATGGATGGTAACATGAAATGTTTGGAGTTGTGAAAACTTGAATTTCAATGTCTTTAGCCTAGGTGTACGTAAACTTTCGGACTCAACTGTAAACAGAGTAGATAACCCACCGTTATAAAACGTAGTATGTGCAACATGAGGTGCATCATGAGTATTTTCCCACTAAATTCAATTTTCAAGAGCCTAGGACATATAAAATAGAAAACCACAATATAACAGCGGAACTAGTCATGAATCCAGGGTCCTTCCTCTCACCAAAAGCTTATGTTTTCAGGCTGAACCCAGGTTTAGCAATGCATTACAGAAAACATTACTAACAAAATATCACATTCATAACACATGGCAGTGCATTGCAGAAAGTTAAATATGCCACTAGATATTGGGCATGATGGAGTCCCAAAAACATCTTAGGGGTAGCCACATGTTATAAAAGTACGGTATATTTTTTGACACATTGCTATGAAGCACTGTAAATCTTTCCATAGTCATAAACAGGAAGCTCGAGCTAAGTATGGTGACATCACTAGGGCAGGGACAAAGAAAAAATCAATTGTAGGCTCATGACATCATGGGAGGGGTACATAAGCGTATGTGGAAAATGTCTTTAGTAGAGCTAGTATTTAAGTATGTATATGTATGTTCTCTACAATAACACAAATATTAGTTATTTGGTATTTGGTATTATCCACATCATTTGCTACTATTTGCACAAATCAGACCTGCTGCTGAACCTCAATAGAAATAAGGGACTTGTGTATATTAGGAAGCATATCTTGTATAGAAAAATAGCAATCAAAGCTTATATGCTAATTGTTACGCAATGTAGGGCAAATGTAAAACTGGCATACCAGTGTTTAAAATATCTAACAATATTATTGCTGTGAAATTCATGCTGTAATCACGCAACTATCAGCCCCAGGTTCCAGCATGTACTGGCTGCCTTGGCTTGATAGGAGTGTGATTGCTGTCAGCAGTTATATATATATACCTCCAGAAATGCATTTTAACCCCCTATATGCCACTCAGCCCAATGATATGCATTTTAACCCCCTATATGCCACTCAGCCCCATGATATGCCCTTTAACCCCCTATATGCCAGAGTGTATAAGGCATATCATGGGGCAGAGGGGCATATAGGGAGTTAAAAGGCATATCATGGGGCACAGTGGCATATAGGAGGGTAGAAGACATTTCTGGAGGCAGAGTGGCATGTAGAGGGTTAAAAGGCACATCAAGGGGCAGAGTGGCAAATAGGTGGTTATAAGGCATTTCTGGGGGCAGAGTGGCAAGCCTGGGGGCAGATGTGCATAACTGGGGGGGCAGGTTGGCAAATAAAAGGAAATAAAAAATATATATTTTTCTCAATCATAGCTTTTATTAAATATGAAAAAATAGTTTACATTAATTAATATTTACTAGTAAAACGTTTTTCCTATAGGGTAGTCTTATATTCAGGCTTTTTGTTTTTTTCCTAAATTAATATTTTGATTTTGGGGGGGTCGTCTTATAATCAGGGTCGTCTTATAATCGAGCAAATACGGTATTTACAACTTAGTGGGATATCTAAAAAACATTTCTTTGTAAAACAATATTAAGGTTTACAATTTCAGCAATTCAGATGCTTTGAAGAAACATAAGCTAAATTTCAATTTAACAAGATTCATCTGTTAACTCACCCAGTCTAGCAAATTTTGAGCCATGCTATGCACTTAAGTTCATGTTACCTTCATAGATCTAGAGCAGGGGTGGGCAATTAATTTTCCCATGGGGCCACATGAGAAATTGGAATGGTTTTAGAGGGCCAGACCTCTACAAACTACAAACTCCGAAGCCTTGTCCATTTTGTTAACTTATGTGCTGTTTAATAAAGTTATTCAAGCCTACGTCATTGGTAGAGGTGCTTGAATAAGTAAGGCCTGAATAACTATTAGCACAGCACAGAAGTGAACAAAATGAACAAGGCTTCGGAGTGCATACCGTATTTTTCGCTCTATAAGACGCACCTGCTGATAAGACGCACCTAGATTTTAGAGGAGAAAAAAAAGGAAAAAATATTTTGAGCTAAAAAATGGGCTAAAATATTTATTACAATAACTGAATAAGCTATGAACACAGTAAGACACACGCAGTAAGACACACACAGACACAGTAAGACACACACAGACACAGTAAGACACACACAGACACAGTGAGACACACACAGACACAGTAAGACACACACAGACACAGTGAGACACACACAGACACAGTAAGATACACACAGACACAGTGAGACACACACAGACACAGTAAGACACACACACAGACACAGTAAGACACACACAGACACAGTAAGACACACACAGACACACACAGACACAGTGAGACACACACAGACACAGTAAGACACACACAGACACAGTGAGACACACACACACAGTAAGACACACACACACACAAACACAGTAAGACACACACACACAGTAAGACCTCCCTCCCTAACCCCCCTTCTCAGTATCTCCCCTCTAACTCCCTAACCCCCCCTTCTCAGTATCTCCCCTCTAACTCCCTAACCCCCCCTTCTCAGGATCTCCCCCCCCCGCCCCGGTCACTTACCTTAAACTCCTGTGTTGGAAGCGTGAGGCGTTTGTCTCGGGTGCCGGCGCTTCACTGCTGATCGCCGGCGTCTGACGTCATATGCCGGCGCCCAGCGTAAAGCGCCGGCACCCGAGACAAACGCTTCCAACACAGGAGTTTAAGGTAAGTGACCGGGGCGGGGGGGGACACCGGACTCATTGGTGAGTCACCAGGACACTCTTTGCGGGCCGGTCCGAGCTATTCAGCGGGCCGGATGTGGCCCGCGGGCCGTGCTTTGCCCAGGTCTGATCTAGAGAAAGTAATATCAGACTAGAGATGTGATTGGGAGCACCTGGCACGTTTTTGATGGTGGAGATCACTGCATTTGGGGTCTAGAGAGTTCACTTTAAGCATATCCAATCTGTTATGTACTTAATTGCAGACTTAGTATAGGTCAAATGTAGATGTATAATAATAATTATATGACCAGGGCCACCACCAGGCTTAAAGTCTGGATCCCATGCCCCTCCCATCAGCCAGCCCCATGTTCATCCAAAATACCCCAACCCATTGCTCCGCCCATGTCACACCCATACCCCTGCCTTACAATTCACCCATAAGCACAACTTGTGAAAGCAAGATATAACCTAGCATTAATGGTGCCTGAGAGCAGTATTTCCTTGGCCTCCAACACAACTTACACACACACACACATACATACATACTAACAAGAAAACACTGATATATACTTCCATACACATATAAACACATTATTACTCCTGCTCTCGAAGGTACCACTAACCCTAGGCTCAACACTGTATGTGTGCATATATGTATTTATGTGAGCATGGATGTGTAATTGTGTGTGTGTGTGAGAGCATGGATATGTAGGTGTGTGTGTATGTGTAAGTAAATGAAATGGAGTGTGTGTTAGAATGAATGTGTATGTGTGTGTTAGCAAGTATGAGTAGGTGTGTGTAATTTCTGTAAGTGTGCTTACATATGTGTGCTTGAGTGCTGGAAGGGGAGGCATGAGGCAAAGAAGGCACAGACAAGTTGTGAAGGTGGGGGGCCTCGGGGGAATTTTCACACCAGAGCCCTGTGGTTTCTAGTTATGTCCCTGTGCAAATGTATGCTAACACCATACACTAATGCACAGACACTCTAACACTATATGTGGACATACACACTCATGCTAATGCACACACTATCCAACAACATACATTAACATACACATGCTAACACACACACACACACACACACATACATATATATATATATACACACACATACACACACATACATACATTACAGTTCAATTGTTGGAGGTAACTTAGAAATGTCCTTCTTTCCATCCACTGTTATTTTGCATCTATATATATCCAGGGTAATGGCATAAAAGCAGACAGTATTACTTCACCACATATCACATATAACCATTATTGTTCATAAAGAAATGGCTTCTGTCAAATTTGCACAAAATTTAATTCATCAAATAATAAAACATATTAGACTCAATAGGAAACAGATGTGGTGCTCTGCGTGCCTTAAACGCTTACACTAATGACTCCCCTAACACACAACTCATTAATTCACGTATACATCATCCCACAAGCGTGTAGCACTCCCACTAGCCTTTAGAAAACAGTCCGGAAGTGTTGCCACTGTGCTGCAAGGGTAAAATAAACACAGGGTCGTTTTAACATGTGTTACATTGATGCTGGAATAACAAAAATGCTTAGCACTAGCCATATAACAGATTGAAGGGAAAAGCCGTAGATTAACTAGCCACTAAGCACTTGTATAAAGTGCAACCTATACCTATTACTCCTTTATTATAAGAAGAAACTGCCCTCTCTGTCCTCTCTACAAACTATGTAATACTTTGAATTCTGACAGGAATCTTGTTTCGACTTTTTTTACCCTAATTATTTAATCTGAGAGGGGGGTTGAATGTATAATATCCAGGAGTAACGTATATACTACTTGCTTCAAATTTACACTTGGTGGGGTTGCCCTCTTATTATCATACCGACATCATAACACTTGTTTTTATTCAAATTTCCCTAATTCTCATGCAAATACCTGAAACCCATCTCTATACCCCGTTATGCCCAGTCCATATCCAAAGCTTGGCTTTCTGTCTTTATGCTTATGGACCTTTAATACCCATATAACCAAGTGGGGCGGAAATATAACTGTCCTGAATGGACAACCTCTGTACTGTTGCAGATTTATATTTTATGCTTGGGTTTTACCCACCTACTATCGGGACTGTTGCTGAAAAAAAGATTCCGCACTAAAAGGGTACAACTTCAAGATTCATATAATCACAGCACAGCTTGCCTTGAATCCAAGTATAATAAAATCAAAGGAAAACTTCCAAAAGGATGTTAGGGCATGTAATTTTCAACGCAGAAGCTCATTACAGCCAACGTGCTCCCGCGAATAATTACGTTAAAACTACATTACATTCCAATAGATTGTAAGCTCACAAGATCAGTGCCCTCTTCTACTTCTGTCTTAACATAATTTCGTTAAGTTTAAGGTAATAGCACTACAAAAATTAATTTCTAGTGTATCAGCTAATAATTTTGCACTAATGTGGGTCCTTGTATGTTGATATTTGGTTTGATGTCTGTTTACTTGTGTTAGATGCATGGTTTTTGGCTTTAATAGTAAAATAATGTGTATCAATATAGTTATGTGTTAAAAAAAATGCATAATTATTAGACTTGCGCATTCGTCTTCGGGCGAACATGAAAACGAGCACGAAGAGGCCGTTTTTTTGTTCGTTCCGAAGACACGCCGAAGAGAATACAGTGCCGGCAAAACGTAGGAGAAGACGAAGACTCACAACCACGAAGAATCGAAGATTCTTCGTGATCGTCTTCGTTTTTGCCGCGCAGCCGCCAAAATTTCAAACAGGAGTGAGCTGATCTCGTCTGTCCAATCAGCTCACTCTTGTGACGTCACGCTAAGGGTCTCGTCCAATGCCTGTGCTGCTGTTTTTTGAATTCTGAAGGCGCCTTTATAAGACCAGAGCTTGCCTGAGAGATCCATTCATTTTTCGCTGTGACTGCTTTGGCAACACTGCTGTGCTGCATCCGAGCGTTACAGAGAGAGATTGTTCTGTTCTGTGTGAGACTGGTAAGCCTTAGCCTGCCATTTCTCACAGTGTACTTCATCCTCACTTCAGTGCTACTTAATATAATTAATAATAATAATTTGATTAATTTAATTTTTTTTATTTAATTTGTCATCAACTGTAGTGTAAGTGCTGTTGAGTTGACAGTGCACCCAGTGTCTCAGTGGCACTGGGGTGCCCTTGCCCTGGGCTGGCACTAGTGCCTATTGCCTGTCCTGCTTAAATAAATTAAATAGAATTTATAAATAATAATTTAATAGAATCTATAATTTAATAGTTCATTATTATATATATATATATTTGTCAGTCATATATATATATATATTCTATAGTATACTAGTGTAGAGTGTACTGTAGACATTCATCTACTAGTGTCTAATTTAAAATCAGTAATATTAATTAATATAATTAATAATTGAATTCATTATAAAATTATATATATATTTGTCAGTTATAGTTAGTAATAGTATACTAGTGTAGAGTGTACTGTAGACATTCAAGACATCTACTAGTGTCTAATCTAAAATCAGTAATATCAATAATTCTATAATTCTTTCTTGTCTTAATAGTTAATTAAATTAGCTATAAATAAAAGTAATAATATTAAATAATTACTACTAGCGTATAGTTCAGCTAATCTTATTAGTACTGGTGCTGCAGCTCTATAGTTTGTGCTTTGTTTTAGCAACAGCAAGAGACCAAGTCAATTTTTCTTAATTAATCTTTCATTTTATTTCATTTGTTTTGCTCACCTCAGTCCATCAGTGAAGTGAACTTGTTGGGCTAGTGAGTGCAGCCGCATAAGTGCTGTGTTTTTTTTTGATCAGCAAGCAGTGACGTTAACTGTTTTGCAAAGATTTTCTCATTTATTTTACATTTTATTTCAATTTTATTAAAAGTACCCTTAGTGTTTTGCTCACCTCAGTCCATCAGTGAAGTGAACTTGTTGGGCTAGTGAGTGCAGCCAGCAGTGAAGCTAACTGTTTTGCTGTGACATTTTATTTTATTTCTAATTCTTTTCAAGAAAAATTGACTGTGACGAGCTGTACTAAGCAAAGCTTCAAGCTACTAGCTGTAGTACTAAAATAATTCTAATCTTCTTTAATCTTAATCTATAATATATTATAAATAATATATAACAATATAAATTCTAATTCATAATCTATAATATAAGTAATTCTAATTCTAAATTCTAATTCATAATCTATATTCTTCTATCTATAATACATAATATATAAGTAAATTATTTCTAATCTATTAATATTATATAACTTAATATTAATTAATAAATCATATACTGAATCTGATTTAACCCCACTTTAGCTTAGTGGGTTTGAGAGCGTCTGCCTAGAGGTAGACTTATAGTAAGGAAATATAGCTTTAGGCTAGCATAGTAGTAGGCTAAGCTCTTAGGCCCGTGTAAATTCAAATTAAAAATAAAATACTGCTAGTTATTAAATAGTTAATCTTGAGTTAATAATTTCAATAACTTTAGGATTTTGGCAGATTGCACACAGCACAGTGCAGTAGTGCATAGTTTTACTTTTTAAGCAGTAGCACTGAAGAGAACTTCCTCTAATTTTTTGTCTTTAATTCGTTTTTCCTTTTTTTTTATTTTTATTTTTTTTTATTTTTTTTATAGTTTTTTAAACACTACACTACACTACACACACAACACAAAATTTGAAATGGATCCTCCTTTTGGGACTAAGGAGGGACAAGCTCCATCTACCACCGCCACCACCAGCACCACCACCAGTTCTAAGATGCAGCCTTTGCGTCAGTCTAGTCGGCCAAGTAGGCCAAGCTCTCGCTTATCATTTGGGGAAGCATTGCTTGAAGGATCATCAAGTAAAGGAAAGGCACCAAAAGCAGGCAGTAGTAGTGCGGCTAGGCCCACAAGCTCTATGGTTTTTTACGGAAAGCCTAAAGCACCAGAAGCACGTTCAAAGTTAAAGGGTAGCACAAGTAGTACCAGCCCAGTGACTAAAAAGAAGTGCCTTTTGCCCCAAGCAGCATCTTCCCCATCCACCAGCAGCATGCAAGGTACCAAGCAGAGCCAAATTAGCAGCAAGACTCAGAGGGGTCCCAAACCAAAGCGATCTCATTCCTTTGTAGGGAAAACCACCACCACCACCACCCCCACCTCTACCGCCTCTACCACCACTAGTGCTGCGCCTAATGTTCCCACTGGTACCGCCACGCCATGTCCTCCTAGTACCTCTAGCAAGCCACCAAGTCCTTACAAAATTTTTGTAAAGACAGTTAGAGAGAGGGCTACACATAGTGGAACTCCACCTAGCGAGGTAGCAGAGGAGCCTGAGACTGAGAGGCCAAGTGCAGAGTCTATTCTTCCTGCTCGCACTACTACTAGTCACGAGTCTCACGACGATATCAGTCTTAGCTCCAGCCTAGCAGGAATTCCATTCGATCTGGCTAATGAAGAGCTAGACTATGAGCCAGAGGAAGTAGAGGAGATGAGTGGTCAGGAATCAGATTCCTCAGGGAGCAGTGTCCAAATGACTAGTGCACAATTTTCCCCTGAGCCTCCACCTTCTCCGCTACGATCACCACCACCACCACCACCACCAGCAGCAGCAGCAGCAAAACCTAGCAAATCTAAAGCAATTAGCAGTCCCACTATGGCCAGTACTGTTACCACCAGTCCCACCACCACTAGTTCTGCCTCTGTTCATCCACCTCGAGCAGTAGGAGCAGCACCCAAGGCACACTCCAAGGCTATGCGCGCCCCAATTTGGGAGCACTTTGAAAATGTTGAAGAAGGGCGCTATGGAAAGTGCAAACATTGTGGGAAGCTAATAAGCAGAGGGAAAGTGTCTGGCCATTTTACCAGTGCTAGCATGAAGCATCACCTCAGCACTCAACACAACGCTGTGCTATTGGGGAAAGATGCAGAGGGAAAACTTAGTGCAGGCAGCATAGCTGGTGGCCGTGGAAAAACCCCAACAGCTTCTTCTTCTGAGCCAATAGCAGCAGCAGCAGCAGCAGCAGCAGCAGCAGCAGCAACTAGTGCTGGCAGCCAGAGACCAAGGCAGGTTGGAGCACTGCATGTCCAGCCCACCCTGGAACAATTTGTGGCATTCCAATCCAAAAGGTCAATGCCCAAACAGCAGGCCAATAAAGTAACGCGACTGATTGGTCAGTTCATTGCTGTTGGAGGGGCATCCTTCTCTATGATCGAAGGGGAGCCTTTCAAACAATTGATGGCGGCTGTGGCTCCACAATATACAGTTCCGTCACGTTCCACTTTCAGCAGGAACATTGTCCCCTCATTGTATCGGTCCTGTGTTGCAGCAGTGAAAGAGGAGCTTTCCAAGGCTGCTGGTCAGTCTGTTCATTTCACTACAGATTTGTGGAGTGCACCTAGTGGCCAGCATGCCTTTCTTTCTTTGACAGCACACTGGTGGCAGCCCGGTGTGTCTAAGGAAGCTGCTGCAGCAGGCTACCGATCTTTCCTTCTCCATGCAGAAGTGATGGATGAAAAGCACACTTCCCAAAACATTCTGCATGCGATGAGGAAAATGTTTAGCCTTTGGGTGGGAGCAGAGCCGGGCACCAATGTTGAAGTTGGTTTTGTGGTAACTGACGGAGGTGCCAATATGGTGAAAGCGCTGCGAGATGGTCATATTGTTGGTGTGCGCTGTGCAGCCCACATCATCCATCTTGTAGTGAAGGCAGCAATGTCAGAAGGAACTAATGTGGCAGCAGTAGTTCTGTCCTGCTGCAGAAAGATCGCTGGGCACTTTCACCATAGTGTTAAGGCTAGCCAACTTTTGAGGGAAGAGCAAGAGAGGTCAGGTCTTCCCGTACACTGCCTACGTCAGGATGTCAGTACACGGTGGAACTCCACGTTAGACATGCTCGAGAGGATTTTGGAGCAGCAGAGGGCAATCCATAATCTTGCCTCAGAGCACAATATTGGGATTACCTCTCCATTGAATAGGGAGGATTGGACAGTGATCGCCCAGCTAGTGGCAGTCCTTAAACCATTCAGGGATGCCACAGAAAATTTAAGCTCAAACACTGCCAGTCTGGCCCAGGTAATCCCAGTGTTCTCCCATATAGGCAGCAAGATGGATGTGTTCCTTGGAAACCGTGAGGCTGTTCAAGGTGGCACTCTACATCCTGACATAGCAGCCATAGTCAGGAAGCTGAAGGATCTGCTAAAAGTACACCTTCGCAAACGAATGGAAGAGAGTCCCGAAATGATGCTAGCGTGCCTTTGCGATCCAAGAATTAAGGGAAAGCTAGCTTTGAAATTTAATGTTCTCAGTAGCTACCGGGAGCAATTGGTCAACAAGGTGCGTGACTGGCAGCGTAAAATGGGAATGCTGTCCGAGGAGGGAGAGGTGCAGGAGGAGGAAGAGATGATGTGGTCTGCTACTCCTAGCAGCAGCATCAGCAGCAGTGCCACAAGCAGCACAACACAGCTGAGTGGAGCAGCTGCGTTTTGGGAAGAGGCACTTGGGAGTATAGTTGGACCATCTGACAGAGCTAGCAGCAGAAAGGAGAGTAGTGCTGCTGAAATGGTCAAACTTTACCTCTGTGAAGTTCCTTCTGCGCCTAATGTTGATCCTCTTAGCTACTGGGATGAAAAGAAGAGTGTGTGGCCTGCACTCTCATGGGTTGCGCAGCAGCTACTATCATGTCCGCCAACCACTGTTCAAAGTGAGCGCGTGTTTTCTATGACTGGAAACATACTGAGTCCACAGCGCTCACGCATGGCACCTCATCTGATGGAGCAGATTGCCTTCCTTAAATTCAATCTGCCCAAGTTGGGTTACCCAGCTCTTAGCTTGGAAAGTTAATTTTTTTTATCTGTAATGTTTAAGGTAGTTTCTCCCCCTGGTTGCACGTGTTTGCGGTGTGGCAACGTCTGCTACCTCCGCCGGTGTAGCCAATTTACGCTAGGGCCTAGTGTCTGAGTTCTGGAAGTCCGCTCCCAAACGCCATGGACTGACAGACTTTCATGCTTTGCCCTGGGGTGAAACAGGTGAGCGGGTCGTCAATTGCCCACTCATTCACCTTTTTCCTTTTCCAACGGTGCTGCTGGTGGTGGTGCCAGCATCTTTTGCCAGTTCGCTTCCTGGCTGAAATCATGCCTCAAATGTCCCTAATGGAGAGGGTAGTTTCTCCCCCTGGTTGCACTTGCTGCGGTGTGGCAATGCCTGCTACCTCCGCCGGTGTAGCCAATTTACGCTAGGGCCTAGTGTCTGAGTTCTGGAAGTCTGCTCCCAAACGCCAAGGACTGACAGTCTTTGGATGCTTTGCCCTGGGGTGAAACAGGTGAGCGGGTCGTCAATTGCCCACTCATTCGCCTTTTCCAATGCTGCTGCTGCTGCTGCTGGTGGTGCCAGCGTCTCTTCTCTGCCAGTTCGCTTTCTGGCTAGTGTCATGCCTTAAATGTCCCTAATGGAAAGGGTAGTTTCTCCCCCCCTGGTTGCACTTGCTGCGGTGTGGCAACGCCTGCTACCTCCGCCAATGTAGCCAGCTTACGCTAGGGCGTTGTGTCTGAGTTCTGGAAGTCCGCTCCCAAACGCCAAGGACTGACAGTTTTTGGATGCTTTGCCCTGGGGTGAAACAGGTGAGCGGGTCGTCAATTGCCCACTCATTCGCCTTTTCCAATGCTGCTGCTGCTGCTGCTGCTGGTGGTGCCAGCGTCTCTTCTCTGCCAGTTCGCTTCCTGGCTAGTGTCATGCCTTAAATGTCCCTAATGGAGAGGGTAGTTTCTCCCCCCCTGGTTGCACTTGCTGCGGTGTGGCAACGCCTGCTACCTCCGCCAATGTAGCCAGCTTACGCTAGGGCCTAGTGTCTGAGCTCTGGAAGTCTGCTGCCAAACGTCTAGGACTGACAGTGTTTGGATGCTTTGCTCTGGGGTGGAACAGGTGAGCGGGTCGCCAATTGCCCACTCATTCGCCTTACCCAATTCTGCTGCTGCTGCTGCTGCTGGTGGTGGTGCCAGCGTCTCTTCTCTGCCAGTTCGCTTCCTGGCTAGTGTCATGCCTTAAATGTCCCTAATGGTAAGGGCAGTTTCTCCCCCCTGGCTGCGTCTGTTTGCGGTGTGGCAACGCCTGCTACCTCCGCCGGAGTGGCCAGCTTACGCTAGGGCCTAGTGTCTGAGCTCTGGAAGTCTGCTGCCAAACGTCTAGGACTGACAGTGTTTGGGTGCTTTGCCCTGGGGTGAAACAGGTGAGTGGGTCGCCAATTGCCCACTCATTCGCCTTTCCCATTTTTCAATGCTGCTGCTGGTGGTGGTGGTGCCAGCATCTCTTCTCTGCCAGTTCGCTTCCTGGCTAGAGTCATGCCCAAAATGTCCCTAGTGGTAAGGGCAGTTTCTCCCCTCTGGCTGCGTCTGTTTGCGGTGTGGCAACGCCTGCTACCTCCGCCGGAGTGGCCAGCTTACGCTAGGGCCTTGTGTCTGAGCTCTGGATGTCCGCTGCCAAACGTCTAGGACTGACAGTGTTTGGGTGCTTTGCCCTGGGGTGAAACAGGTGAGTGGGTCGCCAATTGCCCACTCATTCGCCTTTCCCAATTTTGCTGCTGCTGCTGGTGGTGATGCCAGCGTCTCTTCGATGCCAGTTCGCTTCCTGGCTAGTGTCATGCCTCAAATGTCCCTAATGGTAAGGGCAGTTTCTCTCCCCTGGCTGCGTCTGTTTGCGGTGTGGCAACGCCTGCTACCTCCGCCGGAGTGGCCAGCTTACGCTAGGGCCTTGTGTCTGAGCTCTGGAAGTCCGCTGCCAAACGTCTAGGACTGACAGTGTTTGGATGCTTTGCTCTGGGGTGAAACAGGTGAGTGGGTCGCCAATTGCCCACTCATTCGCCTTTCCCATTTCCTTTTCCATTTCCATTTCATTATTTTCCTTCTGATACACAACCAACCAAACATAACACACACAATAACACAAATAACACAGTGACATAACACATAACACATATAACACAGTGACAAGTGACAACACACATAACACACATAACACATACACGTACAATGCAAAAATCACAAGGACCTTTCCTCTTGTTATTTGTCCTGGCCTTCATTTCTACACTCACTAGCATTAACGCTATAACTCACACTTCATACTATAACATTTTTCCATCCACATACCTGCCAACAGACCCAACTTTTTCAGGGACAGTCCTGCTTTTTTCCAGTCCTGTCCCATCTAATTTAGCTAAACTAGGTATGCAAATACACGTTGGTAGTTATAGCTCGGTAGGTAGCACTAGTATAAACATTAAATAAATATAATAAAGTACTAAATAATAAATCTAACTTTAAAATACATTTAAATAAACCCCTAATTTTTTTTTAAAACCCATTAAAATTAAATTATTATTTAGACATAATACATCTTTAACCAAAGCAGTGCACTGCTACTAATCTTAAACATAACCGTACATTAACCCTAAGCTATTTTTTAGTTCTTGTCCAACATTTTTCCATCCACATACCTGCCAACACACCCAAGATTTTGGTGGACAGTCCTGCTTTTTTCCAGTCCTGTCCAGTAAAAGTTGGGTTGTTGCAAAGTATGCCATTGTAAATAGGTAGCAAATGTTAGGCATGTATTACAAGTGGTCCAAAATCAATTTAAAAATGTAAAATAATCCCTATTCTTTTATTAAACATCTATGGATGTGTGATTGTGTATGATAAACGGAGGCCAAGTTCCTTGGAGCATTTGTCTCTAGGTCATTTTGTGTACAGTACACCTCAGTACGTGTGTGCAACTCTATTGGTCGTTTCGGCAGGGGGCTGGCCTGCCATCAACGAATGAAGTGCGTTCTGCAATTCACTAGTTGATGCCAGACCAGCCCCCTGCCGAAACGACCAATAGAGTTGCACACACGTTCCTTCACGGCAGCTGCTGCTGCTCCGATGTGTTGTTAACCCCGTATTAACCCCTGCAAGGCAACCGGGAAGGAAACGAAGATTAAACGAGCACGAAGAATGTCCGCGAATATTCGCCCGAAGAGAAGACAGGAACGGGCGAATATTCGCGGAATACGAAGGTTTTTTCCCCCCCGAAGACGAGCACGAAGACGAACACGAAGAGCCCCCTGGTGCCCAAGTCTAATAATTATATCCTTGTGTTAAGTATTGGGATCTCAGAAGAAAGTACTTGGAAACGAGTGATGCTTCCTGTGGACTATTGACTATTATGTGAGTTTTTTTGCACACAAATGAGTTTATAAATGTGAGTGTCATTGCTCTAGGAAAGATTACCCCCATTTTAATGGATTTAATGTGCAAATGTTATCAGGTTTGTTGGTGCAGTATTGCGGAATATTCACTGTTGGTGGTATTACTGTGTATGGCTCCACTGTTTGTTACGTTATCTCCAAAGTTATATTTCCCACCACTTTGGATTTTTTTTTTTTAAAGTGAAGATGTCTCATATACCATGCTATACATAAAAGGACAGCACTTTGCTCTCTAGAGTTTACAATCTGCCTGAACCTATGTGAGTAACCTGAAAGGGCTTGGAAATAGGTCATCCAACATTTGAAGGGTTAAAAAAAAAAACTTGAAGGGAGTGAAGTACAAAATACTGCATGGAACACTAAAAAAAAAATCTAACTTTTACAATTTCTCTTGTGCAAGATTCAAAACAGATTACTTTAAACGTTTACCAAGAACCGCTGTGTACAAAGCAGCGGCATTGGTAAGTAGCAGAATGTTTAAATACAGTATATTCCATCTGCAGGGTTTAACAATCATGAATCAAAGAGATAGCTTCTTCCTGAGTAGAGAGTGGGCTTTATAGAAATTTACAGGAAAAGGTTCAAGAGGTGCAAGCAACAAAATACGTTTCAGATGTGAACAGAAATTACAAGTAAATGAGGTAAAAGACAAGCAGCTGCGTGGACAAGGGGTATAATAAGGGTAATTTCAATGCAGGATCCCTCAAGTGACACAGCTATTTTGTAGTTCACACAGAACGTAATGAGCGCCCGGAGAGGAAGTGGGACACAAAGGGGATCATACATTCAAAAATGAGAGCTCTAGGAATCTTTTTCTTCATATGCTTAATTAATGTGCCTTTGTAATAGATTTCACGTTTACACTTTCATTTTAAGAGCTAGCACCTAATGAATGCCAAGTTAGACATGTGATGATCACGGCAAAGTTAATAGACCGTAAAAAAAAAAAAGAGAATGTTTAGAGCGATTCAAGTGTTGGTGGCTATTTAATAAGATGTTAAGAGTACGACGTCTCTAGATTGAGTTATTGGCATGAAGAAATCCTTACCTGTCTATCCTCTCAAACTTATATCTGGTTAGGCTCCTGAAAACAGCCACCTCTGCTCCCTCCATTATACCTCAATGGATGAGTAGATATATTTACATCTCTAATGGTACAGTCCCTCATTCCATACTTACAAAAGATTATGCATTACAATGTACAATGATGAGGTAGAGCAAACAGAAACATTCCGTTGGCTGATATGGTGATTGCATCACTTATCAATTTGGGCTAGTAACACTTATGTTGCAGAAATACTAGTAAATGTGTGACTACGTGTTACTATGAAACATAATCAATAGCAGTGCTTACGTATGTTATAGGATGCATAAATCTCATGCAATTTTATCAACCTTTCATATCCTAGCTAGCTGGCAATTTTTAAACGTTATGATATAGTGACTACTTTGACATGTGATGAGATGTGATGAGATGGGTGCAGATTTAGGATACACAATATAAGTATAGTAAAAATTATATTCTGTGTTTCTGATCTGGAAGATAAAAAATATCAGAAAAGACTAAAGGAGCTCAGTATGTATAGTTTAGAAGAGAGAGAGAGGATACG
The DNA here is from genome assembly GCA_029215755.1 of Spea hammondii. Classification (NCBI taxonomy): domain Eukaryota; kingdom Metazoa; phylum Chordata; class Amphibia; order Anura; family Pelobatidae; genus Spea; species Spea hammondii. The sequence goes on from JARDYJ010000001.1 coordinate 162,949,120, forward strand.
TGAGAGAAACACTTAAATACTTAAAGAGATTTAATGATGTACAGGACGGAGGTTTATTTTAAAGGAAGAAAAATGCGATGATCTAAAACTAGAGGATCATAGGATCAGATGTAATGCAAGGAAGTTTCACTTAAAAGAGAGGGTGGTAGATAACAGCCCCCCATCAGAAGTAGTAGAGGCTGATAGAGTGAGGGAATTCAAATAGGCATGGGATAAACATAAAGCTATCCTGAATCAAATACAAGAATGAGGAATGAATAAGATCTCATTCTTTACACCAGGAAAAATGAGCAGACTACATGTGCTGGATGGTTCTTATTGGATGTCAAATTCTATGTTTCTATAATTTATTTATATTTTTGTTAGTATTTTTCTGCCATTGCTTTAACCCCTTCAGGACCGGGATTTTGATACTAACGTGTCGCTAAAGGACCGGAGCCGTTTTTGTGTTTTTGCTATGTCTTTCTTCAACTGTAATTTCTCTCTTATCAATTGGTGCACCCACACAAATCATACATTGTTTTTTTCAGCACAAGTAGGGCTTTAATTTGAAACCATATTAAGCTGGGTAGTACATTGTTTTGTTTGAAATAAACTGGAAAAAGTGGGGAAAAAATGAAAAAAACGCATTTTTTTACAGTTTTGTATACATACAAATTGTACACACATTGAACCAATGGGAAAAAATTATCCCAAATATATTCATTAACTTGTCCTGATTTGGAAACCACCCAACATGGCCAGGATTTTCATCTATTTTGACCAGTATAGGGCAAATATTGCAAGGCATGCATCACGTTTTTGAAATGTCATTTTTTTCAAATTTGGCATGGTAGTCTAATAACTGCAATAGTTGTCACAAATACTGATTATCCCCCCAAAATTATATGTTTATGAACAGTAGATAAGTCAAGGTGTACAACTAGGGTCATTTTGACACTTTTCAAACAGGGATTTTATCGCCAATTGCTGCCAAATTTTGAGGTATTTTTATATTTTTGGGGTTTTTTTTGCATATATTGCAATGTTGCTTTAGATTTTATATTATATTTTGTATAGAATATGTGCAACTGCAGAACAAAACACCAAATTGTGTTCACCAACATCCCCCGGTTCCAACAAGGCCTCACATGCATGGTTCATGCATTTTTTGAGGAAGTTATGAGGGCAAAACTGGAACATGCGCATTTTCGTTTTCACATTTGGAATTTTCAGAAATTGGTTTACTGGGCCCATATCCCATTTGGGACATTTTGGAAGCCCCCTGCTGTAAATTACCCCATAAAAGTATATACTTATGAACAGTAGACAAGTCAAGGTGTTCAACTAGGGTAGTTTTGACAGTTTTCAGCTAGCCTTTTCTTCACTGATGTCTGCCAAAGTTCACGGAAAATTTATTTTATTGCGTTTTTAACAAATACATTTCAATGTTAAAATTTATTTCTTGCACAGCATATGTGCAACAGTGGAAGAAAGCACCACATTTTGTTCACCAACACCCCCCGGTTCCAACAAGGCCTCACATGCATGGTTCATGCATTTTTTGAGGAAGCCATGAGGCCATAACTGGAACATGCGCAAGTTTTCAGAAATTGGTTTCCTGGGCCCATATCCCATTTGGGACATTTTGGAAGCCCCCTCCACTGTAAATTACCCCATAAAAGTATATATTTATGAACAGTAGACGAGTCAAGGTGTTCAACTAGGGTAGTTTTGACAGTTTTCAGCCAGCCATTTCTTCACTGATGTCTGCCAAACTTCACAGGGAAATTATTTTATTGCGTTTTTAACGCATACATTTCAATGTTGCAATTTATTTCTTGCACAGCATATGTGTAACACTGGAAAAAAACACCACATTTTGTTCACCAACACCCCCCGGTTCCAACAAGGCCTCACATGCATGGTTCATGTATTTTTTGAGGAAGCTATGAGGGCAAAACTGGAACATGTGCATTTACATTTTTTTTAATATTTTTTTTCATCAGATTACTTGTAAGTGACAGGTTTAGGCCGCTGACATCAATCAGGGAGACCGATCAATAATCAGCGACTTAAAATGTCACCGACAAGTGATCAGGTAATAATTATGATTTTTTCATTTATTAATAATTTGTGTTTTTTCATAATTACCCTAGATGACCCCTCTCTCTTTGTAGAGCAGGGTCATCCGTGGGCTGTCATAATGATCCGATCACTCCTATTGGCCAGGAGCGATCTGATCAGCCCAGCATTTGACCTGGAAGCACCCTGGACTTTCAGGTCAGTGCTGTTATATTTTTTTAATTATTATTATTATTAATTTTTTTTAATTTATTTATTTTTTAATATTTTTTTTAATTATTATTATTATTTTTTACATTATTTTTTTTAACTCTTTCAATGCTGATGCTCCATTGAAGCACAGCATTGATTGATATTTAGTCCCCACATGCTTGTGGGGACTAATATTAACCCCTGCAATGCTGCGATGGGGGTCATACACAATCGCAGCATTGAAGGGGTTAATTGAGGAAGAGGGGGGTAGGGGTTAACTGAGGAAGGGTGGGGGTGGGGGGGGTCTGGTCTCCACACTCATGTGGAGACCAAAGAACCCTGTCTCCCTGTCCCTGAAGCTGCCTCTGGCAGCTGGGACACAATCTCCAATAGACTGGAGATTGTAGGGGAGGAGTCTCTCTGATCAGTCCTACAGGACTGATCAGAGGACTTCTGGGGGCTCGTTTTTGCTGTTGTTGGTCTGCCAGGCTGACCACCAGCAGCAGAACCCCCTAAAAAACGGGAATTAACCCCTTCAATGCCGCGATTGCGGCATTGAAGGGGTTAACGCTGCACTGACGCTCTCATGGAGCGATCAGGCAGCAGGGGGGTGTTGGATCAGGTCCCCACACTTGTGTTGGGACCCATTCAATACCCCCCCCACCCTTCCCTGAAGCTGCCTGTGGCAGCTGAAACCGCGATTGCAGATTTTTCTGCAATCGCTGTTTCTGCCTACAAAATCACTCCGTGGGAGTGATCGTGGGCTTGGGGGCGGGCTTAGACAGGCTGTGCTGTCTGCCCAGGAGTCCTGGGCAGACAGCAGCAGCAGCGCCCCCACGATCACCGCGATTGTGGTGATGTGGGGGCGTTTTTTGGAGGAGACGTACCTGGTACGTCCCGGTCTACCGGTGACTGTTAACCAGGAAGTACCAGGTACGTCCCGGTACTGAAGGGGTTAATGGATGCATTGGAATGCAACTTCTGATTGGATAATGCTATGTTTATGTAAGAAGTAAAGACTTTAATACCTTTTTAATGAATCCTATTAAGAGCCAGTTTTTTTTGAAGTAATGAATCAGTATTTGCAAAAACTGAAATCTGATTGGCTAGTCTCTTCATCCAGATATCCAGAAATAAATCGGATTTCAATGTTATGTCTTTGGTAAATCGTATTTCATAATAAATGCTTTTAAAGTACGCCTTCTATTTATATGTATTTCTCCAAAAATAATATAATTTAGTTACGTTAAGTAAGGTCAGCTTTATGAAACTTAAAATGCAAACATGACAATGTGGCACACATAACACAATCTTCTTATGTTGCTCTAGGCAAAAAACAAGCAAAAAATAGATATTTTTTCAATTTTAGTAGGCTATAGGAAATCTCTGTATTCAATAAAAACATTTAATGCTAGTGTGCACTTAGCACTTGTGATATCTGATTTGATCAGCATGAGAATTTTAGTTTGAAGTGTAGTTGTCTTCCAATATTTTAATGCATATAGCATTAATATATATCTAAAGAAAAAAATCATATATAGTTTTTATTCCTTTGGTTTCTCACGCGTTACATAAGTGATATTGACACTTCAAATCAACATTGAAGATCTTTGTTCTGAATATACCGTATTTGCTCGATTATAAGACGACCCCCCAAAATCTGAATATTAACTTAGGAAAAAAAGAAAAAGCCTGAATATAAGACGACCCTAAAGGAAAAAAGTTTTACCAGTAAATGTTAATTCATGTAAACTATTTTTTTTAAATAAAAGCTATGATTGAGAAAAATATTTTTTTTGTTTTTATTTCCTTGTATTTTCCAACCTGTCCCCCAGTTACGCACATCTGCCCCCAGGCTTGCCACACCGATATGGCACTGTGGCCCATGATATGCCTTTTAACCCTCTATATGCCACTGTGCCCCATGGTATGCCTTTTGACCCCCTATGTGCCACTCTGCCTCCAGAAATGCCTTATACCCCTATATCCCATTCTGGCATTTAGGGGGTTAAAATGCATATTATGGGGCAGAGTGGCATATAGGGAGGTATAAGGCATTCCAGGAGGCAGAGTGGCATTAAGGGAGTAAAAAGGCATTGTATAGAGCACTCTGCCTCCAGAAATGCCTTATACCCCTATATGCCACTCTGGCATTTAGGGGGTTAAAAGGCATATTATGGGGCAGAGTGGCATATAGGGAGGTATAAGGTATTTCAGGAGGCAGAGTGCTCTATTAAATTCCCCCTTAACGCCACTCTGCCTCCCGAAATCCCTTATACCTCCCTATATGCCATTCTGCCCCATAATATGCCTTTTAACCCCCTAAGTGCCAGAGTGGCATATAGGGGTATAAGGCATTCCAGAAATACCCTATGCCCCCATTTAACACACACACACACACCGGTGCTTCCAATTTCCTGCTGTATTGCCGGGGCAGCCGGAAGGAAGTGGAGTTGGGAGCGGGGGTTTGTCTGCGTCCGTCGCGCATACTTTCCCCGGCTGTCAGAGATCAGAGTTCCCCGGTGCGGGGAACTCTGATCTCTGACAGTCGGGGAAGGTATCCGCGACGGACGCAGACAACCCCCGCTGCTAGCCACACCTCCTTCCGGCTGCAACGGACGTTGTCTACGCAGATCGCGTAGACGTCAACCCGCTGCCCCGGCAATACAGCAGGAAGCACCGGTAAGTAAGTGTGCGGGGGGGGGGAGACAGGAGGATCCAGGTCCCCTGCAGCGGTGCGGGGGATCTGGATCTTAGTCTCATAATCAGACCTCTATTTGAGGTCTGATTAGAAGACGACCCCGATTAGAAGACGAGGGGTATTTTTTTGAGCATTTGCTGTGAAAAAAACCTAGTCTTATTATCGAGCAAATACGGTATATGATGGCCAGCAAGCTCAAATAAAAAGGCATTTCCATCAGTGAAAAGTTGCCTGAACAGAACGTAATAACCAAGTATACTTATATGTAAAATGGAAGTAAATTCAACGAGTGCATTGAAATAACCCATAAAACATCCACAATAAAAGGCTCATAATTGTATTGCAGCCTCGACACGTTAATCATTTCACCCTTCAAGGACTTCTAACATGCGTAAGTGTCCGGTTTATCCTGTAAATCTCTTCTGCATTCTCCCTTCCCTCACGAAAACATGAAGTCACACGATAACTCAGCCCCGCTCAATTTATCAATTTCTTACAGAGTTTCACGGTTTTACAATGTAGCATCCTCCTTTACAAACCTCTCGGTCGAGTATGCTTTGAAATCGCCCAATGCTATATAATAAATGTATTAAACGTTAAAACCTTTATAAAAAATGTAAAAGGTTGAATTCTACATTTAATCTCTGTGGTTTAAGGGTATCTAAACTGAATACTCATTTCATTTCACATTTTTTATGTTTTCTCCTCTCAAATATTTTTAAACTTTATCTTTGTTCTCCCATTTGACATAAAAGGGTTTGCACAACTGGGGGTGAACTACCCGGAAAATTAGATAACATAACATTCATTTGCCAAACACTTTCTAGAGTGTCATAATAAAAATCCAGAAGGCATTACTTTCTGTGCTGTAGATAAAGTAAAATAATATTGGAAAGGTGGAAACATAAAAAATATGGGAAACCGTGAAATGGAATGGTTATTCAATTTAGATTCCTTTAAACCACAGGGAAGTTAATCGTTTTAAACGTTTAAAAATGTCTTATAAACTTTGCACTCTATTCCCCCTCCAATATATTCATCCTTTTAGCACAGGTCTTAAAGTAATCATATAGACATCATCTAATGATTGATTTAAACTGTGTGCATTTTCATTCAGTCAATATATATGTGTACCATACACGTTTGTATATAAAATTGGACTACATAAATGATAAACCCTCTTTTAAATGGTAGTGTATATGTTTAACTATGCATATTGATACATTTGTTATTTAATAAATATTGAAGATTTACTATTTTTCCAATTTTTTTATTTCTGACACAATTTATATATAATCTTATAAATTTATTTATTTATATTTTTGATAATAAATTCATAATATATGACATGCACTTATGTATAATTTTATTAAATCTAAGGATGTATTATAAGATGTCTTCCTTCCTTTTTTTGTATTTCAAAGCACATGCGGCCGAGGAAGCTCAATTGTAAAACAGTACCTCTGCGAGAAATGGATACATTGAGCACCGCTGAAGTATCGAGTGACGCCACATTCTCCAGAGGGAAGGGAGAAAGCGGAAGAGATTCACAGGATTACAACTACACAAGGATTTGAAGAAAAAACTTTTCATATCAGATATAACACCAAGCGCACACTATCATTACAAATTCCTTTTTATTCATTACAATATTTTTGTGTGGGTGAGGGAACTCGGTGGCTGGTGTGTGCTATAGGCGCTGGCTTATTAGCACTCATTCTTTTTTCTTTAAAAGGTAATCTTTGTATATTGCTGGTATATTGTTATGTATATTGTGTAAACAGATCACTCGTGCGTTAATAAACAGAGAAATTAATAGAGAAAATATGGAAGTCAGATGGCTTCTCAAACTTTCCAAGTGTTCCTTATCAGGAGAGACAGTCCCTTTTAGGTACCCACATCCCTCTGTCCTGTTTTCCTGCCCTTATGTTTTTTTTATTTGTAATCATAATAATGTATATTGAAACATCAGGTACATTCAGTTTCGTAGATGTCTAAAAACACAGTATCCATCTTCGAAACTCCTTACCCAGTTGCATAAATAGCTTTCAACAGATCACAACATCAGATAAAAAGTTGTTGTAAAGACCACACATATAACTAAATGCCCTAAAACAACAGTGTTCCCCTGTTTGGTCATTTCAAATCTTGGGAGGCATTGCCGTTCCATCTAAAACTAAGAATAAGTACCATTACCGTTGAGACAATTCCTTAATCAATATTGAGATCTCGCTGTCCAGATGCCTTCATAGTCTTCCAATTTTTGTGAAATTATTCTAATTCCAGTCACATAATGGCATCAACGATATCTGTAGTAATATTGTAGTAATCTCAAAATATGCCAGCTAAGAAAATGTAAAAATAACAATGAAATACTTAAGGTATTTGCCATAAAACTCACATTAACCAAATCGGCTCAAACATGAACACCCTGTTTAGTCTTTCATGGAATAAGAAGTAGGTGCATTTTCAAGATAATGGACTTTTTCTTGCAACCAGAATCCCAACGGATCCGTTTCAGTTAGTGTTTATTTCTAGGCTTTTTTTTAACCAAAAATTGATGATAAAAAAAAACAAACAAAAAAAAACATTGGACATAATTAAAAACAAAGATGATCAAGAAAGGAGATCTACATCTATCATGTAAGAGTGAGTTTAACATATGTAAAAAATTAAAAAATAAATAAAAAAGAGTAATATACGTGACATACCTGCTCACTGTGTTTTGTACATTGATGTTGCATAAAAAAAACACACACACAATGATGACTTTGTCTAGAAAAAATGCGGAGACCCTTTGTATATGAAGAAGATAAAGATACTTCATAAGATGTCTGATTGTGAGTCAGATTACACACAGGTGTAGCTTAAGGGAGTTAATGATGACAGTTATCTTACTCAATTATTTCAGGAAGTAGTTTATGTGAAAAATCAAAAGATGAAATTTCCACACAAAAAAAATATTTACATTTGCCATAATTCAAACACACACATTTTTTAAACGCAAGTCAATTTAAAAAAAAAATACATGCGTCATTCATAATAAAAAGGTGAAATGGTAAGGTTTGTATACAGGCTCTGGAGAACTTAACCCATCAAGCAATTGTGCTGGAAAATCAGAAAGGTGCGTTCCAAATGACAGTATGGTATGGTTGACATACCACTAGCATCATGTATACACCGCCATGCGTGTTAAGATTATTTGAGCGGGCAAATTACCTGAAAATGACCTACCACTAGCATGCCTTGGGACCTCTGAAGGTCTGCACCAGTACAAAAATGGTAAATACAAAGGAAACTCTTCAGAGGTTATCACTGATGATGTTCAGCAGTAGAAAACAGATATTCAACTCCTACCAGCATAAAATCAGGAAATATATAGTTCTGTCGCTGGGCATTGAATGAACGGAAAAAAATATATATACATGCCCTGAATATTTGGGTTTCAAGTTGCATATTAAAGTTAACATAAACAATAGACATATTTTGATTTGAATGTCAGATTCATATAAACTTATATGATGTATGTATATAGGTTTAATACGGCAGTCTCATTACATAACTCAGGGTAGATATTTCTCTTAATTTTTTTTTTAAGAGAATTGTTACAGTTTTTAAAGCGGCTAGAACATTTCTCATTAATAAATAAAAGTACCCTACATACCGTACATTTTTTTGCAATTTTTAACGTGTGCAAGTGTAATTAAGATTCCCCTTTTACATGTTTGCTGTACCCACACAAATTATACGTTCTTTTTAGGACTCTAGGGCTTTCATTTGAAACCATACTAAGATGCAACAAAAAATACCGGTAATTGTGAGTGCCACTGATAACAATGAACCCATTAATGTTCTCCAACATCCCCTGATTACAGACATACCCCACATATTTTTTTATGTTCTAGAGGGCCACATCCATCCCTTAGTAAAAGTACTACCTTATAGGGTACTATCTATTTCTGGTTTGGGGGTAGTGAATGGGGGGGGGTATAATTTTTACATGTAGTACTAGGGCATTGGGATATTAGGTCACTGTATTGTTTATCACAGTGCTAGATCACGGCATATATTCCCCTCTCATCATGACGCAGCACTGCCAGGATGGACAGCTGGCCTTGTAGCAGTTGTGACAGCCCAAGCTTATGGTTATGGTTTGAGGCCGCGTAGAGGCAGTCATAATACTCCATGGTTGATGTGAGGGCATGGTGTGAGTGATGAAAAGGTCCTCTTATTTTTTGTATTATTTATACATTCTGTGGCTATTATTAAAAATTCTAAAACAAGTCCAGAGAGGGAAGCATTTGAATAAAAGGAGGTGAACCAGACTTAGCGGTTATGACTTAAGGGGTAGAAGGCAATGGGGGGAAAAAAGACAATTCTACTTTACAGGTAGTATTTAAGAAATTAAAGAAGCTTGAGATGCTCACGAAGCTATCCTAACGAATAAATAAGTATAAAGCGAGTCCAAAACGCCAGACTAGATGGGGCGATTGGTTCTTTTCTGCTATCACTATTTATGTATCTATGTAAGCGCTATGGACTGATAAACGTGAAAGCAATCAAAAAAAGTAAAATCTGATTTGGACAAGGTTTGCCAGAGGGGAATAATAGGACACAGTCTTATAAAACCATGTGAATACTTTCCATAAGGGCTATGCGGTTTTATAATAGGCTAATAGTAAGCAAAACCATCAAACGCTGTCTACTTTAATCTTCCATCTTCTCATGTACCCTCTGCCCAAAATTGCAACCTGAACAACTTAATTCGTCTACACTCTTTATGATTATGTAAATGTCTAGAATTGTACTAGAACATCTGGTTGACCTTAGTAAAACATATAGATGACAGCAGGAATTAATATTGGGGCGTGGACAGGCCAAATGATTGACAGTTAAACCATTTTTGCTCGTTACCTTAGATGGCCTTTTAATACAGGAACAGATTGCTCGCTTCACTTTACTAAATAGTTAGACAGTATAGCAGCTATAAAAAATGTTAAATAAGAACATTGATTAAAGAGAGAGGAAAATTGTCTTTGTACAATGTGACTTTGTAAAGCCTGAGATTTAACAGTAGCAAATGGAGACTATTTAGACATGATCTCTACAGATCCGGAATTAGATAGTTTCCCAAACACAAAAAATAAAAACACAAACACAACTTTGAGGTTCTAACATGAATGATAGCTATAATAGAGCACACAACACACGTGCGGGAATACAAGTGATAAGAGGCATGGATCAATGATCTGTCAGCTTCTTAGACACATTTTAAAGTACCGTATTGGCTCAATCAGAGGACGACCCTGATTATAAGACGAACCTGAATATTAATTTGAAAAAAAAAATGGCTGAATATAAGACTACCCTATAGGAAAACATTTTACTGATAAATATTCATTCACATGTAAACTATTTTTTCATATTTAATAAAAACTATGATTGAGAAAAAATGCATTTTTTGTTTTTATTTCCTTTTATTTGCCAACCTGCCCCACAGCTTGCTATTCTGCCCCCCAGATATGCATTATAACCCCCTATATGCCACTCTGCCCCCCCAGATGTGCCTTATACCCCCCTATATGACACTCTGCCCCTGATATGCCTTATACTCCCTATTCACCACTCTGACTCCCCCAGATATGCCTTTTTTTCCCCCATATGCCCCCCCCCGACTTAACAATGCATCCCTAGAGTTGTCCAAACTCCCTGGTGTCAAGTGAGGGCAGCTGGTAAATGTCTGTGCGATGCGCGCAGACACCCTCTGCTGCCGGCCGGTACTTCCATCGGGGCTTCTATGGTGGAGCACCAGAAGGTCATGTCACGCCGGTGCTCCATCATAGAAGCACCGGCAGCAGCAGCGGAGGTTGTCTACGCGCATTGTGCAAACGTCCACCCACTGCCAGAGAGGAGGATCCAGGTCTCCTTCAGCACTGCGGGGATCTGGATCTTAGTCTTGTAGTCAGAGGTCTGATTATAAGACGGCCTTGAATATAATCGGGCAAATACAGTATATATTAGCCCCTTAAGAACGAAGAGCATTTTATTTTTGCACTTTTGCTATATTGTTTTCAAAGATAATTTCCTCTCTTATATGGGGCTTTTTAAAAAAAAAACAAAAAAAAAAAACCCAAACATACATATTTAAATAAACCATAATTAAGTAAGAAAATATAAATATATTTAGGTATTTGTTCTGATTTTGGAATCACCTCATGTCCCATGTTATGTCATGTTTTTTGGACGTAGCTGGCTTAGCATTGGTTCCTGCACATCCACAACAAGAAAAAACAAACTTTATGTTCTTTAACTTTGACTTTTATGTTCTTATCCTAAATCTATATATCCAAACTAAGTAAATTTCCTTTAACCCTCCCATCCAAAGCAAACAGTGGAACGGCTCATTGACAATTGTTTGGATTTGAAAGGATGTCTGCAGACTAAATATTCTAGCAGAAGCAGCATAAAGAACAAAAGAATATATTCAAGACAAAATTACATTTTGATAACAGTTATCAAAATGTAATTAAGATGGGAATTACACAGCACTTACCTATAGGTGTGCATACCCTTAACAAATGATTTATGAATTTATTTTTTTGACAAAATTATCCAAAGCATGCCCATTAGTGGCGAGTGTATGATTAAAAACTGGGCTTAACCAGGTTATAATATTTAATCACACCTCCAGTGGAACTACTAAGTGGCCATTTTGATCAAATTCTCCATATCCTTTATGGAAAGTTCTGCTTTTAGCCTATCAGAAGTCATGTTATAACTACTTCTGTGAGTAATATTTATTCTAGGAAAAGATGGATTGTTAGCACACTTCTTAAAAAAAGTATGTTACTGCTCATTTTCATTTACCAGTAATATACGTGTTTGTCCAGATCATTTTCAGTAGAAACAGAATCTGAATTTTGATTATTCATTGACTTAAATACTGACATTTGCAGAAACAAACTGGTGACACAACTGGAAACACACAACTGGTGACAGGAAACATTTTGTCTTATTTTATGATAAGAGTTTTGATTGTGATTTGCGAACCAAAGGCTTCAGCTTTGCCAGTGAATTATACACATTTGACTTGTAATAGTATAATTTTGGTCATGTGAGAAAGGGACTTCTAAATTCTTTTAGACTACTTTACTTTGCCTTTTGTGGAGTGTAAGTAATGCACATATCAAATTATATAGACACTGACGAAACAACATTAACCCCTTTCCCGTTCAGAGTGGAGAGAAATGAGCAATTGTATTTATTTTTGAAGCATAATTCCATTACCTCTTCTTCTCTTTAATTTCTGGCCTTGGGTTTTTAGCTTTCACTTCTGTATAATAACTTTTTTGTCCCCGTTGCCTCCGCTTTCTGCTTGGTGCAATGTCTGGAGAATCATCTGGACTGCTGATAAGGGAGCGACGCCTGGATGATGTAGCTGGAGCTACAAAACAAAATAGAAAAAAAATGTAGTTAAAAGGGCAAGGGCCAAAACACTACCAACACAGTTGTGTGAAAAAGGAGGTACATGAGAAGTCTATGGTTTTACATATCAGGACATAATAACAATCATCTGTTCCTTAGCAGGTCTAAAAATGAGGTAACTGCAGCCACAGATGAACAACACATTACATATTACACTGTGTCATGAGTTCTTCAAGAAAAATAAAGTCAAAGTGGAGAAGCCAGGTGCTGCTAATTAAATTCCCTTGATTAACCGATCATCAGCAACTGTGACTACCTCTATAAAAGCTGAAGTTTTAGCAGTTTGCTGGTCTGGAGCATTCAGGTGTGTGTTATAAGTCATAGAAATAAGCAATGATTTTAGAGAAGCAATTGTTGCTGCGATCAATCTAGGAAGGGTTACAAGGCCATTTCCAAACAATTTAAAGTCCATCATTCTACAGCGAGAAAGATTATTCAAAAGTGGATAACATTCAAGAGTGGATGTCCCAGCAAATTCCCCCAAAGGTCAAATGTGCAATGCTCAGAGAAATTGCAAATAACCCAAGAGTTACATCTCAGATTCTACAGGCCTTGGTTAGCATATAAAATGTTAAAGTTCATGGCAGTACAATTAAAAAAAGACAGAACAAGTGTAATTTGTTTGGAAGGGTTGTCAGGAGAAAACCTCTTCTCTCTATGAAGAACAATGGCAGCCCAGCTTAGGTTTACAAAATTGCATCTGAACAAACCACAAGACTTCTGGAACAATGTTCTTTTGGACAAATGAGACCATCTGGAGATATTTGGCCATACTGCACAGTGCCATGTTTGGCGAAAACCAAACACAGCATATCAGCACAAACACCTCATACCAACTGTCAAGCACAGTGGTGGAGGGGTGATGATTTGGGCTTGTTTTGCATTCACGGGATCTGGGAAGCTTGCAGTCATTGAGTCGACCATGAACTCCTCGGTATACCAAAGTATTCTAGAGTCCAAAGTGAGGCCATCTGTCCAACAGCTAAATCTTGGCCGGAATTGGGTCATGCAACAGGACAATGATCCAAAGCACACCAGCAAATCTACAACAGAATGGCTGAAAAGAAAAAGAATCAAGGTGTTGTAATCAAAGTCCAGATCACCAATTCAAATGCTGTGGCGGGACCTTAATAGAGCTGTGCATAAACAAATGTCCGCAAACTTTAATGAACTGAAGAAATGTTGTAAAGAAGAGTGGGTCATAATTCCTCAACAACCATGTGGGAGACATACAGAAAATGATTACTTTCTATTGCTAAGTTATTGCTGCTAAAGGTGGTTCTACAAGCTATTAGTTTTTCATACATGACTTCTCCATTTTGGCTTTATTTTTATTGAATAAATCATGACACAGTGTAATATGTCACGTGTTGTTCATCTGAGGTTTAATTTAACTAATTTTTAGACCTGCTAAGGAACAGTTAATTATTATATGTAAAACCGTATAACTCAAAGAGGGTGTACTTTCTTTTTCACACAACTGTACATCAAACATTGTGTTGGATTAGTCATTAGGTAAACCATATAATCAGTTAAAGTGACTCTTTCAGCCCCTCACTTGGTCAGCGGGTCCTCTAACAGCCACTAATGTATGAGCACAACCAGCATTTTGTTCAGTCTCCAGATAGGACCGGCATGACTGTGTCCCAGTGCCCAAAGCAGGCATTTTCATCCAACATAAGTAACTGATCTCCCAAATTTGGCTGAATTCGCACAGTTTTCGACAGACGCACGCCATTTTCAAAAAATCTTTTGAAAAGCCTTCCTAGAGTGTAGGCTGTTATTGCCGCAAAAGGGTAGGCCATCCCAAAATGGATCGCCATGGAATGAGATGTCCAACAAGCTCATATAGGTCAGGTATCTATGTACTTTTGGTCATATAGTATCCTATTGTACAGCTCTGCAAAATATGAGGGCACTAATTTTATATAGTAAATACACATACATACACAAACTTTTTGTACCTTCTTTTTTATATATTATCTGAATAGAAAATGTAATGTTCTTGAATTCATGCTCAAACAAATCATACTTTTTACTGTTAAATAAATGTAATTTGTCTCTTTAGATTATTTCTCCCCATTGTGTTACCTCTCCCCTGTGTTCATTAAAAATACTTTCTTACTTTTAAAACAAACATACCTGAAACAACACGAAATGAAAAAAAATCAAGCTATAATTAGTTTTGGTGCATTAATTCAATGATGTGATAAGTGGTTTAGGTGACCATTCTTCTTTAATGTTGTACTGCAACAGTTAAATGGGGGGGGATTCCATATCAAAGGAAACCTTCCAGCATACCACTCTCCCACACATTAACTGTCTAAACTGTCATTGTGCTGTGTTTAATCTTTCCCCCTTAATGATAACAGCATTCTTGAAACAAATGCATTGATCTCTTGGGCGGTGATAAGTGGTAAGAATTAATCGTTGTCATTTCCATGATGGAGAGATCACGGATACACGTTATACGTGGGCATCAATAAATTAAATTATAGTGGCGTTCATGTGATGCCGACAAAAGAACCTTGTCTTTAGTCTTCTGATACAAAGTAGTACTGACTGCGATGTCTGTTAGCGTTTCTCAGGGTATTCAATAAAATGTCTACTTAATAGCATTGTAAAGGGAATACTTGTTACAAAGAAAATGTTGTATTTTTTAATACGTATCACTTCAAATGTGTAACATATGGCTGATAAACAGTTAGAACACTTCTAAGGATTTACACGGAAACCAAATGAAACGCACAGATGTTTTGTATTAAAATAGAAGCAAAGTTTACAGTTATAGTAGAAACGTTGAACACAATGCAGCCTAAACGCCTATCTTTAGGTGATTTTAGAAATGGCAGTAAGCCATACATAATTTACAGTGGCATAAAAGGAGATTTATATCTACAGCATAATTACTTGTATCAGTATTTCTGCTTCAGGATTTGAATGAATGACATGCAGTTGCAAACCTTCCATGAGTAATTTAGGATTTTTCTAAAAGCTATCTTTGAATAACCCTAGCGTTTCAGGTCTTTGCGTTTTTAACCTATGAGGAGTATTGAATGAGTAGAGACATCCTTTTGATAATTCCCAGAAATCTCTACAAAAGTCAGAAAATACTATTCTGGTTTGTTACTGGGGTTCTTTGCTCTAAACTATGAGTTTGGAGAGGAGTCAAAAGATTTGACTTCACTGTAATAATTGTCCATTTTATACAGGCAAGGCACGGCAAGTTTCTCCTGCAACAAGGGCCGAGCGCATCCTGTGTAATGCTTAGTTACCGATGCGGGATTCTGGGAAATCATTTCATTGATTTCATTCTTCATTATTCAGATCCGACACAACTCTTCATAACCAACACCTACTTTTGTAAAATGAAAAACATCAACCCAACGACAAATGCCTTATGAATAAGTGTAGCCGAGTATCTGCATAACTAAAAGGGCGTTTTGCAAGCAACCACAAAATCCACAGGAAAAGCTATATATTTCGTTATTTTGAATATGTATGTTCATTCATAACAATGGACCTGCTTTATATGTGTCATGGGGACAGTATTCGTACATATTCATATTTCGTAATGATTAATTTATTGAATTTGACTTTCTTGGGATCTTTTCAATTTTAAAAGGAAACATTTTTTACAACATGCACTTAAATAAAAGCACATGTTAAAAACCCACTATGTTTTAGAACAACGTATCCTGCCATTCTCTTCCAAGTATTGATTTAGAGACAAGGACATTAGTCTCTCCCTACCTCCTCTCAAATCTTCTATTTCTTAAAGCAGCCCTTAACCAACATAGCCCATAATCCTGTTAATAATGCTGTAATTATGAAATAAACAATTAAGATTATACATCACAGAAAAATGTGTTTTGTATCAGAGAAAGGCAAAGATGGGGGTGTTGGGACATGGCAATGCTTGTAAGCACCAACACAGTTATCTGTTGGTCAGTGTTGGGGAATGAATAGGTAGGGTGTCCTTGTGTGTGTATACAGGATAGATCGACATACACAAACATACACACAGATCAGACAGTCTCAATATTATTTTTCTTTTTAAAACCAGAAACGTCATTTAACAACAAGGTTACCAAAAGCAAACTTGTCATTAAAAAGTGCCTGATAACATGAACGTTTTTAGCACAGCAATATGATAAGACATTCAATGTCTCTTTTGCTCAGAAAATTATGTATTCTTAACACGCATTTTATCTATCTATCTGGCTTTACATCTATGAGATTACAGCTATGTGAGGCAATTTGGGTTTACACAATTTATATATATATATATATATATATATATATATATATATATATATATATATATATATATATATATATATACATACATATATACACACATACATGCAGTAAAGTTGAGTACATTAAGATCAGTATCCAAAGCTTCGGAAATATTGTGTTGCAACTAACTAAAAACTGCAATATGGTATGTTGTTTAAATTAATGTCAAGATTTCCTTTGATAATAGTGCCACATGAATTCTGCCTTGGTTTCCCAACTTCAATTGACATGAAGGCATAGATTGTACTGTACAGTGAGCAATATTGATTACGGTGATCTAACGGGTCTAAGGTGTTACAATTGTATTTGCATGAACTAGAAGTCCGGAGGATTTACTCCATTACTCATCACACACTGAACGTTGGGTAGTCAAACAGAAGTTTCGAACAGTATTATTATTATTATTATTATCTTTTATTTATATAGCGCCAACAGTTTACGCAGCGCTTAATACAATACATAAATTCAAGGGATATGACAAGACAAGAATTGACAGACTAAGACAAACCGATACATTTGGTGGAGAGAGCCCTGCTCGCAAGCTTACAATCTAGAGGGAAAATGGGGTGATAAACATAAGGCATAGAGAAAGGGTGAGAGGTATTGTGGGGGTATCAATGACAAGGATGTTCTAGCAGCTAAGATGGTATGCTTCTCTGAAGAAGTGGGTTTTTAGATGTTTCTTGAATGTCGGGAGGGAGGGTGAATTCTGAAGGTTCCTTGGGAGCAGATTCCAGAGATATGGGGCAGCTCGAGTGAAATCTTGTAGACGGGAAAAGGAAGAGGTGATGAGTGAGGAGGAGAGCCTTAGCCCATGGGAGGAACGTAGGGATCGAGTAGGAGAGTATTTGCTAATGAGGTCAGAAATGTACGGAGGAGCGGTATTGTGGATGGCCTTATATGTCAGTACCAGGATCTTAAATTTAATTCTAAAGGTAATCGGAAGCCAGTGGAGGGTTTCACAGAGGGGGGAAGCAGAAGAGGAGCGACGTGCAAGGAAGTAGTAAAAGCAAAATGGTCGACGACTCTGTATTCCCCAATTTTCATTTCTTTATATGAAAATATATGCTTTTGCGATTCTTCGGCATAGTTACTAGTCACTGTAAATTATGTATGCATTTACTATTCTCAAAGCGCTGTAACAAGTTGAATTTCACTCATCACAGCTGGGGATCACTTTTAATAAGGTCGAGTTTCTGATGGCTGGAGCAACCCGAGATATCTTGAGAAATGCAACACTTTCCATCTTATGGGTCAAGCTATAAAAGTGTCATAATAAACTAAGACTGTCAAAAGGGAAACAGAGCAAGGACTTTCTTTTATGTTTAAACCACAGTATATCTTGCTTTTTGCTGACACATTTATCCTTTGACCTTATCTCCTGCCCATCCTGCAGTGCCCTGTCCTATGGTTACATAGGCTATCTACACAGTGTGTTCTTTTACAATTTTGTATGTTACTAGTGCTCAAGCCACAGACCATGGAATAAGGAAAAACCTATTTAACTCTTAGCTGGCAACAAGCAAAGTTCTACACCTTTCCAAACTAGTTTCTAACTTATGCAGCTTTTAAAGTTTTTTTCTTTTTTTTTATGGGAAAAACAACAAGCGTGAGTACAGGGCCCGTTGAGTATCGATCATACATTAAATTTGCACTATCCTGTTCTAGAAGACCACAAGATGATAGAATGTCTCTAGTTCCAATCAGAAAAAGACTAAATAATCAAAGAATTGTGTAAAATAATATTGATATTCTTGGAGATAACCAAAAGCCTCTATGTAGTAAACATAAGCCATATTATATACATTATATATATATATATATATATATATACACACACACACACAAACACAATGTATATACTATGTAAATAGTGTGTGTGATCATTATATAGTGTTTTTGTAGAACTAGATTCAAGGGTGTTGTAAACGAAGCTTTATTTATTTACAAAGTTAGTTTTGAAACCCATTTACAGCATTGTTATATTATATGAGGGATTTGCTTACATACCGTACATATACGTTTTTCCAAAGTCAGTATGACAAAAATGTGATCTAGCTCCGTAGTCTCTCAAACTTGTTATAGATATTTTACAATTAGACATGGGAAAGAAATGCAGAAAATTTGAGGCATGAAACAAAGCAACAGGGGTCAGTCTTTGGCAAGGCGGCCGGCAAGAAGAAATAAAATCGAGATGCCAACATTACCATTCAATCTGTCAAGATACTATAAATAATAAACTATGGAAAGCCACTTTAGGGGATAATAGGTTTCAGATAACTAAAATACAACTTCTAAGCTTTCACTGACTTTATAATTGGGGCCTCTATCTCTGACCCATGTCAGAAAGTACTTTAACACTATATAATGCATTCATTGTTGCATTGTAAGTCAGGTAATGCCTTCCATAGGCCAGGAGAACTTCCTGTACACAGTATCACAATATTTCGGATAATGAAAAAGCCATGTGCAGCGTATACACTGTGTGAGTTTGAAAGTAATACTTTTGAAATATGAAATTCGTTTTTTCTGCGAATCTAGATTTTCTAAATATACTCCTTACAGTTTTTCAATACATGGAGGGTATACTGTAAGAAACAATTTTGCTCTCAGAAGAAAAATCCTAAAAACATAAATATATGTATAGTGGATCCAAATTTAACATATTCAGCAAAGAAAAAAGAAGGTAGTGATATTTAAATATATTTTGTAATAAAACCTTAGCACTTTCACTAATTTTTTGTGAAAAGTAGTGCACATTTATTTAAGCGCGTAAGGTGTATTCACAAGAGTTTGCAGGAAAGTTGCAGTTTCCAATGCCTAAATTAATTAGGCATTTGAGTCTATTAAGTTAAGGGTAAATAGAAGCCATATTTTAAAAGCAATTATGAAGGAATGGGATTTACCAAAGACATAACATTGAAATCTGATTTATTCCTGGATTTCGGGGCGAAGAGACTAGCCAATCATATTTCGCTTTCATATATTTTCTTCTCATAATCCTCACGAGGTTAATTGAATTAACAAAATGTATCCTCAAAATGTAACACTCTATGTGTCTTGATTATAGAAATACCCCAGTTATACAGAATTTCCATACTTTGTCAGCAGTTATAGGGCACATATTATTAGGTGTACATTATGTTATCAAAACTGTTGAAATTTTACATTTGGTAAGATGGGTTTTCTACTCTAATTGTGAACAAATAAATAAAAAAAATACCCATAAAAATATACATTTCTGTAAAGCAGACAACCCAAGATATGTTTGGCCACCAATCAATACAAGAGATAGCCTTAGAAATAACTTGCTGCACTTATTTCACCAACACTTCTGTGTTGTTTAGGATTTTTTCAGGTTATGTGAAATCTAACAAAATTTGTTCAGCTGTATCTTCAGATCACGGAAATATCCAGATGTATTACTTTTTTTTATGTTTTTTTTAAAAATTATTTGCAGGGCAAAAAAATATCCCCCTTTTCCTCTTGTGGCTCACTCTAACTGAACGTAAGAGAAGAAAATTATATGATATACAAAATAATGTAATAATCTATCAAGCAAGGGACTCGTCAATTGAGATGTCCTCCTTGGGGGTATACATTTCTGAAAACGTGGGTGACCCCTAGGGGGCATTGGGTATTAATACTAAAACGAAGATTAAAATATATGGCCCTGGTCCTGGCCTTTTTTTATAACACTGCATCATTAGACTCAATATTTCCTAACTACATGGGGGTCAGTGGGGTGCCAAGTTTGACATCTACTCCCTTGGTCAGAAGGAACCCACTACTCCACGACTCCTGCAAAACTTCCCTTTAGTAATCAGACTCCCATTGTGAAGGCCTAACCTAGTGTTCAATGGAAAACATTATCGCTCACCACCTTACTATTCAAACTACACATTTTTTGAAGCCTTTCTTGCAGAAGAAATTTCCCATGGTTTGCGGTTTACATTGCAGAATTAGGTCAGTGAATGAAGCCACATCTCTCTCGCATGATTATGGTACCAGGATTACTCTAGGAAATCTGCCTTGCACCTTTTTCAACAGTTTATTCCATAATTCATATCTCCAAACACCATACCATTTCTGTTGGAAGACAATTGCAGGTATCTTAAGGTATAAACCTTAAGTGAGTGTGATCTGGCAAATGCACCTCTTTCCAGGGCTTTTTTTTTTTTTTTTTTTTTTTTTTTTTTTTTTTAAAGGGACCATGACATCTATCACATATTCAAGAAAGGAGTTCCAGGTAGTCTCAGCTGTTACCAAGCACTATACAACCTTCTATCCTCCAAAGAAAAAGCAATAAAGAAAACTATTTATATATATTTCGATATGTATTTATTTCATATGTCACCTTTATGCTATGCGCACCACATTTTAATATTGAACCCAAGGAACCTTCCGCTGCTGTCAATTATTACTGAATGAAAAGTTCAAATTCTGAAGTTTTAAAAGAGCTGGTAGATATTCTCCAACCTAAAAATTCATTCAAGTCACAGACATCCTCCGTTCACGATAGCAGACAGCACCCATGACATATGGGGAGGCTGGAAGGAACAATACATTAATTCTGCCAAAAAGTTTGCAATTTTAAGTGGGAATCAGATAAAGCCGAAGAGTGCTGCTGTGATTAAGTGCAACACATCTGAAAAGTCTCAAGACTGAACTTTAATATAGTCATCCTTATTCCTACCGTTGCTACCGGACAGACACCTTTTTGTAAGCATACATACAAGTTTAAAAAATGGAAAACCGCTTATATATGGTTGGTTTTGCAATTAAAATGTAAACCTCACTAATTTTAAATAAGCAACCACATAAGTCATTATAACGGAGGGCAATATAACAATAATAAAGTGCAACACAACATAGTTAGAGTTGTCCCTATAAAGTACATAAAAATGGTGCTGTTGACAAAGTGTCAAACAGGCCTATTTCATTGATGCCTGTACTGTCTAAAGCCTTGGAGAAATGTTCCCAAGAGCAACTGTGCGTGTATTATCAACTGTCCAACTTTCTAATCGGTGTTCAATCTTTCTGGTTTTGCTCCTTCCTATTGGCCAGTACTCAATATGTGTCTGTTCTTCCCTTCATTTGCCGATCCATCCCCAGGCCCCTGCTGTTCTAGTTATATTGTAAAAATTAAACAATCCTCAAATATATGTCAAAACCAAATCAAGTTATAACCTGACCCTGGTCAATTCCTACAAGTATCTCGGCATGTGGCTAAATCCCAGCTTGTCTTTTGGTCTTCATATTGAAAATACATCCTGAAAGCTTTATCCTAGGATTGGATTTCTATACCAGATGCTTGGCTCAGGGGCACTCTCCACCTAGCTTGCTTAGTGTATAACCACTTTGCTGAAAGGCTCCCCTGCTACCTGAGCAGCCCCCTCACTCCGTGCAAGTCCTACAATCTCATATCCAGCACAAGCCCTTAATAGATGTCCCCCATTTCAAAAAGGAATGGGTTTGAGCCACGTTCTACTTCAGAACTCCACATATGTGGAATAGCCGCACAGATGCCATCAAATAGCCTAAAATCACTGAAAGTAAATGTCTCCCAAACAGAACGTACCTGTTGTTAGATTACTAATTCCTATTCATTCTGTTCATGTCTATTATTGTTTTTTTTCTATTGTTTAGGTTGATTTCTGCATACTCTGTATGTAACACCATTTCTGGACTTGGCTCCCCAGGACATACTTGAAAACCTTAGAAGTATCTAAATGTATTCTTCCTGGTAAAACACTTTATAAATAAACAAACATGAAAGGCAGCATAAGGGGGCATAAGGACTACTGCATAAGAAACTCAATAAGAAATCTTTCATATGACTATGATAAAAAACATACACAGAGCTATCTCTGTCTTGTAGATTCCACTAGTGGTTTCACAACCAGTGGAGGTGAGAAAGATACTCACATGGTTAATCTGATTACATAATCCTCCTCATATGGTTTTAATGGTGCCTAAATATTTACAAGCCATGGCCATATATACAGTACGTCGAACTCTGTGATCAAATGTAATGATGTTTCAAGTTTTGCTAAGAACGAGTGAGGAAATCACCATTTGTAGCTGGTGTTTGTTAACTTGGGATTTATTATACAATTCACACTGAAAACGACACAGTACATTTAAGCAATAAAGTGTGTTTATTGCAGAGGACAGCACGACCCAATTCCTGGATAATATAAACCACACGTTTACAAGGCACAGACATAGAGAACTGATTAGCCTTGTTTGAAGTAGCTTTATCTAATTATATGATCCCTTGTTAAATTGCTTAACTCAACTCCGATATTAATATTTTAGCTCTAAAAGGCAAAGGAAACGCTTTACTGTTTAAGTAATAAGGCCAAAAGCCACAGATGATGTACAAAGGGAAACATATGACCAAGATGACATATGAACAAAAAAAAGCTCCTAGATCAATTACTATACTCCCCCACCATGTAAAAAAGGCTGCATGTGTATGTGCGCAGGAATTAATATGCATGTGTTCATCAATCTACATCAACAACTTCCCATCTTATTCTTTAAAACAATTTCTTTTAAGAGCTGATAGGGTTGGTATCATTGCAGTACTGCATGGCAGAACTTAATATACATAAGGATCTGTTCACGGGACATGTTGGTCATAAGATGACAAAAAAAGTCATTATCGATCATGTTGATGCCCAGATATTTACTAAAATCACAGTGCCAGCCTAACCTGCCTCACTCACCAAATCGGACCTGCCAATTTCTACTGAAACTCCAATCTGGAGCTTCCCTGCGGCAAGATATATTAGAAACTCTCCTTTGACTTGAGCTTCTTATCGGTATGGCCACTCGATCAGTGAGGGCACATAAAAGGTTACGTAACAGAAACTCAACAGATAATCAACAGAGCAGTTGCATACATCTTAGTAATCCATTTCCCATAGCTCTTCCCCGCTGTATTTTCTCAGTATCAGGAACATAAATCCTATCAGAAGACTTAATATTATGCAATAATGTTACTGCTTTACTACTTTCAATAGCAGCAAAGAAAAAACTATACAGCAACTGAACAGTTAAAATATTTTGATAGTCGAAGAATCTTCAGTGCACCAATAATATTACAACAGAGCATATATAATGCCCCCCAAACATCCATAAATCCATCAGATAGTTATATCGGAGTGCTGGTTTCTCGCAGCGAGTGATGGGTCTGTTGCGGCCTTGCTTTTCAATGTTGTCAATTTCCTTTGTTTGCGGGTATTGCGATGGTCCTGCAGGCCCTATCAAATAAAATGAAAGGCTGAAATTATTTAAAGCCTCACAGGACCAGGGAAATTCAGGCTCGCTCCACACCATTGAGCTGTATTGACAAGTATGTTTCAAAATCACAACACAGGACCCTCATGAGAGGAAGATTTGATTAAGGTCAAAAGACCTACAACAAAGTGGGATTCCTTTGTTTGTTCTATCCCAGAGCAGAGGATGATAACGTCCAGGATGAACTGGGAACACCCCTGTTTGATTTGGAATGGAAATCAGCACCCCACGTGTCTAAATATACCGAAGATTGGATTTGTAAGCCAATGGAAAGAGGGGCTAGAAGTTGTGGGCTGAATGCCCAAGACCATCCTTAAATAAAAGTGGGTGAGACCCCTATAAAAGATCCTTCAATATTTGTCAAAGACAGGAAAATATCCCAGGAAAGTCATTGATTCCTGGATATTTTGGGGCCACTAGCCAAAATATTAGATTTAGCAGAACAAATAAATCTGCTGTTGATGTGGATATAGTAAGAGGCTGGATACAAAGGTCCATTTGCCTGCTGGGAAATGCTAACTTGACTCTCAGTTGGTGGAGTTAGCTAATAAAGAACCCGGTCCGTCTGCCCAGGGTAATCAGGGTAACATTGGAGATTCTTTTGTAAAAAAGTTAGGGAAATATGTGAATACATTCACTTCTTTTAATAAAGCGTTTTTGTTTTTCTTCTAATAGGTTTTGAAAAGCCCCAGGAAAGGATGGATACCAGGCCTCTCAAATACCCGCTCCAGGTGGACAACCCTAAATTCCCAGTTACCGAGGTTCTTCAGCTGGAGGCCAGATCCAGAAGCTCTAGCAATTTTTTGCCAAGATTGGTCTCAAGGAATAAACTATGCATTCCGGCCATTCTCCATGACTCTCAGAGTTCAGAACTAGATTAGGGTTCCAGCAAACTCTTCATGTTCGTCTTTAGGGTGGAAAAAAAATCTTCGTATTCTACGATTCAACTGTCAAAATATTTTAACTATTCAGTTGCTGTACAGTTTTTTTTCTTTGCTGTTATTGGGAGTAGTAAAGGAAGTTCTAGCATAATATTCGTTACAGGCTTTGTCATTAAGAGGTTAAATCATTGTTTTGCGTCACAATGTTGCCAAAATCACTCAATTATTCTGTAGCAAAAAAACAAAACAATAGATCAGCACCCAGAAATGGCAAAAATGATATTGCAGTAAATCACAAAATCAAGTGGATCAGTACGGTTTAACTCTTTAATCGGGGAGTATGTAATCAGTGCATATTAGAGGATTGAATGGCACACCCCAAAACTCCAGACAGATGAATCTTAATGAATGTTCTCTTTTTTCAAGCCTAACAAATGTCCACATATAAATAGGGACAAATGTAACCCTCAATTGTCCTGCCATATTAACACTGCACGTTCCAACACTATTTGTAAACAGAAAACGCATTAGGCATGCACTGTGTTAAACGCACATTACGTCTACCTTTGTGAAGAAGAACATTTAAAATATTCTTGAAAATGTCTGTGCTCTGTTTTAATTAATCTTTTGAACGCTGTTGGGGAACAGTGCGTAAGTTGTTTGTTTTCATTGTGCAGCCAAGTTCGTAAATGATGTAAGTACTAAGTTGGTAAAGTTACAAGAACAGTGAGGCAGTTCCTATTTTAATTTTAAAGTACTCCCCTTGATGTTGGTTTAGCCAAAAAAATATAACCACATGAATATATATTTTTTCCAAATAATTCTAAAATTCAATCCAGTGATTAAATTGTGTATTTTATTTTCTAAAATGCAGTCCTTTATTTTAAGATATCTACTATTCAGGTGTTTAATATCTATATAAGCAGCTAGAAAGGTCTATTTGCTTTTTATGCCATCCACATCTGTTTTTTTATGCACTTTTTTAACAGCTTTATTTAAAATGTTTTTGTTTCTTGTTCATTTAAGAAACTGTAGCACAGGGAATTGAGTCTGTATGTGCCCTGTATCATACCTCCTCTGTTTTGAGATGTGGTTCAGGGCATGGCATAACCAAGACTTCATTTTTTATGTTGTTATATGATTTTGTAACATATTTATAGCTTTTTATTTCACTAAATAAGGAAAACAATAAGGAAAAACATATACCCAACCAAAAAAAAAGTTACAGCGCTGCAGCAGCAGTTGTCCTTCTCAGCCACGGTCTGACATTTCTTGCCCTTGATTGGTTGCTTGAAGTTGCCAATCAGTGACATGAAAAGCACCCCCGTTATAATCAATTTGAGTGCTTGCCATGCATGCGCATGTCTGTCTGAATGTTCAGACTATTTGCTGAGCCAGCGCTGGAGCTAACGGGTGGTAAGTATTTTCACCACTTAAAGGGTTTCCCATCCTTACCATATAAATAATATTTGACATCATATGTGCAGATTGAAATTTCATTTTTTCCCCGCCACAGGCCAACAGGTTGCATGGAAAATATGTACTGTCCAGCTGTGGAAAGAAGTATTGTATAGAAACAACATAGCAAGGGGAAATGCACACCTAATGCCCCATGTAGATTCAAGTATAGTAATTATTCCGATAATGTTACACAGATACTAGAAAAAGAACTCACATTATTATTTTTGTTTATTATAAGTACCACTTTGAGAAAAACCCTGCAAAAGCACTGCTAAGGTTCCTTCTGTATAGCTGATTTATATATGCACATTTTGGACCGTAATATCATTGTGCCCCTTTCCTCCGCTGATGTTTCTCTTTTCTAGGAGCTTATAATATTTGGTCTGCATTATTCCATCAGTGTTCTGCAGGCTTTAAACAAAAAAAAATGTAATAAACAACAGAAAATGTGTTCATATATTAAATTGTGCAAGTAAAAGACATTATTTTTTATTTGAAATGTTGAAATGTTGGAAGGTTTGTGTGTATGTTAAGTTACATTAGCAAAATCTACTGAATAATCCACCACATTAATTCACTTCTGTCACATACAAATGAAGTCCTCAATCTAAATGCCCTAGTGGCACATCAGAGGTCTACGGAGAAAGCTCTTACCAGTCATGAAGTGCCACCCAGGTAAGACTTGGATGGTTACCTCCACATCAGTAGATATGTAAGGTTTACAACAAGAAACAGAACATACCTTTTATCAGTCCTACTACCATACTATGGTCAAAGTTCAAAGAAGAATATTTCATGTTTCAACAGGACTTTCTTTAGAAAGTGCTATGAATGCACCTCTGAAGTCAAGAGCAAGGCCTCACTGAAAACCTACAGTAGGTAACTTGAATTTATAGGGTCTGTGCTGTCAATTTGGCCACAAACACACCTAATCAAAGCAGTGGTGAAACAAAACATAACTCTTCGTTCCCGCATACAGAATGTCTACGTTCCCTGTGACTACTTCGTTACATCCACCAGGAAGCTCCATTACGTCCTTCTGTGCTTTTGTGCAAATACATATTATCACGATATCTTTAGATACCTTCAAGCCTTGTGACTTTAAAAGTGAACACAGCACTCTTAAGCTTAATGTCGTAATTATATTATACTTAATATACCAGGTACACCATCCCACATAAAACACCAAACCGAGTGACACTAGAAAAACACTAAGAGTCTTTATTTTTTCTTCTGCATTAGTACTAATATTGTATTTGCATTTCATTGTGATAGATTAGTGAAGCTCGGGTTCCCTTCCTGTGGTGAAGAAAAGTTAAGAATTTACTTCATTACCATAAATCACTTCACACAATCACATCAAAAAAGCATTTTTCAAAAATCAATTAAGATATCAGCATGCATTTCTCTTGGACGCTGCTGCACAATTATGTGACCGCGTAACTGATCACAGCTGTTGATAAGCGTATTCACAATTAATTCTGTGCTAGGGCTTTCTTCAATGCTTTAATTCTTTTAGGAGAACCTTTAGGTGTACTCTATGGCACAGTTACTGTCTGTTTGATCACATTATCTCCAATAAAGGCAGCTATTAATCTAAGGAAAATCATTTTAAATGCCAAATTCTCTGATGTAGAAAAACTAATCTTATTCATAAACATATAAATACAAGTAATGATAACTTTAGAGAACATAAGAAATCTAGAAAAGGAAGAAGTATTTTGCTGTACCTTCCCATATGTTTAGGCGCAGAAAAGCCCATAAAGCTAAATGGTTATTAGGAATCCTAGAACACAACCAAAAAATGAATGGCTGTACGACCTAGAGATATGAAAACGTTATGTTCACATGCACTTTTGCGCTTTAAAAGTTTTTTCCCCAAATGTTTTTCCATTTTTTATCTACTATCTCTGTGACCACAATATCTCTTCATATTTCTTCTTCCCCCTCCCTACTTTAAATCATGTCATCTCCTTCCCATGTCCTCTGGTCTGTGGAACTCCCTGCTTCCCTGTTTCTCTTTCAAATGTTCCTTGGAAACTCTCCTGTTTAAAAAAGGCTATGAATCACTTGCCAGTAATGGTTTTGAATTGTTGAGGAGCAACAATTCCTTTAATTCCTCTCAATTGTATTTAAAATTTAAGTTCTCATGAAACTTCCATCAATACTTTTCACCTAATGATTTACTGTACATTAAGTGACCTCGCAGAAGAGGTTATACATAAAACATGTTTTTGGTGCAACGTTTGAAAAGTAGTCTTATTACAACAGCCACCTGCGGAATTGCCCCGTCACGAGGACCATTCCAATGGTTGCTATCAGGTTAAGACCACATCTCAAACTATGCGGTACAATCCCTTTTTATACACAATACCCATTGAATTGTACAGTGCTTCACTTATACACACTGCTTACACAAAGATACATGTAGAATGCAAAGAATATTTCTCGGTTTTTATGAGAGACTTAAGTATTTTTGAAAGCTTTACTCTACCTCTTTCCAGTGTGCCAACAAACATATTAACTTTTGACTAAGCATGCAAGTGCGAAACGCGTCAAGCAATTGTTCTTGTACTGCTGTGGTATGTGTTGCTCCATGTGGATGTAAATTATAACGTTTATGATCATTGGATTAAGACTTTCCGACTCCGCAGTTTTATTTCCTTCTTGCTGCTTTTTTTAATAAATGTAATACCTCAAGTTATTTGCTCATGTTTCCACGGCAAACATAGTTCAATTAGTTATCTCAAGTAAATAATACAAGTTCATTTGGTGGAAGGCGAACCCTCTTTACCTAATATATTGGTTTGTCTGTCAGTCTTTTGATGCTATATACATAAAAAATGATGATTATAATGAGGGGTACTCTATTTAAGAGTGCATATCTGCAGTGAAAACAGCTTCTTCTCAAAGAAATAGTTCACACATTACAGTATGATTTCTAGGGAGGTTCCCAAAACCCACCTTACTGCACATTGTAAAACTTGTCAGAAATGGGAACACTGACTCATTTCTGCTCTTATAAAATGATGAAATCAGGCAAATAAATGCTGCAGACAGCTTACAATCAATCTTATTATAGTTAATGCAATCTGTGTGAGGTTCACTTTATGGCCAAAGAGAAAAAAAAAAGAATGAATGGAGTGTTTCAATAGTAATTTGGACCAAAAGTTTTGTTTTAAACAAACTGTCTGGCAGAGCGTGATGAAAAACAACCAGTCTGCTTCTTTCACAGATAGGCTGGAGATATGTCTAAATGAATGCCACAACTGCCAAACATTGTTTACCAAAGTGATGGAGCAGAGGATATTGTGCTAACGTTGTACAGTGGACTGCCAAAAAGAAAAGGACATTCTCCCCGATCTCCCCGATTCCCAATAACACATTGAAAAAGTTGTTACTTTATAGCGGAATTTTACATAAGCATGTTGGTGTGGAAGGACCTATGACAGTGGGGTCAAACCCAAGGCCTTGATGATAACCTTTAGCCAACTTAAATTAGTGCCTAGCACCACCAGCGCCTTAAAACAGCTCTGAAACATAGTGACCTAGGATACAGTGCTGGAGGAATTGCTCTGACAAGGGTTCATGTATATAACATTATTTTATATTATATACCGTATTTGCCCGATTATAAGACAAGGTTTTTTTCCAGAGCAAATGCTCTGAAAAATACCCCTCATCTTATAATCGGGGTCGTCTTATAGTCAGACCTCAAATAGCAGCTGCAGGGGACCTGGATCCTCCTGTCTCCCGCCCCCCCACCCCACTTACCGGTGTGTAGCTGGGGCAGCGTGTAGATGTCTATGTGATTCGCGTAGACAACTTCCGCTGCAGCAAGAAGGAGGTGTGGCTAGCAGCGGGGGTTGTCTGCGTCCATCGTGCAGACCTTCCCCGGCTGTCAGAGATCAGAGAACTCTGATCTCCTGATCTCTGACAGCCGGGGAAGGTCTGCACGATGGACGCAGACAACGCCCGCTGCTAGCCACGCCTCCTTCCGGCTGCAGCGTAAGTGCGTGGGATCTACATGCTGCCCCGGCTACACCACAGGGAAGTCAGAAGCACCGGTAAGTTTGGAGGAGGGAGGGGGGGCATAAGGCATTTCTGGAGGCAGAGTGCTCTGTGAAATGCCTTTTAACACCCTTAATGCCACTCTGCCTCCAGAAATGCCTTTTTAACCCTCTATATGCCACTCTGCCTCCTTAATGCCTTAAACCTCCCTATATCCCACTCTTCCCCATAATATGCCGTTTAACCCTCTAAATGCCAGAGTGGCATATAGGGGTATAAGGCATTTCTGGAGGCAGAGTGGCACATAGTGGGTCAAAAGGCATATCATGGGGCACAGTGGCATATAGGGTTAAAAGGCATATCATGGGGCACAGTGGCACTTAGAGGGTTAAAAGGCATATCATGGGGCACAGTGGCATATAGGGGGTATAAGGCATTTCTGGGGCAGATGTGCATAACTGGGGGGCAGGTTGGAAAATAGAAGGAAATAAAACCAAAATATTTTTCTCAATCATAGCTTTTATTAAAAAAAAATAGTTTAGATGAATTAACATTTACTGGTAAAACTTTTTTCCTATAGGGTCATCTTATATTCAGGCTTTTTCTTTTTTTCCTAAATTTGGGGGGTCGTCTTATAATCAGGGTCTTCTTATAACCGAGCAAATACGGTATTTATTCCAGAGGACCAATCTTCTTTACATTATATTACAAGTTCACATTTAGTAATTATATTAGATGGTCGGGAAAGGAGGACCACCCAATGAGGAAAGTGACTGTTTATATATACTCCATGTACAGGCAGTAAGCCAAGTCTGCTTCCATTACTGGTAACACAATGGAAGCATGGATGCCCAAGGGCCATGGATGCCCAGGCTATCCATGACTCAGAGACAAAGAAAGAAGTCGGCAAATTAACATAACAAATGGTTATATACCTCTAAAATTTCAATGTTCTTCTTTAACCCCTTCGTGACAAAGGCTGATTTTACTTTTTGTACCCTTCGTGACAATGGCCGTTTTAACATTTCTGCACTGCTCGTGTTTAGCTGTAATTTTCTTCTTTCCCGTTTACTGAACCCACACACATTAGATATTGTTTTTTTCAGGACAAGAAGGGATTTCTTTAGATGACATTGTTTTGATTGTATCATATTATTTACTATTAAAAAAAGTATAAAATATGGTGAAAAATTTAGAAAAAAATGACTGTTTCTAACTTTTAGTTGAAAAATCTTTTACTCATCTATAAAAGGTAATACAAAAACCTGATAAATAGATTCTACTATTTGTCCCGAGTTTAAAAATACCCAATGTTTTTATGTTTTTTTGCTTTTTTCTGCACGTTATGGAGCAATAAGTACAGGTAGCATTTTGCTATTTCAAAGCCATTTTTTCCAAATCTGGTAATTCTTCCCCCCATGTGCCATTTCGGGTATCTTTGAAGCCGGCCAATGCAATTTACCCCATCAAGTCATATATTTTTGAAAACTAGACAGCCCAGGGTATTCCAAATGCTGGTATTTTAACCCTTTCCAAGCACTTATTCTACCATCAGCCTTTGTCAAACTTTATGGTAGTCATTTTTTGCATTTGTTTTTTCACACACATTTTAATTTAGGTATGAATAAACAGGTTCTGGTATATGTCACTATCAAAAAACACCCCAATATGTGTTAAGCAACATCTCCTGAGTACAGCGATACCTCACATGAATGATTTTGCCTGGCTGTTTGGGGGCAAAAGGGCCACATTTGGGGCATGCACATTTTTCAATTTTGAACTTTGGCATTTGGGGATCCACTGCCCATGCCCTATTTGGTACATCTTTGAGCCGGGCCATTTCAGTGTGCCCAATAAAGCTATATATTTTTGAAAACTAGACACCCCAGGGTATTTCAAATGCTAGTATTTTAACTCTTTCCATGCACCATATCTACCACCAGTCTTTGTCAAACTTTGTGATAGTCATTTTTTTGCATTTGTTTTGTCACACACATTTTACTTCAGGTATGAATTAAAAAGTTCTCGTATATGTCACTATCACAAAACACCCCAATATGTGTTCAGCAACATCTCCTGAGCGCAGTGATACCCCACATGAATGATTTTGCCTGGCTGTTCGGGGGCAATTGGGGATCCACTGCCCATGCCCTATTTGGTACATCTTTGAGCCGGGCCATTTCAGTGTGCCCAACAAAACCATATATTTTTGAAAACTAGACACCCCAGGGTATTTTAAATGCTGGTATTTTAACTCTTTGCATGCACACATTTTACCACCAGCATTTATTCAAAGTTTGCAGTAGTATTTTTGTGTTCAGCAACATCTCCTGAGTACAGTGATACCCCACATGCATGGGTTTGTCATTTTTGGGGGGAACTAAAAGGCCACATTTGATACATGTGCATTTTTCTAATTGGAAATTAGATGTGTGGCCATCCTTCCCCCCCTCGAGGTCGAGGCATTACAGCAACGCCGTTTCGGTGCAGAAAGCGAAAAATAGATCGCTTTCTGCACCCGTTTAATGACGTGCCGGTCCTGGCGCGTCATTTGTCGTTATCGACTTGAATTTCCGTGACGTGCCCGGACCGGCAATTGTCATCAAGGGGTTAAAGCAGAATCAGCAGCTATTTTACTCCGTAACCCAATATAACTTCATGGCATTCCGCTTCTATAGAACATTTGCTGCCACTTTCTGGAGTTGGTGACTAGAGTCCAAAGAGTTAAAACCTATTTTTAAGGCATGTTAAAAATTCATTCAATGTGGATTTATTACAGTAATTATCTACTTGAAAGGAAACAGGTGTAAAGTTATTTTTGTATTGCTTTCCAGAAATCATAGTTATAAGATGACTTATCGCTCTGCTTTTCCTGCTAAGTGATGGTCCTGACATTGCACAGTGATGACCTCATATCCTTTCATGTTACTACCATTTGCAATAAAGGTCATCAAAAATATGTGTATGGCATTCATGATCATATTCTCACGTGAGCTTATGCCGATAGTTATCTTGCTTTAGTTTCTTCTACATAAGCACAATTTGGAACGAGTAAAACACAGTGCTTCAAATCAACAGCGATGTTTCATGTGTTCAAGATTTTTGATGACGCTAACTCTATGATGACTGCATGGAATGTTGTGTCTTTAATTTTGAGGCTTCGAGATATCCAACAGTGATGTTCCATGCCACTTAATCACTGTGGTCATTGTGATTTGCTATTTTTTTTATTGGGGGGGAGTAGAGTGGGTTATTTTAAGGCTACAAGATTATATATATTTTTCCTGACATGATAACGCATGATCTGATCACAGTTTCTGCAGTGATCTTTGCTGTTTTTTCCTATTGTTGTTTAGTTGTATGTTAGTAATTTGAAATATTTTTTTTGCTAATAAGAAAATTATTAAGGAAACCTTTTATTACATGTAAGGTTTGCATCAAAAGGTTATGATAACCCTCCTCCCCTTACTTTTCTGCTGATGCTCATTCTTCCTGCACACATTCTGCCTGCTGTTCGTTCTCCAACAGTACCGGAAGCAGATATGTACATATTGTGCTGTCAGGTCCTCACTATCACATAATTATCAGGCAGTAACTCACAGATTTTTCAAATGGCGACCCCTGCTTAACTTGTGAAATGCATTGTTTAATCAATTATACGACCAATATGCATTATACAAATACAAACATGGTCTTCTTGCAGGAGGAGACCTTTGGATTTGGCTCTTCAAAATGCTTGGGGTAATAAAGTATATCAGAGTATGGGACGGGGAAGACGCATTTCTTTAGGATTAAAACTGGACATCCGAGTCATATATTAAATATTTTGTTACTTTATTGGACCGATAAATATAATACGAGACCTTTAGCTGGTTATAAAGATTGTCATTGTTCATAGTGGTTTTCTTCTTTTATTTTTTTGTTAGTTTTAGAAGATACTAGCAGATGCCAGTGGAGGTTACTAGCATGGAAAATATTTCAATAAAAAAAAAAAAAACCTGTTTGGTAAATGATGATTTGAACAACTCTCCTACAAATCTACCTGCCAACTTCCGCTTTTTTTTTTATTATTTCTCAAAGCTGAGAGGAGAAGAGCTGGATATGATTCCAGTAAAAGACACAGGTATAGGGGCGCATGTACATGTAGGGAAGAAAGTAAAAAATAATAGTGCAATATCTCAAACAAATAATAATGAAGAGTGAATGTGTAGTGAATGCACTCACAAAATACTGATGATATACAGGCTCTTCCAAATAAAATATTCTTTATTTCTTCTATTTCTAAAATAAATATAAAAGAGAAACAAAACCAATGGTGCAGAATCCTCCTGTTGTGGTATAGGTAATGTGGAATACACTTACAGGATAGTGGATTTTGCCAGGCACTTCAATTGGTAAAAATCCGGAGATTATCCATAAAGCAACACTGCTTAAGTGGAATGATTTTCGGGTACTTCTCAACGCGTTTCGCCTTACGGCTTCCTCAGGAGAAAATTCAGCTTCAGTGAAAAGTTTTTTGGCTGTGGGGTTTTTTTGAACACTGAGAGGAGTGTTGTCTGGGTTGCTGCAGTACCGCGGAAGTAACTCTATTTTATTTTATTTTCACTTATTCACTACCTGGTGTTTATTACTTTGTTCACCTGTTGGTATGATTCCAGTAATTCGACATCAATATGAAACATCTGATAAATATTTGAGAAAGCCCAAACTAGTTAAAAATACAACATATAAATTACCAACCTTCCTATAACATGTATGAAAACCGATGAAAAGAGGTTGCGCTGTTCCTAAAAGCTCAGCATCTGAGGTCTTAAAGTAAGCCTAGTCAAAACAAAGCTATATTTTGCATATTAACCCCACTCCCCTGTGACCAGAGCTTTATGCCATTTTAGCATACCTTTTGTAGAATAATCCCCCACATGCAATACTACATTTTTTTTAATCTTGAATTTTGGATTAGGGCATGAGGTGTTTGGGCACCTATTTTTACTATATATATATATATATATATATATATATATATATATATATATATATATATATATATATATATATATATTAGACTTGTGCATTCGTCTTTGGGCGAACATGGAAACGAACACGAAGAGTGCGTTTTCGTGTTCGTTCCGAAGACACGCCGAAGAGAAGACGGCGGCGGTAAAACGTAGGCGAAGACGAAGACACACACCTTGAAGATCTTCGTGATTGTCTTCGTCTACCATTCCACCCCCCCTCTTCTAACTTACCTTGTCTTCGCGGCAGTTCCTGGAAGTGGAAATCCGCAGGTTCGCCGTCACGGGTTACAGGGCAGTGCGAATGAGCTTATTGGTCGCCTACAGGGACCTCCTCTGGCATCAACCAATTGGTTGATGCCAGAGGAAGACCCTGCAGGTGACCAATAGGCTCACTCGCACAGTCTTTGTAACCCCTGACAGCGAACCTATAGATTTCCGCTCCCATTAACCCCTTCGATGCTGCGTTATCTAACACAGCATCGAAGGGATTAACGGGAGCGGAAATCCATAGGTTAAAGGGCCGTGCAAGCGACCAATAGGCTCACTTGCACGGCCCCTTAACCCTTTAACATTTAACTAATTGAACAGGGAGAGAGACCAGTGGCATCGGCAGGGTAAGTTGCAGCATTGAGGTTTTAAAACCCCAATGCTGCAACTTGCCCTGCAGATGCCACTGGTCTTTAACTAATTGAACAGGGAGGGAGACCAGTGGCATCTGCAGGGTAAATTGCAGCATTGGGGTTTTAAAACCCCAATGCTGCAACTTACCCTGCAGATGCCACTGGTCTCCCTTCCCGTTCAATTAGTTAAATGTCCGTACGAGCGACTTTATTGGTCGCTTGTACGGACATTTAACCCGGCACAGACTAACTAATTGAACAGGGAGGGAGACCAGTGGCATCGGCAGGGTAAGTTGCAGCATTGGGGTTTTAAAACCCCAATGCTGCAACTTACCCTGCAGATGCCACTGGTCTCCCTCCCTGTTCCATTAGTTACATGTCCATACGAGCGACTTTATTGTTAGCTCGTACGGACATTTAATTAATTGAACAGGGAGGGAGACCAGTGGGATGTGCCGGGTAAGTTGCAGCATTGGGGTTTTAAAAGTATGCACGAGCGACCAACAGAGTGGCTCGTGCAGACTTTTAAAACCCCAATGCTGCAACTTACCCGGCACATCCCACTGGTCTCCCTGTTCTATCAGTTAAATGTCCGTACGAACGACTTTATTGGTCGCTCGTACGGACATTTAACTGATAAAACAGGGAGACCAGTGGGATGTGCCGGGTAAGTTACAGCACCAGGAGCCTAAAAGTCTGTACGAGCGACCAACAGAGTCGCTCGTACAGACTTTTAAAATCCCAATGCTGCAACTTACCCTGCAGATCCCACTGGTCTCCCTGTTTTATCAGTTAATAAATGATAGAACAGGGAGACCAGCGGGATCTGCCGAACATTTACGGCACCAGGAGTTTAACAGTCTGTACGAGCGACCCTATTGGTCGCCAGCAGGGGGCTCGTCTGCCATCACCCAACTGCTGATGACCAATAGAGTTGCTCATACGGACATTTAACCTCCTGGCGCCAGAGCGGCTTTAACCCCGTATTAACCCCTTAACCGGGGAAAACGAAGAAAACCCGAACACGAAGAATGACAGGACGAGGCGAATATTCGCGGAATACGAAGGCTTGTTGTCCCTCAGAAATCTCATGGTGCTGCCACAACCACAAGGGATTCTGGGTAGGCGCATGCAAATAAGGTCAACAATAATCACCTTTGCCTCTGTATCCACTTTATACATGGATCCGTTGAAAGTAATTGTCCGCTGTACAGGACAGCCTTTAGACAAAACTCTGGAAGAGGTGCAGTAGCCAGATCATGGACAGCTGTTTTGTCCTTCATGGGACTCGTCAGCATGAGGTTGTGATACTGGCTTAATACTTGAGGAAGCAAGAGAAATACCATTACATGAGATATATACTTACATACACACACACACATACACACACATATATGTAAAATGCAGTGTAGTGTTTGCAAAGTGGACTTTAATATGTATTTAACATGAAAATATGGCTGGAGTGTTTTTTTTATTCCAAGCAGAGAAGTGGCTATGTACCACTGCCATCTAAGCCTTGTGTGATTTTAACCCTCTTTACATAATACATTGAAATCAAAGGAGTAGAAACTAGTCAGAGTGGTAAATATATGAGAATGCTTCCTACTATTCCTTTGAGGCACAGCATGTAAGACAATAGTAACATTTTGCACAATTTCGATTAATGGACAAATACAAAAGAACAAAGGGGTTACTGTAGGCCGAAATGAAATATTACAGGGTTTTTATATGTTATGGAACATAATCTGATCTGGCCATTTTATTACCTTTCCCAAAGCACAGTTTTCTTACCAGTAGTGGCTTCCTGACTTTCAGTTTCTTCCTCCGTTGTCCCTCCATAGTCATCATCCTTTATTTGACTAACAGGAACCGTATCGAAAGCAGAATTGTCACTATGTCGGAGAGAATTAATGAGATACATCACACAGGACAAAGGCATTAAGATTCTATCAAAACATAAAGCGGTCTATATTTTATTGTTTCATTTAGCTTTTATCATAGAACAATTTTCAGATAAATGTAAACATTTAAAAAATAACAAGTGTATTGAAAACATTTTCACATTGCATTTTTTTTTTGCCTTGCTAAACTTTGATCTTATATGAAGGCACTTCAGTAAACAACTTGATCTAAAATTGTGGCAGAGTTCTGAATGTCCCTCCTTGAATAAAAGTAACCTAACCAGTTGCATTAAGTTTGACAGACCTGTCAACCTGCGCTGAAATAGGGACATCCAGAAATCCTGGCCTGTTTGCAGCCATCTTATTATGCCCATGTTTTTGGGCGTACCTGTGTTTTGAGTATATTTAATAGCCAGCACGTGAGCTGCTTGGCTGGCATGAGAATTCAAGGGCACTTCACATTAGGTGTTGTTCATTTATCATGACTGATGATTATTATTCATTGATTTATATCGTGCCATCATACTCGGCGGCGCTGTACAATGGCAAGTAGTGCATTACATAACAATTTAGACCCACAAAAACAAATAAAAGTGAAATGGGTTCTGCTTAAGCAAGCTTATATCTTCTTTATGTTTTCTTTTACACCCTTAATACCATCACTCAATATCTCTGCCCAAGGTATAACAGCGAATGCTGGGTTCTTTCAGCTGTGCAAACATTGAGCTGATTTAGCTGGGTTGAAGGTGCTGCTTCACCTGAAAATCATCTAAAATTCTGGTGAGCCAACACCATGGGGTCATTCATTGCTGAAGTAGAAAGTGCTGAATTACTCATGAAAGTAATAGATAGAAACAAAGAGAAATGGACTTCTACTGACAAATGAGCAGATAATTTGGTGGTGGTGGTGGTGGTGGTGAAGTACAAGACAGAAAGTTAGTCTGAGAGATAGCAGCGAGAGAAATAAAGGGACACAAATATACTAGTGTAGAGGGCAACAACAAGAGTGGTACAAATAATAAATAAAAATGTGGACAAAACAAGACAATAATCCTGATAATCGTAAATTTCTCTCCTATAACTTCCCAGGACAACTCTGCTCAAACCATAAGATGAGACATACAGTACACAAAATACTTTGTTACCCCAAAGGGATCCTGAAACTTTGTCTGCGCAGCAGTGGCCAACATGTAGAGTCAGCCAGCAGCTTTCATTTCAGGCATACGTCCGAGTTAGAGCCCAACAGCAGGAGGACAATACAACACATCACATAAACCAAGCATATTTATAGTCGGCACATACCATGTTTGTTGTACTCTTTGTTGTGCTAGATCTAGCTTTTCCTTTAGGCTCCTTATCTTTCCCTTTTTCTCATTAAGCACATAAGTAAATTTCGTATAAAGGTCTTGTTCTAGTTCTTCTTTGGAATTCACACATTTTTGGAGTCTTAAAGAAAACAAAAACAAAAAAACTTGTGTTTAGGGGTTACTATATACCATCTTCATGAATCTGATGACAAAACCCAACGATATTAAAAAATAAAAAAAAGGGGAAAAAATGTATACATTTGATTTTCAAATACAAGACACGTGCAATTTTCACACACTTTCCCTAAAAATTCTAATCTTATATTCCAGAAAACACAATATATAACTTATTGAAATCACAAAATGCTGTGTAACAAGCAACATATTTAATAGATTTGAAGGATACGCAAGCCGTATTATGTGAAGTATGTAACTTGTAGCAAGCTCTGAGAACTATTTTGTACAATAGGTTTGCTTTCTAATTTTGCAAATGGTGAATGTTTCCATCAAGGAAACCATTAAAAAAAAATCTAAATCACTTCCTGTGTTAAAGCTGTTGATAGTTATTGGCTCTGGCCATATCCACTTACACAATAAATATATTGTTTAGTGCTGTGGTTACCCTCAACTTCAAATCCAGTGTTTAATTTTGACTTTTCATCTGGCAAAATTGGAATTTTTGTGACTTTTCAATATTTTCTTAAATAATCAGCAGGTGTTTTGTTTGTGTCTAAGTAAAAGTAGTAGTAGAACTCCAAAGAAGTTCCTAGATACCCTTCTACTAGGATTAATGTTTGTGCATATAATACTTAGAAGATACTGTAGAAGTGAAGTACATGACGTGCGGCGTAACTAAAGTTCTGTTATCAGATCTTTAAAGGCCAGGAATACTAAAAAATTACCGCCCCCAAACAAAAAAAAAATCAGCACATATTTGTGACATGTCCTTAAAGGGATACCATAACAATTTTAACCTCTGCTCGCAACATTCCATTGTTTCTATACAAATATAACAAATTATACAGTAATCTCTTTGTGAATACTATGCTGAGGGCTTTCTTGGGGCTACTCATGTCTTGAAGCGCTCAAAGTCCAAGGTCAAAGGCCACATCTGGATTCTACGTGAGTCTATGGCTGAAAAAAAGAACGACCCCTGGGAATATTATTTGCATGGCTAATTAAGGTAACTAATGGGGTGGTCAAAGAAAGTGGAATAATGTCTAACTGATGAATATTTGTGAATTTATACACTTGGGTCCAATGACACCAAATTCGAGCAACTCTGCTTTAAGAAATGTTACTGATGATGCACTGGGTAAGGGAATAATTACATAATAAATGTGGTGTCCTTTTAAAAGACACAGAAACTGTTTGTTAAGTAAAAAAGAGACAAGGATGCACAAGATAAGCACAGTTGTGTGTTCTTTCTAAAAGAAAGCATGGTAATATTTTTTTTAAATCCTTTTTATTGTCGTAGAATCTATTTTTGTTATTTGTAAGCACTGAATTTATAATGATGCTAAAAACAAATTGCATTAAATTAGTATTGCTCTATTGACCATATACAGTATATCTACAAGATTCTTACTGTTCGTGCATATCTTTCCAATCACTCTGAAGTCTTTCATTTTCCTTCTGCAGGTGATCATTTTGGTTGTATAACTCCATTGTACAATTTAGCAAAAAGTTGATCAAGTCTCTGATGATGTCGGCAGGGTTCTGGGATTTGGCAAGTTTAAGTGATCCGAGTTTATACTAAAAGAAGGATAAAAAGATGAAGACTACAATTCAACATATTAATCTACAATATTAGCCAAAAACAAATGACGACGTGAGGATAGGAGGGTGTTTTTTTTTTTTTTTAAATATTTCTCATTATTTAATAAATGAACATATGTACAGGTCTAATAAAGAGCTGGAAGTCTTGCTAGCTGGCTAAAACCACCATACAAATCATAGAGTTACAGCCTGCAGTGCGTGCCTTCTCGGTCTCCCTCAGGAACCGCTCTGGGGGAATTATAGTAGACATCTAATCTACTAAACCATAGCAGCAGGAACGATCAGAAAATGGAAATTTTTTACTCACCGTAAATTCCTTTTTCTTTAATACAGTGGCAGTACGATCAGGTAAAGCCTCTTCCTGGACAAGAAGATGCTACGGCAAAGCAAAGGTTAAAAGAGAGGCACCCTCCCCCTTACCCATAAAGCCAGGCTTACCCTGAACGAGTCAGTAAAAAACAAGAACACCAAAACTGAATGCAAAAATAATTTATTCAGGGAGGGAAATCCATACTGCCACTGTATTAAGGAAAAAGGAATTTACGGTGAGTAAAAAATGTCAATTTTTCCTGCCATACATTGGCAGTACGATCAGGATGTACCAAGATCCCTAAAGAATGGGAGGGCAACCAACTCCTAGGTAACAACCGCCTGGAGCACCTTACGCCCGAAATCCGCTGCAGAGGATGAGAAGACGTCTAGCCGGTAGTGACGAACAAAGGTATTGAATGATGACCACTTTGCAAATATCTTCCGGTGAAGCAGAAGCCTTCTAGGCCCATGAAGCAGATACAGCCCTGGTGGAGTGGGCCGTGACAGGAGACAAAAGAGGAACGTCAGAGACTTGATAGCCCATACGAATAGTTCCTGTGATCCATCTTGCTAGGGAAGCCGAACGACCAGACCAAGAAATGAACAATTGGTCAGTGGAACGGATAGAGGCAGTCCTAGAAATATATAACTCAAGGGCTCTCTTGACAACTAACATGTGCCATTTGACTTCTTCCGGAGAGGAGGGAAATGGAAAAAATGATGGAAGAACCAGAGGTTGATTCATAGCAGATTTGGATAAAACCTTCGGCAGAAAGGAAGGCTGAAGGTGGAGAACAACTTTATCCTGATGG
Organism: Spea hammondii; assembly: GCA_029215755.1. Lineage (NCBI taxonomy): Eukaryota > Metazoa > Chordata > Amphibia > Anura > Pelobatidae > Spea > Spea hammondii. Next base: position 162,991,271 of record JARDYJ010000001.1, read on the forward strand.
AAGATGGTAAACTTCTCAGATGAAGAAAGGGCTTGGATTTCTCCCACACGTATGGCAGACGTAATGGCCACCAAAAAAACGTCTTAAACAATAAGATCTTCAATAGAACTTCCTCCTAGGGTTCAAACGGAGGCGAGCAGAGAGCGTGAAGAACCACCGTAAGATCCCAAGCTGGAAAGTGAGCCCTCATTGGCGGACGTTGAATGGTGAGTGCCTTAAAAAATCGTCTGGCCAGCAAATGCGAAGCTAGGTCTTCCAAAAAAACCGAAACCTGACCTTTAAGGGTAGAGACACTGAGGCCCGCAGAAAATCCATCCTTCAAAAACAGCAAAATGGAGTTGACTGTAGGAGGAGAAACCGAAAAGTCCCTTGAGGCATACCAGAGAAGGAACTTCTTCCAGGTCCGTAAATAAATCTTTGAAGTAGAGCCTCTAACTGATTTTAACAGCAAGTCAGATAAATCATCCTCAACACCTTGACCCCGCAGAATCATCCTTGCAGTAGCCAGGCCGTCAACTTGAACATCTGGAGCTGATCAAGATGCAGAGCCCCATCGTCCAGCAAGCGATCTGAGAGAGGCAGTTCCCAACACTATAGACTTAGTTGTTTAAGGAGGGAGAACCAGCTGCGGTTTGGCCAATATGGGATGACGGCTAGGACCCGCGCTCTGTCTGAACGGATCTTCTGGAGGACGCGGGGAATCAATGCGACTGGAGGAAAAACATAAGCCAGACGGAAATCCCACTTCATGGACAGACCGTTCAGGGAATCTGGAGAATCTCGTATGTTGAGAGAGGTGAAAACTGAAACTTTCCTGTTGCTTCTGGACGCCATCAGATCTATCTCCGGGAGGCCAAATCTTGACACCAGGGAGGCGAAGGTCCCCTTGGTTAAAGACCACTCTGCTTGTGACCATCTTAGCCGGCTGAGATCGTCCGCAATGGTATTGTCGCATCCTCTTATGTGTAGCTGATATGTCTGCCAGATGCTGCCGGGCCCAACTCATCAGAACAGAGCACAGAACCTGAAGGCTCCTTACCCGAGTACCCCCTTGCCTGTTTATGTATGCAACCGTCGTGGCGTTGTCCGACTGTATCCTCACTGCACGACCTTCCAACAGGGTTCTGAAGGCTACGAGGGCAAGAAGAACCGCTTTTAATTCCCGAAAATTGGACGAATTACGCAAATCTGCTGGAGACCATACGCCTTGTCGGAAGAGACAATTTAAATGGGCGCCCCATCCGATGCCGGAAGCATCAGTGGTAAGTATCACCCATTTGGGGGAACGAAAAGAAAGGCCTCTGGAAAGATTCAAAGGCGTCCTCCACCAGGTAAGGTGGGATAAGACTTGACTTGCAATCGTAACATCTAGATCCAGGTCTTCCTCTGGTCTTGACCAATTTCATAAAATATCCCATTGAAGGGGCCGCAGTTGGGCTCTTGCCCACTTGACCGCCGGGATGGATGCCGTAAGGAGACCAAGGATGCTCATGGCTTTCCTGATAGTACAAGTTGGGTGTAACTGAAGGGACCTGATCTACTTTTTGATCTTCTTGATTTTTGATGACGGAAGAAAAAATTGTTGAATCTACTCCTAAGCCAAGGAACTGGATCCTGGTGGAAGGGATGAGGTTGGACTTCTTGAGGTTGATAATCCAGCCATGATTTTCCAGAAACTGCATTGTGGTGGCAAGGTCTGCCCGGAGTTTCCTTGGAGACTCGGCCTTGATGAGCCAGTCGTCGAGGTAGGGAACTATGTAAATCCCCTTTTCCCGCAGTGATGCAGTCAATGGACACAAAATCTTTGTGAAGATTCTTGGGGCTGAGGATAGACCGAACGGGAGTGCCTTGAATTGGAAATGATGAACGACTCCACGAATTCGGATTGCAAATCTCAGAAATCTTCTGGAAGACTGAGCAATTGGGACGTGAAGGTATGCGTCCTTCAGGTCCAAGGTTGCCATGACGTCTCCTTGCTGAAGCAACTGGGCGACCGAAGATAAATTCTCCATCCGGAAGTGGCGATACGGTATGCAGCTGTTCACTTTCTTTAGATCCAAAACGGAGCGAAAGGATCCGTCCGGTTTTGGGACTAGGAAGAGTCTGGAATACACTCCTTGGAAGTGTAGTGAAGCCTGAACCCTCTCTATGACTCCTTTTGAAAGGAGAGACAGGCAAGCCGAATGAAGTGCCACATTTTTTAATTGGGATGGGTATGAGGAAATCAGGAACTGACTTCTGGGAAGTGACGAAAACCTGATCTTGTATCCCTCTGAAATGAGATCCCGAATCCACTTGCTGCGCGTAGTCTGTTCCCAAACATGAGTGAACCGCCGCAGCCTTCGCCCTACGTTGTCAGAATTTTCTCTTTTCTTGTTTCTTAGGATGATCCTGGAACTTTCGGTCTCCAAAGGAACTCCGAAAATTCTGCGCTCTGGAAGATGCCTGAAAGAGCCTGGAGGTTTTAAATGGATACCTTCTATTCCATCTGGAACATCCTGAGGAAGAGCCCTCTTAGTGTCAGACATTTGGTTAATTAAGTCGTCCAACAGAGCTCCGAACAATTTATTCCTTTCAAAGGGTAAATCACAGAGTGATGCCTTAGAGGCCGTATCCGCCGACCAGGATCGTAACCATAAAGCTCTGCGGGCCACAGAGGATAAGCCCATATTGCGAGCTGAAGTCTTCACCATCTGCTGAGAAGAATCCGTAAGAAGACTATTGGACAATCTCAAATTCTTAAGTAGTTGAGAAATTTCGGAGTCTTGATCATCCGGTAAGCACTCTTCCAAGGCCTGTAACCAATAGCTTTGAGCCCTGGAGACCGCTGCACTGACTACAGCAGCTTTGGATTGGGCACCTGATGCTTGGAATATACGCCTGCAGGAAGCTTCAATCCTCCTATCCATCGAGTCTTTAAGGCCGGAGACTCCTCCAATGGGGATGGTTGTCTTTTTCGACAATTGAGCTATTTGGACATCCACCTTAGGGGGCTCATCCCAACGCTCATCACTCTGGAGCTTGAAAAGGTGTTTAAAATGCTTGGAGAGAAAAACCCTCTTCCCCGGGTATTTCCATTCTCTTTCCATAAGTAGCTTCAGCTTGGGAAGAACAGGAAAGCCCTTAATTTTGTTAACCTCTTCGTCCGATACAATACGAGTCACCTCTTTGGTGAATTTCCGAAGTTCTTGGGGAGGAAAAACGGCCTCCTCCTCTGAACTGAACGAAGTTGTAGAGCTTGAGGACTGAGAGATTTCACCAGATGATAGCTCTGATCTGGAAGATGACCGAGATCTTTTGCGTTTGTGGGAGGACCTACTCGAAACCTTTGACTGGGCTTGAGCTGCAGAAACCTGAAAAACCTCAAAGGTCTGCGCTAGGTTTTCCTGGAACCATCCCAGGAAGGATTGCAAGTCTTTCTGCTTTTCTTTAGAAAGTTGCTCTGCCACGCAGGCATTACACATCTTTTTCCTGCATCCGTCAGGAAGAGTGGTAGCACACTCAGAGCAAGCTGCATGCTTTGACTTAAAAGTGGCCTTCCTCGGAGTGGGAGCAGGTTTCTTGTCTTTATCGCCTGGAGAAACCGGACTAGACATCTGGCAAAAGATAACAAATAGTGAGTATTTTTTTTATATAAATATATATAAACAAAATAATCTTTTGGAGGCAGAGAAAAAATGAAGGAAAAGATAAAAAATCTTACCTCCAAATCCTCTGAACTGTGTGGGGGGGCTGGTGACACGGTATCCTGTGCTGAACAATGCCCCTGCAGACAGACAGGATGATTTCAAACCTTTTAAAGGTTTGAATTTGGCGCCCTCCAGAAGATCCGATATGCGCATGCGCAGTAGCACGATCGGATCTTCAGTGGAATACAACGCCACCCGGGCATGCGTTCCACTTACTGCGCACAGCCGGAGAATAAAGCTGGTCCGTCCAAACCCCTCCGTAACTCAAACGCTACGGAGGGGACCTCGCTCTGCTCACCACCCGGGGAGCAATCGGAGGATGAAGACCCCCAGGCAGCAACCCGTGCGCCTCACCAGATTGAAGATTCTTCGGGGAAACATCCCCTGCCGTAGAAGCGTCCGTCCCTGAACGGGACAAGAAGAAAACTGGCTCGTTCAGGGTAAGCCTGGCTTTATGGGTAAGGGGGAAGGGTTCCTCTCTTTTAACCTTTGCTTTGCCGTAGCGTCTTCTTGTCCAGGAAGAAGCTTTACCCGATCGTACTGCCACTGTATGGCAGGAAAATGTTAAGCACAAATTAAAATCTATCATAAAACAAAATTTGATGGCTGTAGTGTTACACAATATCATATATGCCAGCCCTCCATCTATGATCTTGCAGGAAGAGTTTCTCATGATTTCTGTGCTAAATGTGCAGAAATGAATTTCATTGACAACAAAATTCTTCTCAAACAGCAGACTCCTAACATCTTTTAATGTAATAAGTGGGATTCAACACAGAATTCTGGTACATCCAACCAAATTTTATAAGTGAAAATAATCATGAATCCAACTTGGATGAAAAACTGAATAAAGGAGAGAAGGCAAGAATTGGCTCCTACAAGAAAAGATTCTGAATAGCTCAAAAGTGGAGATCAAACAAATCTTCCAGGCATCTAATGTTAAATTGAGTGGATATTCCTGTCAAAGCTGCAAACAAATAATAAATGACATTACAAAAAATAACATCAGCAATACTTTATTATGATTCCTTGTAAAGTAACTTGAGTTCTTCCGTCTGTGCTTTATACATGGTTGCTGGTGTCCAAAGTTAATTCATAGTTTAATAGATTTAAGCTCATTTGAGCAGGGCCCTCCTCACCTGTTGTCTCTGTAAGTCAATCTGTTATGTTACACACTACTTGTTATGTCTTGTCTACCCATTGTACAGCGCTACGGAATTTGATGGCGCCATATAAAACAATAAGTATCCTTTGAATGTTGTCAGTGGTTTCCTCAAAGGCATTATTTACTAGTTTACTGATACTCACTGAAACACAGCATGCAAGTCATAGCTTCAATGTATTTGACGTTTCATTGGTAGTATAAATCCAACTGCTTGCCACATGAGTAAGCAATGGGGAGAAAACATTTTTCAACTATACTTAATATGCCATTGCTTTAGGTGAACTCTGAGGACCTTTTGTTAATCGGTAGTAGTTCAACTATGGTTCCATAGTTAACGTGGTGGTAACATCATGTTGAATTTCCCAAGATACTGCTGATTGCACAATGGGTGTGAAAAGCTTGGCTAGCACCACACCGAGCATGTTTACTCCATCTTACTTCTGAAAAGCTATACGTGTTATAATGTATACAGTTTGTTTTATTTACTGTGATTAAAGTTGTTGCTTTTGTTTATTATTCATATATAGATCATTTAAACTTTCTACTTGAATGACGATAGTCTGTGAATTGATTTTAGATTCTATTCCTGAAAAAAAAAAAAAGTCTTCTATAAATGGACGCAGTACATTGAATTTTAATCTGGTCTTATTTTTAGTGCTAAACAGTCTTGTCACCGAAAAGTTAAAATACGAATGAGTGACATTATACAATTTTATCATTAATACAACAGCTTTAACAAAGATCACCATTTGTTAGGAGGAAGCTGTTTTTCAACACCTGTGTGGCACATTTCACTCAAGATGGATAAAAAAATCCATGCCACACGCTGATCTAAGATACACTGACTGTGTGAATGCAGGGCCATTGATAAGCGGCCGTTTGTAATCTCTGGAATTACGTGCGGGATTAAATGGCTAATAGTTTTAGACTTGTCTTGGGTTTGAGCTGACAAACTGGCAAAATGTAGAAACAGTGTCACTTGAAAGGAAAAAGGCCTATAAGACTTCAAATCAGCTTGTCAAAATAAATATATATATATATATATATATATATATATATATATATATATATATATATATATATATATATACACCTTAGATATTGTGCTCTATTATTGTCTATTTAATAGAGGAACATGCATTTTAAAGACATGAGCGATTTCAATTATATGCATATGTGAGCTTTTAGAAAACATTCTCTCTCTCTATAAGAAACTTAGGAAACACATGAAGTTGAGTATCATCACACACTTGTGCTTGTGAGTTCTGCTAAAATCTGTGTTGTGAATTATATTGAAATATTAAAGTCATTGTCTCATTTGAGAACAAATTGTTTTCTGTAAAGTGAACATGTACTGAATAAATGTCTCCACTGGAATGTTTAAGAAAGGAAATCCATGGGAAATAGTTTTCATTGTTTTCTATTTTTTTTTTACTATTGTGAATAAAGCAGTCCCTGTATTTATAGAGATAATATTTTGTCTGCAGATTAAAGTTGATCACTTCCAAAATCCTCTGATTTTTAAAGGTTGGAAAAAAAACAATACTAATGTATGGAAACTAAGCTCTATCAATTGGCAGCTGTTTAATGTTAGTCAGCCCTGCAGGGTCCCTCTCCCGACACTCTTCTCCCTAATTACCGGGTTCAGTTTTGAATCCAGTGACTCCTTGTTGTATGATCGCATGCTATCCTGCTAGGCTGGGGTGCCAGGAAGAGCCATTGGGTAGAGGCTTATCAGCACGATAAAGAACTCTGTTTTACTTTTCATATCCCCTTCATATCTTTTTGTGCTGACATGATCACGTGTCCCACTAAGCACTCCTAAGTGACACAAAGCAGTTAATGTTAGGTAACTTGATGAATGCCTAAACCAAATATCAATTTCAGGTTAAAACACATTGAACCTCATATACATAACCAATACTATACTCAACGGTGTTCGATTGGGTTGAGTTCTTCCACACCAAACTCATCATCCAACCATGTCTTTATGGACTTTGCTTTGTGCACTGGGGCACAGTCATGCTTGAATAGAAAATGACCTTCCTCAAACTGTTCCCACAAAGTTGGACGCATAGTATTGTCCAAAATGAAGCATTAAGATTTTACTTAACTGAAAGAAATGGACCAAACTTCAGAGTTGGCACAATGTAGTCAGGCAGGTAACGTTCTCCTGGCATCTGCCAAACCCCAACTCACCATCAGACTGCCAAACAGAGAATTGTGATCCATCACTGAACAGAACACGTTTCCACTGCTCCAGAGTCCAGTGGCAGCGTGATTTATACCACTTGCAACACGTGGCATTGTACTTGGTGATGTGAGGCTTCCATGCAGCTGCTCGGCCATGGAAACCCATTCCATTATGTTCCTGCCGCACAGATTTTCTGCCGATATTAATACCAGTGGAAGTTTGGAGCTCTTCAGCTATGGAATCAGAATCGTTGGTGACATTTATGCATCATGCGCCTCAGCACTCGATGACCCAGCTCTGTAACCGTGGTTTCCTGGTCCGTGGCTGACTTGCTGCTGTTCCTAAATGCTTCTGCTTTCCAATAAGAACACTTACAGTTGACCGTGGAATATCTAGCAGGAATTCAATTTAACGAAATAGGTGGCATCCTATCACAGTACCATGCATGAATGCACTGAGGTCTTCAGAACGACCCATTTCTTCACAAATGTTTGTAAACGCAGACTGCACGGCTAGGTGCTGGATTTTACACACCTCTGGCAATAAGTCTGACTAAGAAACCTTAATTCTGTGTCCCAATACCTTTGTCCATATAGTGTATACAGTATACGTACAATACCAAATAACATAGGGGTTTATGGGTCAGAGGGTTCTGTTTCAAATATTACAGAGACGCTTCACGGAGCATTAAGAAAGCACAACATCCATAAACCCTTTGGGACGACAACAATAAAAGTTTTCCAAGAAAAATCATGAGGTTTTCTTGGAAAAGGAAATGACTATTAAATGGACAGCATTCTTATTAGGGCATTTTCTCCATTCTGACTTTGTAATGCATTCACATTTATGTCTTTCTTGAGTACCTAAAAAGTTTTAAAACAAATATAGTCTTCAGATAGTACTGATAATTTTATTGGGCCAACATGACCTCAGAGGTCTCTTCTTCATCATATGGAATGTGAATCAAGTAAGGAATCAACTTCAACTGATTTCCTCTTGGGCTAATATAGCTATAAATATAATACAATGTGGATATTTTGAAAACGCTTACAATAGAGTTGTTCACTAATCGAGTTGCAGAAATAGGAAGCTGTGGGCTGCAACATGACAGCAAAATATGTGGAATACAATCCCCGTACCGGCTAATATGTAACTGCTACTAGGCAAACCATATCATCGACACATTTAGACCAATATGTTATTTTACTCATCTTCGATTTGCATGCTGATGAGACAAATCCTGATTATAAGACAACCCTCCAAAATCTGAATATTAATTTAGTAAAAAAAAGAAAAAGCCTGAATATAAGACGACCCTATAGGAAAAAGTTTTACTAGTAAATATTAATTCACGTAAACTATGTAAATTATTTATTTTTTTAATAAAAGCTATGATTGAGAAAAAAATTTTTTGTTTTTATTTCCTTTTATTTTCCAACCTGCCCCCCAGTTATGCACATCTGCCCCCAGGCTTGCCACTCTGCCCCAGAAATGCCTTATACCCCCTATATGCCACTGTGCCCCATGATATGCCTTTTAACCCCTTATATGCCACTCTGCCTTCAGAAATGCCTTATACCCCTATATGCCACTCTTGCATTTAGGGGGTTAAAAGGCATATCATGGGGCAGAGTCGCATTTAGGGAGGTATAAGGCATTTTAGGAGGCAGAGTGGCGTGTAGAGGGTTAAAAGGCATTTCTGGAGGCAGAGTGGCATAAAGGGGATTAAAACGCATATCATAGAGCACTCTGCCTACAGAAATTCCTTATGCTCCCCATTCAACACCCCCCCCCAAATTTACCGGTGCTTCACACTCCCTGGTGTGTAGTCGGGGCAGTGGGTAGATGCCTACACGATGCGCGTAGGCAACTTCCGCTAGAGCCGGAAAGAGGTGCCATTAGCAGTGGGGGTTGTCTGCGTCCATCTCGCAGACCTTCCCTGGCTGTCGGAGAGGAGAGTTCTCTCTGACAGCTGAAGGGTGTATGCGCGATGGACACAGACAATCCCCTGCTGCTAACAGCACCTCCTTCTGGCTGCAGTGGAAGTTGCCTACGCGAATCGCGTAAGCGTCTACCCGCTGCCCCGACTACACACCAGGGAGTCAGAAGCACCAGTAAGTTTGGGGGGGGGGGTTACCAGACAGGAGGATCTAGGATCTACAGCACTGCGGGGGATCTGGAGCTTAGTCTCATAGGCAGACCTATTTGAGTTCTGATTATAGGTGGTGCACTGCATCTCTGAAGCTACAGCTTCTTGTAGAACTCAGTAATTCATTTTTAGTTTGAAAAATGCATATTAATGTACTTTTAAAACATTTTTATATGCATTATTTATTGGTGAAGCTTTATGGGATGCTAAATCGTGCCCTTAAGGTTCCTAAACTGTGAGGATTGTGTAGAAAAGTAGGTGATATAAAACTTTTCACCATAATTTTTTTTTCCTATTGCTCATTTTGTTTAAAACACAAACTTTTATAAGAATAGAAAGAGAGCGAGAGAGACAGAGAGAAAGCGAGAGTGAGAAAAGAAGAAGTCTATGTTGCTTTAAAATTGTTCTGTTCTGCTGCTCTCCATACAGCCAAGAAACAGCAGCTAACTTTGTGTAATATGACTCTCAGGAGAATACTGATACCATTTCTTAAACATTTTTTCTCTTTAACTTTCCTAGGCAAATCTACATAGTTGATGTACAGTGTTTCCTTTCTTGGCAGAGGCCAAATCCATTTTCCATGTCGCTTTACTAGAAATGGTAAAATATAATCCACCTATTGGCATAATCCTGGGAGTCCACCCTTTGGCTCATGCATATGACATGCTGCATAATGCATTATGGTCATGGCTGTGCATCACATTTACTGCACTACATCTGTCACTAAGTATTACAGTATTGTAACATTTGTATTTATTTTATCCCAAGTTATCAATCTGACAGTATATCCTTATAAATCAGGATGGGTGTATTTTTTTAAATGCTCTTTAAAAGAAGAATAAAATACACCAAAGCACCTTTCTATTCTGAAGATTCTGCAAGACTTTACAGCAGAATTATACATAAATTATAGCTTAAAGAGACAGAAGCTCTAATTGGTTATATGATAATTTGTTTAAAGGGACATTCGAGTGTCCCAGGTTAATTGGGCCCAATTTGGACATTTCCACTTAGGGGTGTACTCACTTTTGTTGCCAAGGACATTAATGGCTGTGTGTTGAGTTATTTTGATGGGGAAACCAAATGTAGACTGTTATACAGGCTGTACACTCACTATTTACATTGTAGCAGAGTGTCATTTCTTCAGTTTTGTCACATGAAAAGATATAATAAAATATTTACAAAAATGTGAGGGGTGTACTCATTTTTGTGAGATACTGTATTTCCTGCATGCCGAAGAGCTCGGGGTGGAGAAAGGGGGCAAATGCATATGTAGGATTCTGCATTTGCAATGGGAACTATGTGAAAATTGCATGACCTATGAATTAAAATACATATGATGGCCAGAATGTCCATCTAAGCATTGATTGCATACTGTTTGTATGATTATTATAGTAACTGGTGAATGTTTGCCTTTTATGCGGTATACATGTTCTTTGTCCCATTTAGCTATATATATATATATATATATATAGCAGGGCTGAGTAGAAGCTTTATATGTATAACAAAGAAACATCATTATTATAAATAAAAAATATACAAACACCAAGCCAACACTGATCACAAACTACTTGTAGGCTAAACAAACAAACAAGAAGTCTGTCTTCTGCCGACAGTCTCTTCGTCACACAGTGAAACCATTATTCTAACAGATTCTGGTCTGGAAAGCATTAAGATTTCTTTCTTCCTTAATCAGTCAGCAAGTGGTCATGATTTTTTTTTATGCCGAGCCACCATTATCTCAAGGGGAAATTGCAAAAGAAACCATGACGTCTGTAGGTGTGGCAAAGGCAAAAGCTAAGTGTTATATTGTTATGGCTTTGCAGAAGGACTTGCAGCTCTTGCTGTGTACTGGCAAAACTTAGAAAGCTGGCCAGTTACTGCTGCCAGACTCTGAGAATTCTGCACGTGTGAGAAATACAATAAAATATTATTTAAGAGACTGTATACTAAATGGATATAGCCATATGAATGACGTTTTTTGTTAAGGTTGATGTTTAATGGGTCAACATAGAAAAAGTTGTAAGTTCACATAACTGCTATCAGCTGAAGCATTCCATTGGAAGAAGTCACCTCTGAAGTCCAGAAAGCTTATATCATTTTAGATATTTGGAGTTTATTCCCTATGAGCATTGACAGGAGAGTCAGCGGGAGAGTTGTGTAGTTTCACTTCCATCACTACACTTTATAAAAGGCCAACCACACAGAGCGAGCTGTTTGGAAGTTATTGGATGGCCCCGTATACTTAAATCATTGCGATTTTTAAAAGTCTCCTCACCCGCTGAACTATGCCTTATATTGGGCCAGTTAGGACCTTCTTGCTGGAAACACATGCAAATCCATTGTCAAGCTGTAGAAATCACAACTTTCTTGCAGTCTCTTCCTTTTTCCCTGCTAGCCCAATATGGTATGAATGTCAACTAAAGACTCTACTACATGGAAAGTGGAAGACTTATAAAAACGTTACTGCAACAAAAGCTGTGCAGTTAAAATTAACAAGTGTACTAGGGCTGCAACTAATGGATTATTTTCATAATAGATTAGTTGGCCGATTATTTTTTCGATTAATTGGATAAAAAACTAAATGTAATTTTTTTGGTTTATTTAAAATAACAGTTTTTTTATTCTGCTGTTTGTTTTAAATAAACAGAGAAAAATGCATTTCTTGTTTTAATTTGCCAACCCCCCCCAGTTATGCACATCTGAGCCCAGGCTTGCCGCACTGCCTCCAGATATGCCTTATAGCCCCTGTATTCCTTATACCCCCAGATATGCCTTATATCCCCTGATATGCCACTGTGCTCTCTGATATGCCTTATACCCCATATATGCCACTCCACCCCCGCCAGATATGCCTTGTACCCCCTATATGCCATAGTGCCCTCTGATATGCCTTATATCCCCCTGATATGCCACTCTGCCAACAGATATGCTTCATACCCCCGATATGCCACTGTACCCTCTGATATGCCTTATACTACCTGATATGCCTTATACCCCCAGATACGCCCTTCTGCCCTCCTAGAAATGCCTTATACGCCCAGATATACCCCTCTGCCCTCCCAGATATGCCTTATACCCTCTATATGCCACTGTGCCCCCTGATATGCCTTATACCCTATATATGCCACTGTGCCCCCTGATATGCCTTATACCCCCTATATGCCACACTGCCCCCCAAATATGCCTTATATCCCCCACCCCAGACTTACCCCCCCATGCTCCATACTCCTTGGTGTCTAGTAGGGGCAGCAGGTGAACGCCTGCGTGATGCGCGTAGATAAACATCTGCTGCTGGCTGGCGCTTTCGCTGGAGTTTCTATGAATGAACACCGGAAGGTCATGTGACACCAGGGCTCCATCATAGAAGCCCCAGTGAAAGTGCCGGCAGCAGCGGAGGAAGTCTGTGCACATTGCACAGACGCCTATTGGCTGCCACAGAGCAATGCGCTCAGACAACTTCCACCGGGGCTTCTATGGTGGCGCATCAGAAGGTCATGTCACGCTGGTGCACCATCATAGAAGCCCCAGCAGAAGTGGAGGACAGCAGCGGAGGACGTCAGAGGAGGATCCGGGTCCCCTGCAGTGTTTATCCAACCTGTTTGAGGTCGGATTACAACACGAAGGATATTTTTCACAGCATTTGCTCTGGAAAAAACCCTCATCTTATATTTGATAAAATCGATTAAACTAACTGATAATCAGAAATTGCCTCTGTCATCCATAGCATTCACTGTGTGGATCAAAAAAAGATATGCAGGGGGTGATGCAGGAGATATAGATAACCCTTATAGAAAATTATCTTCACACCTAGGGAGATATCTGGGAAGTCCTGCTTAGAAAACATCTAAGGTTTCAGCCTGCAACCATTTAACCTTTGAGAGCAAATTTTTTTTAAAGCGTTTAGGCAAATTGCAGGATTGCCATTCTCAGGTCCTTTTCCACGCTGCTCCTCCTCTAGCATTTGATAACATCAAGCATTGTTTTGTTTTGTGTGGAAGGTCCATGCAGCCATGGTTGGATGAGTTTGGTGAGGAAGAACTTGACTGGCCTGCCCAGGGACCTGACCTCAACTCCATCAAATACCTTTGGGATAAACTGGAACAGAGATTGCGACCCAAGCCTTCTCATCCAACACCAGTGCATTACAAATGCTCTACTGGATGGACAAGAGCTACTATTCCCTTTTTTCACCCCTACTTTTGTTACCCACACTACTCCCTTAGATAGTAAACTCACGAGCAGGGCCCCCCCTAAGCCCACCAGTCCTGACAGGAAGTTTATATAAAGTACCATAAGGCTAGATGGCAAGCTCACAGACCGGGTTCTCAGCGTTTGACGTGTCTGTATGTGTTAATATATAATTGTTATGAATGTGTTAAACTGCCCTAATTAAATTGTACAGCACTGCGTAATTTGCTTGCGCTTAATAAATAAAAGGTAATAAACGCTAGCTCAAGGAGACATGGGGTTAATTTGAATTGTTAACTGTTGATTTTTTTTTTCTTTTTGCTTGGAAACTAAGCTCTATACACATGTGAATAAGCATGAGATAATGCCTAGACTGAGGAAAAATAAAAGTTTTACCATAGTGTGCACTACAAACAATTTTCCAGAATGAGTAATGCCGCGGATTTAATGTGAACAAACCATTGCCTGTTTGCTTGTATTGACTCAAAACTGCTGAGGGACTCCACCTCGCCGCTCATTACACAAAAATCTTATAATGAAAACACAAATATCACCCTCTCCTCATATCCTATTAGCTTTTATTACACTTGTAAAATAATTCACTAAACATGTTTTGACAGGGGAAATCAAAATCATAGGTATACATTTCTAAATTAACTTCTTTAAGCCACAAATCTTGAACTGGAGAAATAGAATAGATCATTATCAGTAAATGCCTTAGGTCCTGTTAGAATGATAGCGCCACTTGAACGAGTTGTAAAAAGGACCTCTACGTTGGCAACAACGGTAAAATCTTTAGAAAAAATTCTTCTGGATTTCGGACCTATTCTATTGGGAGAGCAGCTTTAGAGGGTTTATTCAGCAAAGCAGGAGTTTGCAGAATTTGAAGTTTAAAAGGCTAACCCCAGAGAGCTTCACCTGCAAGTTCGGGTCCTGTATAAAGTCCTTCAGGACTGGCCCTTCATAACGAACAAAGAGTTTAGCCAGATGACTCCAAATCTGCCAACTCCAGATTTAGTGAATACAACCCTAAGTCTGCCTGGTAAATTGAATGAGTGCCTACCATAATACATATTTTGTATATTTAAGTTAACGAGGGAGATACTGATAAGAAATGTACTGACAACAGTTGTATTGCACAAACAAACAACTCGATTTAAAACAGATTTTTTTCTTCAGAAAAGTGGTCACACTTTTCTGCTTTCAACACCCAATACGTTGCTTTCCGATGCCAATAATATAAGAATTGTTCCGTACATATGGAAGCCTTCTAAAGTCTTGTCCTATACATAATATCCATTTAAAGAGCATTGAAAATACCTTTTCCCTAAGTGCAAACTTCAAACTGCTTATACAAAATCCAAACCTAGTGTTAAGCGGTACAGTGAAATATGTGATGGTGGCTTTGTGTGCCATTAATGCGTTGGTTGACAAATAAATGGTGGTACTGGACAAAAGGTGAAGTTACCAACTCGCTACACACTCATAAAGACCAGCAAACATGGCCTGCAAAATGTGTTTTAGGGACCTAGAACATGGGTTTACTTGAGGTGGAGGTCGCTATGATCTTCTTAAGCGTATTTTTGTTATCTAATTCACAATCAGATTTATTCACCCCCTCCTTTTGCTAGATGTCACTTTCCCCAGAAATGGGCCACTTGGAAAGCTAATGGTTTTTTAACTTACGTTCTCAGTGGTCCTAGTTCTGATCACCCTATATCTCAAATAATTCTTGGGGTGTACCTGGGCCATTGGATAGTTGGCTTAGAGTTACCAAAGCTTATAGCTAGTAGGCTGAAGATCACAAGAGCTTTAATTCATTACACAAAAACTAGCCCATATAGATTCTAGCCTGTTAACCCTTGCAAATGTTGTGGTTTTATGTAACTAATTGTATTCTGGCAACAAATACGCAATGACCTGACAGATCAAATTAATTTACCTCTAGAAATGAAAAAAGGACAATAACATTCTAGCCAAGGACTGATGTTTTATTCAGATTAATGCAAGAGAGGCTTGGCTTTAGTCTGCGCTAAACATGTGGAATTTCCCAAAAAAGGAAAATTAAATCAATAAAAGCCTTAGCTTAAGAAGTGTTGATACTGAAATGATGCCAAACGTGACTAGCGGTAAATTACATTTTTAATGCATGTTCATGTTTTCTCTTTAAATAATGCATCTGTTTCTTATTATCATATCCAGGTAAAATCAAAAAGTGCTTCCATAATATCTGCAATTCAAACCGAGGGCAGAAAGCTAATTATTACAAGGTTACGCAATAATAATATTAATAAAGCGTATGCATATCCCATTAACACTTTTTTGAAGGTTATATGTATACCAAGTGTACCCAGTCATAAATGTTCTCGTAAGAACATATATTTTCTTTGTATTACTTTCCCCAGTATTTTGGAAAACCGTGGGTTAAGGTGTTTTAGATTTAACAGCTTCTTCTAGGTGTTGTTAATAAAAAAAAAAAAGTATGATACTAAACTTATATGACATTAAAATGGATCAATGGGGTTCCTTGTGCCGCTGGATAACCTTTGAGTATAAAAGTGTCTGGAAAATAATAAATATAATCCCATACATGGTATTATTCGCACTGGTGAACAAAGAGTACGTCCTAAAAGCAAGGGGTTTTGCCCCGTTAAAGCAACCAGTAACATACCAACCTAGCATTTGATGGCAGATAAACATTCGGCCCATCTAGCCTGCCAATTATTTCTTCTGTTAAGACCCAAACTTTTTAATGGTACTTGGCTTTGACTTGTATTCGGGATAGTCATATGCATATACCATGAATGTTTAAATCCCCTCACTGTATTACCCTCTATTATTTATCTACCACCTTGTAGAGGTAATAACTTGACTTGATATCAAGCAGAAAAAAAAAATTCTGCTTAAGAAAGAAACAGAATAATACCACCCCAAAAATGAATTCTCCTAAACTGATATGTATTTGCTCAAAAAGGAAAGCTATATAACCGCTTCATTCAGACCACATAAAAAAATAAGCTCATTCGCACAGGTTGTTTAGTTAAGTAGAAAACCGAAGCCCTTTTATATCATCATTCTGACGCACCAGCTGACTCACACGAGCAGAATGACAGCTGTGTCCCCTCCTACTAAAAACTGCGATACATGAGCAATTGTTATTATGGCAACAGTTTTTTTTTTCTTTCATAAACTAATAAAGCTGTGGAAATGTCTGCTTCTGAATGTTAGTATTTATTTAACAGCAACATCTGTTAGGTGGGAAGACTTGTGATTTTTTTTAGGATTTTGCCATATGTTTATATTTCAAGGAATTTTTTTCTATTTTTTTTCCTTTTGCGCTTGGGGGTTCACGTGCACATGTGCTCCTATGGAGGAGCCTCCACTGAGTGCCAAAAATACTAAGCACATATTAGCAGGATCCTAAGAAAGGGAACTAAAGGGTCTGCAAACACTAATGCTAGCCCTGATGACCAAGAGTTCATATGGCCACAAGCTTTTTATATAGAGATAGAACATTCAACTACACCATATAAGTGACTATGGTTAGAGAATGTGACCTAGCAATATTTGCTGCTATATATTTGGCATTTCTGAATCCGCATGGGCATTGGGTAAGCAGGTCTATTTCAAAGCTAATAATTTAAGGTATCAAACCAGCACTCTTCAGAAACTTCATTTTTATTTTTCAGCATCTAAAAATCTCTTTTGGAAGCACTTCTATGCTTGTATTTTTGTGCATATATGGATGGTGGATGGAGTAATATTATACTGGCAAAGCCCTTGGGAACTGTCCTTGAGTCTTGGGTTTTAAATGTTGTTTTGAGGTCCTTCTGGTTTCACACAACTACTTTATGTATTTGATCCCTGGATTAAAGATAAAAGACCCATAAATGTATCTGGATATCTGATAGGAGTGCACTGTGATTATAGTGCACTGATTAAACTACTGAAAACTACTAATTTAAAGCACTAGTGGGTGTTTGTTTAGACAGCCTGTCGGGTGATAGGATTCCCAAATGATGTGTTATTTAAAAGAAATTAAAAAAACAAAACTATCTAGGACTGATTTTCTCACGTTTCCCAATTATACTAGAAGGATCACTGGGATAAGTAAAACTTAGAAAAAGAACAGGTAAAACATTTATTGAACAGTTCCGTGTTTCCATTTAAATTCAGATGGAGCATTTACAGCTCTATTTTTTACAGCAGTTTTGGATAGCAATGGTTATATTTAAAATAATGCCATTTTTGTTATTATCAAGCTAAAATTGAGTCTAAGAATCCCATTCAGCAAACAAGAGAGTGTTATAAATGCTGATGCCGGGATGTCCGTCTGCAGCACAGCAACTTTCATACGTCAAAAGCACACAACAAACATTATTTCCATGGCAACTGTAACACTTACTTTGACAGATTTTCCTGGACCAGCTGCAATAGAACCTTAAGTGCCAGCTATAGTTTCAAGCTTTAAGAATATTAAGACTTTTTTTTTCTTCTTACTGTAAGTATGTAAAAAAGTTTCTCTGGATCAACCCTTTTATCACGGGAAGGGAAAGTTGCAGGTTTCCAGAATAGAAGGGCTGCATGTACTTAGCAACTCTAGAGAAGAACTGTCTGTATGCTTTGTATGTTATGTTACTAGTTGAGGGAAGCCAAAGAGAATCGGAATCTTAAAGTATAACACTTGCCTATGAGATCTTGTACAGCGCTGCTCTAGATAGATATTGAAGATAAACCATACGATGAGAATATTATGTTAAAGAAATAAACTGTAGTGGTAGAAGAGAACGTCTGGATGATAAAACTTTAGGAGGCATGGATAACTTAATGGAGTTTATTCTCAAACCTGGTAAACTTTCACTGCCAAAAGAGTTTGGCTAGGTCTGTATAATTTACAGTTAAATCAGTGAGATTGCGTACAAGTCTGCTCACATATTGAATTATACATCACAAATATGTATACACACAGGAAAAGCGGGAGCTGAAAAGTCAATTATTTTACCCTTTCATTAACATGTAATACCTTTTAGGCCACTTTAATCCTAACAGGATGCGTTCTGCATGTATTGAACTTTCATGTAATTTGGAACCTACACAAATTTACAACCCGAGGACCGGACCCATAACTACACACTAACTCACACTTACACGCACCCTAACATTATAACATCCTTTAAACCACCACAGCTTTACCTTCCAGAGGCTTTCTTTACGGCTAATCACTGTGCGAGCAGCTGCTATATTACCACAGAGTTACTTAGCATTGTGTTATGGGACCCTATTGTGCTCACATCTCCGCAAGAGGGCTAGTCCAAACTTGACTTGCCCTATGTGAGGAACCTTGGACTGGCTGCTAGCACGCCCTTGTTGCTTATTCCACTGGTTGCAGTGAGCCAGATGTGGCCCATAGACCACCAGTTGGACAGCCCAGTCTTAATTGATTGTAAGTTTACAGACAAAGCTGTTTTCTCCGTCTGTACAAGTTTAACATGTGGTAATATTATTGTGACATTGTATATTGTCAATTTTAATATTGCTGTTTGTTTTCATTTTTACATATATATTTTTTTTAATTCTGTTTCTAGCAATCCACATGTCATTTGTCTACCTCTCCTGTACTCACAAGAATAATGAAAATATAAGAATATATGACGTAAATACATAATAACAGTACATGACTTTTTTAAAGTTATCATCTCATTCACATTTTTTGTTATTTATAAAATGCCTGTTTCATTTGTAACTTGACATATTGCAGGGATAGGTCTCCTGACAAATTCCATAAAAATGCAAAATGTGTAAACATTTAGAAGAGTAATATGTGGTGATTCAGAAATTACATTTTATATTTCTGCCTGTTGAGATTAACAAAGAAATATGGCCAATATGGGGCTTGTATTAGTTGTACAAATGGGCTTAGACAGGTCGTAAATTACAGTAAAGCAGGGCCTCCCAATGGGTGCTCTTGACACCTCCATGCTTTGGGTCCGAAAGAGTGGTATCTATCAATTCTACTACAACTAACCCTCAGAAAGTAATCAAACATCAAAAATATTAATTTACAACACAACTCATCCATTGTTTAAGATAAATTTTAATCCTTAAAGAAGTTGCATTTTCAAAGTTCTCAGAATCCCTCAATTATGAGTAGACTTAATTAAATGAAAGGATGAAGACCCTGTCTTGGATAGTAAACAGCAACCTACAAATTACTTTCTACTGCTTTATCTTTTATACTTTGGTTTTTTTTATACAGGTTTTATATCATGTTTTTATTGAGTGGAAGACACGCATTCGGCTGGATATATGGTAAACGGAAAGAGTAAAACGAATGTTTCCTGGTTATTCCGACCAGCGTCTATTGATAACCTACAGCCTCCTCAAAGATCCACAAAGCACAAATCTGCCTCCCTCTTAACGCTGCCATGTCTTTCTAGATGATGAGGCATTTCTACACCTTATCAATGCCACATTCTGAGAAGCAGTCAGCTCATCTTCAAATATCTTAAGTGTTTTAAATGGACTGCACTTACTCCCATACATATATACATAGCAAGGAACCCTGTCTTTGCGTTTGTCAGAGAGAGTTAAACAACGCTGTCTCCTGTTATCTCAAATGTTTACTTTTGTAAGATCTTTGTTCCTTCCCATAATGACTAAGTCATGTTTGCCCTATCTTGTAAGACAGAAATACTGCAGCTATTCTAAACACAGACTGGATTACCAACAGGGAGGCAGCTGGGACATTGTGTATATCTAGACTTCCACAATCATGTAAATGTTCTGGTTTGCCTTTTTTGCGTTGGTCACTGGATATTTTGATGGATTGATTAATTTACTGAATCCAAAGTGTGTGTCTGGCTCCATTCATTTTAAAGTCCCCATTCAAACTCCTTGTCTAACAAATACACATTTGGTGCTATATTTATGGGGCTGTTGTTGGAGTAATAGTTACTTAACTATTACTCAAATATTTAATGTACTTGAAGATAATGTGACTGTTCTACCAAACACTTCATTGAAAAGACATGGCATGGTTAACAAGGATGCTGGTAATTGACTTGTGATGCTTTAAGGAGTCAATTCACTTTAAAACTAAAGGACCCAAAATGTTCACGACATACTTAGCCCCCTGGGTATAACCTCAGGATTACTGATAAAAGACTAACTGAAAAAGGACCTAGAACATTATATTATGAAAATATTCAAGCACTACTTATTTACTTATTGTAAGTAAATCCAGAATGATTATGTGGTAAACCTTGTACATTGTGAAAAAGATTAATCCATAGCACATAAAATATGAAAAGAAAATAGTAAATCAAAATGAGATGGAATCTGACTTCTTTTAATATTTCTTCTAAGTCATTTGTTACTATGTTGGCCAAATACAAAGTATCACCTTCCACTGTAAACTCCATATTACTAATGGGGCAGTAATGCTGAAGGGGACATACCAAGACATTTTGGACAACTTTGTGGGAACAGTTTGGGGAAGGCCCTTTTCTATCCCAGCATGATTGTGCCCCAGTGCACAAAGCAAGGTCCATAAAGACATTGTTGGACGAGTTTGGTGTGGAAGGACTTGACTGGCCCACACTGAGCTCTGACCATTTGAAAATCTTTGTGATGAACTGGAACAGAGATTGTGAGCCAGGCCTTCTAGTCCAACATCAGTGCCTGACCTTACAGATGCTCTACTGGATGAATGGCCAAAAATGTCCACATAAACACTCCAAACTGCTGTGGAAAGCATTCCTAGAAGACTGTGCTTCCCAGAAGGCTGTTATAGCTGCAAAGGGAGGACCCACTACATATTAATGTCTTTGTATTTAGAATGCAATGACAAAAAGGCCCTGTTGGTGTAATGGCCAGGTGTCCCAACACTTTAGACAGCTTGATGAGTCAGGTTGAGCAGCAATATGTATTCAGAATGATCCCTTTTTTTGATTAATTTCATTGTTTAATGGTGGCACCCTGCTTTTGTTTTTTCAGAAAATCTCCTTTGAGAATTTTTTGAATCGATATTTGCTGTTAGCTTGCTTACTAAACTTTCCAAATGTAAACTTGTTTTCCAGATGCTCAATCTGCAGCCGTCTCCCCTATCAGGAAGCTTCCTGTTGAGAAGTGCCATGGGAATAATAAACAGCCTTTATATAAACCTATGGTCTGACATGACTGCTGAATGCAGAAGCTATTCTTCCAACACAATTACGTTTTAAAACTTGCATTACACAGAAAAATAGAATCTAGGTAATTCAAGCCATAAATAAGAACAATCAAATACTATCAATATAAGTATTGTTGTCCATTTTACTTATCTAGTATTAGTTTCTCTTCTGGATGCTTGTTCACTCGAGTTTCCAGCAATCAACATTCGTACTTCTCCAGTTCTACCATGATTTAAAAGATGTCAGACTTGAGAGTATTATTCCTCTGAAACCTACAACCCCACAGGTAGTTTCCATGATATGACAATGCTAGTTACCTTTAGTTTCATTGATGGACTCAAACATAGGCTGGGCAACAACTACCATCCGCCAAATGTTAAAATAGAACTTTATTGAGGTTCAGTTTTCAAATGTATGGTCTCATGAGCAGGGTCGTTAACACAAATATAGAATACAGTATCTGAACTATAGAAACATAATAAATTGCCAGAACAGGAAACACTGTATGAGGAGAACACATCTTAGTGATTCTAGTTTAGCATGGAATGCGATTTTAAAGTATTAGTCTTGTCCTGGATTCAGGATTGCTTTATGTCTATCCTATGCATGTTCAAATTCCCCCACTGTATTAGCCTGCATCACATCTGATGGGAGGCTGTTCCATTTATCTACCATCCTTTTACGTGAAGTCGAACTTCCTTACATTTAAACATCTGACAAACATTTAGGAATGCAACAAGCTGCTATATTTCCTAATTGTCTGGGGTAAAGATTTTGCAAAATAGTATAAGGTAAAAAGAAACTAGTGGGTGGGATAGGATGAATCACATTTTATGAAAGAATAAGACATGCCATCAAGAATTATAGGATGGAGCCCAATACTTTTTTCTCTCACATCTGAGGGACTCATGTAAGATACGGGACAAATGAGTACCAAATGAGAGATATCCTGGCGTTTTATAACACAATCATGTTGCTTTGTGCACACTGTGCATGCAATTGCATTAAAACACGCATTTGAGTGTAGGCACACTCTATCTATAGATCTATAGAGCAACCACCACTAGGATTTTATTTTTAAAGAAGTGATTTGGATAGGTTTGGTCTAGTATGTAGCCAAAAATAAATAAATAGAGCAAAAAACAATTTATATGATTAGTATCTTTGGACAGGCAAATCAACCATACAGAAGCAATACAAGAGTGTACATTGGTGTATCAGATGGCATATAACACAAAAATGCTACGATGAAAAAATAGACAGCATTGAAATTTTACAATAAATTGGGTTTAACAGCATTTGGAAAAACTTATCATCTAAAATTGTAAAACCGAAGTAGAAACGATGCCTCGTTGGAGTTGGAGGTATCAAATAATGCCGACAGTTTCCAAAGTAAGAAGCCACTGAGTAATAGTGAACATAAATTGTATTAGTTGAGATAGACTTCCAAAAACAACACTGCTAGAGAACAACTAGAAAACTCAGAACTGGAAGGGTAATATTACAGCATCCCTAAAGCAAATTTATGTGGATGAAGAATGATGTTTGTATAAATACGCATATGGCCACGTAACCCTCACGCGTGAATAAGGGCTTTTTAAAAAACATTTCCTGACCATTAATAATAAAGCTTACGGTGAGAAATTAAATTGAAGAAACATGACAGTTATAACAGTTCTATCTGTTAGATATTTCAACAGAGTTCAGAAGCCAAAGTTGTTTAACAGAAGAAGAGATTCTACAACAGTAAAACTTCTAAAAGAGAAATTTTAAAGAGCATGATCTTAATGGAAAGGTGGTAGGTCCATCACACTGACACCGGGGACGACTATTTGACAAACATAGTGCACCAGTGAAAAAATACCTTTACTGTACTATGAAGGCAAGCTATTGCAATGAGAAATCAAATATTCAGAGGGAGTAATGTTATTTTTTTCTGGTATTGGAAAAACCCTTTTTTATATTATGGAGAGCTGGAGATGAAATCAATTAATGAAAAAAATAAAATAAAAAATGATGTATCAAAGGGGTACATAACATACAGCTATATATATATAATATATAAAAATAAAATTAATAAATACAGACATAAAACCAAAAAGAAACTACCAGACTCAATTGATATATCAGAATAGTTTGTGTTGTTGAGAAAGAACAAAAAAGTCCTTTTTAGCAGATACTTAACAGTTTGCATTAACACCCTTTTTTCTATTATAGATTTACCCTTTTTGTATTTTTTTTAAAAATAATTTTTATACTTTTTTCCCAGGGAGAGCATGAGATTTTAAAAGATCAGGTTGGAAATGTCCCAAAATATTCCCTTCTCCATACTTCTTAATTCACAGGATTTGTTATATTTTTGTATAATTTGTCGACTGCGTGTGGCAAATAGATTACACACACGTGCACTTGGGTAGCTGAACAACATCAGAATTCTTACCAGGGTCTTCCATCTTTGCTAATTTGTTCCGCTAACGGTTTATAGTATTACAAACGAGGCACACGTTCAATCAGTGTTCCTGCAGAGCATCAAAGGCAACTTGGGGATCTATTAGAATTTACTTAAATTTACTCGAAATCCCCAACTGGCTTATGTAGGGAATACTGCAGTATGGGAACTCTTAAGGCTCATTTTGATTTTTTGTTTCGATATATATATATATATATATATATATATATATATATATATATATATATATATATATATATATATATATATATACACACATACACACACACTACAGGAGGCAGGATGAAGCTAATTATTCAGTCACACAAATTGGTTCAATTAACATGAAGGTCAAAATGTAACACAAATATTTATTTGCAATGAACCACAGAAGCGTTGTTCCTTTAGAGTGTTGTATTTCTGATAAACTATTTTCTTTACTATAGATTGTTCTGCTGTAGGCAAGAAGTTACCGTTATTAGGGCAATTTAGAGAACACAAGTAGTGAAATAACAATGCTTTGGGTACCTTGGGTACACAGAAGGACTAGTGTGTGTCAAGCCAGCTGCAGATTCGGCCACACACAGAACTCTGTAAGGGGTCACCGAGTCCTTGCCAACTAAACTACTCCCACCTATGCAAACAATGTCTTAGGGGCATTAGTATATTTCGAAGTATGCAAGGGCCCCATTCGCCCAACTACACAGGCAAAGTATTTACAAATATGTGATCCCTTCCATGGTGCAGGATATTCTTCCAACAACTGAGTTTACACCAATAATACAAAAGAAAAGATCATCCTTTGTAAAGCTTGTGATAGCGGGGTTTTGTGAATTTGCTCTATAAAGTATTCGTTCTTTCTGTGATTATAGATACAAAATAAAAGGGACACTGCAGCCACCATATTCCATTTCATGCAAATGAGAGCTGCATGGTCCCTTTGAATGAACTTTTTCCATCCATGCAAACGTTTGGTGCGATTCATCAGTAATCCACCATGCATTTGTTTGCCTCTTTCTGCAGATCCCAGCTCCTTGATTTGCAGGAGAATAAATCAGCTGGAACATATCCCCCCTGCTTGCAACTGCATACATGGATTATACCCATAGCCAGCCAGCTCCAGTATTGGTTTGTAAGAGGGGCCCGGACATACATGTATAGAAAACTTTTTAAGTGATCTGCTGCTTCAAGCTGGTGTGGAAATCAGGCAAGAGGAGGTGCCGTATGCTGCGACTTCACCTAAATTATTATTATTATTATTATTATTATCTTTTATTTATATAGCGCCAACAATTTACGCAGCGCTTAATACAATACATAAGTTCAAGGGGTATGACAAGACGAGAGTTGACAGACTAAGACAAACCGATACATTAGGTGGAGAGAGCCCTGCTCGCAAGCTTACAATCTTGAGGGAATGGGGTGACAAACGTAAGGCACAGAGAAAGGGTGAGAGGTAGTGCGGGGGGTATCAGTGACGGGTGAGATGTAGTGTGGGGGGTATAAGGCACAGAAAAAGGGTGAGAGGTAGTGCGGGGGGTATCAGTGACGGGTGAGATGTAGTGTGGGGGGTATAAGGCACAGAAAAAGGGTGAGAGGTAGTGCGGGGGGTATCAGTGACGGGTGAGAGGTAGTGTGGGGGGTATAAGGCACAGAGAAAGGGTGAGTGGTAGTGTGGTGGTTGTCTCAATGACAAGGAAGTTCTAGCAGCTAAGGTGGAATGCTTCTCTGAAGAAGTGGGTTTTGGGATTTTTGTTGACGGTTGGGAGGGAGGGTGAAAGCTGTAAGTTCAGTAGAAGTAGATTCCAGAGATATGGGGCAGCTTGAGTGAAATCTTGTAGACGGGAAAAGGAAGAGGTGATAAGTGAGGAGGAGAGCCTTTGTTAGGAAACAGTTAAGGACTGGAGGGAGTTTATGGTTGGAGATGATAGGAATAAAATTGGTTAGGTTGACCATGTTGGTTAAGTTTGGTGGTTGCGAGTGATAGGAATAGGGAGGAATATGTGGGGGACAGAAGTAGCAGAGCAAACACAGGCAGGTTTTACATATAAAGATTAGTGTAGAGGTACTGGGATAGCTGTCATGGCAGAGAGATGGAGAGGGATGGTATCTGGAATGGTTTAATGGGGAGAAGTGGGTACTAGAGGGATCCAAAGAGTTGGTGCCCTCTACTGGCATGTTTAAATAGATCTGGTAATTACCTGTCTATATATTAGGACAACACTGGGGCGGGTGGGAGAGGGGCAGGGAGGGCGGGCAAAAATTCAGTTGTTGTGGGGAAGATGGAGGAGTGTATTGCAGGCTTTGAGGGCTGTAATAGAGAGTGTTAAATAGTGTTAAAGTGGACGGGGGCAGTAAGAGGGCAGATATAGGAGATAAGGGGTTAGTGGAGCAGAAAGAAAGTAAAATATAACAGACTTAAGTAGTGACAGGCATCACATAAATTTTACCAACTAATAACAATCAGTGAAAAAATGCTGCAATTCCCAGTATGGGCATTCCTAGGCTATCAAGCACAGATAGACAGAAAAGGGTATAGAAACAGGAAAATTATAATAACAATACAGAAAACAAATAACAGATAATTATGGAGATCTCTTGGTCCAGTCTGTATACCTTTTAGCAAAGTATGGAGGTTTGCTTAGGCTTCAGTTGTTGTGGGGAAGATGGAGGAGTGTATTGCAGGCTTTGAGGGCTTTTAGCAAAGTATGGAGGTTTGCTTAGGCTTCAGTTGTTGTGGGGAAGATGGAGGAGTGTATTGCAGGCTTTGAGGGCTTTTAGCAAAGTATGGAGGTTTGCTTAGGCTTCAGTTGTTGTGGGGAAGATGGAGGAGTGTATTGCAGGCTTTGAGGGCTTTTAGCAAAGTATGGAGGTTTGCTTAGGCTTCAGTTGTTGTGGGGAAGATGGAGGAGTGTATTGCAGGCTTTGAGGGCTTTTAGCAAAGTATGGAGGTTTGCTTAGGCTTCAGTTGTTGTGGGGAAGATGGAGGAGTGTATTGCAGGCTTTGAGGGCTTTTAGCAAAGTATGGAGGTTTGCTTAGGCTTCAGTTGTTGTGGGGAAGATGGAGGAGTGTATTGCAGGCTTTGAGGGCTTTTAGCAAAGTATGGAGGTTTGCTTAGGCTTCAGTTGTTGTGGGGAAGATGGAGGAGTGTATTGCAGGCTTTGAGGGCTTTTAGCAAAGTATGGAGGTTTGCTTAGGCTTCAGTTGTTGTGGGGAAGATGGAGGAGTGTATTGCAGGCTTTGAGGGCTTTTAGCAAAGTATGGAGGTTTGCTTAGGCTTCAGTTGTTGTGGGGAAGATGGAGGAGTGTATTGCAGGCTTTGAGGGCTTTTAGCAAAGTATGGAGGTTTGCTTAGGCTTCAGTTGTTGTGGGGAAGATGGAGGAGTGTATTGCAGGCTTTGAGGGCTTTTAGCAAAGTATGGAGGTTTGCTTAGGCTTCAGTTGTTGTGGGGAAGATGGAGGAGTGTATTGCAGGCTTTGAGGGCTTTTAGCAAAGTATGGAGGTTTGCTTAGGCTTCAGTTGTTGTGGGGAAGATGGAGGAGTGTATTGCAGGCTTTGAGGGCTTTTAGCAAAGTATGGAGGTTTGCTTAGGCTTCAGTTGTTGTGGGGAAGATGGAGGAGTGTATTGCAGGCTTTGAGGGCTTTTAGCAAAGTATGGAGGTTTGCTTAGGCTTCAGTTGTTGTGGGGAAGATGGAGGAGTGTATTGCAGGCTTTGAGGGCTTTTAGCAAAGTATGGAGGTTTGCTTAGGCTTCAGTTGTTGTGGGGAAGATGGAGGAGTGTATTGCAGGCTTTGAGGGCTTTTAGCAAAGTATGGAGGTTTGCTTAGGCTTCAGTTGTTGTGGGGAAGATGGAGGAGTGTATTGCAGGCTTTGAGGGCTTTTTAGTGGCTTTATTTTCTTTTTATACATTCTTAGTTGGTGAGGCTGCATGTGGCACTGGAGTGTCCATTTGAATGCAAAATAATCAACAATTGCAACTGAAATCATAAATATCAACTGGGTGGATCTCAGATTTTTTGGAAGAGTCTTTATGTGATATTTTGTATTAACATATGCTTTTTGGGTCTAAAACTTATTAATCAAACTACTTAGATAGATAAGGATGTAAAGTCTAACAGCAGAATTGAAAAAAAATTGAAAAGTCTCATAGAACTTAGAAATACTAGTAAGTATAGTGAATCAGGTCGGTTTCACTTACTTGTGAAATAAGTGGTTTACTTGCCATTTAAGCTGATACTATTAAAGAGGACTTACTCACTGATGGTTTACGGACAGTGGAGTTCATTTAAAGTTCGACTTGTTTCCCAGATAATTTGAAGTGACTGCCAATGGACAAGGAAAGACAAATAATACATTCATAGATCCATAATAATGCAGGAGGTTTGGCAGATTACCTGGGGAGGCAGTAATCAAAGCTGTAAACTATATGGCTTTCACACAAGTTCATTAGGTAAATTGGCATCTGTCAACAAAGCTTTGTTCTCTTATTTACGGTGATGTCCTTTCTTCATTTTTCTGCACAGGGAAAAACGTGCAATAAAGATAAAACCCGAACAATGTTACATGTGTTACAGACATCACCTTTTTTGTTGAAAGGTTTTCGTACCGTAGCCAATCACTTCTAGGTTGAATACAATTCAGTGTTAATAATAGTATCTAAAAACATCGCAGCTCACTTCAAAGAGCTAGCAATGATACTTGATGTTCACCTGTTATCCGGTAAACTATTTGCCAGAAGAGCTGAAAACTTGGTATGGGTTCAGTGGGCATCTACTACGGGAAGGACTGAGCTAGCCTTGGATTAAGCACGTGTAATGTGGTTGGATATCTTCAGATTCCTAAGGAAGGTCATCTCAGCCCTTGTAACAGCTCACTAAGGCTTCCCTTTTATAATCCATAGTAAAGTCTTTGAGATAAAATGCCAAGACCCAGTTAAGTAAATTCATGAGAGAGGAGACAGAGAGGAGAGAGAGAGAGAGGAGAGAGATGGTGACTTGCACAAGATCAACTACATTTTGAGGAAAGAGAATACCAGTGTTCTGCAGAGGCATGCCATCCCTTCTGGATTTAAAGCTGTGAGGAAGAGGTGTATCTGAAGTCCAATGAAGAGCAAGGAGTTCATGGCTTCCCCTCTGCAATCACTGGACCTCAACCCTGTTGACATCTTTGGGAACATTGGAAAAGAAGAAACACACTTGGAGCATCCGAGAGTGCCTAAAGATGTCAAAAATAGTGCTGGAATAATATTATAATAATTCCGCTAAATTTGTAGACCCAATGCTAGACATAGTTAAAGCAGTCATTATGACAGATGGTCGGCATTCCAAATATTGACATTTTTTGATTTCAGTATGTACTAGCACACACATAGCTGGTGTATCACATTTGGTGGGATTTATTAGAAAGTGTTAATGTTTTAGCATTGTTCCGTGGCAGCTGCAGAAGTTACCACTGGTAATAAAGTTTCCTTTTCATGAAAGAATGTAATGAATACACTTTGTAAAACACTGCACAGTGTGTAGCTTTTCATGTCTTAAACAGATATTTACATAATGCGGGGCAAACTACAAAACAACAAGCATCCTCACATCTGGTAGTAAAGGAATTTATATCTTCACATCTTTGGTCACAAGTTCTCCCACAGGGCAAATAAGCTGTAAGTCCCACTATGCTTTGCATATAGTCCTCGTCTTTGATCACTTACACTATTAAAAAGATAATGTGTGCGAAGATATACATACACATACACACATTGTTATAGTTGTTTTGTGTGATCTGGCTGTCAACGAGCTATAAAATATAAAAAAATGTGAAAGGACCATGTAACATGGTCAGTTCAGGGTGTCATGAGGCTATAATGACTGCCTGTACATCTCTTCTGTAAGTAGACATTACGTTGTCTTCATGCTTCAAATGCATAAATACACAATCACACACAAAAACACGTGCGTACACATACATATATTTGTTTTAATATGTCATTGCCTGTAGATCCTTAGTGAAATCTGTTGGAGCAGAGAAAAGGGTGTATAAATGAGTACTGCATTCAACCATGCAAGTCAATGGAGCCCAGCTTTCTAATCACAGTGTGATTAGTAAAAATAAATTAATAAAATAAAATTAATAATAATTAGAAAAAAATAGTAAAAAAAAACAAAACAGTAAAATGTAAAAATAATTTCCCTCCGATGTCACTATCAGGGGACCTTCAAGTTGGAAAAAAATGTTAAAAATGTTTTAAAAAAAGGCAAAAAAAAAATTATTTTTGTGAGCAAGTCCTAAAATTAGCACATTAGCTTAAAACAATTCTCGCATGGAAAGAGTTAAAATACTGGCATATTAAATGCCCATGGGGTGTCTACTTTAAAAAAAATGTATGATTTGACAGGGTAAATTGAATTGGCTGGATTCAACAAGGTCCCAAATAACACGGGGGGAAGGATGGCCACACATCTAATTTCCAATTAGAAAAATGCACACGTACCAAATGTGGCCTTTTAGTTCCCCCAAAAAAGACAAACCCATGCATGTGGGGTATCACTGTACTCAGGAGATGTTGCTGAACACATATTGGGGTGTCGTGTGACAGCAGCATATACCAGGAGCTGTAAATTCATACATAACATAGGTGTGTGGGGGAAAAATACACACAAAAGAATACTACTGCAAACTTTGAAAAAATGCTGGTGGTAAAATGTGTGCATGCAAAGAGTTAAAATACCAGCATTTAAAATACCCTGGGGTGTCTAGTTTTCAAAAATATATGGTTTTGTTGGGCACACTGAAATGGCCCGGCTCAAAGATGTACCAAATAGGGCATGGGCAGTGGATCCCCAAATGCCAAAGTTCAACGTTGAAAAATGCACATGCCCCAAATGTGGCCCTTTTTGCCCCCAAACAGCCAGGCAAAATCATTCATGTGAGGTATCGCTGTACTCGGGAGATGTTGCTGAACACATATTGGGGTGTTTTGTGATAATGACATATACGAGAACCTTTTAATTCATACCTGAAGTAAAATGTGTGTGAAAAAACAAATGCAAAAAAATGACTACCACAAAGTTTGACAAAGACTGGTGGTAGATATGGTGCATAGAAAGAGTTAAAATACTAGCATTTGAAATACCCTGGGGTGTCTAGTTTTCAAAAATATATGGCTTTATTGGGCACACTGAAATGGCCCGGCTCAAAGATGTACCAAATAGGGCATGGGCAGTGGATCCCCAAATGCCAAAGTTCAACATTGAAAATGCGCATGCCCCAAATGTGGCCCTTTTGCCCCCAAAATCATTCATGTGAGGTATCGCTGTACTCAGGAGATGTTGCTTAACACATATTGGGGTGTTTTATGATAGTGACATATACCAGAACCTGTTTATTCATACCTAAAGTAAAATGTGTGTGAAAAAACAAATGCAAAAAAAATTACTACCATAAAGTTTGACAAAGGCTGATGGTAGAATTAGTGCTTGGAAAGGGTTAAAATACTAGCATTTGGAATACCCTGGGCTGTCTAGTTTTCAAAAATATACGACTTGATGGGGTAATTTGCATTGGCCGGCTTCAAAGATACCCGAAATGGCACATGGGGGGAAGAATTACCAGATTTGGAAAAAATGGCTTTGAAATAGCAAAACGCTACCTGTACTTATTGCCCCATAATGTGTAGAGAAAAGCAAAAAAACATAAAAACATTGGGTATTTCTAAACTCAGGACAAATAGTAGAATCTATTTAGCAGGTTTTTTCATTACCTTTTATAGATGAGTAAAAGATTTTTCAACTAAAAGAAAGTCATTTTTTTCAAAATTTTTTACCATATTTTATACTTTTTTTAATAGTAAATAATATGATACAATCAAAACAATGTCATCTAAAGAAAGCCCTTCTTGTCCTGAAAAAAACAATATCTAATGTGTGTGGGTTCAGTAAACGGGAAAGAAGAAAATTACAGCTAAACACGAGCAGCGCAGAAATGTTAAAACGGCCATTGTCACGAAGGGTACAAAAAGTAAAATCAGCCTTTGTCAGGAAGGGGTTAAAAAGTATTAAACAACAGAGTAAAACAGTTCACAGAGTGTATCTGTCACTCGGTTTCTCTTTATATCCATCAGAACAAGATGAGTTTTAATGCATTGTTATTCTACAAACTTATCCCAAAAGCTTACATTTTGTCGTGAATTTCCAGCCAGAAATATCTGGTTTCATTGTCAACCATTTATTTGAGTAAAAATAAATCACAGAATCCTCCGCTCCACGTATCCCATATACGGTTGTCACTGAAGTGGTTAAAAGGTACAAACAAAAGCATTGTTTCTATGATTTTGCACACAGATTTTACTTTGAAAACCACAGATGATCTACGTTACTGAAGTATAAAAAAAAAATTTATTATATATCTCAATGGATGTGAAGTGCTGGAGTTTAAGTAAGCACATCTCCATGAAAAACATATGTTAAACTGTAAGCAGAAACCCCTGCTGCACTTCTTTGTTTTCTGATTCAGGAAATAAACAAATCTAAACAATAAGAAAAATACAGTGCATTCATTTCCTGCTGGTTATTTGTATTGCAATTCATCTGAACAAAGAGCTGTTCTTGGGAAAATAACCAGAGGAGTTCAGAGATTTCTTCATTTAGTTTAGATTTGTTTTTCTAGTATGTATCAATGAATGTGATGGCTGTTTTGTAGTTATTGAGTTCTTTGGTTTTGCAAGATTCTGATCACACACTTCTATAATATTAAACAGAGTAAAGGGTTGAGTATTTAAAGGGACACCCTAGCCACCATATACATTTTTAATGCATATCATAGCTGTGTGGGTCCTTTGTATCTTTGTGTGTCCCGATCACATCCCCGTGTAAGTAATATACATCACCTCCAGTAAGCTTGAGCCAATCAGTGGCAAGAATCCTCCTTAAGAGAACAGAGAAGAACAGAATCTGCAGCAGCAGGGCTGCAGTTGCTAAATCTGGTTGGTGGGTTTCTTTCCACTTTGGAAGAATGCATATTAAAGTACTCATATTGTAAATCCTTCTTAAGAGGGGGCATCAGTGGCATTAGTGGTTTATATCAGATACCTGAGGTCTATTCATTTAGAGAAAATTTTGATTTTATAGGAGGAAAAAAAGCCCAATACATTTTCACTTAAAAAATTTTTTTTTTCTTTTGCAAACAAAACCAGCCAATGTCAATGAAGATACAGAAGTCAAATCCATTTTAAAAGAAGATTTAAATCCAATTTTTTTAAAAAATATTCAGTTTGGGAACTTGGAATCAAAGATTTTACTTTGGTGGTTTTTAATCCTAAATAGTCATCTTCTGCTGCAACATAGTTATATTTTATAAATAGACTGGCACACTAGTCCTTAATATCATTAATTTAGCCTTTTTGAAGTCGGCTAAACTCTAAAACCATTTTCAGTAAGTGTTACCTTTATCTGAATGGGAAAGTTTGAAAGGATGGAGGTAAGCACATTATAGATAGCAGAAGTTTTGTTAGTTGAGAGAGGTCACAAGAGTTTTTGGTTTGGATCTGTTGGTCTCTAATGGACATGAAGCCATTGAGGAAGTGGCAGAGGAGGCAGCTGATAGTAGGCAGTAAGAAATGAGAGATAGGCACTAGCGTTGACACGGTAGAGATGACACTTGAGTGACAGCCACTGATTACAGGATATTATAAGAAAACGGAACATGTTACTTACGGAAAGGTCCTTTAATTTTTTCTCGTATGTAAAAGTAAACGTTTCTGAGCTGTCTTCATCTTTCATAAGATCAAAACTGTACTTGGCGCTGGGGGGAATGGTCAAAATAAGAGCTTTCTTTAATTCATCAACATATTTTTTCCTGTCCATTTCCATGTCATTTGCTTCCTTGGTAATGTCTTCTTTAGACACTGTTTTTATGTGAATATGAAAAAAAGAGCAAATTAACCCAACCATTAAATTATTAAATTGTTAAAAAATAGACTCTTCTTTGTTTTGATTCATTGTACCCAACAATTTAGTTATTATTCTTAAATACAGAAGCATTGTTTTTTTCATGCTGCCTGGAAATATTTTACCTTAATTACTATAATCAAGTTTAGTATAAAAAAAATGTAAAACACAAAAGCAGTGATTCGGCTGGTTTTATACGAGGATCCCAAAGCACTACTCTGAAACCAATGTCAAAGTTTGCTAACTCGGGGTTATGTACCTCTAGAATATAAATAATAGAAAACAGCATTGTGAAATCGACACTTTTTATGGTATTCTCCCGTGTCCTTTCATTATTGCATATAATCATCTCTCATCATTCAGTCTACAGGAAAACATAACAAAGAGAGTGCAATTAGCAGCAGATCCTGAAACCCACCACGAGGGGCTATTGTATTGTTGCAGTAAGGCATGGTGAATGGGAGACTGTGCGTCAGCTGAACTGCATAAACGTGTTCGGGGACGTGATGTAAGAACCGAAAGGGAGATTTTCGCAGGTTTCTTGGAATAGAAAACATCTTTGACTTGCATTAGTTCAGGTTTGCATTATGAAAAAAAATTAATATACCCTTTAAAAACATAATTTGCCTGAAATCAGTGTAATTAGACTTTCCTATTACCACTCGGCCTAATGATTTTAACAAATTAAGCTTTGACCTCAGCGTGTGCAAACATGTTCTAACACACATCAGTGCATGGATTGGGGATTACATACGAGAAGGAATTCTGATGCCGAGTGACCTCTTCACCATGGCAGCTCACTGAAGATACAGATACATGTCACTTTCCGAAACATAAAACCATTAAACAATCTGTATTTTGAAGGCTAAATGGGCTGCAAAGTAATTGATCAACATGGCGTCCACCTTTCTGAAGATCTGTGGGGCACTTTGCGAAATTAACGGCCCTTTCACTACTTCTTTCTACAGTTCCTGATTATTTTCAATGCCATCAACAATTATTTTCTTTGATGCTCACCTTCACCAATCCATGCGGAATGACCATTACAGACGGTTACATTGAACCCGTTCCCTAAGTCTTTCTCCCAGGCAATCTGAATAAAATAAACTGCTTCTGGGTCTGATGTCAGGCTTATTTTTTGGACTTTTTTCTCCATCTTCTTTTTGGTTCATGGAAAAAAAGGACAAAAAAATTTAATAAATCAAATAAATGTAATAAAAAATTTGAATAGACATTTACAATTTAACATTTGTATATGTCCCATAAATCCAAAACATATTAAATAGACTTAGTTATTGTAAAATATGTGCATACTTTAAGCCAATTTTTTTGGGAATACCCTGCCTCAATGTTATGTAAAAATGATACATTTTAACAAAATCTCCAATGGTTTCTATTTTTTTTCTATATATGTTTCCAGCCTTAAAGGTTTTGTTACAAAGGCAAAATGATTCCAGCCTAGTTTTTCAAAATTCTGATATGTTTTCTAAAATACATACAAATTAACAGAACTTGAGTGGAAATTCATTTTCAATCTAAATTACTGTTAACAGATAATAATTTTAAGGGGCACAAAAGAAGAAAACAGTAAAACAAATAAGGTGTGTTTGTGGTTGGTCACTTGATTCCCCAAAGGTCCCATAATAACTTTGCGAGCAGCTTCCGCAGGGTATTGAATGTCGTGCAGGTAAACAACGTGCAGCCAACAAGACTCCTGGGCTTCTGGCGAACAGATTTAACTTTCTTTTCATATGTTTATTTTAAATTCACAAGTACTTCATCACCCAAGACAACTTAAAGGAGTTAACCCCTAGGCCTACATCCTTAAACTATTTATTAACGTCTTGTGAGTATCGCCCACATTTTCAGAGAGATCGCAGCTGAACGGATTGTGTTAAAATCTTCTCAAACCCCAAAAAATATATATATTCTTTTTTTTGAATGGATTGCTTACCACAGAAGGGCACTGTGGGTCTGACAGGGTTCCCAGTTCATTGTAAAAGAGAATGGAGCAGTTCTAAATGAACAGCTTATAAACACAGCAGATAACAGGCTGGATTTGCTTTATTAAAGTCATGTTTCTCGTTTGTGCTTTTAAAACAGAACAGACGGAACAAGTATCCGATACAGAATAGAACATGTGGACATCCGTTAATGTGTAAAAGTTAACAGGCTTAAAAATAACAATAAGTGCTCAAACAGCTACCCAGGTCCCTGCAACCACAGTATATGGACCAGAGGTGAACACATGAACACATCATCTTCCACACACACTACTATAAGCCAACGGGTCATACTTCTGATAATTATGAGCTCATTTCTTTTAATATTAAAAAGATAAAAATAAAAGAACATTTTAAATGTGAAAATTGCTCGGGGAAGTCATGTGACCCCGCACTATGAGTGCAAGAAGGAGTAGAGCCGAGTTCCTTACAAAAGGTTATTTCTTGTGTGATTAAACCATTTAAGAATAACCCACTAGCTGCTCAACATTAACCCTTCCACTGCTCTAGCTGACCCATATTAACACATGGCATTGAGAATACTGCTTGCAAGGCCATCTTGTTACAGCAAATTAACATGACATGCCAATAGAGGTTTTACATCCATCTAAAACCCATTCCACTGTTATGTGGGTTTCATTGTTACAGGGAATTAACCCCTACACTACCACTAGCAGAGCCTCATTATTACGGATGTGAGAATTTTCACACACTGTGCAGGTCCGTGCCCATTCTAAGAAGAATTATATTATTATGCTCCTTAATGTCTTTAACTGGCTCCCAAACCAAACAAGATGTGAGTTAGGGTATAGGCATGGGCTTGCAATGCATCCGCCTTTATAGATATCTTATGAAATACGGTAGATACAATTTCTAAAGAGGTCTTTAGGCAAAAGTTGAAGCTTTCACTGGCCAACATAGGTATATATGTAAAAGTTACAAAACCCTCTGGGACCTCAGGGGTCTTCTCTTTCAGACATCTGTAGAAAACATCTCTAAGGATCTTGAAACCTTACGTAACTTTAATATTTCTTTTCCTACGGTGGCCCAACTTCAACTAGAGACTCCACTCTTTTTTGGACTAATTTATTCTAAAGAAGAAATCCGGCTGTAAAGATAGGGCTTAGTCAAGTGTTGGAAGCGTAAACTAGGAAAAAGTGAATGGGGAGATGAATCACAGAGAGGTTTGTATTCACAAAAGTAAGAATTAGAGGTATGTTGTGGTTTCAGATAACCAAAATTGCCAATGCTTCATTAGAAGCCAACTAGCAAACATACAAGTAAATAATATATGAAATGAAACCTTAAGACATTTGGGCTTTATGGGCATTCATGATTATCTGTGTTGATTTTTTTTTTTTTTTACATAATTATAGCTTCTTGTGTATAGATACCCAAAGTTGGAATTTCTTTTCTCCTCAACTATATTGCGCCTTTCTGGGTTCAATTCTACAGAGTAATCAATTTTAAAAAATGGTATGTGGAATTTCTCCAACCACACAAGAATCCATTGTAAATTAGGGATCAGACCATTATGATAACCTTAAACATCACAGCCCTTCATGACTTCAAATACTCAAGCCTTTGCGAAAAAAAAATGATCTGTCTGGAGAAAATTACTTGTAAGTATGCAGATTACAGGGCTTTAAAAATAAAATAAATGTCACTGGATGGGGAGATATATAAATCACTTACAGTATTGTGCAAAACAGAGGTCAATAGAGCAAGTTTTATAAGCAGTTTATTACATAAAAGTGAAATGAAAGAGCCAACTCAATTGCATGAACAAAATAACGTCTTTTTGGAATATGGGACGTTCTTGACCCCAAATGGGTGACCCATTACAACTTTACTCGTCTGAGACAATCGTAAAGAGGTCATGAGACGCAGGAAACATTTCCTGCTCGAACTTAATATACATCGAAATATGTTTTACAATTGTAACTGTTTATATTATACTTTCAGTGGTGCTCAACATAATCAGGACATAACATGCAAACATATTTGCTTTGACGGTTACATTCATCTCCGTCCAAGTTTAAAGATGGGAAAAGTTGGTTGAATTATGACATAAAAAAATAATCTTGTGGGATCACATCAAAGTCACATTACAAAGAATGATGAAAACTGTGATTTTATCAACTGTTATTGTTTAAATAGAAAAGTTTGGTATTTAAAAGGTGATATAAACATAAAATACAACTGGCAATACACAGCTGCCTAGCTGAAGCTTGAAGTTATTTAGTTATTCCTGCTGCAGGTCTTGCCAGGTGTTTGAAGCAAAATACCCCTATTGTTTGATCTAGATTTAATTGTCAAAAAAATACACAGATAATCAGACTTTCAATCTGCACACAATCTTTCACTTTAAAATATATTTAGTACCTTTTTATAATGTTATTTGACAGCAGATAAGGACCATTCAGTCCATCTAGTCTGCCTATTTTTCCTGATAGCTTAGAAGTCACATGAATGATTACATTCCCTCAGTGTGCCAATTCTGCTTGGAGGGTGTTCCACTTATATATCACCCTTTTCTTAAGGAAACCTCAAGAGTATGTCTAAAATAAATACAAACACAAAATGACACAACCTATATGTAAAGATCTCTGCCCATGAAGCTTTACACAGAACTCAATAGGCCGATAATTTATAGTAAATCTAACTTGGATGAATTTTAAAATTACCTTAATAGCTCAAATCATTCACTTAAATAGGGAACATTTGCTATACCAGCTTTTAGCAACCAAATAAAAAATGGTTATAATTAATGCTTTTTGTCTCTCCAGTCAGCGTGCTTTGAAGATATTTAGGTCTATATTAAGGTGGCAAAACTCGACTTATCTAACAACAATAATGGAAAAACAGAACAAACTATAAGAAGAGTAAGTTTTGATGGTTGCTCCCATGGTATAAACATATGGCTGGGTTCCTTACACATATGTATTACATATTTCAATGTTTAAATACCTTTACATTGAATTGTTTAGTGTAGCATTATGGGATGACCTACTTATGCCTTGCCAGGCAAATAATTATTATTAAAAAAACCTTGGTCAATATATTATTATTTCTGTCTTGGTTATTATATGTATAAACTATAAATGAAGGGTAAAGTA
Organism: Spea hammondii; assembly: GCA_029215755.1. Taxonomy (NCBI): domain Eukaryota; kingdom Metazoa; phylum Chordata; class Amphibia; order Anura; family Pelobatidae; genus Spea; species Spea hammondii. The sequence continues at coordinate 163,030,342 of JARDYJ010000001.1, forward strand.
GTATTGTTCGTGTCATAATAAAAATAATTTGCAAATAATGGAACATAGAGCGAAATCCATTTTAGTTCTCAAAACGAGAAAAGCATTCTTGTGTGCCATAGCCCAATGCATCCTCTCACAAAGTACCCTGTAAATCTGGAAGAACATTTCCTTTGATTTTAGGTCAATAGTTTAAATATGTTCCATTACTTTGAACACTTCAGATTAAGAGGCAGACGCTAATTACAAAAGTCTTGTATTTATTTGATTTAGTGTTTAAAATGTATACATCCTCGTTCAGTTCCAGATGAAATACACAAAAAAAATTACCTGATAAAGAAAAAAAGAAAAAAAAAACAAAACTTACAATAAAAGCAAATAATTTCCCAGGTGAATTAATGTATAGTATTGAAAAGTAACAGCACTTAAAAGTGGATATATAAAAATGGTTGTTATATAATAGAATGCTAAAATAGATAAAAACCAAGAATCCTTTCGGTTTAACAATCATTCAAGACAAAGACAAATCTACATATATTTTTTATGGTGACTAATCTGCAAGCAAATGAATAGACTTTCCACAAAATCTCAGAGCTCAGTACATCTACCCAGTTGGACAGGTTGAATTATTGCTTCATGAAACTAATACATAAGTTATGGTGGGTAAAAAGGTGATGGAAACCCTTCCACTTAAATTTAAGGGGTAGTAGAAGTATTATTAAACACTCATCTACAGGACACCAGACAAGTCAGAAGGCTTGTTTTTCCCTCAGAAATGTAATGGTATTTCTTAGCTACCCCAAGCCTCAACTATTAAGCCAGTATCACAACCTCATGCTGACGAGTCCCATGAAGGACGAAACAGCTGTCCATGAGCGGTGATCTGGCTATTGTACCTCTTCCCGAGTTTTGTCTAAAGGCTGTCTTGTACAGCGGGCAATTACTTTCAACGGATCCATGTATAAAGTGGATATAGAGGCAAAGGTGATAATTGTTAACCTTATTTGCATGCGCCTACCCAGAATCCCTTGTGGTTGTGAAAGCACCATGAGATTTCTGAGGGAAAAACAAGCTTTCCGGCTTGTCTGGTGTCTGTAGATGAGTGTTTAATAATACTTCTACTACTTCGTGAAACTAAGTATCTCAGAGTGTCCAGTTAACTGTTAAAACAAAGTACTTTTTCAAAGTTTCCTATTCCTGAGGAAATTAAGCTTTTCTTATCCATGGATTAAGCCATTTTAAGCAAGACTTAAACTGTATTCATGCCCCAGGGTTCCTCTTCATTAGGAGGATAGAGTAGTCCTAGTGGTAGCCTGTGCTACCATCTATAGATAGCAATTCACTGACCGTTTGTCACGAACCGAGGACACAGGTTGATAAGGAGCCCAGGTGCAGGGGATACGAGGGGCTCTGTCTGTACCCCACGATGATTTATGGTCTGGGGTTGTTACAGACAGGCGCAGGAATAAACCACAGACAACAGATCTGGATCAAGAGTTGTATTGAATGAGGTGGTACAACAATATATATAAAGAGTCACGCGACTTGGCAGGAAGCCCACTTGCGGGGCACACGGCAGATAAGCCCACTTGCGGGGCACACGGCAGATAAGTCCTCTTGCGGGGCACACGGCAGATAAGCCCACTTGCGGGGCACACGGCAGATAAGCCCACTTGCGGGGCACACGGCAGATAAGCCCACTTGCGGGGCACACGGCAGATAAGCCCACTTGCGGGGCACACGGCAGATAAGCCCACTTGCGGGGCACACGGCAGATAAGCCCACTTGCGGGGCACACGGCAGATAAGCCCACTTGCGGGGCACACGGCAGGTTGCCCACTTGCAGGGCACACGGCAGGTTGCCCACTTGCAGGGCACACGGCAGGTTGCCCACTTGCAGGGCACTCAACCAGGGTAGTCCGCTAGTGGGCAGTCATCCTGGGAGTCGCGATGCAGGGCACTCCTCTTGGGAGTCCACTTAGTGGGGCGTAGGCCGCAACTCAGGAACACGGCAGGTACTGGAACAAGGCAGGTACTGGAACAAGGCAGGTACTGGAACAAGGCACATGGCAGATGGCAGATAAGCCCACTTGCGGGGCACACGACTTGAAGCCCTCTTCCAGGGCACACGACAGGTTGCCCACTTGCAGGGCACACGGCAGGTTGCCCACTTGCAGGGCACTCAACCAGGGTAGTCCGCTAGTGGGCAGTCATCCTGGGAGTCGCGATGCAGGGCACTCCTATTGGGAGTCCACTTAGTGGGGCGCAGGCCGCAACTCAGGAACACGGCAGGTACTGGAACAAGGCAGGGACCAAACAGGAACAAGGCAGGTACTGGAACAAGGCAGGTACTGGAACAAGGCAGGTACTGGAACAAGGCAGGTACTGGAACAAGGCAGGTACTGGAACAAGGCAGGTACTGGAACAAGGCAGGTACTGGAACAAGGCAGGTACTGGAACAAGGCAGGTACTGGAACAAGGCAGGTACTGGCACAAGGCAGGAACCAAACAGGTAGTCCTCCAACTTCAATGTCAAGGCCCAGACTGCAGGGCTGGGCAGGTTTATCAAGGCTGACTTGATCAGGTAAGCCACTGCAGCTGGACCTGATAATCAGTCTGAGATGTCCTGATTGGCTAGGGCGGCCACTAGTGGCAGGAAACGTGAAATGAAAATGGAAAGTTTGAACAAGTCCAGCTAGCGCATGGTGAAACGTGACACCGTTTGTTGAAGCTGATAGTAATTGATGACGTTAGCAATTTCCCTCATCAGTTACCCTGAATATATCTCCTTTATTTTTGAACGCATAATTCTTGTAAATGTTCCTATTTAACAGTAAGTAAAACACACAATATTTGAGCATTAATATGGATCTGCCCTTCCCCCTTTGTGGCTTTCCACAAGATTTTAGAGTGTTTCTGTGAGAATTTGTGCACATTCAGCCAAAAGAGTATTTGTGAAGTCAGGACAAAAAGGCCTGGCCTGGAATCTGCGTTCCAATTTATTCCAAAAGGTGTTCAATAAAGTTAAGGTCAGGGCTTTGTGTGGGCCACTCAAGTTCCTCCACATCAAACTCATCCAACCATGTCTTTATGGACCTTGCTCCGTGAACAGAGGCAGTCATGCTGGAATAGTAACATAGTAACATAGTTCATAAGGTTGAAAAAAGACCAAAGTCCATCAAGTTCAACCTATATACATATTGTGTCCCTACTGTGTTGATCCAGAGGAAGGCAAAAAACCCTTATGAAGCAGATGCCAATTGCCCCATACCAGGGGGAAAATTCCTTCCCGACTCCAAATATGGCAATCAGAATAAATCCCTGGATCAACGTTCTGTCCCTATTAATCTAATATCCATAACTTGTAATATTATTGCTTTCAAGAAACACGTCCAGGCTCCTTTTGAACTCTTTTATTGAGTTTACCATTACCACTTCCTCTGGCAGAGAGTTCCATAATCTCACCGCTCTTACTGTAAAGAACCCCCGTCTGTGCTGGTGCAGAAACCTTCTTTCCTCCAACCGTAGAGGATGTCCCCTTGTTATAGATACAGTCCTGGGTATAAATAGGTCCTGGGAGTGATCTCTGTACTGCCCCCTTATATATTTATACATAGTTATTAAGTCCCCCCTAAGCCGTCTTTTTTCCAAACTAAATAACCCCAATTCTGATAATCTTTCTGGGTACTGTAGTCCTCCCATTCCCCTTATTACTCTGGTTGCCCGTCTTTGAACCCTCTCCAGCTCCACTATATCTTTCTTGTACACTGGTGCCCAGTACTGTACACAGTATTCCATGTGTGGTCTGACTAGTGACTTGTACAGGGGTAGAATTATTTCCTTGTCGTGGGCATCTATGCCCCTTTTGATGCACCCCATGATTTTATTTGCCTTAGCAGCAGCTGCCTGACACTGGTCGCTACAGGTAAATTTACTGTTAACTAAAACTCCTAAGTCCTTTTCCATGTCAGTCGTCCCCAGTGTTTTCCCATTTAATACATATTCCCAGCCTGGGCCTTCCATAAAACTGGTGCCACAAAAGGTGGAAGAATAAAATTGCCTGAAACTAAGAGGCATAAATTCAATCCCTGAACGCCCCCCAAATCATTATCCAATCTACACCAAACATTAAAGTAGGGACTCTGCATTTCATCTCTTTGCACGCACCAAATCCAAGTTCGTCCATCCAACGTCCATATAGTGAAGTGTGATTCATGACTCCAGAGAACACATTCCCACTGCTCCAGAGTACAGTGGTGGCGTGGTTTACACCACTCCAGTTGATGCTTGGCATTGCACATAGTGATCTTGTGTACAGCTGCCCAACAATGGAAACCACCCTTGGCTGAGCTGTTCTTACATCTAGTCAGAATAATAGCACTTAGAAATCTAGCAGGACATAAATTTCAAGAACTTACTTGTGGCAAAGGTGGTATCCAATGACAGGGTAAGGTTTAGAGTTACACAAGCTCTTCAGATGACTGCCTATGTGTATGATTGTATATACCCGTTAGTCCACATAATTTTGGTGATATATTTTGGTGTATTTTGGTCATCTAGATTTCTTGGAGAATGTGACAAGAGGTCAGAAGCAGCCCATCCAACCTTATTCAAATATATACAGTTGGGATCTTTTTTAACCACATTTAACCGGTCAACTTGGGTCACCTTCATGGACATTAAGCTACACATTAAGCTTCCAACAGCTATCCATCTTAGGAGCAAGCTGGGCAATAAATTGAATTCAGCTATATTTTAGTGTTTTGGTTTTTTTTTCCATTATTCATTCAAACTAATGGGTACTCGACTACAGACAATTAGAGGGAATTCAGAGAATGTTCAATTTGCTGAGGACTCTGCAGCGACTAGAACTTTTCCACCTTACATGTCGCTTCCCTAAACATTGGCTAATAAAGAGACCACAGTGAACGTACATCTGCGTGTCAAAAGCAGCTGCACAGAACTTCCTTAAAACTTCTTAGGAAACAAGATGAGAGCTGTACAAAAACTATAAACGAACACTGTCACGACAGCATCATTTTAGGCATCATCTACTCAGCTTGGTTTCCCACAGTATTATTTTTGTCAAGCTATGAAGGAGAAAAGAAATCAGTGTGGGTCACTTATGAAAAGTGATTTTGGTGCAAAGTTTCCATAAGAGCGATTGTGCACCAATAATCCCTTTTATTTTACAATATTTAATTTATTTTTAACCTAATAAATTGCAATCCAACCAAAACCAACTGTTTAAGAAAATAGCTTTTTTCGTTTTGAATTTTTTACCATTATATCATTAGGTCAGAAAACAATTAGCCCTAAACTAGCTTAATACCTTTAATATTTGCTCTGAAAAAATATAGATGTTTCCCTTAGTCAAAAGCGTAATCTGTTTAGAAGGCTTGCCTGGCCTCCCACAAAGGAAAATGTGTCCGGGTGCCGAATTTAAAGAGCCAATTTAATGCTGCCACCTCCTCTCCAATACAGCCCCACCAAACCCTTAAGATTGTAAGCTTGTGAGCAGGGCTTTCTCCACCAAGTGTATCGGTTTGACTTAGTCTATCAATTCTAGTCTTGTCATAGCCCTTGAATATATGTATTGTAAGAAAATATGAACGCTCTCTGTGCACACGCACAGACCCCCGGAAGCTCCTGCAACAGCAGCCCTAGAGCAAGTTGGGCCAATTGGACGTCCTGCAAGCCAAGGAGCTAAGGGTCAAGTTCTACATACATAAAGAGGATTCTGCTGAATCTCTCTATACATTTGGATGCAACAAAAAGGTAGGATGTAAGGTGACACACAGCTATCATATAAATTAAAGTTTATATGTTGGCTGGTGTGTACATCTTAACAGTAGTACATTTTACTAAACCCTATAGGCCTTTTAACTTGGAAGCATTCAATCTGCTTTTTGCATGAGTTTGAGATGAGATTGGCACCGATATTACAGCCTCTTGTGTGAGGCGTCTGTACTTCAACCACTGTCTGCAAAAAGACAGATTCATGATGCCTTATAAAACTACAAAGAATTTCCTGGTCTGTCATCACCCATTCTGAAGTGTAACCTCTCTGCATTGCCAAATCTAAGTAACACACAAAGGACCTCTGCTTTTATGTGTTCTGTTTTAGAGAAGCTGCAATCACTTGGTTCATTGCCACTGACTTTTCCAGCACCTGAAAATCCTCCTGCACCACCTCATTCTCTCCTCAAACTGCAGCGTTTTAAGCATTTTGCTTTGCTTTAAACCAACGCTTAATTAACCTTGTGAGTGCCAGGGTCGGGACACACTTTCCCCTGTGAGAGGCAATTTTCATAGTTTTGCCAGGATCACAAGCCCTGCCGCTTACTTGTGGGAGGGTCTATTCTCTGCTCCAGTCCTGCCTCCTCTGTGGGGAGAACGAGGGAGGCCGTGCCCCCTGCTGAAGTCTGTGAGCGGCATCTAGGGCTGTAGTAGGTAAGGGGGTGGGGGAGATTGTTTGAATGAGTATGCCTGTGAGGGAATGAATGCGTGAATGAATGAGTATATGAATGAATGAGTGTGTGTGTGTGATAGCATGGATGTGTACGTGCTGGAACCTAGGCATGATGGGACTGTGATTGCTAACAGCAATCTGCTAACAGCAATCACAGTCCCATCATGCCTAGGTTCCAGCATTTACTGGTTGCCTGGGTATGAAAAGAGTGTGTTTGCTGTTAGCAATCACACTCCTATCATGCCAAGTCATATTGTTGACTTTTTTGTCCAATTGTGGTGTGTTACTTTTAATAAAAGTGTGGTTACATACTTGGACAAAAATTACTGGTACAATGCCCAGCCAACCAGTACATACTGGAATCTGGGTATGCCTGAGATTGCTGTTAACAATCATAATATATAATTTTTTTTTACTTTTATTAAAAGTATGTGTGTGGGGGGTAATTTTCAGTTTTAGCTAAGTGAACCCTGAATTTTCGGTTTTGGTCCAAAATTTTCATTTCGGTGTATCCCTAAAATAAATAGAACTATTTCATTTTGACTTATCCAGAATCCTGAATTTGTAGTCACAAATCTTTCTAGGCCCAGAAATCAGTGAGAGGAAAAGTAAAGGTTTTGTGTAATTTACTTTATTTTAATCTGCATATCTTATTAAAGGCCATATTTTCACGCAGTGAAAAATGAGTGCGGCCCGCGCACGTATACAATTCTGATGAAGTGGCCCACTGCAGAAAAAACTTGGACACCCCTGGGCTAAACCATTTATGCAACTTTAATCATATATAGATACATATTTACATATATACACACACATACATATATATATATATACACAGTATATAATGAAGAGGTATGTTATTTATATGCAAAGTAGACTGTAGCGAAGTTTGCCGTTTTATCTCAGTTACAATGTGACTTAATGGTTACATATAGTACATTTTACAGTTCTACAGTAAGTAAAAATATAACATGAACATGCAATAGTGAAACCAGCGACCAGCATGACATTTTTACTTGTGTAAGTTGGTTTGTTAAACCACATTTGCTTGTGTTTAGTCTGAATGTGCACATTGTTGATATATAAAATAAATAACATTTTTGCTACGGTATTTATAATGAAATCTCGAATCGCATTGCTGCATTAGAAAAACATGGCTCTTTATAAACCGCAGACAGTTGAACTCTACTATAGAAGTTTTAGGCACCTGCATTGCAAGCAGCTTGGAAAGGAAAACCGTATATGACAGAGAGAACTCATTTTTGCGATCAATGACACTTTGTTATGTGTGGCAGCAGTAGACCTAACTGAACCGGCTTCCGCACTTCACCCTTCAGCCACTGAATGGAAGATAATAAATTCTTTGTAAGTTAATTTAAAACATGACTTGTTTATTCAGAAGACACTGTATAAGGCAATTGTTCGGAGCCCAAGGCTCCCTCAAAGCGAATCAGCCAACAGCTGATATATTTTTTTTTTTTCCTTGACATTACTTAATTTAGATTAGCTAAGCCAAAAAGAGGAAAAAAGATACGAATTGCTGCTGATAAACTCAGTCTTCAGCTGTTAAGGATTGAATAAGACGGTGATTTACACATCATAGGTGGGACTTACATACTCCCACCTGCAGCCTACTTTGAAATCTCTTCTTCTTACATGGTGAAGTGCTGATGTGATGGGTGACCTTTGGTGCCCTCTTAAACAATGCAGTTACTTTCTGCTGCACCTAATCTGAAAAGTCTAAAGCAGCATGCGGCAGAGGAATAATTTAATGGATAAAGCCTTAGCTTTAAAATGTATTCATTCTCATTTAATTTAATGCAAGCCCTCAATAGTTTAAATAATTTAACTCAATTAAAATAATATTGCAAAATAACAGTGGAGCAATTTACAAGCTCAACAAGGACAACAAAATATGCAGTAAGCAGAACAAAGATCAAAGTGTGAAGGGATGTCCTGCTCAATAATTGCTACAAACTAGTGCGTATATATATTTTAGACTATATACACTGCTCAAAATAATAACGGGAATACTTAAACAACACAAATGTAACTTGAAGTCAATCACACATCTGTGAAATCACATTGTCCACTGATGGACAATCAATTTCACATGCTGTTGTGCAAATGGAACAGACAACAGGTGGAATTATAGGCAATTAGCAAGACACCCCCAATAAAGGAGTGGTTCTGCAGGTGGTGACCACAGACCACTTCTCAGTTCCTATGCTTCCTGGCTGATGTTTTGGTCACTTTTGAATGCTGGCAGTGCTTTCGCTCTAGTGGTAGCATGAGACGGAGTCTACAACCCACACAGGTGGCTCAGGTAGTGCAGCTCATCCAGGATGGCACATCAATGCGAGCTGTGGCAAGAAGGTTTGCTGTGTCTGTCAGCGTAGTGTCCAGAGCATGGAGGCGCTACCAGGAGACAGGCCAGTACATCAGGAGACGTGGAGGAGGCCGTAGGAGGGCAACAACCCAGCAGCAGGACCGCTACCTCCGCCTTTGTGCAAGGAGGAGCACTACCAGGGCCCTGCAAAATGACCTCCAGCAGGCCACAAATGTGCATGTGTCCACTCAAACGGTCAGAAACAGACTCCATGAGGGTCGTATGAGGGCCCAACGTCCACAGGTGGGGGTTGTGCTTACAGGATTGGCATATTCGCCACTGGCGCCCTGTGCTCTTCACAGATGAAAGCAGGTTCACACTGAGCACGTGACAGACGTGACTCTGGAGACGCCGTGGAGAACATTCTGCTGCCTGCAACATCCTCCAGCATCACCGGTTTGGCGGTGGGTCAGTAATGGTGTGGGGTGGCATTTCTTTGGGGGGCCGCACAGCCCTCCATGTGTTTGCCAGAGGTAGCCTGACTGCCATTAAGTACCGAGATGAGATCCTTAGACCCCTTGCGAGACCATATACTGGAGCAGTTAGCCCTGGGTTCCTCCTAATGCAACAGCTACGTATTTTTCTAATTTAAGGTGGGTAGCTTTAATTGGGTTACACAAATGGATGACAAATTACAAGTTGTCGCACAAATGGTTGTTGGTGATGAACATGTACAGCATGCAGCTTTCAGTATCATGGCAGGTTAGTGGTCTGGCAAGTAACTCAACTTCTATTGTGATACCAATACGTCGGACTAAAACACATAGAAAAACAAGTTATGCACACATTAGTATTTGTAAGATGCTTTGTGTTAAGTCTGCATACATCGATACCTAGCAATGTCTATGCACTACAAGTATATATTATACATATTTTTTTTTTCTTTAAGTGCAGGTATTCAATTTTTTAGAAGAAGCTTTGTTTGTCATAAATATGCCAGCTATAGACTGCAATAGTTAATTCTTTAGGAAAAAAAGTAAAAAAGTATATCCTCACAAACAATGAAAATATGAAGAAGCTCACTAAAAGAACGGATCAACTTGCCAAACTCAATTAACACCATTTTCCTCACACGTCGTAGTCCATAGACAGAGCTGTGTCTGAGACAGCTGATGTGGAGTAAAATCCGTTGCAGGCAGGGAGGCCAGTGATAAGACAACGCTAAGCGCACATACCAGCGTGTGTTAAGTGATTTGATAAAGACTGCAGGAAATTGAAAGACAAATGCTAAGTAGGCCTGGAAAAAGCTACTTTATGTTCTTTAAAAAAAAGGTGTATAAATCATATCGTGACGGATCGTCCTGTGCCCCAGACTGGACACATCCGCCCGTCAGCTCCTTTCCTCTCCCAGTAAGCGGACACGCTGTGGCTGTCCGAAGAAAGCAGTCACAGACCAGCACTTCCCTCAATCATGAGACAGGACTTCATGCTTTGAGGTTAAAACAGAACTCACTTTATTACAAACACACAGAACTTATATACAATCTCCATTCACTGTGCACCGAACCCAACCCCCAATCCTATCAGCCACATCCCATCACAAATACCATCAGCCACATCCCCTCACAAATCCCATCGGTATACAGGGGATGTATCAGGTGAGGGGATTAAGGGATACAATGGGTTTCCCCCACCTGTGTTATCCCCCCTGTAGTGCGGGTGCCATCTGGGCAGACAGGGCTGTGCTGGCTGATTAAGAGCCCCAGCCAGATTATAGGATCGTCTCTTTGAAGGCTGGAGCTGCAGCCACATTCAAACAGGGTACACATAAATATAATAATAAAAACAGTGAAGATCAGACATAGGTTCTTCACACATATCACGTGAGTTTCATATAGAGGTATCATCTACTTAGGCTGATTTCGAACAACAATAGTTTTTTGAACTTATAGAGCCAGGACACAATAAGGGTTACGCATAAAAGTAAAGTGATCAGGGTACAAAGCTTGAAAAACACATTTTATCACTACAACAACTACTGTAAATGCATTTGCTGATTGGACAAGTTAAGTGGCTTTCCAGTGACTTGACCACTTTTCATATTTCGCACCAGAATCACCATTTATACCGAACCCCTAGTATTTTATTGCATCAGTAATGCATGAACATCATGATTTAAGACATTTTTCTATTTACAGCTCAGTGCCCATAATTGGTTTTTACAAGATCAAAAAGGTTCATTCTAGTTACAGCCATAGATGGTTTCCATATCATATCACCAAATAAACATTCCTCTTTAGCCAATCTATGAACACTCATACCTAACAGACCAGAACGCAATTCAGTTCTACTCCAATTCTTACTTTACTAACACAATACTATGTACAGCCAGCAACAGAGCACATATTGGTATGGTCTCGATCATACCTAAAAAAATCAATTATCTCCCTGGTATTTTCTCTGAACAAGTCATAATGCTCCATTTTAAATGAGTTGGAACACAATGCCATCACACCAATTTGCCTTGATTCTCCAGAGTGTAGACATGTAAGCAGGGCTCACTTTACCTAAAGTATCAGTTGGTCTTAATTCTAGTTTTGTCACATGCTTTAAATGTATGTATTGTAAAAAGCACTGTGTTAATTGCTGGTGCTAGATAAAGATAATAATAATGATAATATTATTTATATTGTAAATCTACCATTCAACATAGAGGTCATTATGCTTGTCTAAAGCCTGAACTCTAGAAGAAGGTGCGTTTGACACTTTGTAAGCCCTTGTGTTTATGTGTGGTTTGACCAGTGCTACATGATGAGAAGCCCTGTAATAACTCATGTAAAACACATCCACCAGTAGTCATGCTACCATGATATCATAGTCTGCCTTCCATCATATATACATAACATAACTTTAATTTTATTAACTTCAATGCATATGTTTGGTCTATTCAAAACTACTTTTACAAAATTCAGTAAAGAAAATCAAAGTGTTCTTTGTTCCTCTCTACTATTAAAATCTTAAGGCTAACACAAAAACGGCATACAAAATAAAATTAGATTTATTTGCTGCATTTTAGAAACAAGAAATTATTTAACAAAAACCTCCACTTTAATCCTTTTTGAGAGACGATCATGTAACTTGATAGACAAATAAGATACAAGGTCTGCCTAAGTTATGGAACTTTAAAGACACACAAGTGGGTTGTCTCTCTAACACCTAATCATAAAGAATTACTAGGCTGCAGTGAATAGACAGCAAAGTAAGTCAATAGACTGTTTCTATTGATCCATAGTCACATTCTCATTTACGAAACAAGTGGTCATCTATAACATCTATAAGCACGACCAATAATGTTGCCATTTGCTGGGGAGCATGCTGTCAGATATCTGCAATGCATTAAATGCTGCGAGTTCAAGGCCCGTAAATCACACGTATGTTTTTTTAGATCCAGGATTACAAATATTGTGAAATGCAGGCACAAGAGTTATAAAGGTATATGACCGTTTTCACAAACTAACATTAACAGAAACAAAGTATTTGACTTGTGGTGACAGGATAGAGGAACATCTGGTACATTATAATAGGACACTGTGTAAATGTAAAATATTTTACTGGTGTTGGCTTTAATAATTTACGTGAATCTTCTGGCTTTATGGTTTCAGGAAATATCTTTTGAAGCTGCGCTTTTTTAAATTAGTTTCTGGTAAAATTGCTTTCCTGTTTGAGGTACATGGAAGCTAAGGGCCCCATCTTCTTAGAACAGTAAATCAGGGGCACACATTTTTGCTGTCCTGCTACCCAGCATTGTCTTTAAAAGGTCAATTAAGCCATCATATTCACTTTAATGCAGCCATCAAATCAAAACGTTTGTAGTGCTCCCCCTCGGAAATGCATGGGGGATTCTGCAGCACCCCCTGCTATTTGCTGTGCAGGAGATGTGATATTCTTACCTCTAGTCAGCTCCAGCACTGGCTCAGCAAGGGTTCGGGGCAGTCTAAGATCTTAAATCGGAATGCTTCAAGCACCCAGACTACCAAACTGCAGCTTCTCCCAAAGTTTAAATTAAACACATCAACATACTTACAAAGAACTCTAATCCACAGTCCAAGAAGCTGCTTGGGACACTTGAGTATTCCTTGGATTAACTACAAATTGCATGGGCAAGCTTTTTTTCCTGTTTGTTTGATGGTTAGCCTAAACTCCAGAAGTTACAAAGCGTTAGCTCTCCTACCCTTAACTATTCCTATTAGGCTAGGTTTCCACTTGGGTTTTTGTCCTGCGTTATTTTCTTGATGAAAAACGCCAAGAAAACTGCCACTGCATTTTCCTGCGTTTTGGCGTTTTTTCTGGAGTTTTTTCTGGCGTTTTAGCCTTTCTGTGGAAATTGCTTTTTTTTCCCATCCTTTACAAGTTAGAAGTTTCACCCAGCTAAAAGGGATTAGGATAAATGGCAAGTATCTGCCCTCTCCTGATGTCATTTCCTTGGTAGAGTTCTACTTAAACACGCCCCGGAGGACCCTTTTGTCTCTTTTCTGTGGTTTGTAAGGCATGCTTTATTCCGAATGTCTGCTCCTCTAGGAAGATTGGCCCCAAATGATGCTGCAAATTGCTTGCTGTTGCTTTTGGCAGGCAGGATCCAGTTGGTTTGTTTGTAATGGCATGTTTGTTCCCAAATGGTGTAAGATTCAATATGAACTTTGTTTTGTGTGAAACTGTTTGTTTCCAGCCTATTTCTCGTAGGACACACAGATACTGGGTCCATCCTCTGCATTGTAACTGTGGAAAAAAAAACGCCATAAAAAACGCCAAGGCAAAAAACCCACATAGCTTTTTCATGGCGTTTTTTCTCTCCCATAGACTTCTATTGGAGAAAAACCCCAAGATTTCCTTGCAAAAAACGCCAGAGTGTCAACATGCTGCGATTTTGAAAAACTGCCACAGAGCCCAAAAAAGCAGATAAACACCAAAGAGGACTGAAAAAACGCCAAACAGAAAAACGCCAAGTGGATATGGCATTGTGCGATTTCCTACTGAAGAACAGCTAACATCTGGCCGCAGCGTTTTTTCACTAAAAAAACGCCGTGTGGCTGAATTGGCGTTTTTAGCAAAAAAAAAAACAAGTGGAAACCTAGCCTTAATCCGGCTATTTAATCTCATTTCATTTTTAATACAAAACAAGCAAAACAGCACAAGCGCTTGTAGTGTTTTCATATGCCCATTAATACTTCCACACAGCACGAAGGTTGATTTGAAATCAATGGGGAAAGGGGCAATTCCAAATTCTGCCGAATCCCTCCATACCTTTCCAAGATGTAAAAAGTTAATTTTGGGGAGCGCAGCTATCATACATTAAAAAGCAAATGACAGCTGGATTGTACCTTCAGTGTCTGGTTTCTCAAATCTGGAAAAGCATCATCCCTGTGGGGATTACAGAGCTTTTCTTGTTCAAATGTGACCCCCATGTTGCATGAAAAATAAACAAGTATATGTTTCGTATACTTTCCATTTAAGGGTGGCACAGATTATTGTACTCAAGTTGTATAGGATGTGTAATGTCATAAAAAATGTAAGAAAATATAGCAACACCACAAAATGTAACATAATTAACACAGATACATTTACGAGAGATTATTTCCAATAAGAACATTTTATCACGTTATGCTGAACCCCCTGCTGCGTACAAGAGGATAAAATCCTGCTGAAGACTGAAGCAATTTATTTCAATCCCGTTATCTAAGCGGACTCTTAAAATTAATCAAACCATGGTTGCTCCGATTCCTTCCTATTATGAAGTTATTCTCTACATTACTTTTTGACTCGTCACATAACATTTTCATGACAGATCTTTAAGTCAAACTCATAATCATTAAGTTCATAGATCATAGATGCACATAGATCTCCATCATCCATAATTGATTTTGTGAATTATTTTGTACAAACCTCTGGTAGGTGTTCAAAATGAATGCACGTCTATAAAAAGGTGATGTGATCAGCATTTTACTAGAGAGCAGAAGTGTCCCAGCCACGTTATAAGGCGGAAAAGGTCACGTAGTACATTTAGAACGGTCTTCAAAGCTCAAAAATAAGCTTCAGGGTTAACTTGACATGGCATTTCAAGAGGTCAAGGAGCACACTCTTTTCCAAAATGCCTTAAGTAACTGACCTTATTACTTTAGTAGAAGAATCCTCCTCTAACTTAACTACAAAGACCTATGTGAAAGTGAATCCAATACGCATGCACACAATCTACAAACTAGCAGAAATCACACTAGAATTAAGTCTCTTAGGTTATATGCAAACACAAATGATATAGATAAAATGTTTTAACAAAAACATTAAAATCCTTAGGTTGTGACCGTTTTGAAAGAACAGTTAATACAGAGACCCTTTGGTATTCCGATTCTAGCACTAGAAATACATATTTAAATTTTACTTTTATTTTTTCTTCAAGCTCAGAGGGTAAGTTTGTACATATACAGACACTGTATAACTTAATTGTGTTACAACAGCGCTATTGATCAGTAGTCTAATGGTGGGATGGTCATGGATTTGTTCCTGGAAGCATGAAAAACCCACAAGAAAAAACAAATTCCAAGCAGTAAACAATTATTGGAAACATTGGTGATGCATTTCTGATAACTCCCTGCTGCCCAACATTTGAAGTTCAATGTTTGGAAGACCTTTGGGGTTTGTGAGTTTTAGGTAACCATCACAAATATGTTTACAATCAAGGGTTCAAACAATAAAAAGTGGAGCACTACTGCCTTGCCATATGGTTAGATTATTACTGTTCACTAGTAACATATTTTACTATTTACACAAATGATCTGCAAAACCATTAACAAGAGGATGAAGGAATCTGCTTCTTAATGTGTGAAATACCGTATTTGCTCGACTATAAGACGAGGTTTTTTTCAGAACAAATGCTCTGAAAAATACCCCTCGTCTTATAATCGAGGTCGTCTTCTAATCAGACCTCAAAATGTCCGCTGGGGCCATGCTGCTTACCGGGCTTTGGTCGTGAGCAGCAGCAGAACAGGAAGCTAGCACAGTCCTCACATAACTCTACCTCCCCCCTCCTTCCTCTGGGGGCGGGGCCAGAGAAGTTGCTCGCACAGCCGGGCCCCTGCAGAAGTCTTCGAGTGGGAGATCTGCAGTTCAGGTAAGGGGGGGGGAGGGTTTTTGTGATTATTGTGTGAAGTATGTGTGATTAATGGAATAAATGAGTATTTAAATGTTTGTGAACGAGTGTGTGTTAGTATGGATGTGTAAGGGGGGTGGTGGTGGTAGCATGGCATAGGGAGGCTGTACTCAGACTCCTATCATCCCCAGGTTCCAGCATTTACTGGCTGCCTTGGCTTGATAGGAGTGTGATTGCTGTTAGCAGTTATATATATATATACACCTCCAGAAATGCCTTTTAACCCCCTATATGCCACTCTGCCTCATGATATGACTTTTAACCCCCTATATGCCACTCTGGTATATAGGGGATTAAAAGGCATATCATGGGGCAGAGTGGCATATAGGAGGGTATAAGACATTTCTGGAGGCAGAGTGGCATATAGAGGGTTAAAATGCACATCATGGGGCAGAGTGGCAAATAGGGGGTATAAGGCATTTCTGGGGGCAGAGTGGCCACCCTGGGGGCAGATGTGCATAACTGGGGGGGCAGGTTGGCAAATAAAAGGAAATAAAAAAAATATATTTTTCTCAATCATAGCTTTTATTAAATATGAAAATATTGTTTACATGAATTAATATTTACTAGTAAAACTTTTTTTCCTATAGGGTAGTCTTATATTCAGGCTTTTTGTTTTTTTCCTAAATTAATATTTAGATTTTGGGGGGTCATCTTATAATCAGGGTCGTCTTATAATCAAGCAAATACGGTACATATGTATATATTTTATTACTTACCGTAAATATTAAAAATCATGTCAATCATATGAAACCAGAACTAGTTCTAATTGTATACAAACATAAAGCTTAAAAGGAACATTATGATGTCCCTTACATACTTACAATTTGAGAGTACACATTGAAGTATTCTGCGAGTACTTTAATATGCATTTTTCCAAAAAATAAAGTGTTTACTTGTCCCAGAAGAGGGCGCCCTCCTCCTTCATGGCCTGACTGTTCTTGCCACTGATTGGCTGCCTCGATCAGTCAATCAGTGGCAGGAAAGTGCTGCCACTGAAATCAATAGCAGCACTTTTCATACATACGTACATGTGTCTGAAGAAACCACTGGTCACAGCGTTCCCCCGAGCCAGCAATGGAGCGGACTAGAGATGAGTATAACACATGCAGAGAGATGCCTTAGGCCAAGTGCATCTCCTGAGCGGCATTTAGACGAGGGATGGAGGGAGGGGAAAATGCATATGGGGGGGATTCTGCAGAATACCCCTATGCAACTGCAAATACTCTCAGGTATAATACACACTCGTGGATAACAAGCAGGTATACTTGTACACCAAATTTTATAGTCAAAAATGAAGTAACCTGAAGTATAATACATACCAACCAGATTAATCCACTGGCTGATGATAGGCGACACTGATCGATGAACAGTGACCTAAAGAGTCATTAATCACTGATCAGATAACTTTACTAGGTGAAAAGCTGTCAAACATAAAATGACTTCTGTACAATAAAAAAAAAGTGTAACTTGTAAATCTCAAGATTTTTACGCTTGTGAGCAAGGCTCTCTCCACCTAATGTATCAGTTTGTCTTAGTCTGTCAATCCTAGTCTTGTCAGAGCCCTTGAATATATTTATTGTAAGAGGTACATAAATTGTTGGCGCTATATAAATAAAAGATAATAATAATGGCAAGTTAAGGCCAGTGACATTTATCCTGGATCTGATCTAAAATGTCATTAATCAGTGATCAGACAGCAACCGGGTATGTAATAAAAATGTAAAATGATTAATAATATATATATATATATATATATATATATATATATATATATATATATATATATATATAATTAATAACATGTGTTTTCTTTCTTTTTTTTTTACCATTTGGTCTGGATGACCCCTCTCTGACTCTCACCTATGGGAGCGAGTTGGGTAATCTGCTACAGAGTGTAACACGCAGCAGCTGACCTGGAAGCACTTTGGGCTTCCAGGTCAGTGCTGTTAAAATATTAATAATAAAGAAAAAAATCTTTATTTCAATGCTGGTGTTCTATAGGAGCACAACATTGATTGACACAAGCGTTAACCCTTTCAATGTGTCACAGGGGTGAACGCTGCACACTTGCTCTCATGGAGCCATTATGCAACATAAGCAACATTTGCACTTTGGCATAATACACACCCTTCATTTCAGGACTCTTGAAAAAGTGGTAAACTGTGAGATTTTACTGTATACAAAAATGTAAAGGGACCATGAAGTTCAAACGTCAATAAAACTAAACAATACATGCTCTAACTTTCATGTAGTAAACATCTTTAACAAATATTTTGTTGGAAGACCACAGCAGCAAACTTTTTTACACATCAAAAACACATCTCAAAAGTACATTATGAAAAGGTTTAATGCTATATGGCTAAGTAAAGGTGCTCAGTCACGCGACATGATATGCAAGTACACATGACATTACACAACTCACTGTATGAGATTTGCTGTAAATTTAAAAAATCTGCATGTTTAGGAAGCAAAAAGTAAAAACTAAAAGCACCTTAGAGCAAAGAACAATTATGTACTCATGGCCATTTTCTGGACCCAAAGAACAACTTGGTTCGCCCCTTTATGATACGCAAAGTAATTCA
This sequence comes from Spea hammondii, assembly GCA_029215755.1. Taxonomy (NCBI): domain Eukaryota; kingdom Metazoa; phylum Chordata; class Amphibia; order Anura; family Pelobatidae; genus Spea; species Spea hammondii. The sequence goes on from JARDYJ010000001.1 coordinate 163,048,908, forward strand.
AAAACAAACCTAAATTTATGTAAGGATATATTAGACTCCAAGGCCCAAAGAGAGGTTCTCAATTCGTGTACATAGAGAATAAATGATTTTGATTAGGTTAAAATAATTTCAGTACTTCCCTCATGCTAATGGTATTAGATGCTCAAACGAGAAGGCTAGAATCTGATCATGCCCCCTGTTTCACATATCAACCAGATTACTTCTAACAAACTCAGTGGCGTCGGCAGGGGCGGGCCAGAGGGGGCCATGGCCCCCCCTACATCATGCTGTGCCCCCCGGTGTGCCCCCCCAATTGAAACGCCGTCTTTTTTTTTATTTTTAATAGACCCGGAGGAGAGAGTGAGAGGCGCCGAGCGGTTGCTGAGGAATAAGTTCTCAGCAACCGTTCGGCGCCTCTCACTCTTCTCCGCGACCGCGAGGCCTCTGCCTTGTTTGCAGTGCCGGCATTTCAAGCCGAGCGCCTGTATATGTCGTCATATCCGGCGCCCAGCAGTGAAGCCGGCAGAACCAGGGATACAGAGACCTCGCGATCTCACCACTGGACAAGCCCAAGGTAAGTGAACTTCAAAGCGGGGGGTTAGAAAGTTAGGAGGGGGTTAGAAAGTTAGGAGGGGGTTAGAGAGTCAGAAGAGGTAGATAGGAAGTGAGAAGGGATAGATTGGGAGGGAGGGAGAGGGGGTAGATAGGATAGATTGGGAGGGAGAGGGAGAGGAGGATAGATTGGGAGGGAGAGGGAGAGGGGATAGTTAGGATTGATTGGGAGGGAGAGGGGGTAGATAGGATTGATTGGGAGGAAGAGGGGGGTACATAGGATAGATTGGGAGGGAGAGGGGGGTACATAGGATAGATTGGGAGGGAGAGGTCTTTATGGGACAAAAATGGTGTACGTTCAGCTGTTTGGGGACAAAGTTGACACAATGTGTAACTTAGGTGCTGGTCAGGTTTTATGTGGGCAGTGTGGACACCAGGGCTGGCTTTGGGGTGTGTGACCAGTGATCTATGCCTGTAATTTAGGGGGTTTTATCTATACCTTTAATGCAGAGTTTATATGTAATTTCCAATTGATTTATATCTGCAAAGCTGGGTTTTGTGTCATTCTGTTCATCTGTATCGGCTATATTTCCATACATTATTAATGTTTACCTGCAAATATAGGATTTGTATGTCTTATTCAGTTGATCAATACCTGGAGTGCTGTTTCCATGTGTTGATTATTTGATCTAAACCTTCAGTGCTGAGTGTACATGTGATTTCCAGTTGATATATACCTGCAATGCTGGGTTTGTGTGTTCTGTTGGTTTATACCTGCAATGCTATGTTTCCATACATTATTTATGTATACCTGCAAATACAAGTTTTTTTTTAATCTCATTCAGTTGCATGTGCTGTTTCCATGTGTTGTTTGATCTATACCTGAACTACAGGGTGTAAGTAAAAGAGCGCTATGGTTTAGTGAATGAGGGGACAAAGGGACTCTGGGTATGATTACAGGGGAGAGGACCTCTCAATGTCACGGTGCAGGACTGACTCTCGCGGTCTTCCCCTGATCTGCAGTCAGTGTGGGAAATATTTTTGTGTAGGGTCCAATTTTTTCACTATAAAATATATTGGCAGCAGGGTCTAATATTTATATATATATTTGCAGCAGGGGCAAATATTTATATATGTTTTGGCAGCAGGGGCTAATATTTATTTATATACTGGCAACAGGGTCTAATATTAATATATATTGGCTGCAGGGGCTAATATTAATATATATAGGAAGCAGGGACTAATACTATATATATCGGCAGCAGGGTCCAATATTAATATATATCAGCAGCAGGGGCTAATATTAATATATATCGACAGCAGGGGCTAATATATATTAGCAGCAGGAGCTAATATTAACATATATTGGCAGCAGGGGCTAATATTAATATTTATTGGCAGCAGGGTCTAGTATTTATATTCATATTGGCAGCAGGGTCTAGTATTATATATATATATATATATATATATATATATATATATCGGCAGCAGGGGCTAATATTAATATATATTGGCTGCAGGGGCTAATTTTATATATATTGGCTGCAGGGACTAATAATATATATTGTCAGTAGGGGCTAATATTAATATATACTGGTAGCAGGGTCAAATATTAATATATATCGGCAGCAGGGTATAATTTTTATGTATATGGGCAGCAGGGTATAATATAAGTATATATCCGCAGCAGGGGCTAATATCAATATATATCCACAGCAGGGGTTAATATTAATATATATCAGAAGCAGGGTGTAATATTTCTATATATCGGCAGCAGGTTCTAATATTTATATATATTGTCAGCAGGGGCTAATATTAAAGAATGAGAAATAACTGCCAGTTTAGCTGTTATTTTGAAATCATATTTCAATCACGGTCTTTACTTCAAAGAGATAAGTGCATATTATGTAGTTAAAAATGCACGTCTAACGTGTGTGTGTGTGTGTATATATATATATATATATATATATATATATATATATATATATATATATATATATATATATATATATATAATATATATACATACATAGTGTATATGTACCGTTTTTTTATTTGCCCCCTACTTTGGTCCCTGGCCCCCCATGTGCCCCCCCTAAATATGAAAGCTGGAGATGCCACTGAACAAACTTGATTCTTCAATACCTTCTTAAAGTCAAGAATAGACGCTAAACTTTGTTGAAACATTTTTTCTCATTCCATTTAATGTAGATTAGAGCTTTTCTCAATAGAAACTGAATAGAGGGACCAAATAAGAAACAACCTACAGTACAGCTATATAGCATTGTGCGCTTATTGTATTGTGATATTGAGAGACAGTCTTTCTATTCTCAGAATTTCGTGGGCTTTTAAGATATATGTATATTTGCATTTTGTATATATTATTCTAGTTAGGTGGTTTAAAGGGAATGATGGCATTGAAAGACACATTAAATGTCTTGCATCAGTGACATTAAAGTCATTATTATCTAGAAAATGATTTTATGATAACTTTAAAATCACAGGATAATGCATAATTGTTCTTTTTGCAACTACGACATATTTAGAGTTAATAGGGACTGAAGGGAAGCCTGACAATATATCACTATCATTATGGCCCAAACACAAGCAGATGTACTACGGTGGTTTATTATACCAACTTAGAAGTAACAATACAATAGTGATCCCTGGGGTAAAGAAAAGTGAGCACGGGATTCAACAGACAGCAAGTCTGGCAGGGCATTTGATGACAGAACGGTGTTATATTTCTTTCGGCCACACAGAAGCAACAGGAGACCTGTGAAGTTAAAGGGAAGTAGTTATCAGGTCTGGCAGAGCAGAAGTGATGTGGGTCATCGCCTCTGTTTTGGGAATTGTATTACCCCTGCAAATCTTCATGATACATTTTTCGTAATCAGATACTTGCTGAGGGACCTCTGTAAAGTCAATGGATTTTACAGATTTTTGGTAAATATTCAGACCCAATCAAATGCTATGTGTTTTACACAATCTCAAAAAAAATAGCATTACTGAATTACTATTGTGTCAGCTACTGTAGATATTTAACATCTAAAACATATATCATACAAGTTGGCACAGACTTTTTCCAACTGAGGACAAATAAAATCAGATTTTGCTACTCTAATATTATACCCCAAACAGAACGGACATTTCAATGCTCTGAAGCAGCCCCTGAACCCATCAGATGTAACCTATGTGATACACGTCCTGCAAATTCAGGAATTATAAAACACATTCAATATCAGTTGAATCGAACATTTGGTCAAATTATTAATAATCCACATGAGTTACAATTTTAATAAATGCATTCTGGTTTGTTTTTTTAGGCGATTGTTCCATCTACTCTGATGAATGTAACTGTAACGTTAGGAAAATCATGCCTATTACTGTTGAATGGCCAAAACCACCCTGAAAATAATTCTTTAATCAAGTAAAATGTCGTCTCATTCATATTCTTGTCAGGAACACTTGTCATGTGACACAAAATCAGGCATTAAAAGGTCCTCACCGCAGTAATCCGTAAGTCATCAAATAGAATGGAAGGATGAGTATCTCCAGCTGTTAATATCACAACTATTGCAAAACAGGGAACGTGCTTTGTAGCAGGAACATTATCTGCTTTGCTCTCCTTAAGGCTCCTGCTTGTGAATAGTCATCTGCTCTTGATTGTACCCGGCCCTATTCATTAATTCTCCTGAGACCTGCATTTGTCATGCCACATGCATGTTCATTGATTACAGACTTTGCCTTTAAAATTGCCACATGTGCCCAGAGAGCAGAAATCTGGAAGGTATTATTTAATTTCTATAAAAACTGACCAAGTGGCCTTTGTGGAACATGGCTCCATCCATTCTTAATGTTTTAGTAAATACTGTGCAAAATATACAGTCTGGATGTGTAAACATGATCGGTGCTACTTTAGCGTGCAATCTACCTAAACTTTCCTACTTTAACGTCCGGTCTACCTGAACTTGTCGGTTATAGTACTACTAGACTTTCCTGTAAGAGTCATTGTTGCGTTCATGGGTATTTCCATCACAAAAAAGACCCTTTACGGCCGCATGGAAGTACACGCCTGCTTTCTCCACCTGTCTTGTTTTCTTTTTTCTTGCATATCATTGCCACAACGATGACAAGGCTCTGCGTTTTGTCGTGCATCCAGAGGATTGTATTCACGTACAAATTGCGTTCTCTTCTGCGCAGATGATATTTTTATAGCCGGGTTATCCTGTTATACTGAGCTTCTTACTGGTACTGGTGCAGATTACCAGTAGACCGCAGATTACCGGTAGACTGCATGCTAAAGTAGCACCAAATTATCTACATGGTATCCATATCCTAAGTATGATATTATTATAGACAGGGCTCTCCTTAAACTGCAATATCAATAGTATATTCAAAATGCTCAATTGAGTAGAAAGTGACCCTTGGCATTCATTGTTTGATTTCATGACCATTAAAAAGTAGAATCCCAGATTTCAGTATAGGATATTTTTCGTGTCATATACTGTTTCTAAACACTAGAATACATTTCATTTCGTCCACTGCTTCAAAATACATAATTGTAAGAGAAGTGTGATTAAAACCAGGAACCCTGAGCATGGGAGATCTTTCTTCTGCCTATGTTGCCACACAGAGGTTTTGTGGTCGCTGGGATTCCAGTCTCCTCATGTCCCCTGTCATCCTTATTCATGTTTTTGAGACACCTTTGGCTCATCCTGTAATCAGGGGTCTTTATATACCCAGGCTGTTCCCAACAGCCCTTGCCGACGCTTATTTTACTGGCTTCTGTCTCAGTTGTTCCTGGCGTTTGCACATTCTGTTATTGTATTCTGTTTTTGGACTCCCATTATTACTTTCTTCCTACTCCTTCAGTACCTCATTTGGATCTGCTGTTTTGTATCTGCTGGATAGTACTTTCTTCATGCCTCTGCCTAATCCTTGCGTACTGTGTGACCGATTATGCATTAGGTTGACGATCCTGACCCCGATTTGTCTGACACAGACCTCTAATGTGTGGCTCAGTCGCCTGCCCTCTGCCAGCTCCTGACTCTTGTGTCTGTATCTGTAGCAAGCCTCCAAGAGGTTAAAGGCTACAGCAGACAGCTGCCTTCACCAGAGACTCTTGAATTTACCTTCCCTATACAGGGACCTGAGTAAGGAATTGCCCCTGCACAAAGACAGCCGCCTTACCCACAGTCGTGACAAGAAGGTACATAGAAACAATTATTTTTGTGAACCGAAAAACAAGGCCTTGAAACTGATTGAATCGTTTTTTTGGTTTTTTTTAGTTAGTTATAAGAAACAGGATGAGTAAAAGTGATTTCAGCCAACTGGCGAGCTAATAAAAGGTACCACCATGGCTCTATTTGTTTCTTGTATTTCCATAGCAAACACATTCTCCCTTCATTTGGTTACAAGCAGTGGTTATGAGTACACATTGTCCCAACAAATTAAAACTAGGTGACAAAACTTAATGGGCGGGATAATGATTCATATAGCAGGCTATTTCATGGTATACATGAGAGATGGGTTGCTAATACATATATTGATAATTTTAACCTATAAGAACATTTTCACATGTTTATTTAGTGTCCTGGACAGAAAGATCTGCTTTAATGTTTTGGACTTTTTTTTTTTTTTTTTTACTTAAACTAATACCTTGTTGAAGAACTAGGTACAGTAAAAAGTAAAAGCATAAAAGTTTTACTTAAGGTCACTTATTGAATTATAGTATGGCGATCCACCCTGTAATGACAGATTTTAAATTCTGATGATACAGTGCCATGAAAAAAAGGTATTTGCATATTTGTCATAAATAGTTTAATGGTTTGTGTGGGAGTATATGAAGACAACCACCCAGTAGCATTCTCAAGGGGATGCTTTCATGGATGCCATTTTTGCACAGTCTCTTATCGGGGATATGAACTTAACCGAGGTGATTGAAGTCTGAAGTCATATATATATATATATTTATACATCCAGGAGGACACAAAAGACCAAAGACTGAGTCATCGATGCACTCTTAGAGGAATTTTGGTAGGCTGGCTACTCCTTGGAAGGTTCACCACTGTTCCATACTTTCTCCATTTGTAGATAATGTCTCTCTCCGTGGCTCACCAAAATCCTACAGCCATAGAAATGGCTTTGTAAACTTTCCAGACAGATGTCAATGACTCGGTTTCTCACTTGTTTTTAAATTTATTGTTCTACTTTTTGAGACCTCTTAGCCATCTTCAATTTGCAAAACAGGTTTTATTTCATTGATGTTTAGATTCAGTGGGTTTGGCAATTATCAGGCCTGGGTGTGAAATTATCAATTCAATATGGTTATTTATTTAGTAACTATAAGGGGCAATTACTTTTTCACATGTGGCCAGGTAGGGTTGGACAGGTTTTTTTTACTTTTATACATGAAATTATTTAAAAAATGGATTTTGTGTGTTCTTGGGTTATCTTTGTCTAATATTAAATTAGTTTGATGAGCTGAAATATAAGTGTGGCCATTATGCAAAAAATCAGGAAGGGGCCAAATACTTTCAGAGCACAGTATAAGTGAATTAATGTTCAGGGGATAAGGGACCATATAGGACAGCTTACCGTGAATTGCAGTTAATAAGTTTTGTTTAAAATCATTGGCAAGGGACGTCTAATAGATTGCTTGCCACACAGTTCCTCAACTTAGTAACCTGTACTACCACCTGTTTTTTTTTTAGTCCAACCTACTTGACAAACACCCTGACTTCCTATCTTACTACCTGTGTTAAACAATAAAATGTCTCAGTCTTAATCAGCCACCTGGACTAATTAGACTATGGAGGAACAAACTTCATTAGCATTGCCATAAATAATCATTTGTGTGGTGTTTGAGCAGGGAAAATAATTTATGATATCACAAGACTGACAACAATGGCAGCCCCCAAGAATGAGGCTAAACAAGGCTTAATAAACCCGGGGGGGTGGGGTTATCATGGCAACTAGAAACCACTTCCTGACACCTAGTACTTTGTTTATGCCTCTGCCTAATCCTTTTGTACCGTGTTTATGCCCGATTGTGTATGAGATTGACAATCGTGACCCTGGCTGGGGCTGCCATTGTGAATCCGGCACCCTCTACTTTCTTGTGGGGGCATGGAGAAGCGTGACCCTGCTGGGATCCTCACAGCCGTCGGAGCAAAGTCCCGGATTCACGATGGCAGGTCTGTATGTGAGCATATACAAGTGTATACTGTAGTGTCAGAGTCCGTATGTGTGTAAATACTGTGTATAGTGCTGGAGTCAGTCTGTGAGTGTGTGTACACTGTAGTGTCAGTCAGTGTGTATGTGTTTACATGTATCGTGCTAGAGTCTGTGTGTGTGAATGTATAGTGCCAGACTCGGTATGTCTACTGTATCGTAGTGCCAGATTCAGTGTGTATGTGTGCATAGTGTGTATGTTGTTGGATTGTGTGCGCATGTGTATAAGAGTGTGGTGTAGGTTACAGTATGGCATTAGCATGAGTGTATATGTCAGCACATAGTGTGTATATTAGTGTGTGGTGTTAGCATGTGTGTACACGAGTGTAGAATGTTAGTGTGTGTTACTGTATGGGTGTGTAGTGTGTAAGAATAATGGATAACATACAAGCTTTATGGTGTAAAGTACCCCTTGTCATGAAGGGGTTAACTGCAGTACTGTACAGAGTAGTGCAGCACTGAAAAAAGGTGTGTTTTATGTTGTATTGTTCCAATAAACACTCTTTAACTGCAGACCAGGGAGTAATAAATGAAAAGAAAAACACTGAAAAAATAGTTGGCTCCCAAATTTTTTGGCTGGCTCCTAGATCTAACCCAAATTTGATGACTCCTTGGCTAAAGGAAGTTAATTTCAGACAAAATTATATAAAACCAGGTTTTTCACATTTCTAACCTACGTTACTATATACAACATTGCATTTTTTGCTCAAGGAGGAACATTTTCCATGGTACGTCCTCTTTAATCGCAGCAACAGCCAATTTCCAAGATAACCTGCAAATATAATAGTTTGTGGAGGAGTATTTTAAGACAACCTCACAGTAGTGTTCTCGAGAGCATGCTAAACATCTTTAAAACCTCTCTTCCCCATCCTTACAACAGGCAGATATTTTACAGCCGCAGTCACGGCACGCACAACTTTCAGTATTGTAATTACCCATTGGAGCTTTGCCTAGTCTATTATTTCTTAAACAGGCCCTTTGCACAACTGAAGTACACTGGCAATGAGGTTAATTACAGTATATTATGTGGAAGGCAAGAAATAGCCCCAAACTAGCATCTTAATACAGTTAAGTGAAAGCGTCTTTTTTTTTTTCTTAATTCCCTGTCTAGTTTTATCAGATATAACGGAAGGCTACTTTTGTTTATTGGGGTGTTGAGACAAGGGGATTTATGAAACTTTTTACGTGACAGAGCTATTAACTTGAGTAAATAGTTTTGAATTTATTTACAATATTTAAATAAGCATATTTTCTGTTTATATACACATTATTGTGACTTTTACAGTTGTGTTGACAGCAAACTCCTAGGCATTAGGGACACCAGAGAGGAAGAAGGGACTGTCGTAATACCAATAGAGGAAGATATGATTTAGCAATCAGTGAATGCTTTACATTCTAAAGCAAAAACTCTGGTATTGTAATTAACTGGGAAGGGAGCAGTTATCGTGGATATTAAAAAAGATCTCATATATGTGGTATGCAATGTAATTCTGAAAGGTAAGAAGATAAGTAATAATGTCAATGTGAATACAACCAGACAAAACCATTGCTGGCCAGTGAACAATAAATAAATGGCAGTTATTTGAAACACAACTGTGTTTTAAGGACAGTATTTCCATTTGCCCTATACTTTTCCCCAAGTGCTTATAAATTGCCATAAATGTCCATAAAGTCCAGCCTTCTGTCGATTCAGATAGAGGAAAACAAAAGGCTCTGTTAGACTATTGCAGAGCAGCTCAAGAGAGTCACAAAATCCTCTCTCATGACTCCAAGGGCACAAAGATGAATCCCTGGATGATCCTTTGGATAATAGCATGCACAGTGTCTGCTTCAGCCACCCCCAGGCAATGCATTCCGGAGCTTTATGGCCCTCACTGTAAATAACTTTGTTCTAGGTTTCACAAAACGCCGCTGTTCCTCTAATAAGGAAACTTAGTGGCCTAAAAGACGACTGAAGAAAGATGTAGATTCATCATAGATGTGATAAACCACAAAGTGAAAGATAAGCAGTAACTTTTATTGATACAATCATTTAACAAACTTTCATTTTCCAACTACTAGTAATTCCTTTGGAAACATCAGAAAAAAATATACAAAGGATCAGGTAACGGACAAACTCTGCTCTAGCACTAGTGCGTCAAAAACAAGACTTAAAAAGTCATAGATTGATCAGAATGCGAACAGTCGTTTTTAGAAATCCAGCCATCTTCTAATGCTTATGAATCATCAAAGTAAACTATACCTGACCCCACTATCAGCAGACATGTAAACTGTCAGATTTTCCCCATAGTATACTACTGACTCATTTCCCTCATGTCATCAGTAGTGAAAATGAATCTACATGTTCTGTGCTGGAACTGGATTCTAGCAGGAAATATGACAGATTTGGATCGCGTTTGTAATACCTGTACCCTCAAAAACAAGAGTCCAGATAACCAAAAAGCGCTTTAAAAGCATAATGTGTCCTCTTTTTGCTGTGTATTACCGTAACTGCAGATCTCTCACTTGAAAAAAAATCCATTGATGTAATGTATGTGTGTGTATATATTCTTATCTGCATCACATGTGTGGTAGTCATACAGACACTATGATTGATTAAAAGTGAAGTAGCAGGGAGTAGGTGGACATCATATCCTCCAACATTTCAGATGTCCAAATCATGGTGTGAGTCAGGGAGGGCATGGTCAGCCCAGGAAGTGAGCACGGCCACCAAGAGGTGAACAGGAGATGTGGCCACCTGTCCGCCTTGTTCTAAATGGCCACCTTGCGATGCTAGCTTCGCAAGGAGGTTTTGTGCAAGATGTATTTGAGGTCTGTGCTGCTACATTTACCTGCTCTGCAGCTCCTCTCCTCCTCTGAGGTCCAACGATTCTAGCCACTGATTGGCTGCTTGAAGCAGCTTTTCAGGGGCAGGAAAGTTCTCCCATTTAAATAAATGGAAGCGCTTTGGCAGCATGCGCATGGGAGTCTGAACAGACCCCTGCCTGCAGCTTCCAATGAGCCCGTCCCGGTGCTGACCGGATGTCACTGTCCCTTTAATTAGAACATTCAAAACACCAGCTAAAACAAAGAACAAATTATATATGTAGTTATGTCAAGTGATTAAACAAATACATATAAGCTCACGGGCAATAAGTACAGTATATCAAGCGCCATGTCGTGACGCATCGCTGGAAAACACATCTCCTTCACGGAAAATAGCTAGAAAGGCAAATGCCTCTGGGGAGATCATGCAGAAGGGACACAATGGAGACCTCTCGGTTATCATTTGGTGGCTGGAGTGTCCCTTTAACAGCATGAGTTTCAGGCATTTTTTCCCAGACACACAATTTCACATGTTGCTAAGAGGCACACGTAAAGTGTAGCCCTGCAGAATGTGGGATGTATAAACAGAAGGAGATCATGCGGCACATGCTTCTGTATACTGCAGGGCAGCACCTGTCAGCAACATGCAAAGTTATATGGAAACAATTACCTATGTTTTCACCCCAACACACATAGAGCATGCAGGAAAAAAATGATTGACGTTGTCATGTGCGCTCCTCCTTCGCTTTTCCAGCACACACAGCACCCAGTTACAGGCCTGTGCATGTTAAGCTGCCACACGCCCCAATAAATGGGGAATTTGCAGGTACAGCTAATAGGCGGGATATAAGACCGTTTGTTAGGACTGTCCCAGATATTTGGAGCTGTTGGCAGCTATGCGACCGGAATCTCCCTGAACACAGATACTTGACAAGGTGATGAGCACTCAGCGGCTTTCCCCCTTGCGTGTTTCCTTTAGGGTTTACTCTCTACAGGCAATTTATTTACAGTTTTTCGCTTCGCTTGGCCTGGTAACCAAATGATGTATTTTAGAGGAATGCTGCGGGAACATCAGGGACATACGCAAAGTAAAGCAAGGTTTTCATTACAGAAATCATTCATACATTTACTGATACATTTACTGAGCCTCATTCAATAGATTGTAAGCTCAAACGGCCCACTTCTCTTTATGTATCAATTTGTTAAATATTTTTACTCTCCTCTAACAACGCTACGGAATAAACTGGCGCTATAAAAACGTCATGTTATTCATACTGACTGGTCGTTCCCAGTAACAAGCGTGCTGCTCCGCCTGGCTGTTATTTTGGTAACCCTTAATCGATGATTAATGCGTGTTTTATTGGTTAATTCGTGCGCCTTTACATGTCGGATACAGTGACCGTCGCTCTGCTTACCTCACCGGAAAACGTAACTTGTTCCTTGTTCCCGGCACCCCCAGCACGGCCAAGCTGCAGCGGCGGGGGGGGGGGGGCTATCCCGTGCAGCCAATCAGAAATCATAACTGGCTGCGTGACATCACACCACCTAGCAACTGGCGGCAGGTTCAGGACTGGTCTCCCAGTCTCCCAAGAGCAGCTAATCTACCAATCAGACGTGGCGGATGTGACGTTTTTGGCAGCGACGTCCCGGGAAGTGTGATGTGGCTGAGAGGAGAGCACCATGGTGAGCTGATTGTATTATGTGGGAAGAAACCTGCAGAGTGCTGTGTTTAAAACCGGGTTGGGTATTCGGTGGGTTCGTTGCCGTGGCTGATGATGCGTAATACGAGTGCATAGCTGTTAGAGTTTTGGGTATTGAAAGAAAGTTCATATGGGATTATGCTTATATCAGCAGAGAGTCACGTTTATTTTCCTCGTGCGGTTTGTAAATCGTGTATACGTGTTATGATTACAATATACATGGCAGTGCCAGCTTGTGATCTTATTACTGTCAGGCAGTCTACAACCGGTACTTAAAGAAGAGTACGTTAACATACTCTGATTACTTTTCTATCAACGTGAAAAAAAACCTGAAGTGTGAGGTACAAATTGCAGCTCTGCAGCTGCTCTGTTAGATGATTTGTGCCATTGATTGGCAGAAGCCAATAAGTGTCAGGAAAGGCCTCGCTGACATTTAGGTAGTTACGAGTGTTATGATCCAAAACAGCAAATAATTAAGCGTTCTTTTTGTTAAGGTAATCATTAATTTATAAAGAATTGGGCACAGTCTGTACACTACTGTTTCAAAAGTTTGGGGTCGCTTAGCTGTTTTAATAGAAAATAAGAACATTTCAAACTGTAACATTGCAAAAGGGGTTTTCTAATGATCAATAAACCCTTGCATTAGCGAATGCAACATGTCATCGGAACACAGGAGTGATGGGCGTGATAAAGAGCCTCTCTACACCTATGGAGATATTCCATTAAAAATTAGCCGTTTACAGCTACAATAGCCATTTACAACATTAACACCATCTGCACTGTATTTCGTATCCGTTTGTTATTTTAATGGTGAAAATTAGCTTTTCTTTCAAAAAACACAAACATTTAGTGATGCCAAACTTTTGAACTGTAGTGTATGTGAATTGAATTGCATGTCATCTTATTCCCTCCCCGCTACCTATGATCAATCTTGTTTACATGCCCAACAAGCTAGCATTCCAACCGTAAAACAGATCACTTATGGATTGAGTGTTAAGTCTGTTTGCTTAATAGCCAAATGTACTCAATCTGGGGTATAGTCACAAATTGGGTGTTTACTAAATGGAGAGATGTGGTTCCATCTCCCTCGTTGACAGGTTTCTCAAGCAAGAAGAGCTGTGTTGGTCCTGCATAATGTATAATTCACTGGGAGAGTGGACTTTGAAGAAGTCTCGCTGATTTAACAATGCTTTATATAGGGTCAGTCAAGCTCCACCTACAGCTGGGGTTGACCCTTCATGATGTATAGTGAAATAAGGTTAATAGGCCCCAAAGTGTTGGTAGTTTTAATTAAAGTTGCAGTTTTATTTCACTGACTTCACTTTAGATTATGAAGAGCCACCACTGAAAAAGATGTAATGTGAAAAAAAGTTTTGGGGGCCCCAGCAGTCTCTTCACCAAGAGCCACGAGAAATTAAAGAGATTGCTCGGCTGTCGTGCATTAAAGTGCATATGATGGCTGGGGTGTCCTGTTAATGTAGTCATGTTTATTGGCCTCAAGTAGTTTTTCTTTTATATTATGTGGTATTGTTTTTTTTGCTGTTTATTTAATGATTATCTATCTATTAAGAAACTAGTTGTGGAAAAGAGCTTTCGTGCAATGAAGGTACTGTGTATAGAACGCAGGCTGAATGTGTGATGTGTGATGTTGAAAGTAAACATTCAAATATAAAAGGAATGTTAACATTTTGTCCTTGTACAGCTAATAATGATAAAGCATCGCCGAATAGAGTTGTGCACCAAGGTTTTGCTTGGCGTGAACAATGAAATGTATGCTGAAGTTCCACATAGACACACAACGGAGCATGTTTTCAGGATATCCTGAATTATGTACAGGTGAATCCATCAAAATACAGAAATACTCATTGATTAGTGTTGATTGTGTCTTTATTGAGGATATCCTGAAAATCTGCACAGATGGGAATCCTGGACAGTGGAACTGAAAACTGCTGGCTGCATTAAAAAAAAAAAAAGGAAATATTTATATCCTGTTAATGGTTTATTTCATTTTTTATGATGCTGACTGAGCATCATGGCAGGTGATCTCCCTGTTGCCCTCCCATTGGATTTAAAAAGCTTTATAGTACCCTGCTGCTAAAAAAGTTAAATCCCAAATGAGTATACACAATTTGCATGTATATTTTATCCTTCAGCTATAACAAGGCTCAATATACTGGACCTGCACACATCTTGAAGTTTATACATCTGTCTGTGTATAGCTCCTAATATATCATTTATATTTGCCATATTCTACTCAGACAGTGGAGATACGTCTTCTCTGGTGACTGTTTGTGTCTTATATTTGCATTTGCATCTTATGCTCTCTTGTATATCATTCGTAGCCACTATTCAGTTATTGTTAAAGGCACGTTATTAAAGTACTCTCTCAGCGCTTTAATATCCATTTTTCTAAAAGGAACATAAAAAAGTAATTCACCTGGCACACAAGTTGCAGTCCTTCAACATCAGCTGCCCTCTTTGTCCATGAACCCACTGATTGGTTGCTTGCCACTGATTGGTTGCTTGCCACTGATTGGTTGCTTGCCACTGATTGGTTGCTTGCCACTGATTGGTTGCTTGCCACTGATTGGTTGCTTGCCACTGATTGGTTGCTTGCCACTGATTGGTTGCTTGTTCGTGGTGGGAAAGTGCTCTCTTTGAGGTTAGTGGCAGCACTTTCTACACATGTGCCCTGAACACACTCCTGCAAGTATATCATGTTGAGGGCTGAACTCATCTCCTGGAAAGGGGCAAATGCACATAGGACTGTGCAAAATGTACCACATAAAACAGTCCTATCCATGCAAGTGCCCCTTTAAACCACTAGAGTTTGTCTTTGGTTATTCCAAAGTAAAGAGAGGATTGTGGGAGTTGTAGTTCACCCAACAGCTGGAGAGCTACCATTTGGTAATGCTAGCATCTGGTGCTGTATTAGATCATGTAAAATGAAGTTATTATCATCAAAGCACTTGCCTGGGGGCCTGTTATCCCATTTATTTTGAACAAGGCATTGCATGCCACTTACAGCAAGGAGCAGTAATCTTACAGTGTGTGTAAATAGCCCCCTTCTGCAATTTCAAATGTGTTTACCTTTTTTATTGCTATTTGAAGTCCCATGAAAGCAGGAAGCATGGGGAGGATGTGGTGGTAAAAACTGCAAAAAAGTGAAATATCTGCCAGATGTCCTAAGATCTGCAAGCTAACCCCGTGCCTTCCATTGTGTTGGCCCTTTTTCCCCTGACCATGGTAGTTTGCTGATTCTTGTTATGCACTTACATTTATCTGAAGCAGATGGCATTAAAGTATTCAAATAACCTTTACAAAGGATTTCCCTTAATACTGCTGCGAGTTCATGGAGAAATAGCTACTACCGCCAACCCCTGCTTTAGTAAATGGCGGGTATACAAATTTACTTATGTATATAATAGAAGCATAAAATATGTATATGCCAGGAGACCAGCCATCTTTAATTCATCTTTAATTCATAATAAATAAGTTTTTTGTCGCCTTCTGCCGCATTTTTGACCTTTTTTCGAACTGAAACTAAATCAAGGCTAGTCGTGTTACCTGCATATTTGGGAGCCAGAAGCTGCTGCACTACCTCTGTGCATCGTGTGATGTTACACGACCCTGCTGATAATGCTGTCTCTGTATAGAGTAGTCTGTCATACACATGAACCGGCTTTGTACAAAACCAGTTGTCTAGCAGGTGACACCCTAACCCCCAGAAAGTTGCCACAGTGACCTGGAGCCTAGGCTTCTTCGAGCCCTCAGCTAAATGTCCCCAAAACAATTATACTGACTGAAAAACAAACTGATTATATTTTATTTATATAAAGCCAACAAGTTACACGGCGCTTTTTATGACAAAATTAGAATTGATGAAATAAGGTAAAGAGGGCCCTCCTAACAAGCTTCGAATCTAGAGGCGATTCGGTATGGAGAAAGGGAGAGGGAGTGCTGTAGATGGATTTTGGGGACCAAGAGAAATCTCCCTAGAATTAAAAGACAGAATGCAAAGATTTGGACTAGTTCAGTTGAACATGGTGGGTGAGATGATGCCAAATAGCTCAGAAATTCCCATACTGGATACAAAGGGACAAAGGGTTAATTTAGCACAGAAACTGGAAAATTATGTATACAATGGCATGAATTGAGAAAAGAAAAGAAAAGAAAAAATGGAGAACAGACTTCTAATCGATTGAATAATAAGGGTAGCATGGGGGTAACGTGAGGTATAGTAAGTAGCTTTGTGTAAACCCGGAGCATCGGAATATGTTCATACATTTCCAACCATTCTGATGATTAATAAATATTCTGCACAGCACTGTCGGCTTGCATTCTAGGATGGGAAAGCAGTGACTAAACTAAACTTTAGTTAAAAAAAAAAAAAATACAAACAATATTGCGTCATTTAACAGAAGTTTATGCAATTTTTAATATATCGGGGATGTTTTTAATTAAAACAGTGTCTGCGTTGTGCAACCTGACATCTGTATATGGTTACCTATCGTATAATGTGTGCTGGGATTGTTGAATTGAGCTATAATGTATGCTTTTATTCATTTCAGTAGATGTATATATGTATTTGAGCATATCTGTTTAAGATTAAATATGGCAATGTTTATATGTGGTTATACTCTTATTTTTACATATTTCCCCAGTCTGTATGAGTACAAATTGAAAGCATGGAAGGGATGCTCTAGTATCCTATGCAGCCTCGCCGACAAAGAACGCAGATTAAAGCAGGGATCGACAAATTTGTTTTGGATCTAGGAGCCAAAAAATGTAGGAGCCGAGTTTTTTTTCTTCCTCAGTCATGTTCTTATTTTCCTATATTAACCACGATAGGCAGTAAAAGGATGTCTATTGATCAATACAACATCACACTTTTCTTCGGTGCTGCAGCGCTTTGTAAGGTACAGTTAACACCTTCATAACAAAACTCAAGTTTAACCATTATTCTTACACTAACACCATACAGTAACACACACACATGCTAACATTTTATGCTCACAAACACTAACACTGTACATTAACACACACGCTAACATTCTACGCTCATGTACACACATGTTAACACTAATACACACACTATTTGCTGACATGTTAATCTCATACTGTCACATACACAACACCATACATGCTAATGTTATGCACATGCACACACTCAATCTGGCACTAAAATACAGTAGACATACTGACTGACTCTGGTACTATACGTGTGTATACACACACATGCGCACACACTGACTCCAGCACTATAAATATACACAAGCATACACTACTCCCCCCCCCCCCCCACCCACCACCTCATAGAGACCTGCCCCGCCGCTGCCTATCTGCAGGAAAGCATAGGGTGCTGGAATCACGATGGCAGCCCTAGCCAGTTTTTACCCCCTTGTGCTGCAAAACCTTGGATGCCAGGAAGTGGTTTCTAGGAGATCTGGCCCCTGGGATTTATCGAGCCCTGTGTTAAAGTACTATTTAATCGATTTTGTATTCATTAAACTTGTCACAAAATTACATGCTTACAGCAAATGACTCTCCCAGCCAGGGCCTGGATGTAGTTGGCCTTGCTGTTACACACATAACATCCTGTAAATGACTTATTTACTATATTTTGTTTCCAATTAAAACATGGACCATACATTTGTGTAGTGGCATATTGGTGGATATTGGTGAAAGTAATTTCGCAGAAGAGTAACGTTCAGTTCACAGGGCACTAATTGCGTCCTTTTTCCAATGGAAAAGAAGAGTGCATTTTGGTTAATTCTTTAACTCTCTAATAGCTTGAATTAATGTGTTGTTATTCTGATACAATCTATATGGTAAATATGTTTAATACAAATAGTTTTATGTACCTGAACTGACATTTTTCCTCCCATATCTATTTTCTGATCAAAACCTTCTGTAATTTGTTTGACTTTTATTTTAGGACTCAATTTAAATCCTGTTCAGTGTAAGTCACAGACTTTGGAATGTATTCTACCACCAGTGACTTTTCCAATTACTCTTTGTAGGCAAAATATTGTTGTTGGAAAATGCATACTCTCTAACCTGAAGACCTCTAAATCCATTAACATGGTCAGGTTTCCCTTGGCACTCTTTTTCATTTTTTTTCTTTTTGTGTTCACCGTGGAAGTTGTTGCCCAGAGGTACCATAAATACTTGGTCCATGTCATCTTTCAGTTGTTTAATTGGTCGTGATGACAAGATGCACAATGCTAGCTTGTACATCTGTTGTTGACCCATTCAGGGAATGTAAAACAACAGAATATCTTCTTTCCTTTCCCGTTCCAGCATGTGGTCTGAAAATTAAAAAATAATAATTTTTGCTAGTGTGTCCAGTTTTTAATCCACGGTGGAGTCTATTTTGCATATCGTTCTAAAGGGCAGGATTCATTCTACATATACACAGTCATACAACAATCTTGGTGGGCTCCTAACATATTGTGCTATTTTGTATTTCCCGCTATGGGTGTATATTTCTTGTTCCTAATAAACATCAAGCAGGCTTACAGGCCAGTTTGTCCGGGTCTTAACTTATCTGCAAGTTTGTCAGCTGCTGATATCAGATCTGATAGGCTTTATTAAAGGAAATCTAATCTTACAGCTGTACGTAACTTTATTAGTTATTAGATGTATTAAGTAGACGTTTCATGCTGTCTTCTTGATCGGTATATTGAATGTCTATAAAAAGTCACTACGCTGCCCTCATCACCAGAGACAATATGTATAGACACTGAATTCCTGCTTGATCGCAAGCAGTGAAAATCTTTCAGAACTACCTGTCTGGCAAATAAATTCTATTCTATCCTGGTTCCATTGAGCTTCCTTTATTCTTGTGCAACATGGACATGTAGTAAACATTAACTATTTCATTGTCAGCAGATACACTGGTCTTGTTATATAACTGTGCCCAGAAGTAATGGAAGTACATGTATTGCCTTAAGAATCTCTTGTTGTCAGAAAATGGCCCACAGGTTAATCTCAGCTGCTTCTAAATTTTTTTTATTTATTTTTTTTGAGGGGGGTTGACTATTGTCTTGTATTACTGGTAGGTATACTTTATATATAAAAGTTGGTACGTAGCTATTGGTTTTGTGCTATACCCAACAATGTAATGATGCTGAGATTGTGGGATCCTACGGGAAAAGATTATCGGAATGTTTTCGTGTTACGGTTTTATGGCAGAAGACACTGCGTCTACTGACACCTTGGACTGTTGCTTTGCACTGACTTTTCTCATGATAAGAATGTAGGTACTTCCTGAACACAAACATTAAAATCTCAAGTGGACGAAGATCTTCTGAGTTGAGCAAAGAAGCTAGAAGAAGAGTGATAGGAAAAATGAGAGATAACATATGTTATGCTAGATAATATTTGAAGCCTCAGGAAGTGAGCAGCTTGAGACTGCTTCGGAAGATTAGCTTGTTAGCCAGGGAAACGTATATTGTATTAACTCGGTATCTCTCCCTAAGATGGAAGTTGGCCTTTTGAACAGATACCTTTTAGACATCAAGTATTTCTTATTTAGCTGGTGCTAGTGGAAGGTGTTGCGAGGGACGAAGGGCGAAAAAAGGACGAGATATCTTAAATATTAGGAGCACTTGGAGAACCCATATCCCCCCCTACATAGTGAAAACACTGTCATATCCCGTTGGGATGGTGGATGATAAGCAGGGCTTCGCTTTATGGTATTGCTCACCCTAAATGATGCTGTATTGAAAAGCATAATATGATAGAACCTTTGTTTTTTTATAAATAAATGCCTCATCCTATCTCTTTGTGCGTCCTTTACTTTACTGGGGGAAGGTGTATGAACGCGTATGCATGATTGAGGGAACGAATGAATGTGACTGAATGAGTATTTGTAAATGTGAATGAATGAATGTGTGTGATAGCATGGATGCGTTAGTGGTTCGGAGCATGGCACAGGGAGGTTGTTTGAGGCTATGATGCCACAGACAGGCTGTTTGGGGACAAATAGGGCATCTCCTATGCTTGGGTAGGTCCTGTGGATGCAATCTGGGTTCCAGGGCTGACATGATACTAAAGGGGAATGCAAGGGCATGAGGGGTGCTGGGTGGGGGCATCACATAAATCAGTACTAAGGAAGTCGGTGTGGCAGAACCTGTTCTGGTGTGTGTCGGTGTGGCAGAGCCTGTCCTGGTGTGTGGGTGTGGCAGAGCCTGTCCTGGCGTGTGTATTTGGTCATCTGTTTCCTGGCACTTTACTTTCTGTAGGAATAAATAGAACTATTTAATTTTTACTAATCCGGTGATAAAATGCCCTCCTGAATTTGTAGTTACTTCAGAGGAGAAAACCTTCTAGGCCCAGAAATCAGTGAGAGGAAAAGTAAAGGCTTTGTGTTATTTACTTAATTTCAATCTGCATATTTTATTAAGGGCCCGTGCACATATACATTTCAGATGAAGTGGCCCGCTGCAGAAAAAAAAACCTGGACACCCTTGTACTATGGCAATGGAGGTTCCTGAATAATTCTTCTCTTTAATCCCCTGGAATAGTAATCTGTCAAACTGAGCAGCCTCAATGAACCCTTTGCCGTGTAACGCTTTGTGTTATGCTTTAATAAAAAAAGAAATTCTGAAAAGCCCTTTTGTTAAGCAACTTATATACATTCCTTTGCAATTTGTCTAACTTGGTGTTGATAGGTACATCTGCCAATCCTGCTCAGGCATAAAGATCCAAGCCAAATATTTATTTCATTTTAATCAGATAAGACACAAGGTTATGATCTGCAAGGATGCTTGTGGCAGCAGCGCGGTGGTATCGGTTGCTTTGACGTCCTTCTAACCAGTGCCTGAGGGAAACCTGATGTTTTGTCTTCAGAGCATATCAAATGGTTAAGTTCAATTTTAAGTTGCCCATGCAGCATTGAAGAGGTCAAACAAAGTCAAAATGAAAGTGATCCACCACCACCCCTCCCCCAATCCATTCAGATAAAAAAAGGTGTTCTAATGGCACATTCTGCCTGTGAATCACAGGACGGTTACAGAATGTATTTAATTTGAGACCTTTAGCCGTTTCCTAACAGAAAGCTAATTCTGAACAGGCATTTTAACTAGTTCCACATAATAGACACCTCTGCTATAAAAGAATGCATATTAATTGACGGAGTACTTTAATATGTATTCTGCCAAAATAAAGCACTTAACTGCTGCAAAGGCTGCCCTCTTCCTCTGATACTTTTTGCTACTGATTGGCAGCTTCTCAATCATTGGCATGAAAGTGCACCTTTTGAAATCAATGGGATGACTGCGCACATGCTCACTCAGGACCCCTGCACGTGGCATTCACCAGGGCCAGTGCTGGAGGATGGGGAAAGGGACAAATGCATGGGGGGGGGGGCTGTTGATTCTGCAGAACGTGTTTATGTACATATGATGGCTGAAGTGCCTGTTTTATTTATTACGCCAAAATTAACATGATTAGACTCCTACTTGCTTTCTAAATTGCCTCATGTTAACCCTTGCATCTCATGTCAGTATGGTACTGAATATCCACCTCCATTGTGAAACGGGATTAGCCGATTATGTTAACATGCAGAAATAGCTTGTTCTACAATGCAAGAGTGATGCAAAATCCTACTAGAAATGATCCAACATAGTCTATCCCTCTTGAATGTCAGTATTCTTTTGAAGGTAACAATAGTTTTTATCTACCCTCTTGCTTTATTACTCTCTCACCACCACTACACCACAAAACATTCATGTTGGCAGTCCTTGCGTGCAAAAGGGTTGCATTACAGAAAAAATATGATACAAGTTGAAATGATATAAATGGGATGGATGTATCTGTTTTTTAGACTAGTAGGTCATTTAGGTGAAGGAAGGTCTTGCCATCCAAGTCATAAGCAAACCATGCATGTTCTTCCACTTATAGTGGTTAACATTGAGCTTCTGATCCAATGGCCGCCAATGATTGATGTGGCAAAGACTTTGGTGTTCTTGAATAAGAGAGACTAATGTTTTTGCTTGCTGTCGTTTCTTTATATTCCACAAAATAATTTTATAAATTGATAATTGGCAGTAAGCTCTGCTTCTTTCTCTCGGAAACGAGGTTAGAAAAATTGTAAAATTTTTCTGGGTTGAATATATTTTCAAGCAGTTGTATTAGCTCTCTGTGTGTCTGTGAGTTTGTTTGAATATTTTTATCTATATGGTCTGCGTTATCCCAAGTGGTATCTTGTAATTTATGGGATTCCTTTTGACTGTAAAAAGAAAAGAAAATCAACCAATGATTTTCAATCTGCTCAGTAAAGTTTGATTGCCAGTGACTGTTTTTGCAAAGTATATATACTGTCAGTACCACGTTCCAACATATGTGCATCACGTAATCTTAGTAACCAAATTGACATGGTGGATGATAAGCAGGGCTTCACTTTCTGGTATTGCTCACCCTAAATGATGCTGTATTGAAAAGCATATGATAGAACCTTTGTTTTTTATACAAATAAATGCCTCATCCTATCTCATCACCTTTGTGTGTCCTTTTCTGTGTTGGTGTTACCAGCATATGTTCTACCTAATCTGCTAAATTTAATACTAAATGCAGCATAAAATGCATTGTTCAAGTAATGTTAAACGTCAGAATTAAAATGACAGAATATACAAATGTTTGGTAAACATATCAGAGAGAGTGCAGTGAATGTTTTATCTACATGGAACAATACATTTTGTGTGTTTATTGATCTGTTTGATGTTTTTGTGTCCTCTTGACCAATGGTATGTTAAATAAGGTAATATCTTCCAGTACATGTCTTGCACTACGTTACAACCAATTCTTGCTATTCATGTCACCTCTATTTCTCTTTTCAGTCTGCCATTTTTAACTTCCAGAGTCTGTTGACAGTCATTCTTCTGCTAATATGTACCTGTGCATACATCCGATCTATATTTCCACAGCTACTTGACAAAAATAAAACTGGGTAAGTCAAGAGATATGTATTTGATTTTCACATGTTCAGTATAATGTATAGCAAATTATTTTACTCTTTTTTTGTATTGATAGAATAAGATTGAAAAATGTTTTTTTTTTTTTTTTTTAGTTATCAATTCTAGCTTTCCCTTGTGATCCTCAACAGCACTAATAAGTATGATGTAGTTCCTCCTCCTCCTCCAGGTAGTGTAGGAAGTCGGTAAAACCATCTCCTCCCAACTGCCCACTCAGTGTTTTGCTGCCCTAGTGCAGATAGGAGCTTAATTTCTCGGGATTGTGACTTCATGCGCACCATTTAACCCCTTAAACCCTAAACCCGTTGAAGACAATGCATTTTTAGCCCGTACATGAACGGGCTTTGTCGTTAAGGGGTTAAAGGCTTGTTTTCTCATACGCCAACTTCTAGATTCTTCAGGGTCTTTCTAGGAAATCGTCCTCAAAGTAAAAGTACTTGGAATAAAAAGATTCTTGCACAAGGAACATGCCAGGTCCAAGAGAATACTGGCAGGGAATTTATTAAATGCTTCAGAATAATTTTCAGTAATTTAGGAAACAGATTCCTGCTTATCCAGCCATGGCCATAGCATCTGCTTCAAGCTATTTTGTCTCGCCTCAGAGCATGAAGGTCCATCTTATGTAGGCTTCTTGTCAGATGAGGAGGGTGAACTCAAGGAGATCCATTATTCCATAGAAGCTGCAAACATTTCTTCTCGTAGGATGGAAGGGCTTTGCGGCTCCTCTACGTCTTACTTTGCCTCCATTCGAGGTTCCTCCCTTCATCTCTTCGTGTTGAATGTGGCGATCAATAGTTCTGCCATGTGATTTTGTGAGCTACGAGCCCTCCATTCCATAGTACCGCACTTACCTCCAGAATTGCTCCCCAACAGTATTTATTTTCCACCCTACTCAGAACATTGTGTTACCAACCTTCTGTCCAGCACACAAAAAAGTAGGAAAGAAATTACGCTGCATTCTTTAGACATCTATGTTTGGCAGATGAGTTTTGCGAGGAATCACGAGGGAAACCTTAAATTCTTACATCTTTGTATAAATAAAATCAAGACTGCTATATCTATAGAATATTTTTTCATTGGATAAAATGTCCATTTTGATCTTGCATTTAAATGTCATTGAATCCAGCCTATTTTGCTTGGTATGCAACTTACTTAGGTTTTTTAAATAAATAATGAAACCTAGAGTATTATATTTCAAGTGACTTTTCAGTGTTTCCATATTTAATCTGACAAGTTCAACATAAAACCTTTTAATTGTTTTTAATTTATTGCAGACTACTCGGCATTTTTTGGAAATGTGCAAGAATAGGTAGGTGTCACTTGGACATTCATCGATGCAAAATAAGTTATTCCTTTTGCATTTCAAGTTCATTTGAGTTTGCAGAATCTAATGTATCAAATATTTGCTACTACTATTTCCTTTTTCTCTACCTTATTTTTGTGATAAGGGGTTTTAGTACATATTGCCCAAGTGCAGATTTTCTGCTTTTTAAGCTGATGCTATTTATTTCTACTACTGCTTAAATGATAGTAAAAAAATAAAAAAAATAAAGTTCAGATCAAAATACATCCCTGTATATTTCAGTGTTGATATAATTGTAAACATATAAAACATCTTCTATACATTCTTTGTTTAGATCTTGCACTTTTCTCTCGTATAAGAAATCCATTTGCGTGAGTTCTCTTGTAGTTGGCAGAGATAGACACAGATCTTAACAATTAGTAAGCAGACAAGTAGAAAATTAAATGATACAAAAAATATTTTGGGTATTATCGTAATTGGCACATTATTTACATCAGTAACTTACCGTTACACAGGATTCACATCAGTATTTCAAATGGCATATTTTCTGTTTATAATTACCACTCCATCTCATTCATTAGTAACTCCTAATTATTCTCCTGTACCACTATTTACATTTTTCTCTTTAGATTGTAGACTGTAAGTCGAACCTTTTATCTTTTTATCTACCATATTTGCTCGGTTATAAAAAGACCCTGATTATTCTGCCTCGCTAACAAAGCTGTGAGATATGGGTTCCTGAGACCAACTGCAAAGTCTGTATTGACCAGTACTCACACAATGAAAGTTCAGCAGACAGTGTCAACTCAGCAAAACTGACATGTAGAAGAGGATCTCAGTAAAGTTTTAATCTTCAGGCTGACAATCCTTGTAAATATGTACAGATATGCAGGTGAAAAGACTGTAGTTCTTGCAGTATAATTAACAGCACCAGAATGAACCGGAAAGGGGAGGGGCTAGCTGAATACAACCTGACTAAGGGAGCCCAGCAGGGACATATAACATGAAAGCCAGTTGCAAACAGCATATAAATCAAAATACAAAATAAACCATTCATGAGACATGACACTGATTGTAAGACAACCCCCCAAAATGTGAATATTAATTTACGGAAAAAAGTCTCAATATAAGACTACCCTATAGGGAAAAAGTTTTACTAGTATATATTTATTATTGTAAGCTATTTTGACATGTTTAATAAAAACTACGAATGAGAAAAAATTATTTCCTTTTATTTGCCAATCTGCCCCCAGAAATGCCTTATACCCCCCTATGCGTTGCTCTGCCTCCCTAATAGGCCACTCTGCCCCCCCCCCTCCCCGACTTGCATCCCTAGACTTGTCCCCCATGCTTCAGACTTCCTGGTGTCTAGTGGACGTCTGCACGATGCGCGTAGACAACCTCTGCTGCCTGTTAGTTTTGGGGCTTATATGCCGAGCACTGGAAGGTCATGTCACGCCAGTGCTCTGTCATAGAAGCCCCGGCGAACGTGCCAGCAGCAGCAGAGGTCTGCACGCATCACGCACTTCAGCGGAAGCTTTGCTCAGAAAAAAACTTGTCTTATAATCGAGCAAATATCTATAGCTTTGCATTTTTCCCAAAATTAATTGAAGCAGAGGATGGATCTAATGCACGTCAATCCTTTTCATTAGCACTGCAACACGAAAGTGCCATATACACTAAAATTCTCTAATCAAAACAATGGTTTAAATGAAACTATTCCTCTATCAGATAAAATAATTTAAACTAGTACTTTATCCGTGTATTAAAACATTCTGTGCTTTTTGGGTTGAATAGCTTGTATTGTTGAGTTATATGTTGGATTGTCTTTTAAAGAGCAAAGCACGTGGATAGCATGGGTCACCACAGCAGATCACTTTACATTCTTCCAGTCCTTGACACAATACTGACTTTTGGACTGGAAAAATAGATGATGTGGGGGAAGTAAAATCTAATCTTTTAATCTGTACATGCATACTAGCAATGTGTAACTGTACCCTCTAACTATATGGTCAAAATTGTATCTGCCTACCACAGTACTGCTTACAAGGAATTGTTTACCTTTGATACTTTGGTCTTATATTCTAGGAAGCATGTCAGTCAGTGTTATAAACATTATTACATAAGTGAAATGTATATATGTAATGCATGTCCGGAATTGCTTTCCAGTTACCAAAAGCATTTCTTGGATTGGTTCCCTTTTTCTTGTTGGCTACATTTTGCTGCCTAAAAGTAAACATTTTATTAATATTTTAATTATTTGGCGCCACATTCACCACAATTTCTTTTTCTTTCCCTAGGTGAACGAAAAAGTCCGTATGTCGCAGTGTGTTGTGTGGTGATGGCCTTCAGTATCCTCTTCATCCAGTAGTTCCAGGATTACATCAACCTTCTGCTATATTGTCTAGATTTTGGATTTGTTAACTCATGAATATTCAGAAAAGGCTTTCTTGCCTGATATACAGTGGGTACCACAGAGCCAGTGTCCTAGGAGAAGGGCATGGGTCTCATGAAGCAAAATATGTAGATGGTTTTCACAATACAAAAATGTATAACCATGTGTGAGAGTACTAAATATTCTTTTAGTCAAAATCTTCACCTGGTATTGTCATCAAGAAAAGTATAGTAAATTATCTTAATTTATCCTTTGATGACCAAATCTACTTTCCTTTTGAACAGTACTTCAGTTTGCTAAATAAAAATGAGCCTTTTTCATACAGTTTTGTGTACTTGCTGTTTAAATATGCAAAGCATGGTTTTAAAATGTTTCTTATAATCCTAATTACAGGCCCCACGTGAGGTAATAAATGGGTTTGATTTATTTATAGCCCTCTGCTGGCCACATTCCGTGTATATCTTACTGCATGTATTCCAATTATTGCCTGTGTTCTTAAACAAGAGAAAATACATGCCGATAGGGACACATCTAAGACTAAGACATGCACACAAAACGACAACATATGTCACTTTCATTCCTTACCC
This sequence comes from Spea hammondii, assembly GCA_029215755.1. Taxonomy (NCBI): domain Eukaryota; kingdom Metazoa; phylum Chordata; class Amphibia; order Anura; family Pelobatidae; genus Spea; species Spea hammondii. The sequence continues at coordinate 163,076,444 of JARDYJ010000001.1, forward strand.
ATGTTTGCACTTGGCTTCTGTATTAAACAGGAAAGATGTAAGAGTCTACTCACGTTTCACGATTAGGGAGCCACAGTACGACTGAGTACCAGCATAAGGGTATTCTGGCTTTAAATAGCCAGGAGGGTCGGTCCTGGAATGTCAATGGTGTGGCCGGGTCCTTTGTTGCCATGAGTCGAGGGCCGCCTGATAAATATTTGAGGCTAGCATGTAGCAGCCTCACATTACAGGGAGCATACCTTGCTCCACCGTATACTGCGGGCAAAAGAGTGTGACCCATTTTTGAGCATGAGTGAAAAGCATGTATGTACCCATAGCAGATTCCCATTGGGCTGTAATCCTTCCAATGGATATTTCAGACCACTCAGACAAATTCTGAAATCCATGATCTTCTGTACCACATATTCTTCTACCTCGTCTATAACAACTGGGGCAGGTGGAGGAGGAATCCAATTGGAAAAAGGATTCGCAACTCAAGGCTTTAAGAAAGAGAAGTGAAAAACTGGGTGTAGATGACATGTAGAGGGTTGTCTTAACCCAACTCTTGTTAATAATCTCAGAATCAGATCACAGAATCAAAACTACCGTGATCACATTTCGTGATTTGTAATGATGTGTCTATTTTGTTTAATAATAATTGTTTCCTCTGCTGCAGAGTCTGGTGGACCACTCCAGCCCATGATTGGCATTACCAATGGTGTTTTGTGTAAAGCTGCTTGGCTATGGAAATCTATTTGCTGGGGCTCCTGATGCACAGTGCTTGGGCTAATGTTATTATCAGAGACAATTTGGAACTCTGTAGCAAATGATGCTAAATGTAATTTTATGTGCTACTCTCTTCAGCACTCTGTAGCCACTCTCTGTGAGTTGGCGTGGTCTACTGATTCAAGGTTGAGTAGTTGTAACTTGTAAATGCTTTTACTTTACAATAATAGCACTTACAGCAGACTGGGGCAAATATAACAGGGCAGAAAATTGTAGGAAGGGCTGCAGCCTATGACAGTGCCACGTTTCCATTCACTAAGCCATTTGGTGTGATCCATTCTACTGCCTTGTCTATGTCTACTGTTTGCCTATGGATATGGCTGCCTATGTGATTGATTTTATATACCTGTTGCAATGGGTGTGGCTGAAACGCCTTAACGCAATAATTAGGAGGGGTGTCTACATACTTTAAATAGTGTGTATAAATATATACATGTGCATGTGTGCATTAGTAGGATGCTCTGTAGGATTACATAATTTGCAATTCTAAATTATTATTTTCCTGCCATACAGTGGCAGTACTATCGGGTAAAGCCTTCTTCCCGGACAAGAAGACGCTACAGCAAAGAAAGGGTTAAAAGAGAGGAACCCTCCCCCCTTACCCATAAAGCCAGGCTAACCCTGAACGAGTCAGTTTTTCTTCTTGTCCCGTTCAGGGACGGACGGTCTACGGCAGGGGATGTTTCCCCGAAGATTCCTCGAACTTGTGAGCTGCACGGGTTGCTGCCTTGGGGGTCTTTATCCTCCGATTGCTCCCCGGGTGGTGAGCAGAGCAACGCTACGGAGGGGTTTGGACGGAGCAGATTTATTTGCCGGCTGTGCGCAGTTAGTGGAATGCACGCCCGGGTGGCGTTGCGTTCCACTGAAGATCCGATCGCGCTACTGCGCATGCGCATATCGGATCTTCTGGAGGGCGCCAAATTCAAACCTTTAAAAGGTTTGAAATCATCCTGTCTGTCTGCAGGGGCATTGTTCAGCACAGGATACCGTGTCACCAGCCCCCCCACACGGTTCAGAGGATTTGGAGGTAAGATTTTTTTATCTTTTCCTTCATTTTTTTTCTCTGCCTCCAGAAGATTATTTTGTTTATAAAAAAAATAAATAATTTTTTTTAAGGGTTGTTTCTTCGCTCACTATTTGTTATCTTTTGCCAGATGTCTAGTCCGGTTTCTCCGGGGGATAAAGACAAGAAACCTGCTCCCACTCCGAGGAAGGCCACTTTTAAGTCAAAGCATGCAGCTTGCTCTGAGTGTGCTACCCCTCTTCCTGACGAAAAAGATGTGTAATGCCTGCGCGGCAGAGCAACTTTCTAAAGAAAAGCAGAAAGACTTGCAATCCTTCCTGGGATGGTTCCAGGAAAACCTAACGCAGACCTTTTAGGCTTTTCAGGTTTCTGCAGCTCAAGCCCAGTCAAAGGTTTTGAGTAGGTCCTCCCACAAACGCAAAAGATCTCGGTCATCTTCCAGATCAGAGCTATCATCTGGTGAAATCTCTCAGTCCTCAAGCTCTACAACTTCGTTCAATTCAGAGGAGGAGGCCGTTTTTCCTCCCCAAGAACTTCGGAAATTCACCAAAGAGGTGACTCGTATTGTATCAGACGAAGAGGTTAACAAAATTAAGGGCTTTCCTGTTCTTCCCAAGCTGAAGCTACTTATGGAAAGAGAATGGAAATACCCAGGGAAGAGGGTTTTTCTCTGTAAGCATTTTAAACACCTTTTCAAGCTCCAGAGTAATGAGCGTTGGGATGAGCCCCCTAAGGTGGACGTCTAAATAGCTCAATTGTCGAAAAAGACAACCATCCCCATTGGAGGAGTCTCCGGCCTTAAAGACTCAATGGATAGGAGGATTGAAACTTCCTGCAGGCGTATATTCCAAGCATCAGGTGCCCAATCCAAAGCTGCTGTAGTCAGTGCAGCGGTCTCCAGGGCTCAAAGCTATTGGTTACAGGCCTTGGAAGAGTGCTTACTGGATGATCAAGACTCCGAAATTTCTCAACTACTTAAGAATTTGAGATTGTCCAATAGCCTTCTTACGGATTCCTCTCAGGAAATGGTGAAGACTTCAGCTCGCAATATGGGCTTATCCTCTGTGGCCCGCAGAGCTTTATGGTTACGATCCTGGTCGGCGGATATGACCTCTAAGGCATCACTCTGTGATTTACCCTTTGAAAGGAATAAATTGTTTGGTGCTCCATTGGATGACTTAATTAAACAAATGTCTGACACTAAGAGGGCTCTTCCTCAGGATAAGCGTTCCAGATGGAATAGAAGGTATCCATTTAACACCTCCAGGCCCTTTCAGGCTTCTTCCAGAGCGCAGAATTTTCGGAGTTCCTTTGGAGACAGAAGGTTTCAGGATCGTCCTAAGAAACAAGAAAAGAGAACATTCTGACAGAGTAGGGGGAAGGCTGCAGCAGTTCGCTCATGTTTGGGAACAGACTACGCGCAGCAAGTGGATTCGGGATCTCATTTCAGAGGGATACAAGATCAGATTTTCATCACTTCCCAGAAGTCAGTTTCTGATTTCCTCATACCCATCCCAATCAAAAAATTTGGCACTTCATTCGGCTTGCCTGTCTCTCCTTTCAAAAGGAGTCATAGAGAGGGTTCAGGCTTCACTTCACTTCCAAGGAGTGTATTCCAGACTTTTCCTAGTCCCAAAACCGGACGGATCCTTTCGCCCCGTTTTTGGATCGTTTTCGCCCAGTTGCTTCAGCAAGGAGACGTTATGGCAACCTTGGACCTGAAAGACGCGTACCTTCACGTCCCAATTGCTCAGTCCTCCAGAAGATTTCTGAGGTTTGCAATCCGAATTTGTGGAGTCGTTCATCATTTCCAATTCAAGGCACTCCCGTTCGGTCTATCCTCAGCCCCAAGAATCTTCACAAAGATTTTGTGTCCATTGACTGCATCGCTGCGGGAAAAGGGGATTTATATAGTTCCCTACCTCGACAACTGGCTCCTCAAGGCCGAGTCTACAAGGAAACTCCAGGCAGACCTTGCCACCACAATGCAGTTTCTGGAAAATCACGGCTGGATTATCAACCTCAAGAAGTCCAACCTCATCCCTTCCACCAGGATCCAGTTCCTTGGCTTAGGAGTGGATTCAATATCTCAACGATTTTTTCTTCCATTATCAAAAATCAACAAGATCAAAAAGGAGATCAGGTCCCTTCAGTTACACCCAACTTGTACTGTCAGGAAAGCCATGAGCATCCTTGGTCTCCTTACGGCATCCATCCCGGTGGTCAAGTGGGCAAGAGCTCAACTGCGGCCCCTTCAATGGGATATTTAACGAAATTGGTCGAGACAAGAAGAAGACCTGGGCCTAGATGTTATGATCGCAAGTCAAGTCTTATCCCACCTTACCTGGTGGAGGATGCTGTCGAACCTTTCCAGAGGCCTTTCTTTTCGTTCCCCCAAATGGGTGATACTTACCACGGATGCTTCCGGCATCGGATGGGGCGCCCATTTAAATTGTCTCTTTCGGCAAGACGTATGGTCTCCAGCAGATTCGCGTCGTTCGTCCAATTTTCGGGAATTAAAAGCGGTTCTTCTTGCCCTCGTAGCCTTCAGGACCCTGTTGGAAGGTCGTGCAGTGAGGATACAGTCGGACAACGCCACGACGGTTGCATACATAAACAGGCAAGGGGGTACTCGAGTAAGGAGCCTTCAGGTTCTGTGCTCTGTTCTGATGTGTTGGGCCCGGCAGCATCTGGCAGACATATCAGCTACACACATAAGAGAATGCGACAATACCATTGCGGACGATCTCAGCTGGCTAAGATGGTCACAAGCAGAGTGGTCTTTAACCAAGGGGACCTTCGCCTCCCTGGTGTCAAGATTTGGCCTCCCGGAGATAGATCTGATGGCGTCAAGAAGCAACAGGAAAGTTCCAGTTTTCGCCTCTCTCTCAACAGACGAGATTCTCCAGATTTCCTGGACGGTCTGTCCATGAAGTGGGATTTCCGTCTGGCTTATGTTTTTCCTCCAGTCGCATTGATTCCCCGTGTCCTCCAGAAGATCCGTTCAGACAGAGCGCGGGTCCTAGTCGTCATCCCATATTGGCCAAACCGCAGCTGGTTCTCATTCCTAAAACATCTAAGCCTAACGTGTTGGGAACTGCCTCTCTCAGATCACTTGCTGGACGATGGGGCTCTGCATCTGGATCAGCTACAGATGTTCAAGTGGACGGCCTGGCTACTGCAAGGATGATTCTGCGGGGTCAAGGTGTTGAGGATGATTTATCTGACTTGCTGTTAAAATCAGTTAGAAGCTCTACTTCAAAGATTTTTTTTCGGGTCTGGAAGAAGTTCTTTCTCTGGTATGCCTCAAGGGACTTTTCGGTTTTTCCTCCTACAATCAACTCCATTTTGCTGTTTTTGAAGGATGGATTTTCCGCGGGCCTCAGTGTCTCTACCCTTAAAGGTCAGGTTTCGGCCCTTAGTCATTTTTTTCTGGAAGACCTAGCTTCGCAGTTGCTGGTCAGACGTTTTTTTAAGGCCATCACCATTCAACGTCCGCCAATGAGGGCTCGCTTTCCAGCTTGGGATCTTACAGTGGTTCTTCACGCTCTCTGCTTGCCTCCGTTTGAACCCTTGGAGGAGGTGCCATTGAAGATCTTATCATTTAAGACTGTTTTTGGTGGCCATTACGTCTGCCAAGCCCTTTCCTCATCTGAGAAGTTTACCATCTTCCATCAGGATAAAGTTGTTCTCCACCTTCAACCTTCCTTTCTGCCGAAGGTCTGATCCAAATCTGCTATGAGTCAACATCTGGTTCTTCCATCATTTTTTCCATCTCCCTCCTCTCCGGAAGAAGCCAAATGGCACATGTTAGATGTCAAGAGAGCCCTTGAGTTGTATATTTCTAGGACTGCCTCTATCCGTTCCACTGACCAATTGTTCATTTCTTGGTCTGGTGGTTCGGCAGGGAAAGCTGCCTCAAAAGCTTCCCTAGCAAGATGGATCACAGGAACTATTCGTATGGGCTATCAAGTCTCTGACGTTCCTCTGTTGTCTCCTATCATGGCCCACTCCACCAGGGCTATGTTTGCTTCATGGGCTGAGAAGGCTTCTGCTTCACCGGAAGATATTTGCAAAGCGGCTACGTGGTCATCATTCAATACCTTTTGTTCGTCACTACTGGCTAGATGTCTTCTCATCCTCTGCAGCGGAGTTCGGGCGTAAGGTGCTCCAGGCGGTTGTTACCTAGGAGTTGGTTGCCCTCCCATTCTTTAGGGATCTTGGTACATCCCGATAGTACTGCCACTGTATGGCAGGAAAAATGGAAATTTTTACTCACCGTAATTTCCTTTTTCCTTAATACAGTGGCAGTACGGATTTCCCTCCCTAAATAAATTATTTTTGCATTCAGTTTTTGTGTTCTTGTTATTTACTGACTCGTTCAGGGTAAGCCTGGCTTTATGGGTAAGGGGGGAGGGTGCCTCTCTTTTAACCCTTTCTTTGCTGTAGCGTCTTCTTGTCCGGGAAGAAGGCTTTACCCGATAGTACTGCCACTGTATTAAGGAAAAAGGAATTTACGGTGAGTAAAAATTTCCATTTTTTTGTTTCACCAATATACAGTCACACCACAATTCAGTGTAGCATTAGAAAGGCCCAGTACGTGGCATCTCCAGAAATCATTTTTAAGAAGACAGACGGTGAACAATAAATTCATCATATAACCCAAGTTTTTGTTTCAATAAGACTGCATTCAAGTTATAACAGCCAACCAAATATATATGCAAGTATCAATCAAACATGACTGTATTTAAAAGAAATCTTTACATGTGTCATAGAGGCTAAGAAACCCACTTCTTTCATTGTATTGCTAAAAAGGTATACATAGACATACATGTGTACACAGATATGGGTTACACAACCACATAGCTAGAGATACCACCCCATAAATTTAACACCTTCATTCCATAAACTTAGATTCCAGCTTCTACAGTAGCTGCAGAGTATCTCTTTTCCTGTAGCTGAAGCTTCCTGGCATGGGGATCCTGGCACTGTGACTCTGAGCCTTGCTTTTTCTTACAAGCAGAGAGCCTCGCAGCTTCCGCTCTTACGGAGTGCACCATATGACTGCACATACTCAATAAATGAGTAAGGTATACATATTGGGTATTCCGTCACAATATGTGGCCATATATTGCGTAGCCTGTCACTACATTAAAGTACCCCACGTTTGGCGAATCCTATCTAATTTGTCATGGCTATAAGGCTTACCAGGGAGCTTAATCGGTGGGACCGCACTGCATTTGAACCCAAATAAGACTCTAAAGCAATTTAAAGCTTTTTCTGGACACCAGCTAGGATAATAATGACCAATAAGAACACAAAACAAAACAAGAATTCAGTGCATTCCTAGCAAATACCTGTCACAAGACAAAGTAGGAAGCACTTTCTGCCATCCCTGGTATGCGCAAATAAAACTGATGCAGAAATGGGACGCCTTGCATCAACTGGACCCCCCAGGACCCTCCACAACATTTAGCACTACAGGCCCTGCGTTCCTGTTGTGTAGTGCAGGCAAATACATAAATTACACTACAGTGAGTAGGGGGTCCCTTGCTAACCATTGGAGCAATTTGCCCTATTGTTAAACTGCCCAGTTTGTGACTCAGATTTTTCTCGTCAGTAGTCTGGGAGGTTGCAGAAGGGAGTTTGGAATTCATGGCACTAAAAATATTACATGAAAATGTGTTTCTCCCCCTACTTTTTCAAAAATGCTTCTATTTAAAATGTTATTTTTATTTGTATGCATTTACCTGCAATGTGAATAGTATAATACATCGAGTTTTGGGAATCATAGCGTCGTTATTTTGTGAATACCTGATTTGAAAACCTACAGAACCGGCTATATTCTGTTTGCACACATATTTGGGATCAATAATAATAAACCCAAAAAGGGGAAAATAAATAGACTTTAATATAAGAAAAACTGAATGGAGAAAATGTTATGTCATTTAACTCCTTCTCCCCACCGCATTTTTATTTACTTTCTGCATTTGTGCTGAAAATAATTATCTTGTATAATTTAGAAAAAAGAGTATGGTTTTAATTAAAACAAATCAGAGTAAACAAGTAGGCTTTCATTAAAAAAGAAAACATAAAAAAAACCTCCAGCATAGATACAGATATTCAACATCAACAGTTGCTTAGTGATTGAGTTCCCCTGGAGTGTTTTGGCCATCGCTTGGCTATCAACCAGGCTGCTGGATTTCTTCTTCTATAATGTGTTTTGAATTAAATCATGAGCAATTTCTAATCGTACGCTGCTGGGTCACTGCTAACTAGATCACTGTGCATAAATGCATGCCTGTGTGTGAGCTTTGTGGTGACATGGGAAGATTTTCAACAAAAAAAAGGGGTGGTGTGATTTGTGGTAAAACTTGCTCCCATTAAAAATAAAAGGTTTTGGAAAAGTAACTTGGCAAATTCCCTCTGAATCCAACTGTAACATTATCTTGTTTGCTTCATATGTCTCCTGGGACCTTGGCAAGGGATATTGGTAAGGCTTCAAATGTGGAGGATTTTAAAACATGCTTCTTTGTCTGGGAAAATATGCCTGCAGGGATAGACCGGCACCATCCCAAAAAGCCTGTGTAATCAAAACTCATTGCTTAAGTCTTTTTATTTTGAAAATCATCACTTTCTTATTACCTGTCTACAAGGTCTGTACAATGCATTGTACTCTTTACTTGACATTATTATTTTACATGTTCTCCAGATAGCATTGTTCCTTCTCCTGCTGGAGTGACCAATAGAGTCTACAGGGTTATGTATTCTAGATTGTAAGCTTGTTGAAGCAGAGCCCTCCTTACTTTTTGTTTCTGTAGGTGAAATTATGTACTATTTTTTATGTCCTGTTTAGCCATTTTACAGAGCTGTGGCATATGATGCTTTCTAAACCAAGAAATAATAATGTATAAAGAGTAGACGTGTGCACTCGCATTTGTATTTGGCAATTTCATCAATTCGTATGAATCTCCACAAAGAGGGATCCTCAACGAAACAAACACAAAGCAGAAAGCTGCAATTTTTTATGTGAATTTTGTTGGGTCTTCATTCTCACTCATGTTCTCTCACACCCTGGGCACACCTTCTCACCCTTTCCTCCTGTTGGGGGAGAGGTTGTGTGCTCTGGCCTTCTAAAGACTTCTGTGTGTAGGTACAGGGGATCAGTTTCTATTGATTTTCCCCCTGGTACAGGTTTTACCATATTTCATAAATAATAAGAGTTCCTGTTTCGCTCTACATTGGTGTTGCCTGATGCCAACACTCTGCATGCTGTTACTGTGTCACTCTACATTAAGCTTCAGCTAGTGGTTTGGGTGACTGGTGGTGGCGTATATTATGTTCCTCAGCTCTTTTGAGAGCTGGTAATCAAGAAATCAAGGTTTTGACAGAAAAACCAAGCCGGGGTAAAAGGGGGTTCCGTCACAATCTGCTCTTAATCCGTAGGTTCGCTGTCAGGGGTTACAGGGCAGTGCGAGTGAGCCTATTGGTCGTCTACAGGGACCTCCTCTGGCATCAACCAATTAGTTGATGCCAGAGGAAGACCCTGCAGGTGACCAATAGGCTCACTCGCACGGCCTTTGTAACCCCTGACAGCGAACCTACGGAAATCCGTAGGTTAAAGGGCCGTGCAAGTGACCAATAGGCTCACTCGCACGGCCCCTTAACCCCTTAAGGTGCAACAAGTTACGGCACCAGGATTTTAAAAGTCTATCCGAGCGACCAATAGAGTCGCTCGTACAGAATTTTAAAATCATAATCCAGCAACTTGTCCAGCAGATACCACTGGTCTCCCTGTTCTATCAGTTAAATGTCCAGGGCCGGCCTTTGGGGGGTCCGCCGCCGCCGCTGCTGGGGCCGACGCCACCGTAGCGTACCGTTGCCGCCAGCAGCGTTCCTAGCGGGGTGGGGCGGTCCGCACCGGGTGCCGCTCATCAGGGGGGCACCCGGCACCCCTCCAGAGACGGACAGTAATGTCCGCCGCTGGAGGAGCAGGCTCGCAAGGGAGCGGTATCGGAGGTCTTTAACAGACCTCCGGCTCCCTTGAGTGATTTTAAGCCGGTTCAAGGATCTCCCTTGAACCCGGCTTAAAATGACTCAAGGGAGCCGGAGGTCTGTTAAAGACCTCCGATTCCGCTCCCTTGTGATCCGTGCGGGAACAGCTGATGTGCGCCGGGGTTTGTTGTCAGATCCCGGCGCGCAACACTGAAGCCGCGCCCACCGCTGTCCGTGCCCTCTGACCCGGAAGAAGACAGAAGAACTGAAGAAGAGGAGCGAAGAGAAGGAAAAGGAGCTGTAAGGAGAAAAGAGGAAAGGTAGGAAAGCATTCAGTCAGAGTGAGAGTGGATTGGTATATGTGTGGATTAGTGTATGTGTGTGGATTAGTATATGTGTGTGGATTAGTGTATGTGTGTGGATTGGTATATACGTGTGGATTGGTATATGTGTGAATTGGTAAGTGTGTGAGAGTGATGGGTGTTATGCTGTACCATTTCCAATGTCTTTTTCATGATCTAATTATGCTCTAAAAGTACATCATAACTCCCATCATTCTATACTGTTCCATACAGTGGCAGAGCTGGGAGGCAGAGGCCTTGCACCCCCACCGCAGGACTCCTGAAAGGTAAGTGAACTTCAAAGAGGGAAAGGGTAGATAGTTAGGAGGGGGTAGATAGGGAGAAGGGAGTGAGACAGGGGAAAGGGGGTAGATAGGGCAATCATACTCCTATCATGCCAAGTCTGCAAGTACATCCTGGAATCTGGGTATGCCTGGGCATGATAGGAATGTGATTGCTGTTAATCATATATATATATATATATATATATATATATATATATATATATATATATATATATATATAATATTGTTATTTAATTGTTTTGTCCTATTTTGGTGTGTTACTTACTTTAAATAAAAGTGTTAGATTTTTTTATGGTGTGGGGGGGGGGGTCATATTCGGTTTTGGCCAGGTAAATGCTGCACTTTCGGTTTCAGTCCAGAATTAGTTTCGGTGCATCCCTACTACTAAGCCAGACAATGAAGTGGTAGGCCTACACCACATCAATGTTTGGCGTAGTATATAGTGATTGGGGTTTTGTTACAAGTTTTTATTCCTTTCTTTTTTTGGGATGGGGGGGCGCCAGAGGAGTAGTCCGCACAGGGCGCCAGAACACCTAAGGCCGGCTCTGTAAATGTCCATACAAGCGACTTTATTGGTCGTTCGTGCGGACATTTAACTGATAGAGCATTGAGACCAGCGGTCTCTCCCGGCCAAGTTACGGCACCAGGAGTTTAAAAGTCTGTACGAGCGACTCTATAAGGACATTTAAACTCCTGGAGCCAGAGCTTCTGCGGTATGTGTTAACGCCGTATTAACGCCATATAAAAAATGAAAAAAACTAAGAAAAAACGAACACGAAGAATGTCCACGAATATTCGCCCGAAGAGAAGACAGGAACGGGCGAATATTTGCGGAATCAGAAGATTTTTTTTTGCCGAAGACTAACACGAAGAGCCCCCTGGTGCCCAAGTCTAGTGGCAATTGCCCACAAGAACAATCCAAAATTCTTACAAAAGGGATGTCTGAATTGGACTGGCCCACTCGAGTAATGGGGATTGTGACAGGGTCATTAAATGTGATGTTAAGTGACCCGGCGGTGAAAGAGTGGCTGCTTGCACACACTGTGTGCTAAGAGGGTCAGGTGAGAGAGTGAAAGACAGGGAGTGGATATGCATTTACATACTCTGTATGTATGTATGTATGTGTTTGATGGAGTGTGAACATGATTGTTTAAGTATGTACATGTTTGTGTATTAGCATGAGTGCATATATGTAAATGTGTGTGTTAGTGTATGCATTTTTTAGCATGAATGTGTATGTTAGTTTTCAAGCTGGAGAATTTGTGGTTTACTAATTTGAGACTAGTGTAAAAAAAAAAAACAACAAAAAAAAAAACCAATAAATCTTGAAAGCCGTTCACACATTTCCTGTGATCATGGTATAATATGCTTTATAAAGGAGTAACAAAAGATGTAAGACTTGGCTCAAATCCAATATTTAGTTCTCTAACCTTTCTTTTTAATGTGGTTAATGGCTTTTTTGGTTGGCATTTAAGAACAGAACATGACATTTTGTAGTAAAGGAGCATAACATGAATACAATTCTAATTTGAAATCACTTGAAATGCTTGAAATTTTCATTTCATTAATTCTTTGAAGTACCATAAAATGTCCAGTGTTAGGTCTCCAGCATTTCAAATTTCATCATAATATGTTAAAAGGAAAAGTAAATGTTGCATGCATGCTGTACAATGAGCAAAAGAAAGGGAATGTTCAAGGAAACAAAGAAAAGGTGAAAGATGAATTTATAAAAGGCTGACTTTGAGGTTGGCTACAGACTCTATAGCAGGTATGGGTTGCACCTTAATAATGAGGGGACTGCTGTACTGGGGAGTTGCAATATGGTTATAGGCTAGAATAAGGGATGTATATATAATTTAAATTGTAGCTAGTGTAGGTTCACGACTTAGCTTTGTGAAGCTGCGAAAGGAATGGTGGGATCAGCATAGATATGGAAATAGCTAAACCACAAACGTGAAGTTTATATATTGCCACACTTACTGCATTGCTTACACGTGATAATGTGGATTTAGTGGAGGTAACTGAGACCTGGTGCAATAAGCAAAATTATTGGGATGTTGCCATACCAGGATACATGTTATACAAAAAGGATAGAGTCAGGAGAACATTACATTCAATTCTGCAGATGTGTTGAAGGAAAAGAGGGTATTTTTTAGGACCAAGAAAAATACTCAAAATGAGGACGCAAATAAAAGGAAGAATGCATTTTTAGATGCATCCAAAAAAGATGTTGGGAAAAAATGGCCAGTTTAACAAAAAGGGTAAAGACCAGTCAGGGTGCCCATGCTGACCCCTGTCCACTGCCGAAAGCACCTACAATGGGCACGTGAGCGTAAGAACTGGACCACGGAGCAATGGAAGAGTGTGGGCTGGTCAGATGAATCACATTTTCTGTTACATCACATGGATGGCTGGATGCGTGTGCGTAGTTTACCTGGAGAACACATGGCACCAGTATGCACTATGGGAAGAAGGCAAGCCAGCGGAGGAAGTGTGATGCTTTGGGCAATGTTCTGCTGGGAAACATTGTGTCCTGTCATTCATGTGGATGTTACTTTGACACATAGCAGCTACCTAAGCATTGTTGCAGACCATGCATACAGTTTTATGGGCACAGTATCCCCTGAAATAATGTGTCCTGCCACAAAGCAAAAATGGTTTAGGAATGGTTTGAGGAACACAACAACGAGTTCAGGGTATTGACTTGGCCCCCAAATACCCTAGATCTCAATCCAAAAGTGGGGCCTACACAATATTGGGCAGGTGGTCATAATGTTATGGCTGATTGGTGTATATAATGCATGAGATATATGAAGTTGGGGGTTCTGCTTACTATCACAAAGCATCTTAATTTTTGTAATATGGTCTGTACTACTAGTCACCAGAAAAAATATTAAAAAACTAAACAGTAAGAAAAAAACACAGTCAGCACAAAATTAGTGTTTTGAAAGGTATGCATAAATAGAAAGCTTGGCTTTGGGATTGTTAAGTGTGAATTTTATTTCTTCAGCCAGAAAGGCATTCACACGGTGCCTACAAACAGTGTCAATTAAAAAAAAGACAAAACATTTTAACACCAAAGACTGAGCAGCATGGAAATTTAGTATTGATATTGTCCAAGAACAGAATGTCAAAAGCAAGGATCAACTCCTTACCCTTCCAATGCAAAACAAATAGAAACAAAATTACTTAACACATACTGCATACATACTTAGTACATACACTGCAGCTGTGGTAATGACGGGAGCCAAAATAAATACAACAGCATAGCACTTGAATCCACATCATCGCTGACAACAAGCAAAACACAGTTTCGTCGACAGGAATATGAAGTACCTGAATACTTGCCATTAGAGAAAAACTAGAGCTTTAAATTATGTGGTTTTTTTCCCCAGCACACAGTGTTAAACTTTTTACTGTTTACAAGCTTCGATAGATTATGTTTAAAATTGCACATACTTTTTCAGAAACTGGTGAGAAGAAATTACACTATACTTTTCATTCCCAAACTGTGGCCTGCAGGTACGAAGAGTGTGACAAAGATGGAAATGGCATTTATTTTTAGTATGTGCAAAGGCTGGGAATGGGACGGGAGGTTTCTTACCCGCTATTCTTTGCCGTTGCATTAAATTCACACTGTTATTATGTGTTGTTTACTATTGCATTTAAAGCTGCATATAAAATAGGGGTGTTGAGTGGTTATTGCAAATGTCCTCTTGTCCCCTCACTTCGGAACCTGCCCACCTGACCCTGTTCTATCACATCTCTTACCCTAAACATTTTAGTTATTTATTGTTTTACTTCCCTTTTCCACTTTTAACTAGACTTGTGCATTCGTCTTCGGGCGAACATGAAAACGAACACGAAGAGTGCGTTTTCATGTTCGTTCCGAAGACACGCCGAAGAGAAGACGGCGGCGGTAAAACGTAGGCGAAGACGAAGACACACACCACGAAGATCTTCGTGATTGTCTTCGTCTTCGTCTACCATTCTTCCCCCCCCCTTCTAACTTACCTTGTCTTCGCGGCATCGCGGCAGAGGAAGAGGAAATCCGCAGGCTCGCCGTCACGGGTTACAGGGCAGTGCGAATGAGCCTATTGGTCGCCTAGAGGGACCTCCTCTGGCATCAACCAATTGGTTGATGCCAGAGGAAGACCCTGCAGGTGACCAATAGGCTCACTCGCACGGTCTTTGTAAGTTAACCCCTGACAGCGAACCTATGGATTTCCAGTGGCATCTACAGGGTAAGTTGCAGCATTGGGGTTTTAAATGCAACTTACCCTGCCGATGCCACTTGTCTCCCTCCCTGTTCAATTAGTTAAATGTCCGTACGAGCGACTTTATTGTTCGCTCGTACGGACATTTAATTAATTGAACAGGGAGGGAGACCAGTGGGATGTGCCGGGTAAGTTTTAGCATTGGGGTTTTAAAAGTCTGCACAAGCGACCAACAGAGAATATTACAAGTTATGGATATTAGATTAATAGGGACAGAACGTTGATCCAGGGATTTATTCTGATTGCCATATTTGGAGTCGGGAAGGAATTTTCCCCCTGGTATGGGGCAATTGGCATCTGCTTCATAAGGGTTTTTTGCCTTCCTCTGGATCAACACAGTAGGGACACAATATGTATATAGGTTGAACTTGATGGACTTTGGTCTTTTTTCAACCTTATGAACTATGTTACTATGTTACTATGTAACTTACCCGGCACATCCCACTGGTCTCCCTCCCTGTTCAATTAATTAAATGTTCTATCAGTTAAATGTCCGTACAAACAACTTTATTGGTCGCTCGTACGAACATTTAACTGATAGAACAGGGAGACCAGTGGGATGTGCCGGGTAAGTTACAGCACCAGGAGCCTAAAAGTCTGTACGAGCGACCAACAGAGTCGCTCGTACAGACTTTTAAAATCCCAATGCTGCAACTTACCCTGCAGATCCCACTGGTCTCCCTGTTCTGTCAGTTAATAAATGCTAGAACAGGGAGACCAGTGGGATCTGCCAGACAAGTTACGGCCCCAGGAGTTTAGCAGTCTGTATGAGCGACCCTATGCTGACGACCAATAGAGTTGCTCATACGGACATTTAAACTCCTGGCGCCAGAGCGGCTTTAACCCCGTATTAACCCCTTAACCGGGGAAAACGAAGAAAAAACGAACACGAAGAATGTCCACGAATATTCGCCCGAAGAGAAGACAGGACCAGGCGAAAATTTGCGGAATACGAAGTTTTTTTTTCCCGAAGATGAACACGAAGAGCCCCCTGGTGCCCAAGTCTACTTTTAACTTCCTTTTAACTCCCTTTTAACTCCTCCTTCAAACATGCTATCACCCTAGTAGAAAGACACCTTCCCACGACCATCATGCTCAGTTCTGGTTCCTGTACTCTTCTCTAGCTATACCTCGTCTTGCACAACCAATCTCTTCTACTGAATTCCAGTACTACCTCTATGCTATTGTCACTCTTATTTACAATTTCCTTTCGTGACCTCTCACTCAATCTTCTAACATGCTTCTATCCTTCTGAAATTGCAGCATGGATGGCTTTCCACTACTGGAAGCTCAACATCTCCAAAAGTGAGAATCTAGTTATTCAACTGTCTCCACTACCCAGAATCACTAATGCCTTCATGACAGGGTCATAGTTAACAATGGGGCGAATAGGACATTGGCCTCCGGCCCCTGGTAGCAAAAGGATCCTAAATGCTCCTTATTTGTATACTTGTGCACAGCAATTCAAATGAAATTTCTGTTTTTGCTGAGTTCCTTTTCAGACAACAAATGTTTTCCAATGATGATATTTGGGGACCTTTTTTGATCACTAACACCTTCTAGACTCACTTTTCACTTACAGCAGCACCATCTTAAAGTTTAGAAAGAGATCTAGACTCAATTTTGCACTGCAGGGCCATCAGAAACGCACCAATAGATACACACACCAGAATGCATGCTATAAGAATTTCTCCAACAATTGGACCATTTTGATGAATTGATAAGGAAGGTGACTTGGAAGCAACAGTAGAAATAGGGCACTGGGTAGACACAGGCAGATACATACATCCAGCCCCACGGTGCACGACATTGAATTTCCCCCCAAATTAGAAAAGTATTCAAAGAATTGATTCCTCGGAGAAAGAAAGGAGACTGAGATGCAGCAGCATCTGGACCTGGGCAGGCACTGGCAGACAGACACATCCAGCCACTTGGGGCATGACTAACTTTCCATAATACCCAAAAAAGGAAGAAAAAAAAAGAGATCCCCCAGAGTAAAGAAGTAGACAGAGCAGCAGCAGCAGAACCTCACTTTCTTTATTGAGTGCAGGGTAACCTAATTTGGGAAAATTGAAACCCTCTCATTTTGGACACCGGTGGGTGGGCATGAAAGCCGCTGCTGGGTCACTAAGGAGAGGCATGGCCAGCTAACAGCTTCCTGGTCCCAATAACTTAGAGGGTCAACAGTAGGAGGTAGTGGCAGTTCCTCAATGTAGGCTTCGCTCATCATAGAGGAGCTAATCTGACATTGGGGAGCTTGGATCAAGGGCCTCTGCTGTAATGGCTGCTGCTCCAGTTGATCTAGTATTGCTGCTGTGCATAGGTGCAAGGGATTGAGAATTGGATATGTGGATGATGCTACTCCTTCTTGTGTGCCCATTTTGTGCTGCCTCTCACACACCCTATTGAGAAGCATGTCCCTCCAAGTTTTAGAATGATTTTTAGGCGCCAACTCACCTTAATCCTTGGGTTACAGAAGGTGGCCAGCATGTGTTCTGGGTGTCCATAATGGCTTGTATGCAACATGTCAGCTCCTCTATCAGCCTTTTTCGGCTAGCACTCTAGCAATCACCATATCCTTTTCCACAAGGCAGAGTAAGACCCACTCTTGCTACAAGAGTAGACCTTTCCTCTTCTTCACTTTCCTCTGGTCCAAATATAGATCTGCTGTAATCATCTGGGAGTGTCTACACATCTCTGCTCTGCGGTGTTCTCTCAGTACTTGTGGTAGTGGTAGCATGAGTGGTGGTTGTGGTGGTACTGGTAGTGGTTTTATTCTGTGCTTCACTATAGAATAGCCTACAAGCAACCTTTGCTTTGTTTATTGCAGTCAGTGTGTATGCAGGTGTTTGTATACAGTATATACATATAACCTCCCCTCCCAATAGCCTCAACTAACATTCAGAAGAAACCATCCATCCTCACAACCATTGATATCACCAAGTAATTGACTACTCCACATCACCCTTACTACAATTAAATGATCCAATCAGTGGCTCTGCACCGCTCTCATTCCTTCTCAACCTGCTTTATAGACTGTAAGCTCACAAAAGTAGAACCGTCTTCTTCTTTGTTAACAGTGTCATAGCGTGGAGCAATCTTATTGGAAAGCTGCATATTGACAGTTTTAATGTTATTGTCAATTTACACTGCCCCAGATTGTAACAGCACTATGAAATCGGCTTGCACTCTAGCAATCAATGTAATTTAATGTTACTAGAAAATATATAATGATCAGCCATAACAGGTGAAGTGAATAATACTGATAATCTTGATATCATGGCACCTGTCAGTAGGTGGTATATATTAGGCAGCAAGTGAACATTTCATCCCATGAATGAAGGTGACAAGTCACTTTTTCTTTTATGTGGGTGGCCAGATGCATGTGCATCGCTTACTTTGAGAACACATGGCATTAGCATGCATCCATGGAGGCCCAACCTCCAATCCCTACAGGATTTAAAGGACCTGCTGCTAATGTCTTGGTGCCGGATCCCACAGCACACCTTCAGAGGTCTAGTGGAGTCCATGCCTCGACGGGTCAGGGCTGTTCTGGCAGCAAAAGGGGGACCTACACAATATTAGGCAGGTGTTCATGATGTTATGGCTGATGAGTGTACATAAAATTAGATTTTGGCACCTAATTTTTGATTAAATGTATGAATTGCCCCAGTGGAATTAACCTGTTTTTGCAAAAAGAAAATATTTTTTAACGTATCATTCCAGAAACGTCCTTCTTTAGTCAGGGTTGTCTGCAAATTACGTGGTTAAGGGAATTCACACCTATGTTCTATCCATGGCTAATCCTATGATTTCAGAGGTGGTATTGTGGTTGTATCCTTGCAAACCAGGCAGTACATTAAATGTCATATTATGCTGGAAATACTGGAAAACAACACTTATTTCTACATGAGCAGATACCTAGTCTCTACTAAATAGTACCCCTATGTTTTCAAGATTAAGACTGTGTGCAAGGTAAGTGAGTGTTTTTTCATGTGTTAGTGTACAGTAGTAGCATTTGTTACTGTATGGTGGTAAGAGTGTGTGTTAGTATATAATGCTAGAATGAGTGTGTTTGAATATGGCTATATCGCTATGCTGTGATTCTCATGCATCATTAAATACGTGTGGAATATGAAGGAGTGGAGACAATGGGACCTTGAAAATTTTCCCATTCATCCTAAAACAACAGGTGTATAAAATCAAGCACATGGTTCGATGATTTTGGTACGGAGGCATTCGAGTGGCCTGAACAAAGCCCTCACCCTTACTCCACTGAACATATTTGGGACAAATTGGGACGGTAATTGTGAGCCAGGCCTTCTCATCCAACATCGCTGCCTGAGCTAGCAAAGGCTGTTTTAGCTGAATGGGCACAAACTCCAAAATCTTGTGGAAAGCCTTCCCAGAAGAGGGAAGTCTGTTAGAGCCACGAGGGGGAGGGCCAACTCATATTAGTGTTCATGGTTTTGGAATTAGATGTACAAGTGATTATAGGTGTTATGGTTGGGCCTCAACTTACCTTTGGTCACATAGTGTTTGGCCAAATGTTTACCTTGGGAAAGTACATTCCTTTGTCTTGATCTCCTCCCCATCTGGTCCCCTACAGCGATAACCCCACCCCTTTGTCTAATCTAAAAACAATATTTTCTTATTTATCTCTTTCTTTCCTCTCTTGTAGCTTTTCTCTAAAAGCATCCCAAGCTGCAAACCACCATCTGAAACCAAGCTCCAACCCAGCCCACCTCATGTTCATTTTATTTATACATTCTATTTAGCCCACTTAGCTCTGATTACTGTTACCCTCTTTTCAACCCTCCTTTTGTTTTAATCACCCATACCACTGTGATTGTAAGCTCACAAGCCAGGTCCTCCTAAACCCACCATTGCTGCCAGTACTATAAGACTAGATGGCAGCTCATGGGCAGGGTTCTCAACTCCTGATGTGTCTGTACAGTGTGTATTATTGTATATTTGCTATGTATGTGTTAAACTGCCCTAATTAAATTGTACAGTGCTGCGTAAATAAAAATTAATAATAATAATACTTTGTGTGTGTGTTTCATGTGCAAAGCTCAAATAACCATTTGGTCTAAAGGCTCTCTCAGAATGTGGGGTGGGGACATGCAAATTCCTAATTCACCATAATGTAACTTTTTGAAAACTAAACTTGTGATTTATAGTATTGCACTTGTGAGTTGTAAAATTATTCTTACCTGGGAGGAGAGAAGACATTGGGAGGAGACAAAGTGTGCAAGAGATTCACAGAAGTTTATATATATATATATATATATACAAAAGTGTTTTAACCAATGTGTCTGCTTTTATTGCTTTACATTTTAAGGAAAAGGACAGAAATATACATGCTTCTTGTTTCAGACTCAATATGTTCCATATGCCTATAGTGATGTGGTTGATTGATGACTCCACTCGAAGCAACAGAGAAGGTCTTAAGGGAGACTAAGTAATGTTTTTCTAATTCAATTTTGTATCGATTTTTATTAAAAGTGTAAACAGATCAGATCACTTCATTCAACAGATATTTCTACTCAATAGCTCTTCTATGAACAGTTGATGAGATGTTAAAACTGACACAAAGAGAAGTATTCACTGTGCTAGTGACGGTATCATCAAGCAATTCAATTCAGGAGACGTTAGAGAAATTACACATCCATGCTCTGCAGAATTATTTATTTTGCCCTTGTTTAACATTGTACTTAATTTGCATTTTTGTTTTTTCTATTATGTTTGATCAGAATATTTCATGTATATGTTTTTTATTTGGTTAACAATTTTCTTTTTCATATTAGAGTGATATATATACAGTATATATATATATATATATATATATTTGTATATACAGTATATATATATATATGTATATACAGTATATATATATATATATGTATATACAGTATATATATATATATATGTATATACAGTATATATATATATGTATATACAGTATATATATATATATATATATATATATATATATATATATATATATATATATATATATATATATATATATACCCATTGGGGAGAATCCTGAAGCTGAAAGGCAAATCAGTAATGAAGAAGGAATTCAACGAGTATGAATCAGACAGGCAGTGTGTTCTAAGTTTAAACAGTCGCTATTTACTGATTTAATGCATTTCTTTTTAACTGATTATGATTTTAATGCAGGTGATATCTGGCTAAAGTACATCCAACAGAGATAGGCTGTTAAATTTCAGTAAAGGAAGGCGTCAAGAGTATATTTGGGCAACACCGCTCCCAGCACCAGCTGCCTGTACTATGCAGGCACTGGAAAGTAGTCTGTTCTTCCAAGGGAGACAAGTCTGTAGTCAAATAAGACTAAAACGCCCCTATGCCCCTCTTTCCTCCACTGTTGAACCTCCTTTCACTAATTGTGTAACAAAATAATACTGTAATGTGCAAATTGGTGGCCCTCATTGTTTAAATCACAGCAGCTCTCTAGTGTCTGCCTTTTAAACATATTGTTCAATATGATTGACCGTAAAAACATGACAACACACTGCATTCTATTTATAACATTACATTTTATTGAAAGAGAGCTAGCCAATTCTGTACTGTACTCAGGGACATATTCTATCCTAGGGAAGAAGGTCCAGGGGTAGCAGTCCCCTAGTACAAAACTAGGAGGCAGATCGCTCTCTTGAACCATCAAGCCCCCCTGTTGTCCCACTACACAATGGGCTGGTTAGATTGAGATCTTTGCTCTCCCCAAACGGCCTATTTACACTATGGAGGCTGTGCATGCTCTGTGTGCCTTTAAGGTATGATGTGCCAGTATATGATGTAATATCGGGCACTCAATTTCATATAGGCATGCAGCACCGTTTAATGTATTTGGGATGCCAACCATGTTGGGGGTGGCTGAGGGTGCTGCGATAGGTCGGTTGAGATACATATGTCATTGACCACACTACAACCAAGAACTTCAAACAAGATAAATGGACATCCATAAGGAAGATCACTAATAGTCAGACCTTCAACCTTTATATGAGTTGAGAAGTTTCATTCCAAGGATGTTCTGTGGCCCATTCAGCTCTAGGTGAATAGAACACATTGTGGCAGATTTGCTCTTAAATATATAAATGTAAAAAGTAAGTTAATTTTGGATGATATGTTAGTCATTTACAAAATTCTTAGATACTTTAACAAAATATGCACCAGATTTAAATTTTTTGCCTCAAACCCAGTAGCAACTTATTTGATAATGCTATTTTACTTGTCAAAGAGGGGAATCTATAAATCTTAGTGGCAATGCTGCTGCCACTGAACACCTCTAATTATTCATTTCATTCATTTATTTCTATCATAATTGCCGAGGCAGTTGAATGTTACCTGCATCTTCGTATGATGATATTGGACCTTGATATGGTTCTTTAACTAGAGCTGTAAATTTTTTTTCATGAAAACTGCTTGGCAACAACAAAATCCAGAATCAGAGAAATAAGTTAGAACAAGTGAAGATCTTTCTCACAAGAATCCCAGACTCGATACCCCCATAGGAAATTGTATTTTACGCACATACAGAGCCAAAACAAAATGGGAAACAGATTTAGTCTCACCGCAGTATTGGACACACAAGAAGAAAATAATGTTGTTCTTAAAGGTAGATTTCCATACGGTTTCAAGCTACGCTTCAGTTGATGATTTCATGTTAAATTCCATTCTTAATATTTTTAATAGCATTATATTTCAGTGTCATCTTTGAAAGTAGCAATTTATCACAGAAGTTTTGTCCCATGATAGATATAAGCATTTGTATGTGGTTTTTTTTTAAATATACTGTATTTTTTTAATATATTTCCCACATATCATTAGCTATACTCATTTTTATCCTCCTCTACTTTATTATCTAAGCTCATCAGCTCATGGACTTGAGGAAGTTAAAGTGCAGGTGCTCCGTCATCTAAACTGAAGCAATGTGTAATTTACATTCTTTGATTTAATTAGCAGGAAGCTACTTTCACTATTTACAATACTTACATTTGCATATGTATAGTTGTGAATAATTATCTGCTTATGCATTACCTAAACCGGAGACTTTCTTTATGGATCTAGCAGTTCAAGCTTCCTGGAGACGATTACTCCAAATAATACATTATGTAGAGTATTGCATTCTTGGAAGCAAAGCTATTTTTGAAAAAAAAATTTAATGAATAGGTTATGGATGCGCCTTAGTGAATACTAACTAACCTACATATCAATAATTTTATAGCGTGATATATCACAATGTTTAGAAACACAAGAGTTGATTCAAGGAGCCATGGCCGGTGCAAGGAAATTTGCATTCTAGTATCTCCTTCCCACTGCTTGTATGCCTAATTTGCATGTCTTTTACTGTATATCATTGTGTTTCTTTTTTTTTACTTGGACCACTTTTCCGTTTATTGCTGGAGTCTAGTGGAAATGGAAGCACACATCTCCCCTTCAGAATACTCTTATCTTTGATGCTGTCTTACTTGTTGACCCAAGTGACCATGCCAGGGTATTACATAATACATAATACCACAAACTGACAGGCAAGTAGCAATAACAAACTGAACATATTATTATTATTTGTTATTACTAATTATGGTTTATATAGTGCTTTAATATTCCACGGCCCTGTTGAATTAGGTACACATGTGTCCTAGCGTTGGGACATGATAGGAATGACAGTGATAGTAACAATAGTAAAAGAATAACACACATATTCTCAAAAAAGTGGATAAACAGAGCATCAGCAGCCTTTTGTTTTTATTTCCTTGTGCATTCGGATTCATACAAATTTTAATTGTAAGGAATGTCCAAAAATGAGGAAGAACCCCCTTACTGTCAGGATTTCCACTTCTCCTATTAGCTGCTTACCTGTGTTAGGGCTTTGGCCCACCTCCATGGTTTTCCTCACAGTTTTCTGCTTACTAGGCAGCACCCACTTTTATTTTAATAATGGTGTGTTAACTGGTATTTTCGCTTCCGTCCTGATTCTTGGTACTTGGCATGGAGCTGATACCGGGGAGAAGCAGACAAAGAAAGAAGAACAAGGAGAGACAAGAGAAGAAGCAGAACTGGTTGGTGGAGAAGGTCTGGAGAAATTTGGAGAGAGGGTCAGAGAGAGTGAATGAGAGTGTGAGAGAATGTGAGAGAGCATAAGAGAGTGAGTGTGAGAGAGTGTTAGTGAGGTGAGTGAATGAATGAGTGGTTCCCTTTATTGGGAACCACTAGTCTAGATGTTAATTCTGCCAAGTGGATCATAGTTCATGGCAGCTAATTTCAGAGATACATACATGTAAACTTGGGGATAGTACTCTAATCAAGGTCCACCGTGTTTTTGTATTAGAATTATTTATCTGCGTGCTTTTTCTGAAATCATACCTCCTGTGTCCATTTCATGTTCTGTATTTTCAGAATAGTACAGTTAATCCTATATTTTTTTTCTGGATTTGTATTTCCTAAATGCAGCATTTTGCAATTGTTGGCAGAAATTGCATTAAATTCTCAACTCTTGTCCATTTGTTATCCTTAACATCAGAATCAGTTAAATATGGTACTGATTTACATCCTAGTGAAAGTTATATTTTTCCTATACAATATCAATTCAATTTAGTTTGAATTCAGATCATAAAAATTAGTAGCATATGAATATTTGTTCTGCTGAACCTAGCAAAGAAATGAAATGTATATGAAAGAAATTAATTGATGTGCTCTTGACTTCACATGAATCCATTTATTTTTGTTATAGGGCGCAAACTATTCAAACAGCGAACATACAAACACAATTTGTCTTACAAATCCTGAAGCTGTTCTGGATTTGTGAAATGGTAGACTTTGGATAGACAAGTTTACCTCTCAACTACACCTTAACTATTCTGTTGTGGGAAAAATAGTTTGTCTACATTGGGTGTAATATGCATCCAAATTCCAAACCCTGCTATCATGCTTGCATTTAATTGTTTGTAATGACGTTCACAAAATGAAACTGTGTTACAATGCTTACGTTTCCATTCTTTATATCTGCAGTTACATTCTTGATCTTTTTCTCTTTCATTGTGTCAGCAGTGTGAACATCATTTGCGCATCACATAACGTGTTAGATTTCTCATATGATACACTAGACAGTTGCAATTTTCAAGGGAGCATGGAGCAAAGTAGATATATTATGTCAAATAAGACTATTCCGGTACCGCTTATAAGTAGTAAGCTTATGCCTGATTAGGATAGTCCTGACTTTATTTACAACCAGTATCTCAATTTCCAGTGTCTCAATCTCACAACTGCACATACACATTTTGAATGGGCATTGCACAGGCATGTAAGTAGTGGAGCTGGTGTTTAATATGCATTACATAACATAATGTAAGTAGGGCATGGCATGACCTTCTATTTAACCTTACCTAAAAAGTAGTTTAATGAATAGTTATAAGTTGGATACCAAAAAACTGGCCTGGGTTTTCCACCACTGGTATAGAACGTACCCTTTATCGCACTGATTCTTTCCTTTCTAGCTGTGTGATCAAATCCAGGCGGCAAGCATTATAATTAGCCTTGTCACTTTTTGATTACTTACTTTCTTGTACTGGACAGACTGAGGTGGGATACATGTCACAGTGTCCCTCTCGTAGAAGGACAGTCTATTTTTTCACCAGAGTCCATCTTGTAGAAGGACTGTCCATATTATTTCCCTTGTCCTAGGAGAAGGGAATGTGAATTTAACAAAATGATCCATAAGGCTCTGAATGAACGTATAAATAAGTTGATGTAACTAGCCATACTTAAACATGTATGTAACCATGAGTCACCTAACAAAACTTGGTAATGTAAAATACCAACAGCCACAAACTAAAACAAAAATATGTCTGTGGCCGTAGAAGGAATGGCATTGTCTACTTTCTTATTTGTGGTGCAGTGAAACAAGAAGTAACATTTCCTATTCTAATACAAAAAGAAACTTAAAAAAAGACTCTGTACCAGTGTTATATAATTGTTACTGCATACTGCATTTGAGTTTATACACATTTTTAAAAAAATCCATAGAATTTTTCAAAAAACTGTACTTTTGTTCTCTTTTAGGAAGTAACAAAATGATAAGTTTAGTTATTCTTTGGGAAGTAGTAAAATAAATAACAAGTTTCACTGAACGTCACTGAATGTTTGAGAAATGTATATACTGCTTTTCTTGACTGGGAAGAAGAAGAAACCGCTAATTCTGCTTCACCCACAAACCTCCTCCAAAGTCATTGTTGCAGAATTGCTATATGCACACAATCAATTTCTTTCTCCTTTTTCCCACTACATTAGACCACATCATTCATTGAAAACACACATTTATTCACTAAAGCAGGTGTTGGCAGGAGAACTATGGTTTCAACACCCTGAGTTAATTATGCGTTCTGAATGGCTATCCCTGACAATTTTCTATACAATAAGTGTTGACATTGTCCTGAAAATGCATTAATACAATCAGTGAGGGGACTTTCAACAAATTTCACAGATTTAATTATACATATAAGGCAAGCCAAACCTTTTCTGCACCAGGGCCTCACTGGCGTTGGACATTCTTAATGAAAAATGACTTGGGCGAGTTGAAAGTGGAACTCTCCTCTTATCTCATGCTTCAATTTATTTAGTTTTATGTCCATGCAAAGATTCTTCTTCTTTTCAGTGCAAATAAATAAAGTAAATATTTTTTTTTTATATACAGAAAGTAACTCCTGCACATTTAGCAAACAATTCCACTAAGGAAGTAGAAGGAATTGCCAGGAGTCAACAGCAAAAAAATTTCACAAGGTAATAAACACCCGTTGAGATTTCATCAGTGCTGGGTAGATGCCATGGGATCAGGGGCACAGTTTGTGCGTGAAATTGGATAAGGTCCTTGGCATACTAAGTACTCTGGACAAAGGCACATTCAAAAATACGACGACAACATTACTATATTTTATAGTGTATACTCAGTAAAAATAATAACAACAATGTGAAGTAACCTTCTAAACTTTAATATATTCTTATTCTTCCCATATTTAGCACAAATGTCCATTTTCCACAAAAATCAGTACTTCTCACTATTCCAAAGAACGCTTTTACTTCTGGGCAATCATTTGGTCTGGCAGAGGGATTTCTATTTATTTTGAAATTTAATTTCTTTAAGTGAAACAATAAAATAAAAATAATTGTCTGCCTATTTAATTACCTCAAGATCAAAAGACATGGGCAATTATCATTTCTCAAAGTTTAAGCTACTATCTGTAGCCATTGTGGCTGATAAAAACTGTCAAGAAAAGAAGTATAGATTTTAATATCTAACAAATTGAACCTATTTTCCGGAATAGCAAATAAACTTTGTATGAGGATTGTACTTAGGTAATCAACAGAAACTGAGCATTTTTCAAGAACAAAACCTAACCTGTGCAAGTAATCCTAATCAAAAATTATAAAACAAATGTCCTTGAAACAAAAGAATACATGATTTGTCTGGGTACACTAACCACAAAAAAGGGAAATGATGGTTAAACAAATATATGGTTAAGCTTAAAAAGACCTGGACTTTAGGTTGTGAAATACCGTGTATCATAAAGGGAGTAAATTAATGGAGATTGAAAACAGTCAATAGGCCTGAGAGCTGACACAAAGGGTTAAGCAATGGACATTTGTTCTTATGTAAATCACTTATATTATTGTTTTAAATAGATGGATTTTTTTGCCCAACACTAAACCACTATGCAAGCAGTTTTCAACAATAAAAAAAAATAAATATAGGCCCTTATCTGCTATTGATTTCAAACATCCATGACAGATGTGTGAAAATATTATTACAAAAAGCAATCATGTGGGTGATCCAGATTAACCAAAGGAAAGAAGATGGATCTTGGAACTGAAATGACCCAAATTCAGTATCTACCATCCTAATTACCACGGGTGTAATACCTTGCACATTTTCATATGACAATGAATGGCATATCGCAGTCATGATTATTTAGTTTTTAACCCTTCGAGTGCCATGGGGATAAATGTCTCATTGTATTGCTGATTGTAATAACTTTGATCCGCCTTTGGTGCCAGGGGCAAAGAAATCTACAAACCCCTCTGTCAAAGAAAAAATATATATTGTTTTAATATATTTTGTTATGAATTGCATAGTAGAAGCTCTGCAGCCAAGAAATATATTTTGTCTATTAATCACTGGAATTTTTAATGAGCGAAATGTGGGACTGAGGGAAAGGATCGTTGGTGTAACGTTATCTAAAAAATGAAAATACTGTTATAAATGGGAAACTCCCCTAAAACAATCAAGACAGGCTGTTTTCATGCTCAACATGTCATAGACCTTTGGACTGCTTCAAAATCATAAGCACTCAAGCCACCATAAACAAAGGCTGAATGAGAATTATGAGAACTGTAGTGTACAGGTGTTAAAAATGTGTCTATTCGTGTTAAAGACTATAAGGTATGTGGTCCTTCTTTATGAAAGGCTAACATGGACATTTTACATGGGTTCCAATACACAGGCAATGTGTGACACTAATGTGAAGAATGTATGTTGTATATTACATATAATATATCCACTAAAAGGGGTTATATTGTTGTCCTAACATTTTTTCCCCAAAAATGCCATTCTCAAAGGCTAAGCCTACAACTTGTGATTATAATAAAATGATCAATTTTGTGTGTGGGGATACCATACAAAAAAGAGAAAATGCAATATTATGTCAACTTATCTTAACAAAAGATACAAAATAAAGGTAAGAGGAAGAAAGATCTGAAAAATATCTTGATTATTCAAAAGCTTTTGTATATCGAAAATACACAGTTGTATGAACAAGAAAGTACACCATCTTTGAATTCTATGGTTTTACATATCAGGACATAATAACAATCATCTGTTCCTTAGCAGGTCTAAAAATTAGGGAAATACAACCTCAGATGAACAACAACATATGACATATTACACCGTATCATGATTTATTCAATAAAAATAAAGCCAAAATGGAGAAGCCATGTGTGGAAAAAGTAACTTACTGCTTCCATAGGAATCAATATGTACCCACTTGATTAATTGATCATCAGCGAGTGTGACCACCTGTATAAAAGCCAAAGTTTTAGCAGTTTGCTGGTCTGGAGCTTTCAGGTGTGTGTTAGCACAATGCCAAGGAGGAAAGACATCAACATCAGCAATGATCTTAGACAAGCAATTGTTGCTGCCCATCAATCTTGGAAGGGTTATAGGCCATTTCCAAACAATTTAAAGTCTATCATTCTACAATGAGAAAGATTATTAAAAAGTGGGAAACATTCAAAACAGTTGCCAATCTTTCCAGGAGCGCACATCCCAGTAAATTCACCCCAAGGTTAGACCATGCAATGCTCAGAGAAATTGCAAAAAACCCAAGAGTTACATTACAGACTCTACAGGCCTTAGTTAGCATGTTAAATGTTAAAGGTCATGACAGTACAATTAGAAAAAGACTGAAGTACCGTATTTGCTCGATTATAAGATGACCCTGATTATAAGACGACCCCCCAAATCTGAATATTAATTTAGGGAAAAAAAGAAAAAAGCCTGAATATAAGACGACCCTATAGGAAAAAAGTTTTACCAGTAAATGTTAATTCATCTAAACTATTTTTTTTTTTAATAAAAGCTATGATTGAGAAAAATATTTTGGTTTTATTTCCTTCTATTTTCCAACCTGCCCCCCAGTTATGCACATCTGCCCCAGAAATGCCTTATACCCCTATATACCACTGTGTCCCATGATATGCCTTTTAACCCTCTAAATGCCACTGTGCCCCATGATATGCCTTTT
The DNA here is from genome assembly GCA_029215755.1 of Spea hammondii. Lineage (NCBI taxonomy): Eukaryota > Metazoa > Chordata > Amphibia > Anura > Pelobatidae > Spea > Spea hammondii. The sequence goes on from JARDYJ010000001.1 coordinate 163,105,973, forward strand.
AACCCTATATGCCACTGTGCCCCATGATATGCCTTTTGACCCCCTATGTGCCACTCTGCCTCCAGAAATGCCTTATACCCCTATATGCCACTCTGGCATTTAGAGGGTTAAAAGGCATATATCTTTGAAATATTGGGAAATTTTGCATTTGTCTAGCTCTAACATATCCTCTTTTATTGTTACGGTTAAGATCAGGTCCTGTTTAGTGAAGGGGCTTTAAGTTAAATCAAGTATCTGTAGTGCTTATTACAATTTGAATTTTGTTTGAAATCCAGTAATAATTGGCATCATCACTCCAAACCTACCTTTAAGGCAGAACAACTACTAAAGCAAATATGTTAAGCTGTTACCTGTAAAACCAAGCAAATGGCCAATCCCAAAGGTTCCAACTTTCAAAGAGCACTGCGAAAACAGCTTGGAAAGAGGTGGCAACCCCAGCATTAAATGAGGCACAAATCTCCCTACTCCACACTAGGTCACAAGGCACTAGAAAGTCTGCAGAGACCCTTCTAACTCAGGGCAGATAAACCCCATGCAAACCTTATAGTAAAGCCAGTGCTGGTCCAAGTAATATGTTTAAAGGATTTTTTAAAGGGTCTTCTTACAAACCGTAGCATATTAAGATTAGTTTTTGAGAGAATATACTAAAACACAATATATTTATATAACAGTACAAAGAACAATATTTCATAGTTGTGTCTGACTTCTTGCCAATCTAAGGGTGTTGGTTAGCAAGGTCCTCCCAATTATTTTTCCTATCCAGCTGCTGACATTATTAAATGTTAGTAGGTCAGACAAGATACATCATCGCTTTCAGTTTAGTCTGGTCATGGGAGATTTAGGTATTCCCTTTAAGTGTTTTTGGCAGCAGTGCTAGCATTGCGTGCAATCTCTAGCTTCCTCTACATGCTGTTCTTATCTAAATTAAAATTATGTTAAAATTAAAACTTTTGTGGGAATCACACTCCATTGTCTGGCCTACTTGGTTTCATAATCATTATGGAACACTTCATATACAACTGACAACTCTCAACTATAGGTTGGTCCTTAAGCAAAGTGTTAAGATTCAATAGGTTTTGTTTCATAAAAGGTAGATTGTGTTAATCTGTCTCTCAGTCTGAATCCTCTAAGTCAGTAACAGATGTCTGCCATAATAAATCTCAAAAAAGTAAAACAAAACTGCATTGTTTAAACATATACTGTCGCTAAGTAAGCAAATAAGGATGATTTATCTTTTGCTTTTCAACCATCTGGGTTCTTTAGAAAAGAAAAGTGCATCTTATGTTCCGATGAAGTTTAATGGCATAAATATATGTAGATTGAACTGTTTACAAAAGCCTCCTTTTTTCTTTTGCTCTCCTTCACCTAAATGTTTATTTTAAAGTGTAGCTGAAGCTGTTCAAGTTTTAGTTAGGATGATTTGAAAACGCATACGTTTATAATCTATGCCGTTTTGCTGTTTTTACTTAACCCTTGTTGTGTCAAGGAAGACAACTTATATTGAAATACTCGATTCTCTACATGTCAACAACGAACAATTCATAACAGTTCAACCCTGAAGTCCTTGGTGAAAGGGGAACATGACCCTGCCTGCACTACACACACTGCCTGGACTACATTGTCATTAAGGTGCAGGAAAGGGTTAATACAAGGAGGTCAACAGAGGAAGAAAGAATGAGCGTACATGACTAAGGGGGAAGGGAGTTGGGTTATAAAGCCCCCATGCAGGTGTGCACTGGGCAATTAATTCAACACCACAGGAGGAGTTCCCTGGCACCCCCCCCTTTTTCATTTTGTGTTTCCACGTTGGTCTTGGCTCCACTTTCCTTCTTTTTCTGTTTTATTTGCAGGGTGTGTTTTCTTTGGTGATGGCAGAGGAGTTCCCTGGAGAAGCTTGAAGTCTACTGGGAGTGGCAAGTTGAATTGTTTGGTTAGAGGTCAGAGTTAATGCCCTCCCTGAATAATGTCAAGGTGTAGCTGCCCTATCTGACCCCTGATCGTTCAGACAAATGGTGGTATCCGGCGGAAGGGGCAGTGTGCCATTATCTTAGTTTTTGATGGGAACCCTCAGTTGGTTGTTAGTACAGAGATGTACAGAAGATGGGATAGATTGTCATACAGTGGTTTATTCAAGTGTGTTTTAAAGAAATTGTATACAAAATGTTTGAATAGAGTTATGTCTTGGCATTTGCTAAACAAATGTCTTGGCCTTTTCTAAATCCAATCCTGCTTGTATTTGTGTATTATTTCAGGTATGGGAAATTAGGGAACCTTCTGGGTATGGGCAGTGCAAGGGTCAAGAGTCTAATAAGGTCAAACTGATCTTAGTGTGAGTAGTTGCCACAGCAGAAGTTCATTATAGCCAATGTAGTGTGTGATACTGTGTTTTTCTTCTCACAAAGTTATGTTTATGTGTCAAAAATTGAAGATAACTGAAATCATTGGGGTTTGCAGGAGTGATGGGAACTTGCCATAGGCCCGTTTGGGAGGATATTCACGAAACAAGTTCTCAATGTGGCCCACTGTACTTCTGTGCAGAGCTTCATAAAAGGGTTCTCTGCACTCCAAGGAGAAGGCCTCTGTCTGATGGCAACAAATGTACTATTGTTACAAGAACCGTTTACACCAGAAATTTTAATACAAGACCCCTTATAGGAATAAACCAATGGTATAATTAGTTCATTTTGGGTGTTAGACTGAGTAACACATTTCAATTATCTTGAACATTATACCAGTAAAGAAAAAAACCTTGAGGATTAATAAAATAGGAAACTGCTTTGTACATGGACAGATCATTTGGGGTCTGTCCCACATTACTTTTCGGTATGTGATATATATATATAGATAACAAGGTGGTCAGAAACAATTGTATTCCCCCCTGAACAGATCAATCTCTGTAGAATCTTAAACCCTTTCAGCTGCAAAAACTTAAAGATCCGAAGATAACGTACTAAGAAGTACTCTGGGGAAATAGAATTTGTCAGAGCTCCCACTCACAGATAATGTCTAGTACTTCTGGTTTCAATAAAGAATGAAAAAAACATGCATTAATTGTAACTCACTTCACCTCCATGAACAGTAACATTTATTTAACATTTCACAAGGCCCACATGATAAAATTAAACCAACATGCCGATTAGGTATCTAAACAGAATCTGATATAAAGCAGCACACAGCTGTTTCAGAGGATAGTGAAAAATGTTTTAAATGATATACATTGGATCTTGCTGTGACCCATTTCACAGCGTTTCCTTCTCTGCCCCTCCACAGCTTCCACATCTTTTATGTTTTCGACTTCCTTCTTATCACTGGAGGGGACCCTGCCTTTGAAGTATTATATTGCTTCCATAAACTGCAGTGAAACCCAATTTTAATGATATATGTGGGCCGTAATGACTAATAAGCAGCCTTTGGCAAAGGGGTAATCTTTGAACTTTAGTACTTTCTAGGAAATCCAAAATCCTAGAAAGATGTCGTTTAGTAGCACTTTAAAAAAAAATAAAAATGGTAGATTCAGTTAAAAGGTTGGTAAACATAGTTTGTCCACTAGAGATTCAAATGCAACTTAAACAAGTGACACAGTTAAACAGTCACAATTTGACAACACTTGCAATGTCAACATGGCCATTGAATTATATTAAAACCAAGACACAGAGGCAAGTGCTTTTGTGAAAATTATTTTAAGACAAAGTGTAATAATGTATATGAAGCTTTAACTCGCTAAGCAATGCGATCTTTATGACTGGTTGGGGTCCCTGAGACTACAGTCATAGAGGTAGCACTGGTGTAACATCTGCGTGGTTGACATACTTCTTCCTGCATTTTGCTACTTGTGCTGGTGCCACCCAAACTAGCAGTATCTAGTGCGCACTGATTCCAGCCCTTAGCAACCCCCATGCCAGAACTCAAAGAAAAAAAGGGTGAGGGAAACAAATACTTGTGGCAGATTAAGCCAAAGAGGTCTGAAAAGTCAAGGAAGCTCACCCTTTGATAACCTTGACCGATTTCTGCTCACAAGCTCATCCCCTTCCTATATCTAATTTCTTCTGCCCATTCCACACTGACCTGAACCCTGGGTGCTGTGCATGTCACTGATATTCCATACCCAGTCATTAATACTGAAAAAATGAGTTGGTATCTTGGGTTGCCCTAAACGCCCCTATCCTGAACCTAAGACTGTTCATTTGTATCTTAGTGAATTCCCATGCACTCCAGCAGCCTTGTTAATGCTAACTCCTGGGCTGATAAACACAATACTCATTAAGCTCCTCTATTAATGTTGCTAACTGGCCTGTTCTAAACTCACCTGCCTACCTAACGTGCTCCTTACACTGCCTTTCCTGCTGTGCACTAATCCAGACTTTTATTAAAGCCTATCAAGCAAGCTATCCTGAAAGGTCTTCTACAATAAAACTAATTACTAACTAATAAATGGCGATATATTTAATGGCCATTCTTTGCAACATTGTGTAGCCTTTACATTACTTTTTAATTCCAGGGCAGTTCTTTAATTGATTGCGACATGCTTAATTGCTTAGTGCACAATGTGTATATTATGTGTAAAGAAACAACTCACTTTACACTATAGAAGCAATGAAGTTTTCACTAGGTCTTCAGATCATAATGAAAAGTTAATTGTTTCCTTACACATAATATGCCTTGTATGTAAGCTGATTGTATATTTACCCAATCACTAATGCAACTCATTATGTGTATCCATAGAAAGATCTTGGACTGTTCATGTATAGTTAAAGAACATTTTCCACGTTTATGTAAATTAATGACTGAAAACAAATTTCTTTACACAGAAATAACTTTCATAGTACAAATGATGGTGTTAGAGTGTGGGGGTGAGCATGTATGCATGTGTAGGTATATGGTGTTACAGCGGCTGTGTGTGTACATGTAAGTATATTGGGTTTGTGTGTGTGTAAGTATGTGCAGTGGTATAACTACAGGGGTTGGTGGCCACTACACATATATAACAAGTGGTAGCAGGGGTCGCCTCGACCCCTTAGAACCACGTGCCTTGATGCAAATGCAAGCCCTGCCACCACTTGTTCCTGTCTCATTTTTTGTTTTGTTGGATGAGGTGGTCATGTGTAATCTATTTTATCGGATGAAATGGTCATGTGGGTATGTAATGCATTTTATTGGATAAAATGGTCATTTATTTATTAGATGAAGTGGTCATCTGACACATTGAATGGGCAGACTTTACACTTTACAGCGAACTCACATTAGACAAATTAATTCACTGGAGCTGCTACTTGATATATATATTCGGGAAAGTTGCAGGAACAATTACAAATCTCCTGAGGAAGCCGGTTATCCGATAAAACACATTGAAAGAATATATCCGTGGTGAAGAATTCTGCTGCTTTTTTTCCTGCTTCACCTGGACCATTTTGTTTTGCGTCTTTCCACATAATTTCATGTGCCAAACTCTCTTGTAGGTGCCATACTCTCACTTAAGGGCTCTCTTGTGATACTGTGCCATTGTTTGCTGTTTTTAATCTTTTTCGAAGCGAAGAATTAAAGAGAATTTTGTGATGAGCTTTTTTTCTTGTATGGATATGTGAGTGCAATAATTACCCGCACTAATACAGTTGCTTTATTGTTTTACAATATCACACTATTGCCTGTATTTCTTTCTCCTATGTGTTTGTGCGCCCCTGTGAAGATTGACTACTGTTTTGAGTGCTGCCACTCCAGGAGAGTAAATACTTTATATATATATATATATATATATATATATATATATATATATATATATATATATATTCACTTGTGGTGTGTTTGCTTTTTCTGAAATGTTAAAAATAACTTCTAATATGCCCAGGTGGTCAATTCCTTACTTTACCTAGTTAAGTAGAATTAACATAGTTATTAACATGACTAATATTGACATCATACATCATACAATAGTTGAAATGAATAAGCCCACACAGATATTTTACCGCCTAAACAAGGTTCAGAGCAGACTGAGATGTTCACTTCTGACTCAACTCCGGGAGGATTAGGACTACCATGGAATTTCACTTTTGGGGGCAAGTGCTCCTTACTAAAACATAATAAAGATCCCCTTAGTGTTCTTTTGTGAATGTCCTCACTGCTGGTACAACAGAAGTATGTGCGTCATTTTCATGTGACACAACAATTGTGTAACTACTGCTTGTCTGGTCGTCTTCTGGCTATTTATGCAGTTGCTTTATCTTATTTCTAGGACAGCATTACTTTCATGTCTATACGTGTCATAAATACTATATACCTGCAACCCCAAATTGATGTCTAATAATTTTAACAAATATGCACTCAGACAAGGAACAAATAAAACAAAATGCCGTCCTATTAATACGGAATTCCCAAGCTTTTGTAAAGCAAAAAAGCAATGATATAAAGACCTTACTGACTGTCAGTAAGAGTCAGTTGGTACCTGACATCCAATTGCCCACATTGTGTTTTTGTGGGCTTTCCCTGCCTCTACTGGAGGTGTCAGAACTCAGCTGGTACTTTTTCAAAGGTACTGAATGCAAATATCTGCAGAATTGAGTAAACCATGGTCAATATGCCTCTCTGAACCCAGCTACATAACACAAAACTTTCAATCACAGGATATAAAAATCCATCTCCTCAATGTAACCGAAGACTTAATTCCAACAGACTATAGACAGAAAGCATATGTTCTGCAGAACAGAAATCTACTTCACTCCTTGGATCCTCACAATTATAGTATAATGTATCTAAAGCGTGCAATGTCACTGGCACTAACAAGACATTTGACCCACTGCCACTTGTTGCTATCCCTGTCTAACCACCACCACTTACCTCCTCTTACCACCTCCTGAGCAAGACATACAAAGTGCACAACCAAATACGACTTTTAATGGTGCCAATTAAAGGAAATATATTCAGATCCCTGAAAGCAACTAACAACTGTTCCAAAGTGACAGAGAACTGAATTTCATGGCACATTTCTCTACATGGAATCTATGGATTACCAATGTCGCCCAATCATTGCAGGAACAGAAAATATTTTAGGTTTTTATGAGGGTCTTGTTATGGGGAATTCTCCATTATTCCCAGTGATTAATAAAAATGAAGCTTGACCTTGTTGTTTCTCCTGTACTCTCCTTTCTAAAATACCTTCTTTATTTACTTTGATAACTATATGCAAACAGTCAATTATTTGGTCTAGTTCTGCCATGCTGTTTGCTGGTTAACTCAATTTAACCCATTCAAACCATATATTTTTGAAAACTAGACACCCCAGGGTATTCCAAATGCTGTTATTTTAACCCTTTCCATGCACCAATTATAGAACTACACTTTGTCAAACTTTGTAATAGTAATTTTATTTTATTTATTTTTTTCTTCACACAAATTGTACTTTAGTTATAGATATACAGGTTCTGGTATATGTCACTGTCAAACAACCCCCCAATATGTGTTCAGGAACATCTCCTGAGTGCAGTGATACCCGACATGCATGGGTTTGTCGGGTTGTTTGAGATTTAAAATGCCACATTTGGGAAGTGCGCTTTTTTTCTCCATTTTGGTCAGTCTGTACCTATGCCCTATCTTTGAGCTCGGCCACTCCAATTTACCCCATCAGCCATTTTTTTTTATATATTAGACACCCCTTGGGTATTTGAAGTGCTTTTATTTTAACTCTTTGTTGAGATTTTTGAGAAATTTTAGCACTTGCTCAAAATAATAAACTTTATTTTTTTATTTTATTTTATTTTTTTAATACTTTTTTTATATTTTTTTACACATTTTGCTGGTACTGGATGGTTCATCAAGTGATATCACTGCATAATTATTTTTAAATGTTAGCACATTTTTTTTTATTTTTTTTTTTCCATTTTTTATATATTTTTTTGAATATTTTACTAATCACATAGTGATTAGAAAGCTGGGTTCCATTGACTTGCTTGGTTGAATGCAGTACCTGTATTCAACCTGCAAGTGGAGCCAGAGTTCTCTAGAGGGTCTGGAGACCATCTAGCGAACTCTTTCTTCTTTATTGTTTTTTTTCCCGGGCCGCCGCCATCTTGCTGATGGCGAAGATCACCGGCAGCTGCGGCTGTGACCGCCAATGTATGGCGGCTGTTGACGCCCCAAGGAGGGGCCAGACATGCCCCCCGATACCGATCTCGGCGATACTGAATGCCTCGTTGATCACTTTCTAACCTTATTTAATTTTTTTGAACCGGCAAAGGTCGCGAAGGGGTTAAAGGAATTGTAAGGTTAGTACAAAATGTATAAATCCTCATTTCTTTCTCATCATATTTAAAAAATGATTACAGGCATTTAAAAGTACCAAAACAGATTATTTTACAAATTTCTGTTATTCTGTGCATTCATAATTTTTTTTATTTCCTTATTGTTGATAATTCCAGGATGCCATATCCAAGGCTCCACTGCTATTGAAAACAAATAAACTATCAAAATTGAGATAAAAAAAAAATATTTATGTATTCAGACTTTTTTACACAAACTATAAGGGGGAAAACGTGATTGGAGGTAATATGCTTATTGTTAAAAATACCATTTCTTTTTACCTATAGCTATGAGCTTTCATTTTTACTTTCACAGCTTCTAGTAACAATGTTATTAATTATTTTAGAATGTATAAACCACCAATGGTAAGTTCAGATACACTGAGGTAGCTCTGAGGCTTGAAGAAGGTCTATCTGAAACACGTTGCTTTTTAAGCATCCCGTTACCTAATCTCTAAAACTAACTCATGGTAATCCCGCCATCTGCTATGTCCACTTTTCCTGACATCTCTATTACTGCTGATAACTCCACTATCCATCCAACAGACCAGGTTCGCTGCCTTGGTGTCACCCTCGACTCTGCTCTCTCCTTCATCCCTCACATCCAGTCCCTCACCAAATCCTGCCCCCTCCACCTGAGAAACATCTCCCAAATCCACCCTTTCCTCACACAAGATACCACCAAGTTACTAATCCACTCCCTTGTGATATCCCGCCTGGATTATTGCAACTCCCTACTAACCGGTCTCCCCCTCTCCCGCCTTTCACCACTTCAATCTATCCTCAACACTGCAGCTAGATTAATCTTTCTCTGCCGCCTCTCCTCATCTGCTGGGGAAGCCAATCACTTCACTTGCTCCCCATACCCTTCAGAATCAAATTTATACTTCTAACCCTGACCTATAGAGCCCTCAACAACTCAGCACCCCCTTACATCTCTACCCTCCTATCCAAATACACCCCTACCCGCCCTCTCCATTCCTCTCACAACCTGCGGCTTTCTTCTACTGTTGTTACCTCTTCCCACTCCCGTATTCAGGATTTCACCCGTGCCGCTCCCCTCCTGTGGAATCCCCTTCCCCGTTCAGTCAGACTTTCTGCCTCGTACGTGACTTTCAAAACCTCTCTGAAAACCCACTTGTTCAGGGAAGCGTACAACATTCCTTCCCAGTACTCCCAACCATCATCCTAATCACAGCCATCGGAACAAACGGCTTCAAGACATCAGAAGCAGATCAACTCATCCTCACCCAAGCTGTCCTCTCCTATTGTCTCACTCCCCTCAACCACCGACTAGATTGTAAGCTCGCAAGAGCAGGGCCCTCTTCACCTTTGCACCAGTTTGTTATTGTATGTGTTATGTGTTTATAAAATGTTCTATGAATGTAACAGCGCTGCGGAATTGGGCAGCGCTTTATAAATAAATGTAATGTAATGTAAGCAGTACCTCAGTTTTTTTGTGTTTTACCGGCCGTTTACACTATTATACAGATAGTGTATTTGTATAAAGGTATATATAGTATATATATTTTTTTCTAATCTATATACTAGTATATATTTTTTTAATATCTGGAAACATTTCCTGAAGTTAAAAAACATTTTGGCATGTATACTTATGTGTTTTCTACTGGAATATACCTAACATATATGTTATTTGTTTTTTATTTTCTCCTTATATTTAATTTGTTTAATTAGTCAATACATTACATATTTTTCTTAATCCAGTGTAAGGTCCAATCAGGCCACCCCATGGTACATTAATGTGTTGTATAAGTCAGTCTCTGCCCCCCCCCCAGTTCCACCACTACAGACATATTCCCCCGGCCATCCCTGGAACTAGTTTCAGCCAGTAATAGATAGTGGAGGTTGGGACCCCATTGTATTGTTAATCTCTTTACTGCCCATGTTGCCCCCTACACTGAGTCTCAGCTAGTGACTGGGAAACTGAGGAAAGAGTGTGTGTCCCAGGCTAAGAGAGCACAAGTCAGCGAAGGTAGCCGGTCGGACTATCCAGCTCTGTGACACTTGTTAATTAATTAATAAATGGTTCAGAAATACAGGAGATGTTGTAAAGGACATTTAATGGAATATCTTCATATGTTGTAATCTTGTGAGCAGGGCTTTCTCCACCTAATCGGTTTGTCTTAGTCTGTCAATTCTAGTCTCATCATACCCCTTAAATATATATTGTATGAAGCGTTGTGTAAATTGTTGGCTCTATAAAAATAAAAGATAGTAATAATAATAGGTGTGCAGAAGCTCTTTATCAGCAACCATCACTCCTGTGTTCCAATGGCATGTTGTGTTCTTTAATCCAAGTTTAAGTTTAAAAGACTTACTGATCATTAGAAAACCCTTTTGCAATTATGTTAGAGCTAGAAATCCCCTTGTATTCCATGAAAACAGCTAAGTGACAGCTATATATATATATATATATATATATATATATATATATGCACATTTTTAGATACATTCAAGGGGTATGTACTTACAAATGTGAAGAGGTGGTTGAAAAAAAACAAGCCCCGCCTTTCAGTAAAGGTTAATGGCTTTCTTCCAGGAATTTTACATATATGGATTTAAACATGTGGGAATACATGTGTATTCATGACTGAGACCTCCTGAGATTTGTTTATATTTCGTGATACCATGTTAAAACATTGTGTTTCAATGGGATGTTTTTTGTCTTTCTGCAGCTTGATGGGACCACCCAGATATCATTAAGGACTAAAAGTTTAGAGCCGTCGAATTTAAAGAGTTCCATTGGAGAGATTTACTTAGGAAAGATGTGAAGCATAATCAGAAGATACCGTCTGATTTGGTGGAACCATAACAATGGAAGACGAAAATAAATTTAAAGATGAGCCAACATCATAATGCTTGGCTGTAGTTCCAAAATCCATTTAACCCCTTAATGACAATTGCCGGTCCTGGCACGGCACGGAAAAGCATGTGCTTTACGACAATTGACGTGCCAGGACCGGCACGTCTTTAAACGGGTGCAGAAAGCGATCTACTATCGCTTTCTGCACCCAAAAAGCGTTGCTGAATGCCTCGACCTCGAGGCATTCAGCAACGCCGCGATCGGCACGAAGGGGCCATCTCTGGCCCCTCCACGGGGCGTCAACATCCGCCATACTTTGTATGGCGGCGGACGCCCGTTTTAAAAGCGTTTAGGAGGCGATCGACGATTGCCTCCTAAACTTAAATGGTGTCGCTGGAATGCCTCGATCAGGAGGCATCCAGCGACACCAAACACTAACCTTTTGATGGGCTGTGACCGCTCCGGAGAGCGGTCACAGCCGCAGCTGCCGGCAATCTTCGCCATCAAGGAAGATGGCCGCCGTCCTGTAACAGGAACCACAAATTTTAAAAGTTCGCTAGATGGTCCAGACCATCTAGAGAACTTTGGCTCCACTTGCAGGTTGAATACAGGTACTGCATTCACCATGCAAGTCAATGGAAGCCAGCTTTCTAATCACAGTGTGATTAGTAAAAATAAATTAAAAAATAAAATAAAATTAATAATAATTAGAAAAAAATAGTAAAAAAACAGTAAAATGTAAAAATCATTTCCCACTGATGTCACTATCAGGGGAACCTCCAAGTTGAAAAAAAATGTTAATTTTTTTTAAAAAAAAAATAATAAAAAAAAAAATATATATATATATATAAAAAATATATTTTTGTGACCAAGTCCTAAAATTATCATATTAGCTTAAAACAATTCTCGCATGGAAAGAGTTAAAATACTGGCATATTAAATGCCCGTGGGGTGTCTACTTTTAAAAAATGTATGATTTGATGGGGTAAATTGAATGGGCCAGGTTCAACAACGTCCCAATTAACACGGGGGGAAGGATGGCCACACATCTAATTTCCAATTAGAAAAATGCACACGTACCAAATGTGGCCTTTTAGTTCCCCCCAAAAATGACACACCCATGCATGTGGGGTATCACTGCACTCAGGAGATGTTGCTGAACACATTATGGGGTGTCGTGTGACAGCGGCATATACCAGGAGCTGTAAATTCATACATAAAGTAGGTGTGTGTGGGAAAAATACACACACAAAAATACTACTGCAAACTTTGAAAACATGCTGGTGGTAAAATGTGTGCATGCAAAGAGTTAAAATACCCTGTGGTGTCTAGTTTTGAAAAATATATGGTTTTGTTGCGCACACTGAAATGGCCCGGCTCAAAGATGTACCAAATAGGGCATGGGCAGTGGATCCCCAAATGCCAAAGTTCAACATTGAAAAAAGCGCATGCCCCAAATGTGGCCCTTTTGCCCCAAAACAGCCAGGCAAAATCATTCATGTGAGGTATCGCTGTACTCAGGAGATGTTGCTGAACACATATTGGGGTGTTTTGTGATAGTGACATATACGAGAACATTTTAATTCATACCTGAATTAAAATGTGTGTGGAAAACCAAATGCAAAAAAATGACTACCACAAAGTTTGACAAAGACTGGTGGTAGATATGGTGCATGGAAAGAGTTAAAATACTAGCATTTGAAATACCCTGGGGTGTCTAGTTTTCAAAAATATATGGGTTTATTGGGCACACTGAAATGGCCCGGCTCAAAGATGTACCAAATAGGGCATGGGCAGTGGATCCCCAAATGCCAAAGTTCAACATTGAAAAATGCGCATGCCCCAAATGTGGCCCTTTTGCCCCCAAACAGCCAGGCAAAATCATTCATGTGGGGTATCGCTGCGCTCAGGAGATGTTGCTGAACACATATTGGGGTGTTTTGTGATAGTGACATAAACTAGAACATTTTAATTCATACCTGAAGTAAAATGTGTATGACAAAACAAATGCAAAAAAATGACTACCATAAAGTTTGACAAAGACTGGTGGTAGATATGGTGCATAGAAAGAGTTAAAATACTAGCATTTGGAATACCCTGGGCTGTCTAGTTTTCAAAAATATATGACTTGATGGGGTAAATTGCATTGGCCGGGTTCAAAGATACCCGAAATGGCACATGGGGGGAAGAATTACCAGATTTGGAAAAAATGGCTTTGAAATAGCAAAACGCTACCTGTACTTATTGCCCCATAATGGGTAGAAAAAAGCAAAAAAACATAAAAACATTGGGTATTTCTAAACTCAGGACAAATAGTAGAATCTATTTAGCAGTTTTTTTCATTACCTTTTATAGATGAGTAAAAGATTTTTCAACTAAAAGTTAGAAACAGTCATTTTTTTCTAAATTTTTCACCATATTTTATAATTTTTTTTAATAGTAAATAATATGATACAATCAAAACAATGTCATCTAAAGAAAGCCCTTCTTGTCCTGAAAAAAACAATATCTAATGTGTGTGGGTTCAGTAAACGGGAAAGAAGAAAATTACAGCTAAACACAAGCAGCGCAGAAATGTTAAAAAGGCCATTGTCACAAAGGGTACAAAAAGTAAAATCAGCCTTTGTCTCGAAGGGGTTAAGCAGATTCTTTGTTTTGTTATACAAAATACTGTATATAATATTGTAATTTTACATGTCTGATGGTCACAGAAATAGTTGTCCATACATTATATATATATATATATATATATATATAATTTCCTTGATGTCACAAGTCACAACTGTTTCAAAGTATGACATCATAGCCACTATGTGTAATGTTAGGACTCTCAGTAATGTTTCCCCAATGGGGGAACAGAAGTTAAACACAGATTTTAACTGCATGTCAGGTGCGATACTAGCAAAAAACAAACAAAAAAACAGTAGTCTCATTGTAATACATTATTATTAATAGATGGGATATCAAAGGTATATCTATTGGGTCTAACTACTGAACATAATGACAGCTAATGTTGTCAATTTTGTAATAGAGTATTCCAGTTTTGATTCCATGTAACAATTATATTTAAACAATAACAATATAGAATATTTAATGTATTCATTGTTTAAATTGTATTTTAGAAAAAGGTTACAAAGGCTTACAATGATTATTTTAGTTTGCAGACAACCAGAGTCACTAGACAAAACAAAAGCTTACTATGGATTAACCCTTTAAAGCTAAGGCTTAGGGCAGATGTTTTTACCCTCAATTCACTTGAAACAGTTGAATAGAAAGTTATTATGTAGCCTTATTTAAATGTCAGAAAACCATGAAATATTCAGACACTTTACCATAATTGTATTATTATTTGATCACATGTTTCCAAAATGTGATGTTTAAGTTAGAAAACATTGCATTATGACATTAGCAGACAAAAACTTTGCTAGCATTTGCAAATTGTTCCTATTAAACTCCTTCCTTCCATTTTGCTTCCACAGCCAAACACTCCCATACTGTGATGTATTAATACTAGATGATGTAAACAACGTTATATAGGGGGAACAAACGTTAACTTTTTTATATACAGAAAATAATAATACATGTTGTTCACAGTCTCATGTAAAATACTATAGGACTATAGGAATGGCTTTTTCCCATACCCAGCTTTTATTCCTTCCTTAATTTCTCAATTTTATCTAGTTCTGATTTTATCTCAGTTCACCTCTACTCTTATTCCAGACAAATTTTCTCCCATGATGATGGCAAAATTTCACGAAAAATATTCTTGCTACTGCCTGTGGACACCCAAATATATGACTTCCTAAGGCGTATCACCCAATAAAGCTGATTATACTACTGATTATACTACTTTTATATATTTTATTAAATTATTCATTATTAAATGTCCTTATACTTTATGTGAGACTATATTATGAGTCTTATTTATTTTCTTTTTATTCTATATAATAATATACATTATTGTTTATAATTTATGTCTGATACCATAGTACAAGTAACATTTAAAAAAAAGTTTTTTTGTTTACTTGTAACATTTTTAATTTTTATTTGAATCATTCAAAGGAAAGCTTACTTTCTTTACTTACTGCTTTCTAAAATGTATAATAATTTACATCCTACTTCCAGCTCATTGGGAGACCTCATCTGTTCTGACACTCCCTGATTAGTAATTCTTCAAACTGAAATGTGTCTATGTTTAAAACATGACTGCCCTTCAGCTTCAAGACCCAAAATCTGGAAAACTGCCTAGAGCTTTCTTTTTTTAAAACATGCATAGATTCAGGCATAAGAGACTTGCCTAGAAGACAGTAAACATGAAATGCCAAAATCAAGGCTGAAATTCTATTAACATTTATGTGTTGGATATTACAATTTCAGTTGCCATTAAAGCAATTCAAATGTTCAGCAGAAACATGAAAGCGCCAATGTTATTTTCTTTTTAAATTATGGATTTAAATGATCCAATTAAACCAAAGGGATCTTTCAGCACTTACTGAAAGTAGCTCCAAGGCAGGTGCCGACCTGCTGGCAAACCCTCCCTAGTGTGTAAGTAGACTGGAGGAACAGATTCTTACCGGGAATATTAACTGTGGGCTTGCTCAATGCTCATAGCATGGTCTCCTATACACTGATGGTGCTTTTGAACCTAATCAGGTCCTCAGAGACAGTTCTTAAGAATAAACCCATGCAGTCTTTCATATTTTCTATTCTTCTCTACAATTAAAATATCCCTTATATTTCCATCACTTTATCCCTGTGGTAAAATATATATCGATGCTCCCTCTAGAAAGCCTTTCATTGTGTTGAATAAAATGTAGTTTGTTTTTTAATGCTATTTAGGTAATGGATTTTTTAACAATGAGAAATGTATGTTCCATTTCTAATGTGTACTCCAAACAAGAATTGATTAATGTCAAAGTGGCGGCTTTTATTTTTAGCTTTTATTTGTAAAATAATCCAGAATTCAAGATTTTATTGTTATAATTGGTGTAATTGGGCTTTCATTGAGCATAAGATAAAAGCTATATACTATTTTGTGTATGTAATAATATAGCAATGAGTTGGAACCACAAGGAGTGAAATATTTAGTTTCTTTGTCTGGGTAACTAACCAGTACTATATATTGATAACTTTAGTTATTAGAAATTTGATTTACATAAGGTATGGGCTATGAACGATGAGAGTACAAGTGTTTTTTATTTCCAGCGGTTGTCCAACATTCTTAAATCTCTCACATAGCAGTAGAATCACATATCTTCTATAAAACTTCTCTATCAGATCTTGGTTTTTGATGATCATAAACCCAGGTGCTGAGTCCTAGGTATGAACATATAGAATATCTGCTTGACACTGATCGTAGAGCCATAAATTAGTTTAAATATCCTGCTGTATCGTGACCAATTGTGGCCAAGAAGTAGACGCACATGGTGGAGTGTTCCAGAGACCTACAGTAAGGTTCTTCTCAACACTTACCTGAGAATACAAGCTTGTAAGGGGCCTTGATCAATAATCATTATACACAATAAGCTATTGTATATACACAACCATAAATAGTTCTAAAGTAATAGTCTGTAAGCTTTCTATCTTTCTGGGTTTGTACCATTCATACTTTAGAAGCCACTCTCTGCACATTGTTTTTGGTAGTTTGGTTGTATGAATCAAAAGACACCATCCATCTACACATCAAAACACTTGTCAAGAATTAACGTTTTTTCCAAAGCTTATTAAATGTCATTAATTGCTTGGAGTACAATTTTCCTTTATGACTTAGTATTTAAATGGTACAGTGTAAAATTCGGATCCTAGAAAGCATAATTCAAAGCAAAATTGTTCCTGAGCTGTATATTTGGCTTGAGGGGAATTAAATATTTTTCCAGTGAGTAAATTAAATGAAATTGAACAATTAACTCTTCCTGCCCTCAGAGATCCAAAACCTGTTTTGGATTAAGGCCAAGAGTATGCTATTTATTAGCTTTTTCATACCAGGGTTTTGATAAACTAAGACATCTGTGGCCATATCATTTCTCCTGGTTTGTATTTCCTTTACTGTTGGAGAGTCAAATGATGCATGATATCATGTTATAAACCTTTATCACATTACTATTAGTATTTTTTATTTATGTAATATATATAATATATATGATATATATATATATATATATATATATATTAGACTTGGGCACCGGCCAACTCTTCGTGTTTGTCTTCGTGGGGAAACAATCTTCATATTCCAGGAATATTCACCTGTTCCTGTGTTCGGTTTCATACTTCGTGTACATTCTTCCTGTTCGTTTTTTTCTTAGTTTTTTTGTAGGAGGGGTTAATACGGGGTTAACGTGGTACGCACTACGCAGCAGCTTTGGCGCCAGGATTTTAAAGGTCCGTACGAGCAACTCTATTGGTCCCCAAAAGGGGCCTCCTCTGCCATCAACCAATGAAGTGTACCTGCACTTTATTGTTTGATGGCAGACGAGCCATATATACAAATATATATACAGTATCTCATAAAAATGAGTACACCCCTCACATTTTTGTAAATATCCTATTATATGTTTTCATGTGACAACACTGAAGAAATTACACTCTGCTACAATGTAAATTAGTGAGTGTTCAGCCTGTATAACAGTGTAAATTTGCTCTTCCCTTAAAAATAACACACACAGCAATTAATGTCTAAACCTTGGCAACAATAGTGAGTACACCCCAAAGTGGGCCCAAAATGTCAATATTTTGTGTGGCCACCATTATTTTCCAGTACTGCCTTAACCCTCTTTCACCAGAGCTTCACAGGTTGCCGCTGGAGTCCTCTTTCACTCCTCCATGACGACATTACGGAGCTCATGGATGTTAGAGACCTTGCGCTCCCCCACCTTCCATTTGAGGATGCCCCACATATGGGGTTTAGGTCTGGAAACATGCTTGGCCAGTCCATCACCTTTACCCTCAGCTTCTTTAGCAAGGCAGTGGTCGTCTTGGAGGTGTGTTTGTGGCCCAGTCTCCGAAGGGAGGGGATCATGCTCTGCTTCAGTATTTCACAGTACATGTTGGCATTCATGGTTCCCTCAATGAACTGTAGCTCCCTAGTGCCGGCAGCACTCATGCAGGCACAAGCCATGACACTCCCACCACCATGCTTGACTGTAGGCAAGACACACTTGTCTTTGCACTTCTCACCTGGTTGATGCCAAGACACACTGGTTGACGCCACACACAGTAATCCATGTCCTTAGTCTGCTTGTCTTCAGCAAACTGCTTTCTTGTGCATCATCTTTAGAAGAGGCTTCCTTATGGGACGACTGCCATGCAGACCAATTTGATGCAGTGTGCGGTCTGAGCACTGACATGTTGACCCCCCACCTCTTCAACTTCTGCAGCAATACTAGCATACGTCTATTTCCATCTATTGTCTTTCCCAAAGACAACCTCTGGATATGACGCGGAGCACGTGCACTCAACTTCTTTGGTCGACCATGGCGAGGCCTGTTCTGAGTGGAACCTGTCCTGAGTGGAAACCGCTGTATGGTCTTGCCCACCGTGCTGATGCTCAGTTTCAGGGCCTTGGCAATCTTCTTATACCCTAGGCCAGGGGTAGGCAATCTTCGGCTTTCCTGATGTTGTGGACTACATCTCCCATAATGCTCTTACAGTCATAATGCTGGCAAAGCATCAAGTGAAATGTAGTTCACAACATCTGGAGAGCCAAAGATTGCCTATCCCTGGCCTAGGCCATCTTTATGTAGAGCAACAATTCTTTTTTTTCAGATCCCCAGAGAGTTATTTGCCATGAGATGTCATGTTGAACTTCCAGTGACTAGTATGAGAGAGTGTGAGAGCGATAACACCAAATTTAACACACCTGCTCCCCATTCACACCTAAGACACTTGTAACACTAACATGACACTGGGGAGGGAAAATGGCTTATTGGACATTTCCACTTAGGGGTATACTCACCTTGGTTTAGACATTAACGGCTATGTGTTGAGTTATTTTGAGGGGACAGCAAATTTACACTGTTATACAGGCTGTACACTCACTACTTTATATTGTAACAGAGTGTCATTTCTTCAGTGTTGTCACACTCCATGGGCAAGTTTCTTTGGGAGAGCTCTATCTCGCCTCCTGTTTCTGTCTTCTTTCTTCTGTCCTCTGTTTCTCTGTAAACCTGGCCTCCCAGTGCACTACCACAAAAGAGAGGGGCCACAAGGACAGCCTCTCACTATTTTCCCAATCAGGTGGAGAGGGTGTCTCCAGAAGCTCTGCCCCCTTGCAGAAGTGCACCGGGAGGCCAGGTTCACAGAAATAAGACAGGTACACGAAAGCAGCCGATCGTGAAGGTAGGAAGACATTGAGAGAGTATGAATGAGAATGGGAGAGAGCACAGAATGTGAGAGCAAGGCTGCCATCAGAATTTCTGGGGGTGATAACCCTCCTCCCCAGATGACCCCACCACCACCAGGATTTCCTCTCCTACTCTTTTTGGTGGCAAATATGCCGTAGGCAGGCTGTTTGGGGACAAATATGCCATCGGCAGGCTGTTTGGGGGTACTAACAAGCTGAGGACAAAGACGGAACAGACAACAGTTTGGGAACAAAAATGACATAGACAAGCTGTTTGGTGACAAAAGATGACACAGACAAGCCGTTTGGGGCACTGGCAACCTGTTTGGGGACAAAAATGGCACAGCCAAGCTTTTTGAGGACAAAGAAGGTACATACAAACTGTTTGGGGACAATGATGGCACAGACAAGTTGTTTGGGGACAAATGTGTCACTGGCAAGTTGTTTGGGGTCTAAAATGGCACTAGGGTCTCACAAATTGTATAAATTGCATCTTATCTTACCTTATTTGCTGCTTTTTTCAGCCACTTTGTTGCCATCCCCCCTCTAATTGGTGGTCCTGTAGTATCAGGAGAGTGGGAGTGAACTTTGTTGGAAACTTGTAGCTTTTTACTTCCGAAATCGGCAAATCTTGTTAAATTTGTAAATTTTCAATACGTACCAATCCGAATGTATTAGTCTAATATACCGTATTGGCTCGAATATAGGCTGCACGCGATTATAGGCCGCACCCTAAAAGGTTGGTGCTATTTTAAAGAAAAATGTATTTTTAAAGAAAAAATACACATTAGTGGAATGGTAAAACATTATTTTACCTAATACACAGGAATACATGTATTTTAACATTTTTGGTATTTATCATGTGGTTAGTCAGCATATGTTATATATAAACAGAAATTTGGAAAATAGCCATTTTAAGGTCCCCCTTAATTCATAATGCACTTTACTTATAGATATTCCCCTCTGCCCCCCAGATATTCCCCTCTGTCCCCCTGATATGCCCCCCTGCCCCCCCTGATATGCCACTCTCCCCCCCAGATATGCTTTATGTCCCCTAGAAATGCCAATCTGCCCCCCCAATATGCCACTTTGCTCCCCCAGATATGCTTTATGCCCCCTAGAAATACCACTCTGCCCCCTGATATGCCACTCTACTCCCTGGAAATGCCCCCCCCAGACTTACCAATGCACCCCCAGACTCCCTGGTATCTAGCGGGACCGGCTTGTCACCGGCTGCGGCAATGTGATGCAAACCCCCTGCTGCCGGCACTTCCGCCGGGGCTTATATATGATGGAGAAGCACAGGCTGAAGTGCTGGCAGGGGAGGTTGTCTGCGTGCATCCCACAGCCGGTACAACCTCCCCTGCCGGCACCTCCCCCAGGGCTTCTATGGTGGAGCACCGAAAGGTTATGTCACGTCGGTGCTCCACCATAGAAGCCCCGGTGGAAGTGCCGGCAGAGGTTGTCTACGCACATCACGCAGACGTCCACCCACTGCCAGATAATAGGATCTAGGTCCCCTGGAGCGCTGCGGGAGATCTGGATCCTAACCCTGTTGCTTTCCTGCAGCAAGGCTAAATGAAAAAAAACACCTGCCCGGGACATGCAGTCAGGCGATACGAATTGCGCATCCCTTCGCTAAAGCCCAAATATAGGCCGCAACTTAAGTCTTTAAAGTGGGGGGGGGGAGTTCGGCCTATATTCGGGTAAAAAGGATATATATATATATATATATATAAATATACCTTTACTGTATAATTTTATATAGTTGTTTTTGATTTGCTTGTATCTTTCTATGTGTAGCTTGCATGGCATATAACATAAGAAACATTTTTGATACAGCATTGGAGCTCAAGCAAAAAATTTTTTACAAAATCAATATGTATGAAATATTATTTCACGTAGCCACTTATTCCCACTGAAGAAAGGACCTTAGCGGTCCTAAATGCTTATGTGACTACATCAGTAATCTTCTACCATAATTGTTTTGGGTATCTTATCTAAAGACACGGCCATATGTGTTTTCATTCAGTTCATTCAGTTCCTAAATCCTATCCTTAAGCTGAGTGCTTTTTACTGACATGCTCATGGGTGAATGGAGAGTTCAGCTCAGCACAAGAACTTGCACCCATGTGGGTCATTCTAAAGAGTAACTTTCCAAACTTTATGGAAGATATTGAAAGTACAAGCTTTTAATCTTCCTTTGGGATGTTCTGAATTTAATGTTTGGGAGCATTACTGGCAGAGCCTAAGATAAATACGGCGCTGCATCTAGATACATGTTGTGCATAAAGAGAAAATAAATTAAACATTTAGGGGCGATTTCTGTCATCTAGAACGTTATTACCGGGATCGTAAACCTTGTATCTTTATAAGCTACCCAATAAAGAAAACTATTGTAATCATCTCACAGAACTGGCAGACAATTCTTATATCTATATATTCTTATCACCTGCAAATACTCTCCTACTCGATCCTTATGTTCTTCCCATGGGATAAGGCTCTCCTCCTCTTCCTTTTCCGGCCTGGAATCTACTTCAGCATTCACCCTCCACCGAACCTTCAGCACTCACCCTCCCTTCCAACATTCAAGAAACATCTCAAAACTCACTTCTTCAGAGAAGCCGCGCCATCTTAACTTCCTTGTCACTGATACAACCACCACACTACCTCTCACCCTTTCTCTGTGCCTTATGTTTGTCACCCCATTCTCTCAAGATTGTAAGCTTGCGAGCAGGGCTCTCTCCACCTAATGTATCAGTTTGTCTTAGTCTGTCAATTCTCATCTTTTCATACCCCTTGAATATATGTATTGTATGAAGCGCTGCATAAATTGTTGGGCCTATATAAATAAAAGATAATAATAATAATAACTAGATAATTAAATAATGTTATAAAATACTACTGTTATTTGTTTTGAATTGTCTATTTTTTACCTTCAGTTACAAAGTTATAAGGTTTAACAGTTGAAAACTCTTTAACAGGCAGTTTAGCATTTTTCACGTTACTGTCTTTAATCTACATCTTTTCTTCTAATTCAGACACTATTTAGCGAATTAAGGCTGTGTTAAATTTGTGGACCTTCAAAGAAAAGTTTTACTTCAAGTTTAAGAAGATTTCTGTTTGAAGTTTGGTGTATGCAAAATCAGATTTATTTCTTGAAGTATCTTGTTGAAGAACACATAAGCAGAGCCGGCCTTAGGTGTTCTGGCGCCCTGTGCGGACTACTCCACTGGCGCCCCCCCATCCCAAAAAAAGAAAGGAATAAAAACTTGTAACAAAACCCCAATCACTATATACTACGCCAAACATGATGTGGTCTAGGCCTACCAGTTAATTGTCTGGCTTAGTAGTAGGGATGCACCGAAACGAATTCTGGACTGAAACCGAAAGTGCAGCATTTACCTGGCCAAAACCGAATATGACCCCCCCAACACCATAAAAAAATCTAACACTTTTATTTAAAGTAACACACCAAAATAGGAGAAAACAATTAAATAATATTATATATATATATATATAAGTCCAAAAATAGTTACCGGCACTCCAGGGACTTTCCAAATAACCACACAAACAACTTCGGTTTTCAAGTCTATATATATCATATATATATATGATTAACAGCAATCACATTCCTATCATGCCCAGGCATACCCAGATTCCAGGATTTACTCGCAGACTTGGCATGATAGGAGTATGATTGCCCTATCTACCCCTTCTCACTCTCTTCTGCCGTATCTACCCCTTCTCACTCCCTTCTCCCTATCTACCCCCTTTCCCCTGTCTCACTCCCTTCTCCCTATATACGCCCTCCTAACTATCTACCCTTTCCCTCTTTGAAGTTCACTTACCTTTCAGGAGTCCTGCGGTGGGGGTGCAAGGCCTCTGCCTCCCAGCTCTGCCACTGTATGGAACAGTATAGAGTGATGGGAGTTATGATGTACTTTTAGAGCATAATTAGATCATGAAAAAGACATTGGAAATGGTACAGCATAACACCCATCACTCTCACACACTTACCAATCCACACATATACTAATCCACACGTATACCAATCCACACATATATACCAATCCACACTTACCAATCCACACACATACCAATCCACACATACTAATCCACACATATATACCATTCCACACACATACCAATCCACACGTATACCAATCTACACGTATACCAATCCACACATATATACCAATCCACACATATACACTAATCCACACATATATACCAATCCACACATATATACACTAATCCACACATATATACACTAATCCACACACATACCAATCCACTCTCACTGAATGCTTTCCTACCTTTCCTCTTTTCTCCTTACAGCTCCTTTTCCTCCTCTTCGTTCTTCTTCTTCAGTTCTTCTGTCTTCTTCTGGGTCAGAGGGCACGGACAGCGGTGGGCGCGGCTTCAGTGCTGTGCGCCGGGATCTGACAACAAACCCTCCAGAGACGGACAGTAATGTCCGCCGCTGGAGGAGCAGGCTCGCAAGGGAGTGGTATCGGAGGTCTTTATCAGACCTCCGGCTCCCTTGAGTGATGTTAAGCCGGGTTCAAGGGAGATCCTTGAACCGGCTTAACATCATTTAAGGGAGCTGGAGGTCTGTTAAAGACCTCCGATACCGCTCCCTTGCGAGCCTGCTCCTCCAGCGGCGGACATTACTGTCCGTCTCTGGAGGGGTGCCGGGTGCCCCCCTGATGAGCGGCACCGGGTGCTGCTCGCCCCCCCCGCCGCTAGGTACGCTGCTGGCGGCAGCGGCACGCTACGGTGGCGGCGGCGCCCCCTGGAGTGTGGCGCCCTGTGCGGTCGCACAGGTCGCACACCCCAAAGGCCGGCCCTGCACATAAGTATATGCCCTTCTTCACAACCCTGTTTCATGTGTGGGTTTTCTCATGCCTACCACTTAGGTAGTTCAATACAAATAAGAGCAGAGATCAGACATTCCAGATATGTGTTGAATCCTTTAATCTTGCTCCTCTAGAAGTTATCCATGTCACCCAATCTGAAACATCTGACATTTGTAGTGGGTCATTTTTCCTCCCATGGCAATTCAAAAAAGACCTTTCATTCAATAAAAAAAATCTCCAGAAAATACCTGCAGGATCACCTATTCAGTGTTTATTTTCTATAAAGTAATCAAGTAAGTAACATTAAAAGTAAAGCAGATGCACACATTACTTTGTCAGGCTAAGACTGTTATTGAACAAATTATGAAGGCACACATTAACTATATGACATAAAAAATAGCTTGATAAATAAAAAAGTAAATCTAATTCTTGAATTTTTCCAGGCTTAACACTTTTGTTTTACTGGTTCTTGTGGCATGCATGTATGCAGTAATAACATTAATAAGATTAACACAATTATAGTCTTAGAAACAAAGATCATTTCAGTCTATTTCAGATATTTAAGGATATTTTGGGATGCATGGTTTGCAAAGTGGTCCTGAGGGGTCATATGTTGTCAGGCCCCATTCAGGCTGCGGAGCTGCTTATCTCTAGTTTCCCCTATCTCACTACAGTTCCCCTGTCTCGCTACAGTTTCCCTTTGGTGTAATCCATTCCTGGATTTCCCTGTGCTCTGTCTGTACTTCTGATTCTTTGATTCCAGTCCTGCTCTTAGCTTCAGCTTCTGTTTCTTTTATAAGGTGTGCTCCACCCGTTTGTTATGTATGTCCTTCTCGGTTCTGTGTTTAGATTCAATGTTTAGTTTTAGCTTATTAGTAATTCAGTAGGCAGGGTTTAGTGCTAGGACCCACCAAATATTGGAGTTCTTTGGCGTAGTGGTGGGCTAAGCATACTATGGCCATAAAACGTGACTAAATCTCCAATTGTTATCATATAATCCTAGGCTAGTCCTGTATTTATGTGTGTCAGTCTTTTATGTGCCTTTGCCCTCTTTTCCTTGATTCTTCTGAGGATCTCGGTTCCTCTCTCCTCTCCCCATGCCCCAGTTAAGATATCCTATCCTTCCTTAACCCCTTTCTCATTTTGTGCACCCACACATATTATATATTGTTTTTTTCAGGACACACAGGGCTTTCTTTAGATACATTATTTTTATCATATCATCTAATTTACTATAAAAATGATACAATATGGTGATTTTTTGTTACAAATGACTTTTTCTCACTTTAAAAAAAACAACTTTTACTCATCTGCAAAAACTAATGATAAAAACAAGTATCAATAAGTTGTTATATACAAAAGGCTAAAAAAAAAATAATTACCCACAAAATATTTTATTATTCACCCCTCGACCCCCTTGCAAGAGCAACATTTCCATCTTAAATCTTAAAATTTCTTGTGTTGTCAATTGTGTATGTTTCCAGTTTCATATTGTAAGTAATTTTGTATCTTCCTCTATTGCAATGGTGCTACAGAATTTGCTAGAGCTCTATGAAAAAAATTTAGTATAATATAAAACTTCTTTGCGGCACTCCTTTTGTTTATATATATATATATATATATATATATATATATATATATATATAATGTGGTGTGTTCAAACATCAAACTGTGCTTTAGCAACGTACAACCCATCTGTACTGTATTTTACAGCTTATTACAAAACTAATTTGTAACTTTTTTAAATCTCATTCATTAAAGTACCATACATAAATGGTTAATGGTTTTATGCAAAAAGCATACTAAAAATACTATTTTAGGAATATTTATGTCATTACAATGATATTTTAGAGACAGAAAAAGATCAGGTTGCCCACTGCTGGTATTGTCGTTAATAAAATGGTTGCGTTCATTTTTGTTTTACAATTTTGTGATTTTAATGATGTAGAGGCATAATTTGCAATTTGGTTATGATTACAAAAGCAGAGATGGATAACATATACTGTAGCTCCATTTTTGACTGTTTTAACAGCTTAAGAGATAAGTTAAAGATAAAATACTATTTAGAAGACATATTAGCATATTTAATACAATGAAAAGTTACACCACACAACTATTTCAAGTAAATCTGTATCAAAGTGACACATATTACAATATTGATCATACCAGAAAATACATCTCAATTCTTCAATCTGTATTAAGTATTTTCTGATTTGCTGTCAGATTACCTTAGGTTTTCCTTATGATTTTATATCTAACATATAAGCTGCTCAAAAGTTTAGATTTTATTCTAACACTAATTTCTCTTTAATAGGGTTTTCTAAAAACTGACATGTGAGATTAAGTATAAAAAGTTATTTTGGTGCAACATTTGGAATGGTCCTGCACCAATATTTATAAATGATTTATTGATTTATGTTGTCCACAAACTAGATGTTTTGCTGGAAGCATAAATGCACAGTTATCTTAAACTCTACTCAGGAAGAGTATTTCAAGAAATAAAACTCTTTGCGTGCATGCACAATTTTGCCTAATTTTGTCACCAATATTTGTAATTGTTTATTGTACTATTTTGTCCAGAAACTAGAGGTTTTGCCTAAATTAATTGTTACATTGAAAAAAAAAAAAATAATAAATTCATTATTGCAGTATGCTACATGAGCATACCTGGGAACCAGGGCCGGCCCTACAATGGAGCCGAGTGCTGGCACTTTTGAAGGGGCGGCACTTTGCCGCCCCAAGTGCTTTTTTTTTTATTTTTTGAAGCGGAGGAGAGAGAGGGGCGCCGAGTGGTTTTCGCTCAGCACCCTCTCTCTCCTCTGCGAGCCCCCTAGCTCGGTCTCGGTGCCAGTTTGTAATGCTGAGCGCCGGAAGCGACGTCAATTTCCGGCGCTCAGCATTACAAGCCGGCACCATGGCAGAGCGGGGAGACTCGCCGCAGGACTGTTTAAAGGTAAGTACAAAGAAGGGGGGGGTAGATAATGGCGTCGGCGAATGTTAAAATGCGGCCCCCCCGGCGTTGGCAGGGGGGGGGCGTCATTTTAAACTTCGCCCCAGGCGGCATTAAGTCTTGGGCCGGCCCTGCTGGGAACTCTCCATGTTTTGCCTGGGGAACTCCAGGAGAATCGCCGCTTCTCCTGTTCTCCAGGTCAACAATCGAATCCTCCGGATTGCGGGAGCTGGGTCTTGACACACTCTGCTCCCTGCCCATTTACGGGAGGAAAACTAATAATGTTGAAATTAATGTAATAAATATAAAATAATGCAGAATAACAAAAAATTGAATTAATCAACTGCTAAATATACTAATTTCCATTTTTGTCTGTTTTATATTAATCTATTCATTACTAGTTCCTAGGAATTAAATATTAATGATACTAGTATCATTATGCTTCTTTTGTGAATTCTGTCTCTACTGGCATTAAACTTTATATAGCTGTTATATCAGGGTATCATACAGGATAATGTCAGGATGGTTGTCCTCTTGCTGAAGCTCAGTAGAAGTTTGGTGATGTAGCAGGACAATTACTCTAAATTGCCTGCACTAAAAGTAAATCTACTACAGAATGTCAAAAAAAGCTGTTATTTTGGTGGCCCAGTCAGAGCCCAGACCTTAACCCATTAGAGATGCTCTGGAATGACCTCAAGAACCTTTCACACCAGACATCCTAAGAATATGGCTGGGCTTAAGCAGTTTGGTAAGGACATGAAATAGTATCAATGTTTGTGTGTTATTAGTTTGAGCACATAGTGTTTGTCTATACTTATGATTTAGATGTAGATCAGATCATATTTTATGAACACCAGGTAATTTCAAAAGGTTTGATTTTTATTTCTACAGTTATATTTGGAATATTCAGAAATGTACTTACTTTGTATTATCATGATATTTTAATGGGATGTCCAAATGTATTCAACAAAAAGATGCCTTTTCAACTGTAGTAAGTTCATAGAAGAAACAAATATGAAACATATGATACGAACAAGTGGACAGCAATAAAGGCACTCCTCCCTAATATTTTGTTATACAACCCTTGGCAACAATAACGGCCTCCGAACATTTCTTGTGGCTGTCTCTAAGCTTCTTGTACTTGTCTGCTGGCAGTGTCTCCTACTCTTTAATTGTAATTTGTTCAAGCACTTGAATGTTTGTAGGATTCCAAATTTCAGTTAATTCCAATGGTTTTCGATTAGATTGAGATCGAGACGCATTGGTGACCAGTTCACAACTGTCCTTTTTTCCTTTTTGTGCTTTTCAATAAATGTTTTGGATGATTGTCCTACTGAGTCCCATGATCTCAGACCCATACCTAGTTTTTTGACACTGGAAAACAATGGGCTTGTTAAACTAGGCTCAAGTGCCATGCCTGCTGTAAAAATCTAATAGGCAGATGCTAAAAGATAGTATAGCTTAGTTGCCATTTATATGCAATGATTTTATCTATCTGGGGGCTATATCAATGTTTGTATCTGTTTGTGCCATCAAGGAAATTCAAAAAAAGATCATAGTAACGCAATTCCTATATTTTCCTGTATATTGCATAATTTCACAGGAAAGGAAGAGATGGACTTTGCAGAAGCAGCAATTTCAAAAACGCTCACCAACTGACCACATATTTAATATTTGACTTGTGCATTGGGATTCATACATATTTCAATTCAAACGAAATTTACCAATTTCGTCAATTTGTACTAATCTCCTAAAACGGGGAGGAATCCCCTACTAAATAAGCGAAAATCAACCAAAAACCTCTGAATTTCTTTAGAATTTTGTGTTAGCAGTCACACATACCCTCTCTCACTCTCTAACCCACTCTCTGAGACTCCCTCTCACGCTTTCTGTGAATGTCTCCCAACCTTCTCCACCGTGTGCTTTCTGTGTCCCTGTCCTTGCTTCTCAGCTTCACTTCTTCTCTTGTTCTTCTGTCTTATTTCTTTGTCTGCTTTTATGTGGACATGGCCTCTCTGTGATTTTCTTCAAAAGGGAGAGGATGTCACCAGAAGCTTAGCCAATTTAGCGGATATCTTAGGGCAAAATGATAGAGCTTCCAGTGACGCCCTCTCCCCCTCCCCAGAAGCTCTGCTATCTTGGTGAAAGTTCACCTGAAGGTCATGCCAATGGAGATGTGGATGAAGAAGCAAGTGAGAAAAGAGAAGAAGTGACATGTGAGAGAAGAACAAGAAGATATGAG
Organism: Spea hammondii; assembly: GCA_029215755.1. NCBI lineage: Eukaryota > Metazoa > Chordata > Amphibia > Anura > Pelobatidae > Spea > Spea hammondii. The sequence continues at coordinate 163,135,474 of JARDYJ010000001.1, forward strand.
AAGCTGAACTGCGAGACACAAAAGCAAAAGTGGTCGAGATAGCAGGTGACATTCAGAGAGTGGGAGTGAAAGAGCATGTGAATATTGTTTTGTGAGGGGGTCATACAAACGGAAGAAATCAGCAAATTTGGTTAAATTTGCAATTAGTACAATCTATAGGAGAGTGTTTGAGCTCCAGTGATCATCAATCAGTGTGTTTTAATGTAAGGAAGATGTTAAATTGCACTAGACTAAAACCAAGGTTTTAGATTTTATAAAAGCTAATTTTTCTAAAATGGAAAGATTTGTAGGTGAGTCTGATGGCCTGGACATCTTTAGATGGAGTCTATGAGAAATGGAACTACTTAAGAGATGTCTAGCTGAAGGCAGCAGAAAAGAGCATTAAACATGTTAGTAAGACTAAAGGAAAAAAGGAAACCGCTGTGGTTCTCCCTAGATGTGAAAGAGAAGAAGGTAGCTTTTAGGAACTATAAACATGTTTCTATCTATGTTTCTGGAAGAATGGTCCGTTAAGTTTCATTACTTTTATTATTTGCTGTGGCATATGTATGGGGAAATAATGGAGAAAAATTTGTAGTATGGTGTCATTATAACATGCCAATCACTGTTTGACTTATACTAGACATTTATGAATAACTTAACTTTTACTGAAAGAAATTATGTAGAGTTTGTTTGTATTAAGGTTTTTTCCAGCTATATGCAACTATGGGTAGCTATTGGTAACTACCAATATTGGCACTCAAGAGGTTAAAGCTATTTTAGTCATAATTAAAAACAAAAAAATGTAGTGAGGCTTCTTCTTTAATACTTCATGTGTGCATGAACAAAATCATCAGTCTTAACCTAAAAGTTTAACATATATCGGTGCTGCCATTTGGACCATTGCAATATATTCTCTGCTGAAAACAGATAAATGCAGTTCAGATAAACAACTTGTATCATTAACTGCAATTAGTTAATTAAATCCATTTAAGTATTCAGTCCTATCTGACATGGACCATATGGTTTGGGCATGGCACAGGCTGCTACGAACAAAGCCAAGACTGGTGTCAGCATGAAAATTAGATTCATGTATCCCTTTTTTCTTTCTAAAGGTCCATGAAACAAGAAAATGTAGATCTATGTCACAGGGGACATTATGTTAGGAGCCCTCAAGAGAAGGAATAACAAGCAGATGCTGCAGATGGAACATTAGAGCTCTTATGGAAAAGGAGCTTCGACAGACATACTGGACTACTCCTGTTCCTTTCTCAATATCTCAGCAATTGTCAGAACCAGCAGCCCCCTTTTAAAGGGGGTGCAATAATGATCTGCCCAAGGCTCCACTACTGATCAAATCCTACAAGAAACATCACAGAAACTCCAAATCCTTGAGTAGAATAGGCAGCACAGATGGAGTTGTCATGTTTTTCTTGGGCAGCTGGTGCATTATTTTTATCTCACATTTTATTGGGAAACCAGGAAATACATTAAACATAATATCTAGTGTGATGGCAACCCCCATAGGTATACCATTGTTAATGTTTGATTGAGTGCCAGTCACAAAATCAAATGGGTAAACCTAACTAAACATTGAATTAAATTACTATTATCTACAAGGTAACCAGTGTCCAATTTAACACAGTGAGTCCCAAGGGATAAACTAGCACTTTTGAAAGCAACATGGCTGGTGGTACTAAATGGGTTAAAGATTTCAGACCCCTGAGCCATATCTGCCACACTTTCAGGAAATAAGAGACTTATATAGCAACGACTGTCTATAATTAAATAGCATGAAATATATTTTCATAATTTTAATACCCGCTGGTATATATTCAGTTAGGATCTTAAATAAAAAGTAAATATTTTGTTGAGGACTGATATAAGGCAAAGAAAGATGCAATGGTTTGTGTGAGCCCATTAATCAACCTGGATAATAAGGAACAAAATGTCGAAAAGACTATACAGGGCAGGCTGCCTATTTCTCTAAGGTCTCTTTCTATTGAAATAACAGTATCGTGTGATATTGCAGCATATTAATAATGACAGATGAATAGCATTTTATTTATTGACAGTATTAACTTGGAAAGATTTTCCTATCAGACCAAAATGACAAGCGTTTTAGAATAAAATGTGGGCTCCTAGGAATGACAACAAAAATCCAATTGTGTATACCAATATGTACATAAAATATAAAGCTGGGTCTGAATTAATAAACACATTTCGTAAGTGTAAATATCACACAGAGAGAATATCAGCAATTTGAGTACTGTGGGACCTACCTACTCCTTTTGTAGTATTCAAGAGGTGCCACGTGTAAAGAAATCCCGGATCACTTATGTTTTTAAGGGCCCAGCTAGAAATGATGCATAAAGCCTGGCTCTTCAACATAGAAAAGATCAAGAAGTCAGCTGAAAAAAGAATCCATCTTCGCCAGATGCCACTGTCTTTTAAAATGGCTGATGAAGAGGAGGCACAGGATGGCTGGGGCTTTTTTATATGATTTAACCCCCTGTCCCCATAACAAAATAGCATTTAATTATGCCCCCACCACATATTGGGACTGGGAAAGAGGCCGGGCAATCTTGAGCCTCCCTTGGTTAATAGGGGTTTCTGTGTAACCTTATTTCATTTTTTATTGATTAGATAAAATACATGTATACATTGATGCATAGTATTTTATGTACATATTGGTATACAAAATGGGATTTTTGTTGTTATCATTCCTAGGAGCACATATTTTATTTTAAAACTCTTGAATAGTTTACTACAGTGAAGGTATTAGCATATTGAGTCTGGAATCAGAGTGTCTGACATTTTTTAAGGACAGTATAACCTATTTATGTGTGCAAACACCAGGGTGATTATGTTCACCAGTATTATATACCGTATATATGTTATATATGTGTACTTAGTTTTTCACACATGGCATCTCCATTTTACTTTATTTTTGTTGAATAAATTATGACACGGTGTAACATGTCATTGTTGTTCATCTGAGGCAGCATTTACCTAATTTTTAGACCTGCTAAGGAACAGATGATTGTTATGTAAAACCATATAATTCAAAGAGTGTGTACTTTCTTTTCACAAGACTGTATGTATTTCTATGATTTTAAAAGAAAGCCCTACTTTTCCTGAGCAAAACAATGTATACTTTTAGCAGGATTATTGAATAAATATGTAAAAGGGGAATTATGGTTTACAAATTATGGTAAAAATGAAAAAAAAAACCTCTGGTCTTTGGTGATGAAAAAGCCCCTGTCTCAAAGGGGTTAAAGTGAAATTAAATAATGTTTTCACAGCATAATGAGAATGTAGGGGGCTTTACCCACAAACAAGAAATGTTTTATTTTTTATCATATAAGTGAGCCTAATATTAAGAACCAAACAGTAGGAAGAAAAAACATCTTTGCAGAGATTTTTCCCATTAATGTCTATATTTATTTTCTTTTAATGGAAGAATGAATTTTAAATTTTCTTGTCACAGTTCTTGTTTTGGCATAAATGGTGATTGTGGTTAGAAATAGCTAAGGCATTTGTGAAAAAATAATTTCCATATGATAGAGGTTAGAATCGGGAAGCCAAGAAGCTGAGGCATCAAAATATGCATATCAATAATAACTAAAAATTCTCTTAAAATTAAATAATCATTTATGAAACCTAAATCTGACAATTTCCCCATAAAACTGAAAAAACAAAACTAATATCATAGTAGTACCACATACAGAAGTGTATTTTGCAAGAACAAAATTGCTAACATTTGACATAATCTTGATGCTTGTTAAAAGTTGTATCTAGAGTTGCTAGGTGTAAAATGCATACAATATTTATTAATTAGCAATGCATAAACTAGTTAACTGGTCTACCATCATACCTGACTTTATAACCAATCACTCTAATCATGCCTGCTTTAACAGAGCTTAGCTGAAACAAAAATCTACCCCAGGATGCACTGTGACCGCTCTGGAAAGTGTTTAGAGTCGCCATAGAAAAACATGTTACCTCTCGCAAGGTGATTAGTAAAATATATATTAAATACAAAACCATAAGTTAGAAAATAATGTGGTTACATGTAAAAATAAATCTCCAGTGATATCTCCATCAGTGGAACCACCCAGTTGTTACCACAAAATGTAAAAAATAAAAGTCTAAAAATATTAAAAAAACAAAAGTCATTTTTGAGCTATATTTTTATGAGCAAGTCTTAAAATTTTTGTTTTGTTTGTCAGTGACATATGCCAAGAGATGTATATTCATACTTAAAGTACAATGTGTGTGAAAAAACCATGAGTGCATGGAAAGAGTTGATACAATGGTAAGTCTAGTTTACCAAAAAGATATGGTTTTCTGGGGTAAACAGGATTAGGTGACTTCAAAGAGAGAGAGAGAGAGAATAGGAAATGGAGAAAGGATGACCAGATGTCAAAATCCCAAGTTGAAAAATACACACCTTCCAAATGTGGCCTTTTAGAACTGACAAACCTATGCATGGGTGGTATCACTCTACTCAGGAGATGTTGGTGAACACATATTAGGGTGTTTCTTGACAGTGACACATACCAGGAACGTGACATTCCTACCTGAAGTACAATGTGAGCACACAAATAAATAAAAATGAATTATTACCACATACTTTGACAATTGACTGGCTTCAAAAGTGTTCCAACTAGAACATGTGGGCAGGATTACAAGATTTGAAAAAAATGGTTTTGCAATAGCAAATTGCTACTTGTACTAATTGCACTATAACTATAATACAAAAGCATACAAATATTGGGTATATTTAGCTTTTTAGCTTTTGTAGATAAGTAGAAAAAAAATCAAATAAATATCAAAATGCTTTTTTCTTTTACCATCATATTTTATTATGATTCAATTGCTGGTATCTAAAGAAAGTCCTTCTGGTCCTGAAAAAAAATATAACTTGTGTGGGTATAGTAAATAAAAGAAGAACATTACAGCTAAACAGCAGCACTGTAAAATTGTTAAAACACCCTCAGTCACAAAGGCTACCAAAAAGAAAAAACAGCCTGGTCCTTAAGGCATTAATAAGTAGACTTGTGCATTCGTCTTCGGGCGAACATGAAAACGAACACGAAGAGTGCGTTTTCGTGTTCGTTCCGAAGACACGCCGAAGAGAAGACAGCGGCGGTAAAACGTAGGCGAAGACGAAGACACGCACCACGAAGATCTTCGTGATCGTCTTCGTCTACCACTCTCCCTGGTCCCTTCTCCTTCTAACTTACCTTGACATCGCGGCAGTTCACGGAAGTGGAAAGGCGCAGGTTCGCCGTCACGGGGTACAGGGCAGTGCGAATGAGCCTATTGATTGCCTACAGGGACCTCCTCTGGCATCAACCAATTGGTTGATGCCAGAGGAAGACCCTGCAGGTGACCAATAGGCTCACTCTCACGGCCTGTGTAACCCCTGACAGCGAACCTATGGATTTCCGCTAACCCCTTCGATGCTGCGTTAGATAACGGGAGCAGAAACCCGTAGGTTAAAGGGCCGTGCAAGCGACCAATAGGCTCACTCGCACGGCTCCTTAACCCCTTAAGGTGCAACAAGTGCACCAGGAGCCTAAAAGTCTGACTTTTAAAACCCCAATGCTGCAACTTACCCAGCAGATCCCACTGGTCTCCCTGTTCTATCAGTTAAATGTCCGTACAAGCGACTTTATTGGTCGTTCGTACGGACATTTAACTGCCAGAACAGGGAGACCAATGGCATCTGCCGGACAAGTTACGGCACCAGGAGCCTAAAAGTCTGTACGAGCGACCAACAGAGTCTCTCGTACAGACTTTTAAAACCCTAATACAGCAACTTACCCGGCAGATCCCACTGGTCTCCCTGTTCTATCAGTTAATAAATTATATAACAGGGAGACCAATGGTATCTGCCGGACAAGTTACGGCACCAGGAGTTTAACAGTCTGTACGAGCGACCCTATTGGTTGCCAGCAGGGGGCTCCTCTGCCATCAACCATTGGCAGACGAGCCCCCTGCTGACGACCAATAGAGTTGCTCATACGGACATTTAAACGCCTGGCGCCAGAGCTGCTGCGGTACGCGTTAACCCCGTATTAACCCCTTAACCGGAAAAAACGACGAAAAAACGAACACGAAGAATGTCCACGAATATTCGCCCGAAGAGAAGACAGGAACAGGCGAATATTCGAAGATTTTTTTTTTCCCGATGACGAGCACGAAGGCGAACACAAAGAGCCCCCTGGTGCCCAAGTCTATTAATAAGTAAAGTAGAATTTATGTGTGCAACCATGTTGTATACTGTAGGTATGATACAGAATAATGCCATTCTAGAGCCTTTGAATACTATATTGGTCTAACATGCTGTAACACAAAGAACTTGAGTGGCTGGAACCTGGGTGGAAGTGGGTAGGGCCAAAAAATTGCTCCTCCCTGGGAGATAACCACTTGGTTATCATCTCTGATTAGACCTGAGAGTTCCCAGGCATACTAGTGAATAAGTCTTCCTTATGCCTTTCATGCTTGATTTGTTTGCTGAGTTTATGAGGATGAAGAATATAGGGAAATTGTGGGATAACTATATTTTACGCATTATTGTACACTTTTTTTCCTTTTGCTACATTTTTCACCTTGATATAGAGATTTGTTTGCACTTTGCTGTCCTGTACAAAAATGTTACTTTTAATGATTACATCATCACTATGATGTTTACTCATTTTTAAAATATCTTGTTTGCATTAATAGTTGCTCATGATTAAGAGTCTTAGGCTTTACCTAATTATAGCTCAGCATATGTAGTAAAGATAGAGTAAAAAAATATATAAGTGTGTTCCTGTTCCTTCCAAATGACCATCGTTTATATAAAATTAAGAACATTTCTGAGGTTTAACACTAGAATCAATTATGCTTGTTACAGCAAATTCTTTCAATGCTGCAGACATTTGAAGACATAATTTTTTTTAAATGACCACACAAACCAAAATTTTTGTACATAAAAATTATTTAATGCTTAGTTAATGTTTTTTGATATGATTGTTATTTTTCAAGATAAGTAAGAAGTGCGTTTGCACATTTTTTGGTTTATCATATACTCTAATTAAAGACTAATGCTTTCAGGTATAGTATAGTTATACATATATAATACTATGAGTGTTTCACATATTTGACACCTTAAAATAAGCAACTTACATTTGCAAAACTTATTCATAAATGAATATCAACTTCTGAGAAGAAGCATATATTATTTTACATGTAGTACAAAAAACAACAAATTAACTCTATGCTTAATTATTTTACAATTATTTACTTGTTCTACTTGACACTGGAGCAAAATTACATTTTCACTCATTCAAAGATTAGAAAACTGAGCCTGAGTGCTGTTTTTTGTAAGCACACAAACATTGTGAGGGTTAATACCATTCTAAAACAGTTTTGCCAATGGCTTTAATGTTTCCTTTGTGGCCTAGCATAATGAACAATTCATTACAACTAACATCTAATACATTAATAATTATAATTTTTATATTATAATTGTACCTTTGTTTTTAACATGACCACCTCATTTCTACTTTCTCCACGAGATTACAATCCAAAGGACTATAAGGAAGGGATCTGAAAAGCGTCCAAAATATTTAACATGTTTTAAGCACGGATGTTTAGATGAAGAGCAGGGATATGACATTATATCGTGGCACTCAGCATCAACAGCCGGCACGCATTGCAAGAAACGGCAAAACATAGGTCTATACGCAGGGGCCAGTCCATCTCACCCCACTTACAAACACCTACACATCCATGCTCACACACACAATGAAACTTTCATGCTCACACAATTACATATGGATTCTCACATACATTTATACATACACATCCATGTTCATATAAATACAAACAGACATACCCCCCTCCCGCCCCACTTACCACACACCACTCCTGCACCTTGCTGTCCGGGTTTCACCTGTCTCCCCGTGCCAGTTCAAAATAGAATAAAAGGGGCTCATCCAACTTGGACCGGTGCGGTCCTACCTAATATTGTGTAGATCCCCCTTTTGCCACCAAAACAGCCCTGACCTGTCAAGGCTTGGACTCCACTAGACATTTGAAGGTGTGCTGTGGTAAGACTTGTTTGTCCAGCACATCCCACAGATGCTTGATTGAATTGACATCTGGGGAATTTGGAGGCCAAGTCAACACCTTGAACTCATTGTTGTGTTTCTCAAACTATTCCTGAACCATTTTTGCTTTGTGGCAGGGCGCATTATCCTTTTGAAAAATCCAATGCCTTCAGGAAATACCATGTCCATGAAAGGGTGTAAATGGTCTGCAACAATGTTTAGGTAGGTGTGTCAAAGTGACATCCACATGAATGGCAGGACCCAAGGTTTCCCAGCAGAACATTGCTCAAAGCATCACACTGCCTCAGCCGGCTTGGCTTCTTCTCATAGTGTTACCATTTCTTGGTGACTTGTGTAGGTCTACAATCTTGTCTCTGACATCCTTGGACAGCACTTTGGCCTTGGCCATGGTGGAGAGTTTGGAATCTGATTGTTTCTGTGGACAGGTGTCTTTTACACAGGTAACAAGGCACCTGGGAGACAGACATCTTGCTGATTTGATAGGGTCAAATACTTATTTCAGGGAGTAAAATGTAAATCAATTTATAACGTATTTGAAATGTGTTATTCTGGATTTATTTGTTGTTATCCTGTCTCTCACTATTTCAGCGAGTAAAATGTAAATCAATTTATAACTTATCTGAAATGGGTTATTCTGTTGTTATTCTGTCTCTCACTCTTCAAATACACCTACCATTAAAATTATAGACTGATCATGTCTTTGTCAGTGGGCAAATGTACAAAATCAGCAGGGGATCAAATAATTTTACTAGTAACTAGTGTGGCTTGTCCAGTGACACTTTTACTTTTTTTTTGCTATCGTGTAATACACCCTAACTCCTTCTAAATTGTAAGCTTGTTTGAGCAGGTTGAGCAATAATAATAATAATAATATTAATAATAATATGTGCAGAACCCCTTGATATGAACTGAAACTAATACAAGACAAATACAACATATACATTTAAAACACATAACTGTTATGTGGACATTCCAACTGTTTTGTCTACATGAGGGTAATACCTTAATATATGGGTATTAATTATATATATTAAGAATTACAAAAAGTCACCTCTTACTAAGTAACAAAATTTTAATTTTAACAAAAGTTTAATTAGTTATGTTTCATAATATAAAAAATTGAAAACCATAATCAATATGATTTTGTTGTTGTTATTAGTAATTTTTTAAATAAATTATATACATGAGCATAACATAAACTACACTGTTCTGTATCACAATGCCAGATGAACCTCATCTTGCAATTTGTGTTTTTATGACCACTAATAAGCATATTATTAATAGAGGGCACTTATATCATCACTCTTCAAATGGTCACAAATAAATATCAGATGCCATGACTTCTAAGACACAGAGAAGAAATCATGCTCCACTTTTTAGATTCCCTAAGTAAATATACTTTGTTTTGAAGCTGATTACCATATTTGCTCAATTATAAGACGAGGTTTTTTTCAGAGCAAATGCTCTGAAAAATACCCCTCGTCTTATAATCGGGGCCGTCTTATAATCAGACCTCAAATAGGTCTGACTATGAGATGATTAAGATCCAGATCCCCCGCAGCTGCAGGGGACCTGGATCCTCCTGTCTCCCCCCTGCCCCGCCCCACTTACTGGTACTTCTGAGTCCCCGGTGTGTAGCTGGGGCAGCGTGTAGATGTCTACGCGAATCGCTTCCGCTGCAGCAGGAAGGAGGTGTGGCTAGCAGCGGGGGTTGTTTGCGTCCATCGTGCAGACCTTCCCCGGCTGTCAGAGATCAGAGTTCCCCGCACCGAGCACTCTGCCTCCAGAAATGCCTTATGCCAGTGTTAAATGGGGGGCATAAGGCATTTCTGGAGGCCGAGTGCTCTGTGAAATGCCTTTTAACCCCCTTAATGCCACTCTGCCTCCAGAAATGCCTTTTTAACCCTCTATACGCCACTCTGCTTCCTGAATGCCTTAAACCTCCCTATATGCCACTCTTCCCCATAATATGCTTTTTAACCCTCTAAATGCCAGAGTGGCATATAGGGGTATAAGGCATTTCTGGAGGCAGAGTGGCACATAGGGGGTCAAAAGGCATATCATGGGGCACAGTGGCATATAGGGTTAACAGGCATATCATGGGGCACAGTGGCATATAGGGGGTATAAGGCATTTCTGGGGCAGATGTGCATAACTGGGGGGCAGGTTGGAAAATAGAAGGCAATAAAACCAAAATATTTTTCTCAATCATAGCTTTTATAAAAAAAAAATAGTTTAGATGAATTAACATTTACTGGTAAAACTTTTTTCCTATAGGGTCGTTTTATATTCAGGCTTTTTCTTTTTTTTCTAAATTAATATTCAGATTTGGGGGGTCGTCTTATAATCAGGGTCGTCTTATAATCGAGCAAATACGGTATTTCAGCTCCATAGGAACACCACCATAAATTAATATCATAATATCATTATTTATGAAGACCCATATATACCGTATTTGCTCGATTATAAGATGACCATGATTATAAGACGACCCCCCAAAATCAAAATATTAATTTAGGAAAAAAACAAAAAGCCTTAATATAAGACTACCCTATAGGAAAAGTTTTACTAGTAAATATTAATTCATGTAAACTATTTTTTCATATTTAATAAAAGCTATGATTGAGAAAAATATATATTTTTTTTATTTCCTTTTATTTGCCAACCAGTTATGCACATCTGCCCCCAGGCTTGCCACTCTGCCCCCAGAAATGCCTTATACCCCCCCTATTTGCCACTATGTCCCATGATGTGCCTTTTAACCCTCTATATGCCACTCTCCCTCCAGAAATGTCTTATACCCTCCCATATGCCACTGTGCCCCATGATATGCCACTCTGGCATATAGGGGGTTAAAAGGCATATCATGGGGCTGAGTGGCATATAGGGGGTTAAAATGCATTTCTGGAGGTATATATATATAACTGCTAACAGCAATCACACTCCTATCAAGCCAAGGCAGCCAGTACATGCTGGAACCTCCCTATGCCATGCTACCACCACCACCCCCCTTACACATCCATGCTATCACACACACACTCATTCACAAACATTTAAATACTCATTCATTCCATTAATCACACATACTTCACACATTAATCACAAAAACCCTCCCCCACCCCCTTACCTGAACTGCAGATCTCTCACTCGAAGACTTCTGCAGGGGCCCGGCTGTGCGAGCAACTTCTCTGGCCCCGCCCCCAGAGGAAGGAGGGGGGAGGTAGAGTTATGTGAGGACTGTGCTAGCTTCCTGTTCTCCTGCTGCTAGAAGCAGAGATGCTGCTCGCGACCAAAGCTCGGTAAGCAGCATGGCCCCAGCAGAATTTTTTTTTAGGTCTTATTAGAAGACGACCTCGATTATAAGACGAGTGGTATTTTTCAGAGCATTTGCTCTGGAAAAAACCTTGTCTTATAATCGAGCAAATACGGTATATTTTTATGGAATTAGATGTAGTGAAAAGTTAAACAGAGTTGTATAACATGTACAGCTTTCTAATACAAGCACTTTTTCACAAGGAAGGATGTCTAGATGGTTTTTTAAGGTGAAAAAAAAGAAAAGGCAGCATGCCATGTTACTAATTTCCTTTGGTGGTTTACGTTCATCTATAATTATTTCAGTTTGGCACTAATTATCTCCTAACATAGATGCACAAAGAGGCAACATGATCACATATGTATATGCATGAATTATTAAAAACACAAAAATCTGGTCCAGATGCAACCTACATGATACTTGATCCAAGTAATTTTGTAAGCACAATATGTTTATAGTACTATATACAATGTTAATATTACCATGGAATCAAATGTAACCTTTAGAAAGTTATATATCCAGGGGAGGGCTGGCAAGGGAAGTCGTTGTGCAATGACTCAATGGACTGCTCTGATTTAAACATTTTGGGTCACTGAAGGTTTTTTGTGTTCTACCTGCAATGGCAAATGTAAATGCTAGGTGTCTAGAGTAACAAAGACTTAAGAAAGCATTTACATCATCATCATATCCTTTCTGGGCTCTTTGTATTCACCATTTACACATTCCTATTCTTTAAGTGTGTTTGGACAGCACTGGCATCATGGTCATGGGTGCTGGGTCAGGTTGGAGTCCTTGTGCAGAGGCAGGATCAGGCTTAGCACTCGACTGGAGGCAGACAAGGCAGCGCAACTGGGAGAAGCAGGTAGTCTTGGAACAGCAAAGTGGTCTGTAGAGCAGGAAGGACCGGGCAGACGGCAATAGCATCTGTGTTCCGGGCAGACAGCAATGGTGTCTGTGAAACTGGCAGATGGCAACAGGGTCTGTGGACCAGGCAGAAGAACAAACCAAAATCAATGGACTGGCGGAAGCAGGTTTGGTCTGAAGGCAATCCAGAGTCGATAACCATGTAAGCAGAATCAACACAGTACAAAGGGGCAATCATGATCATCATCAAAGTCATCTTCAGGGTTCAAAGCCAGAGAAACAGATATGTAAACAATGAGATTGTTTTATCAGTAAGCTCTGATTGAAATACCCAATTCAGCTTATGGTTCATATTGTGAATGATTTTTGGGGGGGGGCTTTAGGTTCTTTGCTTTTTGTGTCCTGAGTGTTTTGTCTAAGCACAGGTACTGGCAGGGCCAGACTGTGGATAATGGTGCGGCCCTGGCACTCTAAGGCTGGCAGCTACCCAATGGCGTAAGCGCGACCAACGCCTGGATTTCACAAGCAGCATGTTATGTTTCAGCCATATACCCGGTAAGTATGTATGTAGCGATGTTGGCCATCGATCCGCTAGCGATTTGCCCACTCTACCAGATGACCAGTCTGGGTACGAGTATCAGGATGATTAGTATTTACAGGTAGAGAAGAAGGACCAAGAAATCATTCACCCATCATCTACAAATGGCAGAAGGCTTCTTTATAAACCACATATAATATGAATATGGCAAAATTGTATATGACTATATATTGGAATATATTGGACATTCAACAATACTAGGAAGGATGTTTCTAATGCTGCATTTACAATTTAAAAGTTACAAAAGTATTCAATTTAGCAGAATATGTGGAACAGAAAAACAATGCAAGAATATATGTGCATGCATCAAACAATGTGAACAAGGTGTTACTCTAGCTCTGGTTCCCAGTATTTTTGCGAAGGCTTTTCACAAAACTTACAAAACTATTACAAGTATATATTTTAAAATGTATGTGTTGTCTCAAAGTTTACCTTTATCATGATATATATTTTAAATATGCTAATAAATAATGTTATTATAAACTGTTATGGTAACTCATCTTTTGTTTAGTTTGTGTGACCCAATTTAAAGAATTAGCAGTTATATCCCATAGTAACCACAGCATAATAACACACAAGTAACAACTTGGGAATTTCTTCTATGTACAGCTTATTATAAACAAAGTATCACAATTCAAAGCCTTTGAAAGACCTAGTCAAGTATCTCAATAAAATCAATAATAATTTGTGATAATTGTAGAATGTATGTTCTGAAACTATGCATATCTACTTAACATATCTTCATGCTGTCGGGCTATAGTCCAATTATAATAATTTTCAAAGTTTATTCATACATTTGCAAATGGGTTTTGGTGAGATGGAACATGTAAATTTGCCTTTCTAGTTTATTAAGCTAATCTCAGCCTTCTTGAAAGAGAACATGAAGATGATTTCATGTTTTCATTTAACAAACTGAAATGTTACATCACACTTAATTTAATTTAGAGAGTGCAGTACATGGGATGTATACAGTCAAAGAAAGGGACCAGTTACTCCATTATACATCCAACAACTGCAGGTTAGTATTTTACTTGTTACGAATTTTACTAGTTATGAATTTGAGTTTAAATGTTTGTATCACATCTTGTTCCTCTTTTTTCCTCCAAGCTATACATACTGGCTATACATACTAGTGTAACTAGTCTATTTTTCATCCTGCAAACAGGCCCGAACTGGCACAAAAAATAGGCCCGGGCATTTAAGCCTGAGAAGCCCATTTTTATTTATTTATTTATTGTTAAAGCCCACCCTTTATGTACCATCTTTGCATTTACTCACTCATTCACACAAATCATTAACACATTCATTAATGCAGTCTCACAAATCATTCAAGCAATTCATCCACACGTGAATTCATTAATTGTCATACGCATTCACACAATTCATCCACACATTTATTCATTCATTCTCATACGCATTCACACTACCCCCTCTCCCCATTTTATCTGCCCCTTCTCACTATGTACCCCCTTCCCCACTTCTCAATATGTACCCCCTCTCACTATCTATCCCCTCTCCCCATTTCTCACTATCTAACCTCTCTGCCTCTTCTCACTGTACCCCCCTCCCTCACCCTACTTACCTTGTTGCCGGAGCAAGCAGCAACTGCCGGATTGATTTAGGGGCTGATGGAGCTGCAGCTCCAGGCCCCTACCTTAAAATAGGCCCGGTCAGGACCGGACTGACTGGGCCTATGCGGCCTCTACGGCCGCATTAACGCAGGGCATAAGGGGCACCTGCCCCTTAAGCCCACCGCAACTGGGTGTGCCCGATGGCCAGTCCGGGCCTGCCTGCAAACCATTAACCGTTTTAGTAGCCCTCCACTGAACTCTCTCCAAAATGTCAATATCGCTCTGGAGATGGAGTCTCCAGAACGTACACAAGATTCTAGGTTAGGTTTGATTAGATCTCTGTAAAGTGGCATATGCTCCCTACATGCAGTAGGAAGTCTACCCTTCTATGTATCTTTGTCTATATTTTTTAAGAAATGCCTAACATCAGTAATAACATTTAATGACATAATATTTCTAATTAAACATAATTAAGGTAAATGTAAAGGCCATTTGAAAATCAGATCATCAGGCCATCATTTGTTTGTCACTGAGGAAATATTTTGCCATTGTGATGATTTCATTATTTGTACTTATATTTTGTCTATACATTGATATATGGACTATGTACTTATGTATGATCTAAAAACATTTATTCGTAATGTTGGATATTTGGAAATGAAAAAGTGTAAAATATATTATTTCCCACATCAAATAATACATAAATCTGCACCGCCTTAAGGCTATTAAGGTAAAGGTTATTAAGGACTATTTACATTCTACTTAAATCCCTAATTAGTCATTTATCAACATGACATTGCAGGAACACCATATATTTCTTGTGTAATAATTTGTAATTTATATTAAGATGAAACATTTTACAAATTCTTCTCTATTTTATTTTTATCTTTCACTGTATCTAATACATAAAATCTACTTATATAGCTTATGGTAACCAAGCAGTGGCGTCGCTACAGGGGGGCAAGGGGGGCAATTTCCCCCCCTAGGTTATTCCTTGCCCCCCTGTTGCCCCCCCACCGAATTTGTAACCACCCAGGACAGTCCCAGTCAGGTGCTAACGACTGCACCATGCTGTCAGTAGCACTACCTTACCTTGATGGAGGTCTGTGGACCTCCATCACCACCTATCCCAGCGATCTGCCCCTCAAACTGAAGGGCATCACCGGGGCCACCCGATCCGCCCGGTGCCATCTTGCGCAACTTTATTAACAACTGACAATTGTCAGTTAAAGAGGTATGGGGGCATGCTGCTTAGATGCCTGTATCTCAGGCATCTAACCAGCTACATACCCCCAACATATACCATTGGAAAGGTAATCGCCTCACCTTTCCAACGGTATATAGATTGTAAAAAAAGAATATTAAGTTAAAAAAATAAAAATGTAAAAAAAATGGATTTGGGGGTCTCTAAAGGCAGATAAAAAAAGATCAAAATTGCCTAGAGACCCCCAAATTAAATTATTTAAACATAAAGTA
The DNA here is from genome assembly GCA_029215755.1 of Spea hammondii. Classification (NCBI taxonomy): domain Eukaryota; kingdom Metazoa; phylum Chordata; class Amphibia; order Anura; family Pelobatidae; genus Spea; species Spea hammondii. The sequence continues at coordinate 163,151,401 of JARDYJ010000001.1, forward strand.
GTTTAACTTAAAAAAAAAAAAAAGTATAAGTATTCTAGCTAAATGATCACTGTGGTAGCCAATGTTACCACAGTGATCATATAGCTATAAAAAGTTACATTCCCTTTTTAAAAATGGCCGATACTAATTTTAAATCCTATTACGCCTTTGATCATGGGGTTAAATCTAGACAACGGTAGAGGGAGGCAATTTTTGAAATCCTGATGAACTGCAAATATTATTAAAATCAGCCATTTAGCCCGTGCGGTACGTAAGTAACTATCTCATCCCTGGAGCGCCTTGCATTTTTACTGCAAAACTTATTTTTGCTGTAAAAGTGATTTTTTTTTTCTCCCTTTCATGAATGGAGATATGAAAAGGCGTGTGAATGGTCAGTAATTAGGGTTAAAGCCTTGACGTGGCATTATTGCTCATGTAGGAAGTTAAATTATGGCACAAAAAGTACACATTTGCAAAAACGACATCCCTTGGCGCATCAAATGAGGGGCTGCATGTGTTTCTAGTACAAACCTGGAGTGCGCAAGACAAAAATGAACATGTCGCTATGGTTAGAAAAAACATATTTTCTAGCCAAAGCGACATATTCCATCATTATTTGTGCACTCAACTTTTGTCCTAGAAATACATGTAGCCCCTCATTTGAAGCTCCAAGGGGTGTAGTTTCTTAAAATGGATGAATTGCCTGAATAAGGGAGAACATGAGTTAATATGTGGATGAATTGTCTGAATGAGGGAGAGCATGAGTTAATATGTGGATGATTTGTCTGAATGAGGGAGAGCATGAGTTAATATGTGGATGAGTTGTCTGAATGAGGGAGAGCATGAGTAAATGTATTTGTGTGTATCATAGATGTATAATTCTGTAAGGGCAAAGATGGCACTAGCAGGATGTTTGAGCCTTGGGGACCAAGATGGCATAGGCAGGATGTATATGGGACAAAGATGGCAAATCTTATGTGTGTTATCTGGGTGCTGACCAGGTTCTATGTGGGCAGCGTGGTTGGGGTGTGCAACCTGTGATCTATCCCTGTAATTTAGGGGTTTTAAATATACCTTTAATGCCGTGTTTTTATGTGAATTCCAATTGATCTGTACCTGCAAAGCTGGGTTTGTGTGTGCTTCTGTAGATCCATATCTGCTATGCTATGTTTCCATACATTATTTATGTATACCTGCAAATACAGGGTTTGTATGTCTTGTTCAGTTGATTAATACCTGCAATGCTGTTTCCATATATTTATTTGATCTATACCTGCAATGCTACATTTCATATATTATTATTGTATACCTGCAAATACAGGATTTGTATGTCGGATTCAGTTTATTTGATATATACCTTCAGTGCTGAGATCACAAGTGAATTTCAATTGATCTATACATGCAAAGCTGGGTTTGTGTGTTAATGTGTTGATCTATACCTGCTATCGGCAGCAGGGTCTAATATTTATATATATATTTATATATATATTTATATATATATCGGCAGCAGGGACTAATAGTAATATATATATTGGCAACTGGGGCTAATATTAATATATATCGGCAGCAGGATCTAATATTTATATGTATCAGCAGCAGGATCTAATATTAGGCCCTGAAATCATTTAGTGCAAAAGTTAAGGTATTGTGTTGTTTAAAGGATTTCAAGGATTAGTCTTACTAAATTGTGGCTTCAGGCTTCCCATGTTTAATGTACAAGTATTGTATTGGCCAATAACAAAAGTATCATTCCATAGCACATTACTTTTGGCAATATATATATATATATATGTGTGTTTTTTCAGTGGTATGATTTAATGGTGGAAATTATTAATGCCCCCCCAGTTTGACTGTGGTATCTTGTGTGCCCCCCCTACATATTGTTTCTAGAGTCGCCACTGTAACCAAGACAGCTGATATTTCTTTTATGCTGACATTAATATTAACATTGGAGGCTATTAATCTGTTTCTTAATAGCCTCCAGTGAAAATTTCAAGTTCTAGTATACTATTGAGTATGCTATAAAGGAGGAGAACAAGCTAGTAAAATAAACTTGATGTCAAGTAGGTGCTGTTGATTTGGAAACATCTTGATGCCTACAATGCCTACAAAGTACAGTGAGAATTATATTCTATATAATTATTATTATAAGGTGTATAGTTTATGGGACAAAATGCCTAGCTTAAAAATTATTTTGCCGCTGAGAAAATAGCAGGAGTTAAACACTTAGGGCATTACTAGATATATATCTATGACGTCATATCCCTTCGCTCAGTGGTGAAACCGCACACACCACAACGGAGCAGTGAGAGAGAGCCCTTGCACTCCCAACACAGAATAAAGAGAAACATGTAGGGGAGACATAAGGAGGAGGAGGAATAAAGGGAAGCTATTGAGAGAAGGTGAGATATTGAGAAAAAAGGGACTAAAGAGGAGATTTAGTGAGAAGGGGCATAATGAGAAAGAAGAGAGGTGGGAAATAGGGGAGAGAAAATAAGAAAGATAAGCAATCAGGAAAGGTTGCAGACATAACAAGAAGGAAGAGTGTCAGGCCTACCTTGTCCTGGAGTGGAAGAATCTTGTGCAGGAAGGCTGGACCTTGCACGGCCCACTAGCTGGAAGGTTAGGATAGGTCGGACTTGCACTCCACACTAGCTAGGTTAGGGTACTTCCAACTAGTAGTGAGCTGAGCAGGGAGTGGGTAAACTGGAAATGCAGCATTCGCACAAACGATGAGCAGACCACAGGAATTCTGGTATAGGAGGTACACAGATGCTGGCAGAACCATGGGAGATTCAGGAGCCAAAGGAAGCAGCAGATAGAAAACCCAAGGGGAGGACACATACTTCCTGACCACTGGAATTAGTGAGCCAATGACAACAAGAACCAGCAGGAGGGAAGAACACTGGAGGAGCAGCTGACCACTGGATAGAAGAACCCATAGAAGTGGGGGGATTGTGGACCCCAAGAACAGCAGCATGAACAATGGGTACAGGCAGATGGTCAGAAATCCGAAACAGGAGGAAAAATGGAAGAAAAAACAAGTTGTTTGGGGGCAAAGATGGCGCTGATGACTTGTTTGGGCAAAAATATGGCACTGAAAAGCTGTTTTGGGACAAATAAGGCACTGGTAATTTAGAAGGACAAATATAGCACTGGTAACTTTTTTGGTGCAAAGATGGCACTGATAAGTTGTTTAGGGACACAGATGGCACTGAAAAGCTGTTTGGGGCAAATATGGTACTGTTGAAATTGAGTCACATGTTACATGTTGAAGTCGGGGGGGCCCAAAGAGGGGGAGTGGTCACCATAGAAAATGGGGATGGTAAGAGGGATTATACTTGTTAAGGGGTGAGTTAGAAATATAGCAGCACTCACCTGGTTGAGTGCAGCAGTGACCCTCGGCTTGGCCCTAACTATGTGACACACCAGAAAGCTTATCAGCCCCTAGGCTCATCTGCCCTGGGTAACATGACATAAAAGCTTTTTCCCCCCTCCTTGATCTGTTGTGCTGCTGGTGGCTCTATGGGTATTTGAAGAATATGTATAGTATAATATATTTTAAACCCATCTGAATACATTCTGGTTCTTTCAAAAATCTTTCAGTGATTTCCAGCTTGGAGATTCTTTTTCTTAATAGAGATCGGACTTTCAGCTGTTCTCTGATATCCTTTGTTAAATGAAACCAGATGTGACTTTTGGTGAATAAATGTGAAAAAAGCCAAAACCCCGTTGGTCTGTTGATTGCACTGTTGTTTTTTGTGTTTTTTTTTTTTTTTTCTCAAATAGGCACACTATAGGTATTATACTTTTCATATCATTAAAGTGAGCTTTCGAATTATTAAGCTCATAAATTATATATATATATATATATATATATATATATATATATATATCAAATATTAGAATACCAGCTGTTTTTTGTATTACAGGTATTTTTTTTTACAATTTCCAAGTGTATGCTCAATAGCATTGGATTACTTTTGTCTCCAAGGACTTCTCTTTGTGGGACTGTATTTTACAGGTGCATGGATAAAGTAATTTAAAACTCATTATATCTGATACACATTTCAACAACTGGATTTGATTGTTTTAAAATTAGACATTCAGAAACAAAAGATAGTATGGCAGCATGTGCAGATGTAAAGTCCTGTTACCTGAATGTATGAAGGGGTCCTTTATGCACCTCTTCATAAAGAAATTTTGGAGCACAACTAAGTTTTAGCAATTTTTGTTTGGAATTGGTTATCTGATGCAAAAATTGAGTTCTTGGAAAGTGCACGGCCCATGGGATTTCAATCCTGTATGTGTGTCTCAGTGGTGGAGGATGACAGCTCTTGACCTTGAGTCTCTATAACAAGCCAAGCTTTATGGATGTCCTGAAGGCTGAAACCCAAGGAAATCAATCAAAATAAACAAACATCTGTGCTCAAGGAAATACATAATTAACCATTTTGGTGCTAGAGGGATGTGGAGGACATTGCATACTGGGTTACAAAAGCTATAGGTATTGTACAAAATCAAATCCCAGACAGACCAAATGTTCTGCATTTAAAATTATTTTCTTCACTTCTGACAAAATATTCACATAATATATCTGTGCTGATTTGTGCTAATATTTTTGTTGAAGCAAATATGAACTTTACTTTTGTGCTTTACATACGCTCAGAAAACTGTACAACACACAGAATAAACTATATTATGGTAAAGTGAAATGCTAAAGTACCAGGATAAAATATATAATTATATCAGATAAATTTAGTGTTTATTCAGAGTCCTGGTTGATCTTGGAATACCACACCTATCAGCCATTCAGTTTTAAACAGGACAGTCTCTATTTTAAGGCATTGTTCTCTTGTCTCCCGAGCAGCCCTATTATTCAACTTTTACATGCATCGGCATCAATGGGCCTATTGGGGAAATAAGAGGATCTCCCTTGACCAGTGGTAGGCTGTTCCCAGTTGTTTTTGCAACAAATGATTTCCTCAAGATTTGTCCCCGGAAAGTATTATTTTTGTTATAATTTATTGGAAGAGATCTAGGCTCAATTTTGCATTGCAGGACCATCAACACCACCATTACCACACTAGCACCAGCAGCATGCTATGGGACTGAATTTCTCCCACAATTGGACCATTTTCATGAATTTATCCCTCAGCAGCATTAGTAGCAGGGCACTGGGTAGACACTGTCAGGTACGCACAGAAAAGTATTTTAAATGTTTCCCCCAGAGTAAGGAGGGACATTGAACTGCAGCAGCTGAGGTTGGGCACAGGGGAGGCACTGCCAGACACTCACATCCAGATTGTACAAGGTAAAATTTCCTCCAATATTAGAATCCCCTCCACCATATTAGAACAATAATTGATCCCCAGAGTATGGAAGGACACAGAGGGGGCACAGGGCAGGCACTGGCATACAGACATTCAGCTACATGACTGAACCCCCTAAAATTAAAAAAGAAAAGTTGATTCCCCAGAGTAAGGAAGGAGACTGAGCCACAGCAGCAGAGGCATGGCAACACAATTGGACCATTTTGATGAATTGATCCCTCAGCAGCATTAGTAGTTGGGCACTGGGTAGACACATCCAGGCCCACTGTACTGGATACTAAATTTCACCAGAAAAATATTTTAAAATTGTTCCCCCAGAGTAAGGGGGGGACATTGAGCTGCAGCGGCCAAGGCAGGGCACAGAGCAGGAACTGCCGGACAGACACGTCCAGATTGTACAGGACTAATATTTTCCCGATATTAGAAAAAAAATTATTCCAATGACTACGAAAGGAGACCAAGGCGCATGGGCAGGGTACACGGCAGGTACTGGCAGAGAGATACATCAAGCCATATCGTACACCACTGAAATTCTCCAATATTAAAAAAATTAAAAGAATGAATCCCTCAGAGTAAGGAAGCAATCTTTACCTTTGATCCCACCAAGGCACCAGAACATGACCCCTCCTTGGTCCTTGGTAGTGACTAAAATAGTGCCTCATGTTGGTAGGTGGCAGGGTGAATATTTTACCACTACTACAGCCTGATGTTTGCTAGTATTGCTGCTGCATGCAGCTGGTTGTATTTCGGACTCCAGGTTTAATTATGGATTTATGGGTTTTAGCAGTTCACCTGGGAGGGGGATGTATTTTGTCCCTCATTCCAGGTGGACTATCCATTATAAAATGTTTTTTTTACTTCGGTCTATAGTTAAGCCAGTTTGGGTGAAACGCGTGAGAGTGTGTTCACCTCATGCCATTTATAATTGGAGAATAAAGTTTTAATTTTATCCTGGACGATGTCAGTGTTATTTCTGAATGTAACATTATACTGTGAGGTCCGTGATAAACAGTTCCTTCAATTCATTAATTCTTGCATGGTCCTGTGCCCTGCCTAATTTGCCAGTATTAATTATTATTGTTTTGTGTAGTCCAAAAAGAAAGAGTTTACTTTTAAGAATTGGCTCCTAAATGTATTTTATATCGAAAAACAATAAATTAACACTGCTACTGTCACTGTCACTCTCTCTCTCTCTCTCTCTCTCTCATTTATATATATATATATATATATATATATAATTCTTCCATTTAAACTGTGGTTCAATAAAATCCAGAGTCCACCTACAAAATTAGTAACAAACAGTTCATTAAACTGAAGAAAATTGATCTACAAATATTGCGCCATAAAAAGTAGCTAATATATATATACTGTATTTATTTGAAAGGCACAATATGATGAGGCTTATTACTTACTGAAGCTTAGTCTTTATTGATCTTAGCTATGATGGTAATATATGTTGGATCAAATAATGCCTCTAGGTGAGGAGATTTTTTCCAATTCTTCAGAAGCAGAAGATCATTAGAAAAACTGTCAGTTTCATTTAAAATAGTTATATTAGAAATCAGTGATACTCGACAGAAATGTTTATACGATCAGATGTTTTTATTCTTAAAAGTCATGTAAAATTCTTTAGCATAAAAATTCCCTTCTCACCCCTATGGGTGGTATGTGACTTCCTAAAATCTGGGGTTCATTACCAGAAGCTTAGGAGTTTGAGGGTTCTGCGTAGTATCTTAGCTGTTCCTAGAGCTACACTCTTCTGGGCAAAATATTCTGATGTTGTTCATGGAATCTGTTGGAGCCACACTCCCAGTTTAGGAGTCACAGCCCTGAACGCTCCTACAACCACTGGCCTTCACTCTCCACACCTACTCTAGTTCTTCTTTCAGGCACTGGTACTTCTCCATAGTGATGCTGCACAACCCTAGGGAGGTGTTTTGTTGTGTTTTTAAGCAAAGATTATTTATGCAAATTATATGTATGAGTCCCTGGGGTGGAGCATTTTAAAAATAGGGTGTGGCCAATGCTCCAATTCCAGTATTTTAGCAGGCTGGATACTTAAGGTGAGTTTGCAAGATGCAGTCCAGGACTTTGAAGAAAACCCCCCCCCAAAAAAAATTGTGAGTAGATATTCATAAATGTAACTCCCCATCAAAAACATGCAATTACATATTCACAACAGACATAAGAGAATCAGCGTCTATCGGTTGGTATTTTATTCAGGACTTTGATGAAGCCTACATCAACTGCAGCGGGGGCTGGGTATTAAAATCACCTGGTGCCTGACAACCAGATCGACTGTGGAGAGGAGAGTTTGAGAACTTCCCATGTTCTTGCTCCCAGAGCAAGGAGAAACCCTGAAGACAACCCCTTAACCAAGTGTGGCATTACCTGTCTGGACTTGTGTGTTCAGTCTGGGGTTTTCCAGAGCCCGGCTTAGCTGGGTCTGGCAGGGAGCTATGGTTAGTGGGGGTTTATGCTGGTCAGTCTGGACCAGCAAAGTATAGTCAGAGAGGGCTTCAATTGGAAGCTAGGATTTTCTTTTATGATTTTGTTTTGGGGTGTTTGATTAGTGCACTTGCAAATAAATAACACAGTTTGCTGTGAATCTGTGTTCCTGAGCTGTATTATCTTACAGCACCATGCTTAAGATGCCTAAGAGTGAAATCTATGACCCTCGACTAACAGGATTTGTCACTCTATATATTGTGTCCTAATGGTCAATTAATTTACGTTATTATTGTCTTAGAGCTTGTTAGAATGTATAAAATAGTTAAAGATTTAATTGAGTCACAAACAATGATTTGCCTTAGGTTATGTTGATAAATGTATTGGATAGCTGAGTTGATTTAATATAACAATGGCCCTTAAGTACCGTATTTGCTCGATTATAAGACGACCCTGATTATAAGACGACCCCCCAAAATCTGAATATTAACTTAGGAAAAAAAGAAAAAGCCTGAATATAAGACGACCCTAAAGGAAAAAAGTTTTACCAGTAAATGTTAATTCATGTAAACTATTTTTTTTAATAAAAGCTATGATTGAGAAAAATATTTTTTTTGTTTTTATTTCTTGTATTTTCCAACCTGTCCCCCAGTTACGCACATCTGCCCCCAGGCTTGCCACTCCAATATGGCACTGTGGCCCATGATATGCCTTTTAACCCTCTATATGCCACTGTGCCCCATGGTATGCCTTTTGACCCCCTATGTGCCACTCTGCCTCCAGAAATGCCTTATACCCCTATATGCCACTCTGCCTCCAGAAATGCCTTATACCCCTATATCCCATTCTGGCATTTAGGGGGTTAAAATGCATATTATGGGGCAGAGTGGCATATAGGGAGGTATAAGGCATTTCAGGAGGCAGAGTGGCATTAAGGGAGTTAAAAGGCATTGTATAGAGCACTCTGCCTCCAGAAATGCCTTATACCCCTATATGCCACTCTGGCATTTAGGGGGTTAAAATGCATATTATGGGGCAGAGTGGCATATAGGTGTATAAGGCATTTCAGGAGGCAGAGTGCTCTATTAAATGCCCCCTTAACGCCACTCCAGAAATGCCCTATGCCCCCATTTAACACACACACACACACACACACACCCTATACCCCCATTTAACTAACACACACACACACACACACACTCTCCCCTCCCCTCCCCTCCCCTCTCAGCCCTCTCTTACCGGTGCTTCCAGCCGGGGCAGCGGGTTGACGTCGCCTTCTGCTGCAGCCGGAAGGAGGTGGAGTTGGCAGCGGGGGTTTGTATCCGTCCGTCGCGTATACTTTCCCCGGCTGTCAGAGATCAGAGTTCCCCGCACCGGTGCGGGGAACTCTGATCTCTGACAGTCGGGGAAGGTTTGCGCGACGGACGCAGACAACCCCCGCTGCTAGCCACACCTCCTTCCGGCTGCAGCGGATGTTGTCTACGCGGATCGCGTAGACGTCAACCCGCTGCCCCGGCAATACAGCAGGAAGCACCGGTAAGTGTGTGTATGATGGGGGGGGGGGGGGGGACAGGAGGATCCAGGTCCCCTGCAGCGGTGCGGGGGATCTGGATCTTAGTCTCCTAATCAGACTCTATTTGAGGTCTGATTAGAAGACGACCCCGATTAGAAGACGAGGGGTATTTTTCAGAGCATTTGCTCTGAAAAAAACCTCGTCTTATAATCGAGCAAATACGGTAATTTGAAATATGGTTGTAATCTCCCAAAGCACTGCAGGGAATTTAAAACATTTCTAAAATTAAAATCGGCAACTTTTTATATAGAAATTTAAATCTATACAAATATTTTGGTTTTGCAAATATATGGATAAGCAGTCTGTTTGAGAAAAATGCGATCACCTTTAGCAAGTTCCAAAAGGATATATTAATGCATATTTGAATAAGTATAGTTATTGCTTATACTTTACACCATCCATACATTTTTAACATTAGCAAAGAAATAACTGTTACATTATTTATTTTATCATTTAGTACTATTCCACCTTATGCCTAGCATTAACTGTTCATCTACCTTTAAATACTACATAATGGAATATTATATTTAACAATTTCATTGTCTCATTTATTATTATATAAATACTTATAAGTACATACATTATGCATGATAGCATCATGCATTTCAGATATCAGCCTTTAGAGACCACCTTGACATTATAACAATTTATTTAGAAACAAAAACTTAAGTGTATCTTCAGAAATTTTATACTCATGATTAAAAATAAAGTATATTGCTTTTTTTCTCAAATATTGTCAGCGTTTCATCTCTGGAGAGTTGTGTTTGACTTTACCTACTGATCACCCAGGAACTGGCCCACATACCATATTTCAAGGGACAAATGCAGCAGGCACAAGACCTGCTACTATCATGGCATTTTATTAACCAACAAAGTATCATCTGGTATCATCTGCAAAAATGTACAGTCAAATTATGTGCAAACGCCTCCCATGTAGAACAAACATACCAACCATAGTAGAAGCAAATACCATATTGGCCCATTTATAGGCTTTCGTGGGTTTAGCTCGACGCTCGGGACATTCCGTTCTGGGCAGGTGTTTTTTTTTTCAGTTAGCCCTGCTGCGGGTATAATAGATACCAAAAATGTTAAAATGCATGTATTCCTGTTCATTAAATATAGTACTGTTTTTCGATTCCATCAACGGGCCGATACGGTAAGTGATTTTCTATTGAAAAGTATACAATATGGTTGTCTGTATGTAGAATTTGTTATAGCCTATACATGATAAATCAGTTCCATATTCTGGAAGAGAGGAAACAATTTCTCAGAGACCGCATGATTTAAAGTATTTTATGTTCTGTTTCTTATTGTAGTAATCTAGAATTTTGTGTATGTTGTTGTTGCATGTGACATCGTCATGACTGTCTGGTGTTTGAAGACCTAATGGTAATGAACATAAATAAAACAAGTAATTTAGTGACAGGAAAATATTTTGTCAAGGCATGCACGTCTGTTTTGAAACAGCTGTGACCAATCCAATACCTATTCATATAGTGTATGTACTATGTATTCAGCAATTTACAGTATTTAAATTAGGTACAACCTTGGACGTAGTAGACATGTAGAAATGGACCAGAAACAATTCAGAGGAATTTGGGTTTGTTTTCTTTTCCATTGTCTGGTGCTTACGCTCACTCTCACTCACTCTCTTTCTCATGCTCTTTAAATGTTTTCCTACCTTCTCTGTCGACCACTTCCGTTTCTGTCAAGCACTTCCACATCGTCTTCATCTTCTAACTTCTCCCTTCTTTTTTATCTTCTCTATTATATCTTCAGTCTTCCACCGTTAATCCGTAGATATAATCCAGTGAGAAAAGAGAGGCAAAGATAGAAGATGAAGAAGGTGCTGGAGAGGAAGTGGTCGGCAAGAAGGTAGGGAAACATTTAGAGAGGGCTGAACGAGTGAACATTAGAGAATTTAGTGAACGAGAATGTGAGTGCTAGAGGTAAGTAAGGGTGTTTGAGAGTGTGATTCGCCAAGTTTAACAAAATTCAGTAAATTTGCAATTTGTGCGAATCTGAATGCACGTCTTCTAACTAGCCACCATGCTAACTGCCAAATGCCAGGATATGATGTGCCCTGCTTTTTATGGACATGCGGTACCAGGTACGGCACACAATAGAGGCTGTATGTTCTAGGAACACTCAATAGTGTAGATGGTCTAGAGGTCCATTCAGTGGTGGAACTTTAGGGAGCCTGATCTGCCTCAATTTTGCAGCAGAACCCCATGGAGCTGCTGCCCTAGGCCTAGTAAACCTAGGCCAGAATATTAGAAGTACCCCTGTTGAGGTTCATAACATCAAGTGCACTGTGGTACAGTAATCAGTATTTCCTACAAAACATGAATAAAACATTTGCATTATTGTCAGACAGTGAAAATATATGCTTTTCCTACTCAGAAAAAATAAAAACAAATTATAGATACTTTTTATTTTGTTCTCCTGTACTCATGGTATACAACCATCTTATTTTAATACGTATGTTTACATATATGCCTAAGACGTATTGTGTTCTTACATTTAATATGTATTATCATTAATATGTATTAATGCTTATGTTTGATGGATGGAGACTACAGGACCCTTTCCCTGTTTAGTCTTGTTTATCCCTTTTTTTATTATTGTTGTATATTGCAAACTTTAATAAAAATATATTTGAAAGGTAAGATAAAAAAAGAAGTATGGTTTACTTTAATGCATTTTAATAACATAAGCAATTTCATATAAATGATGTATGCTTCATCCCTAAAGCAATGTATATATGAGATTGATCCAAATATATAATAAAGACACGTAGTGGTTATATGTTGCTTCGTTATGCTATAACAATGTTCACAAAGTAGGCACAGTAAATTCAGGTTTGCAAACATGTAGTCAAGAAATTAGTAGGTTTTGTTTTTGTAACAAAGACAAAATATCTACTCAATAACACATGGTGGGGAATGTGGTTTGGAGACAGTACATACATGTGAGGACCAAAGGAGATCACATCAGCTTTCCCAAAACGGAATAGCCTTACAATGTTAAGTAGATCTTGTCAGAGTGATTGAGAATGAGTTGAGGCATTATGGGAGGCTGACCTTATTGTACATTTAAGATCAGAGCGTTAATCTAGACAACATTTACACATTGACTTGATCCTTTCTCTGCTGCTGTTAAGGGCTTCCAGTGCAGTTCCGTTTAATGTTGAATACGGCTAAATATTGTGCTTTGCAAGCGTTATCTGACAAATGTGGCTTTGACCGGAAGATTTTCAGATCACTTGACCCATGGCTTTGCTTCTCCCTTTGGCTAAAAGCTATCAGCTTTCCCCATGCTGATGAACCACTGAGTGGAACCCTGTTCTCCGGCCACTTCCATGTTGGCAGAAGCAGTGGAGAAAACAATCAGAAGATTAGAAATTGTAGGAGGCATGTATACTAGTGAGCATATACATACATAAGTATGATATATTAAATTATATGAAATACAACATGAAAAATACTATTCCTTATACAGAAGCATTAAGACATTTTGCTATATGTGAATATATAAAATTCCACTTCTCAGGTCTCCTCTATGATAAGATGTGTATTCGTCCCCAAAGAATAGATCAATTTCCTGTTACCATCATAAGTATTCTAAGAGAAGTTCATCGTATTCTCAAAATGGAGACTAAACAACATTTCTGTTTATGCTACCAAAATGACAATATTTAAACACATATAAAAAAAACCCTTAGGGAAATATCGTTTATGTATTCAATATGCTCAACTTAAACATCTGCATTTGTTATACAAGTAGTTATAATATGTTGCTTCCCTCATAACTACCATATATTTTTCATAACAGACACAACTATGGAATTAAGCATGTTAGAAATAAATAACTGTTTGGTTATGTTGGTAAGGTTTTGTTTCCTTGTACTGATATTTGTATATTTTTAAACCCAAAATGTATGATATACACTAGATTACATTAAAGATTTATCATTCTCATTTTGCTAGACATGCTTTGATTTAAAAGGGAATTTATAATTAACTTAAATTCATGTAATGATGTCCATATTTTTAAAAAGCAATATACCTTTATTTATATTTATTTAAATATATTATTTAAGAATATATATCATAGAAGTATCCATTTTAACATAGTATTTCCATGCCTGAACAAGGTGTTAATTAGTCATGTGACGTTTGCCAGCTTTTACCGCTGAACTCGGCTTCACTGACATTAATAGCCCTTTAGCTTCAACAAAATAATTAACACAGATTGAAAGACAAAAACATGTTATGTGCTAATATATATTCAGGCTATGTACAAAAAGGGTATATAGAAATGTCCCATATATCAATGGATTCATGTTCTCTACGCCGAACATGATGAGCTGTGAGAATGGAAGCAGATGGAAGAGGAAATGGTAGAAAATGATCAACATATGACTGTTTTCTTCTTGATTGTTTTTGATTGATGATCTAAAACAACTTAGTACAGTATTGGTTAAACCTAATGAAAGGGTTGTTAGTGAATTATTTCCTTATACATAAATCAGATCCAAATGTTAGCCACATTCAGAAAGGAGCAGTTTAACTTTTTTTCTGTCTTTACACATATTAATGTTGTTTGATTATTTAGATAACATGATCAATTCCAGTTTCTAAGTAAACCAATTATATAGGAAATCACTATTTGTTTTGCTAGGTTTCTTGTGTTGTGCTTATGCTAGTGAAATATTAGTGCAGCAGGAAATGGTGGCACTGTGGGACTTGTTGCTTAGTGAAGTTGGAGCCCCTGGGCAATTTTCTAGCAGTAAACACTTATTTTCACCTGGTATGGTATCTCATTGTATTTGATCCACTGCTGAACCCCTCAACTTCTGCTGTAACCCCTTGTTTTCACCTGGAATGTCTCTATCCTACCTGTCTCCATATCCTGCTGATAATTTTGGTGTCCTCTTGTCTAGCTTAATTGCAATTGTTATGGCAAGATGTGAAATATCTGCATCATACATGCAATCACCTTATTTTTGTGAGATAGTCCTATAAATTCCTAAGCCTCACTTGGAAAGAAGTATGGAAATGTAGATGCAGTGGCCTCATCCCAAGTGGACTTGTCATAAGTGGACGGTTAAGAATTACACAGGAGTTAAATGCAGGGAAATGCTACGCCATCTCCCTGTGTAATCAACAGCCATCATCCTAATCAAGCCATCTGAACGACCAACAACCTCTACAGATCATCCGGACCCCATCAACTCATCCTCATACAGGCAGCCCTCTCCTACTGTTTCACTTCCCCCTCAACTACCGACTAGATTGTAAGCTCACAAGAGCAGGGCCCGGTTCTCCTTTCGTACCAGTTTGGTTTTGTGTGTGATTTTAATTAATTCCTCTGATTGTAACAGTGTTACAAAACCTGCTGGTGCTACATAAATATAATGTAGCTAAGCAAAAGACCAGCATCATGCTCTCTCTTCCTGACTAGGGGCCCCTTTATAAAGTCAAAACCAATACTAACCAGAAAACAAAAGTTAGCATCCAGATGCTATCACAATCAGACACTCACAGTAACATAACCAGGCACTCAAACACAACCGCTCAGATTAACATACACTTACACCTACACTAACATACTCAAAGAAAAAAAACATACTCATATTCACACACACAATAACATGTGCAGATGCACACATTCATAGTGTGACAGGGTGAAAGATGGCGTCGATGAAAGCAGGAGATTGGAAAGAGTAGTTTATCCCAGGGACTAATGGGTTAACTGCTGGTCCTATTAACATAGATGCCCCAGGTTTTGCTCTGCACAGTGAGATAAATGCAGGGTGGAGGAAACAGCCTCTCTCTGACTGCGAACAGCCCACTGCAAATTTGTCTACATCTTGGAAGGACCAGGAGGTGTACCTGAGTTCCAATGTGCTACAATGTGGGCTGGTAGGAGATGACTTTTGGGAATCCGTATGACGTATTTATATTCTGTTTTATTTTATACTGGAAACCAGCTTATTTGGCCCGTTCTTTGTTAGTCAGGGAAGACTACCATTTGGTCTTGCATCTATCTTGCTCATTTCTTCTACAGTTCAGGATTTACAAATCCTTTGGACCTGGTCTTGACCCTCAGCTTGTTTATAGGATGTCCTATTCATACTTTTATTTTTGTCTCTTATTTCTTAAAATTTAGTTGTTGATTTACAAACAGTTTTGTTGCTAACTAAAGATCAACGCTCTAAGACATTCAGAGCTGGCCCTTATATGGGCCCGATGAGTCCATGGGACTCAGGCAGTACTTTGAAAGGGGGCAGCAATTTCTGGATAGACTTTTGGAGAAAGATAAGTGTTTCTACACATCTCAGTCTCCACAAATCTCTCTGCGTTATTCTGGCCTCTTTTGCACTTCCGCAAAAAGTCGGAACCACATGGACAGCCCATCCCTATTCCTCCTCTAGAGGAAGTGGGTGTGCCCAGACGTTTCGCCCTTTTGCAAATGCGCACTAGGAACAGATGCATACCGCGGGCTAATCAGGGAGGCAGGAATGTAGAATGTAGTGGGGTGAACTAATGCAAGTTACCCAACCCAACAGTTAAACATGAGGCTGCTCACAGTCGCAGGGAAATGCATGCATGCATATGGATGTGAGCATGCTTTTGTAAATGTTGTTGAGCATAAAAGTGTATGAGCATGTATGTGTAAATGTTGGTGAGCATGTATGTCCATGTGTGAGCATGGCTGTGTATATGTAAGTGTGTAAGAGGGAGTATATGCGTAAGTGTGTAAGTCTGTGCAAATGTGAATGTGTTAAAATGTGTGCCAGTGTATATATGTGAGTTACCAGGCTCTCTGTGTGTGTATATATATGTGAGTATGGTGTGTATGTGTGTGAGAGCAAAGATGTGTATGTGTGAGCATAGATGTGTATGTATGTATGTGTTTGTGGATGGATGTATATATGTGGGTTTGAGGCTGGATGTGTATGTGTGTGAGGATGGATGTGTATGTATAGGTCTGCAAGAGGGAGTATGTGCGTGTGTGTAAGTCTGTGCATATGTTAGAGTGTGTATGTAAAAATGTGTGACAATGTGTATGTGTTACCAGGGTTTGTATGTGAGCATGTATGCATGTGTATGTGTATAGATGTGTATATTTGTGTGAACATGGATGTGTGTGAACATTCATGTGTATGTATAAATGTGTGAGAGAGTATGTGTCTTAGTCTAAGTGTGTGTGTGTGTGTAAAAATGTGTGACTGTATGTAAGTTACCAGGAGTGAGCAAAAGCCAACAGCAGGGGTTCCAAATAGTGGATCCAGGAGGCCAGGTCAGGAGAAGATCTCTGTAGAGTGTTTCCTGTCCTGCTGAATCTCTCTTGTCCTTCAGCAGACTTCCAGTGGGAATGCTCAATTGTGTGAATGGGCATGGCTTACAAAATGGTGTATTTTTTGTACGAGCACCGTTTTACATGTTCAGTCGGCTGGGACTGAGATCTACAACTCTTTTATATATGATTACGGGCTCTAGTAAATATATATATATATATATATATATATATATAATATATACACTTCATACAGATTTACACATTTGCATATCTTTATTTTTTACATGTCTTTTTTTGTGACCTTAAGTTTTATTGAAAACATTGTTTGATAATTATATTCCTCATTTTATTTACTTCTACTGCGTAACACTTTATTACACTACATTTACTTTCCTGGGTTTTCTTTGGTGCCTAGTATTTGCTGCATTTCTTTTTTGGGAGTAGGTGCCTAAGGTGCCTAGAAGAGGAAGTCATCTCGGAAGTTCTTGGATATGTATATGATACAATATAATTGTGCCATTAGGATACCAATGCTTGGTGAAATGGTGAACACCCAAGACAGTTCACAAAGAGAATTTGTATCTATGTATCT
The DNA here is from genome assembly GCA_029215755.1 of Spea hammondii. NCBI lineage: Eukaryota > Metazoa > Chordata > Amphibia > Anura > Pelobatidae > Spea > Spea hammondii. The sequence continues at coordinate 163,168,634 of JARDYJ010000001.1, forward strand.
ATAAATTACATATATGCACAATCACATAAACGTAAGATATATATATATATATAAGTAGTGAGTGTACAGCCTATATAACCTGTAAATTAGCTGTCCCCTCAAAATAACTCAACGCACAGCCATTAATGTCTATATATTGACAGTGAATACACCCCTAAGTGGAAATGTTATTGCACTCAAACTCTCTCATACTGGTCACTGGAAATTCAATATGGCATCCCATGGCAAAGAACTCTCTGAGGACCTGAAAAAAAAAATTGTTGCTCTACATAGGCTATAAGAAGATTGCCAAGACCCTGAAACTGAGCTGCAACACCGTGGGCAAGACCATACAGTGGTTTCACAGGACAGGTTTCATTCAAAACAGGCCTTGCCATGGTCGACCAAAGTAGTTGAGTGCACGCGCTCAGCGTCATATCCAGAGGTTGTCTTTGGGGAATAGACGTATGAGTGCTGCAAGCATTGCTGCAGAGGTTGAAGGGGTGGGGGGTCATCCTGTCAGTGCTCAGACCATAGACCACAGATGATGCACAAGAAAGCCTGCAAACAGTTTGCTGAAGACAAGCAGACTAAGGACAGGGATTACTGGAACCATGTCCTGTGGTCTGATGAGACCAAGATAAACTTATTTGGTTCAAATGGTGTTAAGTGTGTGGCGGCCAGCAGTTGAGGCGTACAAAGACAAGTGTGCCTTGTCTACAGTCAAGTATGGTGGTGGGAATGTCATGGTCTGGGCCTGCATGAGTGCTGCCTACACTGGGGAGCTACAGTTCATTGAGGGAACCATGAATGCCAACATGTACTGTGACATACAGAAGCAGAGCATGATCCCCTCCCTTCGAAGACTGGGCCGTAATTTGATGGCGCTATATAAAACAATAAATAAAAATAAGGCAATGTTCCAACATAACGACCCCAAACACACCCCCAAGATGACCACTGCCTTACTAAAGAAGCTGAGGGTAAAGGCGATGGACTGGCCAGGCATGTCTCCAGACCTAAACCCTATTGAGCATCTGTGGGGCATCCTCAAACGTGGGGTGGGGGAGCACAAGGTCTCCAGCATCCACCAGCTCTGTGATGTCGTCATGGAGGAGTGGAAGAGGACTCCAGTGGCAACCTGTGAAGCTCTGATGAACTCCATGCCCAAGAGGGTTAAGGCAGTGCTGGAAAATAATAAATTTTTTGAGTTATTTTGAGGGGACAGCAAATTTACACTGTTATACAGGCTGTACACTCCCTACTTTACATTGTAGTGTTGTCACATGAAAAGATATAATAAAATATTTACAAAAATGTGAGGGGTGTACTCTCTTTTGTAAGATACTGTATATATATATATATATATATATATATGTAGCACAAGACACCTTAAGTGGCCCTAATATTCTGTGGATGTGTCATTTTTGTACTATGCTAGATATTTATTTTTTTATTGCCAGACATTGTTTTGCCATTTTTTTTATTCTTTGTGATCTTGGACTTGTTTTGAAACGGTTAAATAAAGTTGAGCAGTGAGTTTTAAATCACCAGTCGTATTAACAAGACAATTATACCTTAAAGAGCAGCACCACAACTGTATCCAGCTGTTAAGGTTTTTAATCTTAGAAATCTGTGTGATCCTGTTGAAATAGTCACAGATGAGCAATGAAGTCATATCCGTAGGATCTTTAAACTTTTGAGCAGCTGGCGTTACTCTCTTATTTATTTTTTCCCTAGAATAAGCAATAGAATCTTCATCATTATACTTTAAATTTTAAATGTCAAAGAGTCATATTATAAGGCTTTATTGTAATCATTTTAAGAGTATCTATATGGCAAAATCATTTAGTTTTACAAGAATTTCGGTGACATACATATGCATGTGGAAAGTAAACCAGCTGCTGAACATATTATGGTACAAGGGCGTTTCATTTGGGGCAGTCACTTAGTATTAAGTGCACTGAGGATCTCTTCCTGATCACTGTTGTCAAAGTTCACCTAATTATAATGAATGCTAAGCAGCACACAAGGACCTCCCTAAAATGTATACTGAGAAGGAAAGATAGACGTGTGACACATATGCTATACAACACCAGCTGGAAATATGTTCCTCTCTTCTGCCCCCCCCCTCATCTAAAATGTGGTCCTAGCTTCATTGTCAGAATTAAGTCTTACTCATGTATGTAGGTAGTGTGTATCGTGCATTGTAAACCCAAAACCAGTTTAACCCACCAAATAACGACACGGAGACCGAAATTGGATAAAGCAGGCCACAGCACAATTTTATTATAAAACCATAAAACACTGTGTTGGCCCAAAACACCATAAACCAATAAGAATAATATACAATAACCGATAAATAATAAATACAAATATACAAATATACATAACACATTACCGTAACATATTCAAAACATAACCAACACAGGAACCGAATTAACCCCGTCCTTGCCGGCCTCTCACACTGCACAATCCAGACCACAGGTACTCACCTCCCCCCTCGTCCAAACAAAATTGACAGCTACCTTTCGCTGCCCCACCACCAATGCTAACCACCAGCCGTCCAACAAGCTCGGTGGGCACGTCCAATAAAACACCAGAGGTTAGGGGAGGATTGAGCCTTCCATTACACCAGCATCCAAACTCCATCACTTACCAAAACCAGACCGGCAAGGACACACAAACCGCCAGCTGTGACAAAAGAAAGAAAGTTAGTACACAAGAAATAGGGAGGGAGGGTGGGAAGCAGGTAAGACTGTTGGCCGTGCCTGTAAAAAAGGACAGTGACCGGGGTCACCCAGAGGGCACCTTATATCACCTAGGGTCTCCCACCCCTCAATTAACATACCCCAATCAAAACACGGACATGCCCTGAGCATGCACTAACCCACACACATACATGCTCCCTGTCCATTTAGCTACGCTGATTCCCAGGGGCCTTGTATGTAGGTAGTGTGTATCGTGCATTGTAAACCCAAAACCAGTTTAACCCACCAAATAACGACACGGAGACCGAAATTGGATAAAGCAGGCCACAGCACAATTTTATTATAAAACCATAAAACACTGTGTTGGCCCAAAACACCATAAACCAATAAGAATAATATACAATAACCGATAAATAATAAATACAAATATACAAATATACATAACACATTACCGTAACATATTCAAAACATAACCAACACAGGAACCGAATTAACCCCGTCCTTGCCGGCCTCTCACACTGCACAATCCAGACCACAGGTACTCACCTCCCCCCTCGTCCAAACAAAATTGACAGCTACCTTTCGCTGCCCCACCACCAATGCTAACCACCAGCCGTCCAACAAGCTCGGTGGGCACGTCCAATAAAACACCAGAGGTTAGGGGAGGATTGAGCCTTCCATTACACCAGCATCTAAACTCCATCACTTACCAAAACCAGACCGGCAAGGACACACAAACCGCCACTAACCCCGCTGTTTAACCCCTTAAATCAGCGGGGGCCCCCACCAACACACGCCATGGCCTGACTGATAGCCTCCTGCAGAGCCAAATTGAAAAGATCCAAACCGATGTCATTCAAATGAACGCCATCACTCCGAAACAAATTAGCCGCGTCCCTCTCAAACACCCTATGCCGAACCGTCACGCCATTAACGCTAGCCACAAACTTGGAAATCCAACGATTAAACTTAACCCGCGACCGCTCCAGGGCCCGCTGGTTAGTCGCCACCCGCCAAAAATTCCGAGACACCACCTCGGACCATACCAAGCGGACATCAGGAAACAAAACAAGAACCCTAGCAAGGTCCCGAAGAACCGTGTCACCCAGAGACCTGACCGGAACTACCCCAAGATCATTCCCCCCGAGGTGAATCGCCAGGACAGAGGGAGGACCCAATAACCGAGACAACCGGACCAGCTCAGGGAGGAGATGAACCCACCGCATCCCCCGCTTCCCGAACCACCGCACCTCAACCGCAAGAGGAGAGAACCCCAACTGCTCCCCGTTCGGGCGGACTGCCGCCCGCCTCCTGGCCCAGAAGATGAAGGAATGTCCAACGAGCCAGACTTGAGGGAGAACCACACCTACAAAAAACAGAGAACATTAAACAGGCATATCCAAACGAACATACGACCTAAAACGACCCGATCGCCAGCGCCCAATACGTTGCACAGAGGAATCAGGCAAACCAACCCGGGTAGCCTCCGTGGCTGCACCAATCCGAAAGGAATGACCCCCAAAAGACCCGGCAGGAACACCCAAGACCGACAGCGACTTCCGAAAAACGCTGACAAACTGGAAATGGGATAAAAACGACCCGTCCTGATGCACCAACAGCGGACCCCCCACCGCCGGGCGAACCAAGAGAAACTCGTGAACTGACGACACCGGGCAAATAGGTGAGCCCGCAATGGCACCCAAACGAACACAAGACCCCCGACCCAGGACATCCGTTTTGGAGCGCCGAATGCGAAAGCACAGACCACCATCCCCCAAATCCACATCCTCCGCCAAAACACCGCCAGGCACACGCTTACTAGGGCTAACCAACTCCCCTATCCGCATAGCCCCGAAAAAGGCTAAGCTAAAAGCCGCCCTAAACAACCGAACCTCGAAGTCTGAAACACAAACAGAACCCAACACCCCACACAACCGAACCAGCAACGCAGCCGAAACCGGCCGCCGAGTATCCCTCGCAACAACCCCCTTGCGCCATCCCCTCAAGGCCTGGCGAACAAGGAAATCCTTGGTAAAATCGACGATGCCCATCAACTTACACAAAAAACTAAGACCCGACAGGCGAGCAGAAGCCGCGGACGGGGACACCCCGGTCGAGTCCCACTGACACAGGAGGGAAAGCAAGCCACGAACCCGAGCAGCGTGAGTCGGGAAACCCCCACAGCCATCCTCAAAGGCCGCCCACTCGTCCCACACTTTACCATACCTCCCCCAGGTGGACCTGGAAACCGAATTGCGAATCCACTCCGTCACTCGTCCAACCCAAGGGACCACAGGTCCACTGGACACGGGACCCCGTCTTCGTCCGCGAACGGTGCCGTAGCTCGAAACTCCGCCCACTGAAAGCGAGAAAGAGCATCAGCCGTCACGTTGTTGACACCGGGTATATGCACTGCCCTACAGGTCACATTCAGACCCAAACACCGCAACACCAGCCGACGCAAAAGGCGAACCACCGGAGGAGAGGAAGCCGTCAAAGTATTGATAGCCTGAACAACCCCCAAGTTGTCGCAATGAAACAGAACCCGCCGATCACGGAGAACATCACCCCATACCTCTACCGCCACCAAAATGGGAAAAAGCTCCAGGAACGCCAAGTTCCGGGTGAGCCCCGACTCCCTCCAGGAGACCGGCCATCTCTCAGCACACCAGTGCACCCCCAGGATAGCCCCGAAACCCACCGACCCAGCCGCATCCGTGTAAAGATGCAACTGGGAATTAGAAACCTGGGGTGTCTGCCAATACGACCGACCATTGTAGGTATCCAAAAAGGAACCCCAGACAGCCAAGTCGTCCCGCAGCGGACGAGTGAGCCGAATAAAATGGCGGGGCCGGACAACACCCGCCGTCGCCGCAGCCAGCCGCCGGCTAAAAACCCGACCCATCGGCAAAATGCGACAAGCGAAGTTCAACTTCCCCAACAGCGATTGCAACTGACAAAGCTGAATCTTCCTCATCCCCCGCACCCTGGCAACAAACCCCTTCAGGTCAACCAGCTTATCAACAGGCAAGCGGCACTCCATCGCCACAGAATCGATCTCGATTCCAAGGAAACTCAGACAGGTCGAGGGACCCTCCGTCTTGTCGGCCGCAAGAGGAACTCCAAAACGACACATCACGGCCTGCACGGTGTGAAGGAGACGAAGACAATCCCCCGAATCCCCCGCCCCGATACACAAAAAATCGTCCAGATAATGCAGGATAGAAGCCAAACCCGCCTCCTCCCGAACAACCCACTCCAAAAACGTGCTAAAACATTCAAAATAGGAGCAAGATATAGAACAACCCATCGGGAGGCACATATCAACGTAAAAACAACCCTCAAACTGACAACCCAACAAATGATGGCAGGCCGGGTGAACCGGGAGAAGGCGAAACGCCGCCTCAATATCTGTCTTTGCCAACAGGGCCCCACGACCCGCCGACCGCACCATGTCAACCGCCTTATCAAATGACGCGTAAACAACCCGAACCATGTCAGCCGAAATGCCGTCATTAACCGAACTACCACGGGGGTACGATAAGTGATGAATCAAACGAAACTTACCAGGATCCTTCTTAGGAACCACCCCGAGCGGGGACACCCGCAAATTTGCCAAAGGCTGCACGGCGAAAGGGCCCGCCATGCGCCCTAACTCAACCTCCTTACGCAACTTGTCCCTAACAACATCAGGAAATTCCGCAACAGAGCGCAAATTCCGAAAATTAACCGAACCAGGGGCATCCACAAAGGGAATCCAAAACCCCTCCGAAAACCCCCGCAACAAAATGTCAGCAGCCCGCCGGTCCCTATATTGGCTTAGCCACGGGCGCATCGCGGCGACGTCCACTGGTGTCGTCGCCCTTCGATCCCACATCTGTGCGCTCACCCCCCTTTGCCCGCTTGAAGCAGCGGGAATGGGGATGGGCTCCGCCACAGCCGGAGCACTCATGCTTGAACCGACAGGACGCACCAAACTTGCACTGCCCGTCGTTGAACTGGTAACAGCACCCCGGCCGCCGCTGACCGGCCGGAGAGGGCGTGGCACCAGATACCCCCCCGGCCCCCCCAAGAAACGACGAGAAACCACCCTGGTGCGTGGCCGGCCGAGTCATAATGGCCAGCCACAGACCAATGTCCATCTGATCCCAACCGATAGACGGCCGGACCGCCAAGCGTTGGCGGAACTGCTCATCGTACCGCCACCAGCCCAGACCCCCATAAGTCCGACACGCACTCCAGATGAGATCTTGATACGCAAAAAGTGCCGAACATTTCTCAGGGCACTTTTCGCCTATCACACTAGCCAAAATAGAAAAGGCGCGAATCCAATTCCCAAAGGTCTTTGGAATCCGCCGATACCGATACTTCTCTTTTTCCTTCTCCTTTTCCTTATCCTTCTCCTCCGCCGCAGGGGGAGGTGCCTCCTCCAGCGGCAGAAGGGAGAAAATCTCCAAAAACTCCCCTTTCCAGATCTTGTCTTTAACCTCCTGTTTCAAATGCAGGCCAAGCGGGCCAGACCAACACATGTAGGCCGCCCCGCGAGCCACGTCCGCCACCCCTAAAGCTGCATCCACAACTGGCACCGAGCCAATCACCGCAGCAGCCCCGCCAGCCGGCGGGGCCACCGCCACCGGAACCCCGGGTGCCACCGGGCCAGACGTCCCGGCATCAGCAGACCCCGCCACAGCAGGCACAGAAAAGGAAACCGAACCTAAAGACCCCGCGCCACCACCAGGTTGCTCCCACACGGACCTAACCTGACTATCCAGCCCCGACCCCGATGGACCAGCACCCCTGTCGCGCTCCCACGCATCCAAAAAACCCCGCAGACCTGACAGAAAAGCACCCATAGAAGAGCCCGAGCGACCCTCCACCCCGGCTCCCAAGAGGCCCACAGAATGAGAAGGCAACTCACCACCAAGCGACCGGCAGACCTCCTGCGGCGCCGTAGCTGAAGCCGTATTGCTAGAAGGTCCCTGAAGTCCCGGTCCCAGCAGCGGCGAAGCATCCTGCAGCAGCCCACCAGACACAGCCTGTGAAGAGGAAGGGGGTGAGAGCATAGGTCCTGGAACAGTACCTGCAGTACCAGAAACCGCCACCAGGGGGCCGAAACTTGGCAAGCCACCAGCAGGCGCCGTAATGAAAGGGGGGAGGGGGGTAGCGAAAGCCTCCTCATCAGAGGAGCCGTACTGCAGCCTGGAAGACCCCACCATCCCCCCACCCTGAGGAGGTAAGCGGGCCGAGGGCCCTGGAGAGAGGGCCGGGTCGTCCCCGGAGGACCCCCCTGCCTCCTCCGAGACATCCCCCCCAGCAGGTCCCCCAGCCGCCCCCCGTGCAGCCCCGCCGGGCCTACTCACCCCCCCCGCGGCTTGCCTGACCCCTGATGGGGCTGCCGCAACCGCCCGCGACGTCCTCTTCGGGCGGGCAGCGGAAACGCCGCCCGCCGCTTCCCGCGCTCCCGCGCGGCCTCCAGCCGGCTCCACCGATCGGCCGCGGCCACCGGAGCGGCCGCGGCGAAGTGCCGCATCCCGCGGCACCTGTGCAGGCGCCGGGGCCTCCGTTGCCGGCCCCGGCAAGGGAGCAGCAGGCCTCGCGAGCCGTGAGGCAGCCTCGCGAGACCGCCGCGAGGACGCACGCCGCCATCGCGGGGACGACGGCGGCGAAGACGGCCGCCCGCCCCGAGGAGACGCCTCCCGGGGCGCGCGCGGCCCGGGATCCGGACTCCTGCTCCGGTACCGAGCCCCCCCACCCGACACGGGGCTCAGCCGAGCAGGAGGGCGGGCGCGCCGGCGACCCGAAACGCGCCCGCGAGACGGTGCCTCCGCGGCCCCACCAGACCCGGCAGGCACCACAGGCACCGCAGCCTGGGGAAGCAGGTGAGCAAACTGCCCACGCAGCGCCCTACCACCGTCCTGGTCCGCACCAGCCCTGAGAGCAGCGAGGATCGCCTCCACGTCCATACTCCAGGCCGTCACACCGAAGCTCAAGCAGGTAAGACTGTTGGCCGTGCCTGTAAAAAAGGACAGTGACCGGGGTCACCCAGAGGGCACCTTATATCACCTAGGGTCTCCCACCCCTCAATTAACATACCCCAATCAAAACACGGACATGCCCTGAGCATGCACTAACCCACACACATACATGCTCCCTGTCCATTTAGCTACGCTGATTCCCAGGGGCCTAGTAATTCAATAGCAATCTTCCCAAAAACTGCAACAGGAAAATTAGATAAAAGCAGTAACACAAGTTACAGGTACAGATCATGAATCTAGGTCAATATAGCTCTGTATTATACCTCATTTTCCTACTGCAGATCGTTATTCAACTTCTTTTGATAGATTTGTGTCCAACATTGAATCCAGTGTATTTCTCAAGAATATGTTTTGGGTTTTTTTTAGATGGCATACATGTAGTTTTTCACTTAAATATGTTAGATATGACACAGATTCTACATTCTGTGGTTATGTTTTTACTTGGTTCCAGTTTGTAAGCAAGTAAATTGGAATATTCCAGTACTGTATGGATCAATACATTTATATCTCCAAACCTCTTTGTGGATTCAATGGTTCTGAAAAATGAATCAAAGCAAAATAAAGTCTTAGAGGAAATTCACAGGTAAACCTTGATTAACGATCAGTGATAAACAAGGTAAACTTCATGAAAACTGTAGCATTTTATAAGAATTTTGATTATCCATAATGACGACAAAATGTAATTTTGAGACGTTGGGTGATGGAGATTCCAAAGGCTTAATAGTGATATACCATGACTTATATAGTACATATTCTGTTAAATGTCTTTTTAAATATAATATTAATGTGAGAAGCATCTTGAATTGCTATCTTGCGGTGTCTTTAATAATGATCAGGCGCATCTTTCTCAGCATGGTACACCGGTACACAGGTGTGAGACGACGGCATGGATGCTGTGAGCACATGGCTACAAACCCTTGGATATTTCCACACAAAGAAAATTACATTAATGTATTATCCACACAGTTATTCAACTATTTTCAGATATGTGGCAACTTATTTTCAGTAGAAACAAATGCTTGCTTGGGAACAGGCACAAATCCTGATCAGCACTCAGAGATCAGCATTTTAAATAAAATGTTGCAGGTCAAACATAATATGCAGGACAATAATTAGCAGTATAGATAGCCTATGGTTATAAATAAAAATACTTGACGTGTATGTCTTTCACTGAGTGGTGTCAACTATTTGTGATAGATATAATGATCTATTTTGCTTTCTAATGAATGTTCTCTGCCTAAACTGTAACTACAAAGGTAAAATACGATGGTGTTGACAGTAGTCTTCGTTTTAAGTCCATTACTTTTTTGACCAACAAATTAAATTTCCTGCCCTTGTAGTTTGGATGAAATTGTGTGGGCTTTTTTCATTCGGAAACTAAATTCGTTGTCACCCTCATTCACTCTGTCACACTCTCAATCAGTGTTTCCCTACCTTCTCCACAAAGCGCTTCAGTGTCCCTGTCTCCTTTACCGCGACTCTGCTTCCTGTCTTGGTTCTTCTTGTTTTTCCCTTCTTCTGTCTCTTATATGTTTTGTTCTTTTTTGGTCAGCTTCTCCTCACTGTGTTATCCAGGCCTCCTGGAGTGTTTCCACAAAACGACAGAGCCTCCGTGCACACCCATTCCCCCAATTGGAGAAAGGGTGTGCCCCAAAGTTCCTTGGCAAAGGAAGGGTACTTTGGCAAAAGGTCAGAACCATGGCACATCCTATAGGGGGAGAGGGTGTGTCCACAGGCCAGGTTAACGGAGAAGGTAGTGGGGAGGAGCAGATCATGAAAGAAGACTGAAGAAAGAAAAAGAAGCAGAACTGCAGAACAGGAGATGGGGACATGGAAGCAGGTGGCGGGGAAATGTAGGAAATTTTATTCGTTTTCACTTGATTTTATTATTTGTTTTAATTGTCTCCTGAAGAAGCCGATGTGCCATCGGCGAAACACGTTGGGACTAATAAATTGAAGATTGTTGTGGCTGTTTACCGGAGTATCCATTTGATTTAGCATTTGCACATTACTCTTTGAGTTGTGCTATTTCATCTTTCTTTCAATATCTTTTACATCAGAGTCCGTTTGATGAGCCTCTTGTATCCAGCCCATTTGTGAGTGGATCTTACATCCCATTAAATTATCTTTTATTTTACATATTGCACTACTGGTATTTGTTTTTGTTCCCCCATGTATATGCGCTCCATATTTTGATGTTAAATGTAGGGAGACACTGAGAGGCATGTGAGAGTGAGCATGAGAGAGCAAAAAAACAAAATGCAAACAAAAATTCAGAGGTCTCAGTTTAGTTTGTTTCCTTATGGGTCCCCTAGTTTTCATACATTCCTGCAAATTAACAAAATTGGCTAATTTAAATTCATTAAAATTACATTTGTACAAACCTGAATGCACAAGTCTACTAAATAACTATTCTCCTTAAGACTGCAGTTGATATAGCAGCACTATATAGACAAAAGTATTGGAACACACCCCAAATATTGAAATCAGGGTTTTTAGCTAGGCCCCTCACTGCAAAGGAAAATCTTAATACTTCAGCCTACCAAGTTTGTGTAACACCAGCATGACTGTGCCCCAGTGCACAAAGCAAGGTCCATGCAGACTTGGTTGGATGGCTTTGGCATGGAAGAACTTAACCGCCTCTCACACAGAGCCCTGACCTCACCCCCCTTCGAACACCTTTGTGATGAAACACTCCAAAATCTTGAATACGAGAAGAGTGAAAGCTGCAAAGGGGAGCCAACTTCATATTAATGTCTATGTATTTTGTATGCAATGTCATAAAAGTCCCTATTGGTGTAATGATCAGGTGTCCATTTTGACACCAATACATTTGTCCATATGGTGTACATTCTAACTGTTAAGTTAACCATGTACTGCAGCCAGGGGCAGATTGGTTTGTTTCTGCACCATCAGATGGATCTAGCAAATGCTTCATGATATTGCAGCCCAGAAACAGACTTGTTTCCGTGAACCAAAATGGAAAGCTCGGTATAGTACTCACCAAAAGGGACTAACATCCACATTCCATCTCCTGACATCTATACATTCATAATTTTTATATCCTGGAAGGAGCCAATGGTGTCTGCCCAGAAAATATATATCCTGCTCAGCAGATAGAATGGCACTTGTAACACATAATTATTGAATAAATGAGCTTTTGAAAACTTTTTTTAAACTTATCTAATCATACCACAATCATCTAATCAGGGAGGACAATCAGTAGACTGGAAGCAAGGCAAAGCCATGCTAACATATACAGTATATCAATTGTGGTACAGTATATCAATTGTGCAAAGAGCACGGTGTTTAGTAGAACCATTCAGAATATGTACATAGTAATTTGTGCAGTCAACAGTATTATTAATTAAGTTCACAAACGTACATTCACAAATTTAGTTTGCATATGGTTGACAGAATATGAAGTCAAAGAACCTAGATCTGTGAATAAGGAACATCATCAATGTTAACAAACTAAAATTATAGGAGTTACTTAACAGTTACATACAGTTTTTTTGCTCTTTGTCTCAATAAGTGCAAAATTGTATGTTTTATATAAAGTTATTTATGATGAAATGTCGCCAACACAGTCTCTCTGTCTACACTTTGGAAAATGACCTCAGAATCTAGGTGTTCAGTACGCTGTTGGGAAACCCAAACAACATCCTGGATGACGTGATCACAAAAGAATGTTATACTTTTCATATCAACAAACATGACAAGAAAAACATTTTTCACTCTACAAATGCCAGTCCTATTGATTACCATATAATGAAAGCAACAGCTTCTTCTACATTGGTTGGGATTTAAAATTAGTGAAAAGTAGTGCTACTATATTTTCTGCTTACAATCTATACTGAACCTCGCTACAAAATAATTCCTCATCCCTTTGTAGGAACTCTGCACTGCACATCTGGCAACATGACAATCATGTGTGTTTACACAGTCCTACTTGAACTCTCCAAAGTCAAAACAGACAAGCCCATGGCACCCATGGCTTGAAAGACGTGACCGGGGATATGATAGTAACATATAAATACAGGGAATTAGCACAATAAAGGAGGAGAGTACATTAAAAAGAAGAACAACTACCACAACAAGAGGACATATTCTTAAATTAGAGGTTTAAAAGTAATATCAAGAAATGTGTACTGAGAGGGTAGTGGATCCGTAGAATAGCCTTTCAACAGGGGTGGTAGAGGTTAGTACAGTGAAGCATGCATGGGATAGGCATAAAGATAAGGATAGGGATTAAGAAAAGTATTCACAAATTGGGCAGACAGGATGGGTCGAATGGTTCGTACTAATTCTATGTTTATTGGAAACCATGCTAAAGTAAAGGATTGTTAAATATCCGGATGAAAATGGGTTGCAAGATGAAAAACCACATTGGTTTACTGCAGGGAGATCTTATCAAATTAACTGAATTTAATTTTTGACTGGGTAGGGTAGACATTGTTTAAAAAGTTAAAAAGAACGTGAGTTAGGTAAATTAGACGAATGGTCCAGAGTTTGGCAGCTGGAGATTAATGTTGATAAATGTGAAACAATGCACTTGAGATGTAAAAATCCCAATGTAGAATATACCATTATTCAGGGCACGTTCTGTCAGTGACAACAGAAGAGAGGGGCTTAGGAGTAATTATTTCTGAGCACTTAAATGTAAGTGGCCAATGCAATAAAGCAGGGTGTTGGATTGTATAGCTAGTGGCATTATTAGGGATTTTAGAGAGGTGGTTATCTGGTACAGATCTCTGATGAGGACTCACTAGTACTGGAGAGAGCACATTTCTGTAGTTCCTCTAGTTTCTTTTTTTGTTAATTAAAAATTTAGAAATACACTATATTGGCAAAAGTATTGGGACACCTAACCGTTACACAAATAAGGACTTTTATTACATTGGATTCTAACTACATAGACATTTATGTAGTTGGTCTCCCAACAGCTTTCACTCTTCTGAGAGTGTTTCTTGGGGAATTTTTGCACATTCATCTAGTAGAGCGTTTGTGAGGTCAGGCACTGATGTTGAACAACAAGGCCTGGCTCACAATCTCCGTTCCAGTTCATCCCAAAAGTGTTCTATGGGGTTGAGCTCAGGGCTCTGTGCGGTCAGTCAAGTTCTTCTACACCAACCATGTCTGCATGGACCTTGCTTTGTACACTGGGGCACAATCATGCTGGAATAAAAAAAGGCCTTCCCCAAACTGTTCCCACAAAGTTGGAAGCATAGCACTGTCCAAAATGTCTTGGTTTGTCAAATGGTAGCAAAATCTCATAAGCTTATACAATCCATATAGTTTTTTTGTGTGTATACATTAACAAAAGAAATTACGGGCTACTATCACTGTCAGTAGGTGTCATTGAATACTTAAGATACGATAAGAGCAGCCCAAATGACAAATGCCACCCTCATGCCATTGGCAACGCTCACCTTTCAGTGGTGGTGTTCCCATCCTGGACAGTGAGGCAGCTCAATAAGCATCAAATCCAGGTCACTACCTACATGATTTAAACTGTAGAATAAATATTATTTGGAACCTTATTTTGAACTTCATGTTCAATGTTGATACTGATGTGATTTTGTGCTATATTAAGCATGTATGTTGAGTAATCCCTTTAAAACACAACAAGAAGTACATGAAATGGATATATTGTTATGGGGAGTGTGTATCAGAGGAAAATCACTAAGAAAATCAGAAGCATGGAAGAAAACATGAGAAATGAAAGCAGGTTTACAATTAATGTCTACCATGTGTATAGGGTGTCTATGCTTCGGAACCTCCAAGCAGAAGTATTAGGTGCCAAGAAAGTGATGGAAATGAAGAGTGAATTACTTGCAGCAGCAGCATTCATTTATTTCTACTGAAGGTGGGCTTTCCAGTTAGGGCAAGAAGGCTCTGAATTTCTTTTCCTCAATATGCGCTGCCAAGTATGGTTGGAGCCCGACATCTACTCCAGTGCGAGTGTGTTAGTGACTTTTATTGTGTACATAGAAACTGGGCTGTCAAGGTCAGTTATCAAAGAGGTGTGTGGTTCCTGGCTATGATTGCTGGCTATAATAAATAGGCTCAATTACAATAATAATAATAATAATAATAATACAATTTAGGTGGATTTATTCCCTAACACGTGAGTTTCTCTGGCAGCTGAGTTAGTGTTTTCATTTAGTCAGGTTTAATTGTAACAGTAATGATCAGTAATTTCAGGATGGGGATTGCCATCACAACTCAGCAGTTTTTAGCATGTCTTGGTCACCAAAAGTCAAAAAAAGTTGAAATTGTACTGCAGAGTTTCACTAACTCTACTTCTTTCTGCCAAAGGCACAGCCACTATGTTAGAAAAAAAGAGACAATATGCTAGAAAAGGCATGTTACATTTTCTGACAGCATCACCTGGTGGTCATGTCAAAATACTACAATCAAGTTGAATTTGGGGCAAAAACTATTTAAGTTTGGAAGACACAATACAAGCTTTTATTATACTGACTATTTTCACAGTTATACATGTCTATGAACAAAAAAAGATGATGAGTGTGTAATGTTGATGCTCACAGCATTGTTTAAGACTGTTCTTTTTCTGTTTGGATAATTGGATACATCCTTTCTGTATGTTTTTTTTTATTACTTTGAGCAAAAAATAAATATATGAATTAAACAGATACTATTTTGTAAATTATTCCACTATCATGGCTAAACACTATGCATGTGGGACATAATCCAGGTGTACATGTCTCCCTGGCAAAGGGATGACCATTCCTTTCAACTGGATGAACAGTTGCAGTACGTGAAGGAAAATGTAATTATTTTTCACATCTGCATGCAAGCTGATGAAAGCTGTCATTAACTCATTACAAAAGTCAAAAGTCTAATTTCCAACTAATGACCACCTGGTTCTGAGTTCTACAGTACATCTGTATTCATGCCTTGGGCGAAGAAAGGGGAATGCATGAAACAAAACATCCATATAGACACATATACAAGTGATCCTCATACATGTCCCTAGGCTAGGGAACAAAACAGGTGTGGATACAGGATCAAAGGGAATAGATCAGTGAGATGGAATGAAAATCAGGGAATCAGGGTGAGTGATCCAGCAGAGCAAGGATAGATTGTACATCGAACCTGTGGTATGTGATACAGATATTTAGATTTGTTCATTGAGGTGTTCTGTATATTATTTTTTTTCTGCAGCAGGAATCAAAAATGGTCTAAATTCTCCACTGGAATTAAGAAGTTCTTACTGGGTAGTTTATACTATTTTTGTGTCTCTACATAAGCAAAAATGGACAAGGCTAGATGGGCCAAATGGTTCTTATCTGCCATCAAATTCTATGTTTAATAAAAGACAGCGGATAGATGATCATGTTGCACTTTTGTGATGTGACAGTTCACAAGGATTTTAATGGAAAAGGTAAGTGATCATAGCTAAGTGGGGGCTTGCTTTAGAAATTCAGTGTTTTTTAGCTAAATTATTTTGGCCAAACCACGGGCATATGCATCTAATTTTGAAGGCTCACTTTTATCCAATCTCAAAGCCATTATGAAATTTTGAAAACAGAGATAATCATTGGCTATGTCAATGATCACATTTTTACGTCTTTGTTCAATTTATGTTAACTTATGGTAAGAATTTTACTTAGTGTAAAAAGAATAATAATATGAATGGTTTTGAAAATGACAAATAACATCAGCATTACCTGAATAAATAAAAATGTATATACTTTAGATGTTTAGTCACCATATTGCATGTTATACTGTTATTTAATCTTGATATTATTATTTTTTAATCTATGCTTTCACAAGCAAGAAAACTTTTTAACTGTTGTGCAAAATGTGATGTACACCTAGAGAAATATTTATATTTGTAGTACTGTTTACAGAAGGGTTATGATATAATTCACATGTACTAAGAAAGCAATGCACCATGTCTGATTAGCTAATCAGAGTATTGGCCACCAAAGACGATTGCTTGATGACTGTAGCTCTCCTTACCAAATTGCATGTTACATTTAAAACATATTTTCTGGTTTTGTTTTCCTGCAAAATTAAAGACTAGTTTGTTTAAATTATTCTGTATCCAATAATTCCATATCAGTCATCATGTTAGATTTGTGCTCAAGTACGCATTATGATTAGCTTTCAGAAAGTCTGAACTAAGTAAATTTTTCTGTGCAGGACACATAAAGGAACTAATACCAAAATATGGCAGGAAATAAGTTTTTTTTTTTAGTTAATAGCTACATTGTGGATAAGTGTCATCAGTGGACATAAGTGAGCATTTCTAAACACTAACTTACATCTACCAGGCAAGCCTAAAGACTTGTTTTTCCCCACAGGAATCCTATAGCGCAAAGGATTCTAGGTAGGTATATTGAAATCTCTTTTTGCCTATAAATTAATTTTATACATTGATCCCTTAGAGCTCATGTCTGCTACGCTAGACATTAGCATACATGACATTAGAAAAGAAATAGTGTATGTGCTAGATTTTGAGACCTTCCCATTTCCAGATTCTTTAGACATCTAAAAACTAGGAATTTCATAAAACTGATTTCACATTAAAATTATTGTGTGTGTAATCAGAGTAAAATAATCCACTGCCTCTCCAAAGATCAATGATATATTAATAAGCATTGTGTAGAGATCGACATAGAGTTTGAATCTTGTTATAACTGTAATGCCTATGTAGTGCTCATAAGAGAATTGTGATGGTGTTAGATATTCATTTGTTTGAGGTATCTAAACTTTTCCAGGGACCACAAAGCAATCAAGACCACAGCCTCTAAGTCTTCTTAAGTAGGTTTATTTGGTAGAACAAAGTAGTATACACACAGTGCTGATTGTAGACAGATGGTGGTCATAAGTAAGGTAGGCTCCATATTCTTGACAAGATGAAGGAGAAAGAGACCTTGCCTTTCTAAACATGAGTTTTTATACCCATTTACATTAACAGTTGGGGTATAAGTTCTTAATATATATGGGCAACATGGGAATTTTAGGAAACCTGTTGGACCAGTCATAGGCATACCTGGGAACTGAGATTACCAGGTGAGCACTGCTTCTCCGGTTCTCCGGGTCCCAAATCCTTTGGGTCACGGGAGCAGGGCCATGACACGCCCCACCCCCCGCCAATTTTCCTTTAAATGGGGGTGTTTCCCGCTACCGTCATGATTACTGATGGGAAAGGGTGAATAGTGTGATGAAGGCACTTTTGGGGTAAGGGTTAATTGTTGAGGAAGGGGTTAATGTGCTATATTTTAGTTGTTCTCTGAATACAAAAACACAAGACATTTATAACAAAATGATGTCACAATAAGAATGCTCTAGTGAGAATGAAGACAGGTAAACATGTTCTTGCACCTGGGATGTTGGGAGCTTGAGAGCCCAAACTGATAGATAGGGAGTACATGAGAAACAATAGTTAATAAGATTGGTCACATAGACAGTTATTATACAAGTATTTTGAATTGGTTAATAAACTATATGCATGATTTAATTGAGTGAAAGTATCATCTCTGTATCATTTAACCTGTTAATGCCTGCCTGTCCACACAATTGTAAACAGTCATATGTTAAAAAAAATCTCACAGTTTTGTTATTACTATAACGTATTATTTATTAACGCAAATTAAGGTCTACTATATATGGGCACACATCAATACATTTTACATTTGTGGCCTTGTCTCACTTGATCAATATATACAATCATTTATTATAACTAATGGCATTGGAAAAAGTGACAATCAATATATATTCTGCATTTATTGGTCAATATATAATGGTCTATGGTTAGAGCTCAACAGCCCAATAAATCAGTATTGATAGTGATTTTCCCAGGGTATATGTATTTCAAAAGCTCATATTGATATGCATTTTATGTTAATTGAGAAAGATGACAAATGAGCCTTTGGCCCATTGTTTTCCCAACATCCTTATATACTTGAACAGATCAGAAAGTTATCTAAAAAAAAGTCACTACATACAGGGCCGGACTGGGACTGAAAAGCAGCCCTGGAAAAATTTGGAGCCCCATATAGTTTATCTCACGGTCAAGCTCTTATACCCACACGCACCCCTTATACATACCCGCGTCACACTATTCGCCATTCTTTTTATCTCATTATTTGTATTAAAATGCCAGAAAGCAAAAGTGTTAAAAGGCCCTAATAAATTAAATACATTACACATAATGGGATCAAAACATTTGCTACTGCGAACATTTTTAGATGAAAAAGTTCCATTTTATTCAGTGGAACAAAACACTGATCACATTATTCTTCACGATATTCTGGTAAGAAACTTTTATTTCTTTATTTCTTTATTAATTCATGTAGACTATTTTTTCCATATTTAATAAAAGCTATGATTGAGACATGTTTGGTTTTTATTTCCTTTCATTTGACAACCTAGCCCCGAGTTATGCACCTCTGCCCCCAGGCTTGCCACTCTGCCCCCCTGATATGCCTTCTAACCCCCTATATGCCACTCTGCCTCCAGAAATGCCTTATACCCCCTATATGCCACTCTGTCCCATGATATGCCTTCTAACCCCCTATATGCCACTCTGGTGGGTTAAAAGGCATATCATGGGACAGAGAGGCATATAGTGGGTATAAGGCATTCTGGAGGCAGAGTGGCATAAAGGGGGTTAAAAGGCATATCATGGGGCACTCTGCCTCCAGAAAAGCCTTATGCCCCCCTATATGCTACTCTGCCTCCCCGATATGCTTTATACCCTCCTATATGCCACTCTGCCCCATAATATGCCTTTTAATACCCTATATGCCACTCTGCCTGCAGAAATGCCTTATACCCCCCATATGCCACTCTGCCTCCCTGATATGCCTCAACCCTCCTATATGCCCCTCTGCCCCATGATATGCCTTTTAACCCCCTTTTTACCACTCTACCTCCAGATATACCCCCTATATGTCACTCTGCATAAATGCGAGGGGGCGGAGCTTTCACCCCTCACGCTGCTCCCATCACTAGACGGCCATCGCACACGGCTGCTGGGTGCTGATGCCGGCCGGCCGCATCAGCACCCAGCGGCCGCTTTGATTAGATTTCGGGCAGCCTGGGGGGCAATTGCCCCCCTGCCCAGCCCACCCCTGGCGCCGAGGGAGGCCTTCAATGCCATTTGCAGCCGCTCAGCGGCTGTCTTCAGGGTTAGTCTGCCGACCACCCAGCCCACGGACCTGCCGGCCCTGACTACATAGTATATGCTAGTCTATCTATTAACTAGGGGCATAGGTAATTACAATTATACCATAAAGAGACTTAGATGTCTCAACATTTTATACTTAAAAAAGTTAAACTTTTGGAATGATGACTCATTTAGGAGAAACTGTATATACAGAATTCATAGAAAGTAGAAGTAGTAATAATACTATACTTAAAATTACTATACTACGGTAATACTATAAATAAAGTAAGAATGGAGTAGGCTATTCATGTCTCTAGTCAATAGACAGCCATCTATGTCAAGGTGTTGGATATTTCTCAGTTGGCTTTTCAAAGGCAGAGCTGAATTATGGCTTTGCTCTAGCGATATATCACACGCCAAGGAAAAAAAACAATGCTTTAGCCTATATTAGAAGGTCATATACTTGTGAGAACATTTTTTTTACAGAGACAGTAATGAATAATTTAATAGCCTTAAAGCAAAGGTGGTATACATGGGATAGACATAAGGCTATATTGAATATAAGAAAATATCAAGGGTCTAGCTATATTTGCAGTCTTACAGAAAGTACAAAAAGTAGTAGAAAGCTTTTATCAACAGACAAGTCTATGATTCTTTTTAAATAATTCAGATCAAATCAACCCCAATGGCATTAATTTCATAACATAGTTCTGATAGACAGCAAGTTGGATCTGACAGCCTGCAATTACCAATATATAGCAAGGTCTAAGTATGCCCCAGGCAGAATCAGAATGTATCTAGTAAATCTATTGTTTCATAAAAACAGGTTTAAATGACCAAGCATGATGATGATCTATCAAACACATTTAGAAGCAAACTATCAAGTACAAAGAGTCTTGGATTATGAATTTTGTTTACGTAAGTACAGAACCAAAAATCACATTCTGTCAAAAAGAAAAAAATAAGCGGCATAAGTGGGATTTCTTAGAAATAAAATTACATTTTAGTTCAGTATTATTGACCTTTTCATAAATACCAAAAAAGCACAACACAGAAGAGAGCATAGGGTTACAACGTAACAGATGCATAAAATACAATAGTCTTTATTGTTGGGTTTTGCAATTACATTTTTATAGTCTAATGCCCATTTCCTGGTACAATGATGATTACAGGCTATGCTTCATGTCATTTACTTTTAACCCCTTAAGGACCGGGCTCATTTTTCGTTTTGTACCCTGTGGGACCGAGGCTGTTTTGACACTTTTGTGGTGCTTGTGTTCAGCTGTAATTTTCTCCTCACCCATTTAGTGTACCCACATAAGTTATATATTGTTTTTTTCAGGACAAGATGGGCTTTCTTTCTACCATTATTTTGATCGTATCATCTTATTTACTATAAAAAAAATAAAAAAAACATGGTGAAAAATTGAAAAAAAACCACATTTTATGACTTTTATTTGAAAAATCTTTTACTCACCTAAAAAAGCAAGTAAAAAAACTAGCTAAATAGATTCTACTACTTGTCCTGAGTTTAGAAATACCCAATGTTTTTATGTTTTTTTGCTGTTTTTTGTAAGTTATAGGGCAATAAGTACAAGCAGCGTTTTATGATTTCCAAATCTTTTTTAACAAATCTGGTCAGTCTGCCTCCATCTCCTCTTTGGAACATCTTTGAAGCCGGTTAACTCAATTTAACCCATTCAAACCATATATTTTTGAAAACTAGACACCCCAGGGTATTCCAAATGCTGTTATTTTAACCCTTTCCATGCACCAATTATACAACTACACTTTGTCAAACTTTGTAATAGTAATTTTTTTTATTTTTTTTTTCCACACAAATTGTACTTTAGTTATAGATATACAGGTGCTGGTATATGTCACTGTCAAACAACACCCCAATATGTGTTCAGCAACATCTCCTGAGTACAGCGATACCCCACATGCATGGGTTTGTCAGATTGTTTGGCTGGTAAAAGGCTACTTTTGGGGCATGCGTAATTCAGGTGGTCATTTGGTCATTGTGCCTCCCTCTCCTCTTTGGAATATCTTTGAAGCCGGTTAACTCAATTTAACCCATTCAAACCATATATTTTTGAAAACTAGACACCCCAGGGTATTCCAAATGCTGTTATTTTAACCCTTTCCATGCACCAATTATAGAACTACACTTTGTCAAACTTTGTAATAGTAATTTTTTTTTTTTTTCACACAAATTGTACTTTAGTTATAGATATACAGGTCCTGGTATATGCCACTGTCAAACAACACGCCAATGTGTGTTCAGGAACATCTCCTGAGTGCAGTGATACCCGACATGCATGGGTTTGTCGGGTTGTTTCAGATTTAAAATGCCACATTTGGGAAGTGCGCTTATTTTCTCCATTTTGGTCAGTCTGTACCTATGCCCTATATTTGAGCTAGGCCACTCCAATTTACCCCATCAGCCATTTTTTTTATATATTAGACACCCCTTTATTTTTTAATTTTATTTTTTTAATATTTTTAAATTTTTTTTTTTTTTACACATTTTGCTGGTACTGGATGGTTCACTGCATAATTATTTTTAAATGTTAGCACTTTAAATTTTTTCCATATTTTTTTTTTTTTTCTGAATATTTTACTAATCACATTGTGATTAGAAAGCTGGGCTCCATTGACTTGCATGGTTGAATGCAGTACCTGTATTCAACCTGCAAGTGGAGCCAGAGTTCTCTAGACCATCTAGCAACTTTAAAAACTTGTTTGTTTCTTTTACAGGGCGGCCGCCATCTTGTTGATGGCGAAGAACACCAGCAGCTGCGGCTGTGACCGCTCTCCGGAGCGGTCACAGCCCACCCAGAGGTAAGTGGTGTCGCTGGATGCCTCCTGATCGAGGCATTCCAGCGACACCATTTAAGTTTAGGAGGCGATCGTTGACCGCCTCCTAAACGCTTTTAAAACGGGCGTCCGCCGCCATGCAATGTATGGCGGCTGTTGACGCCTCGGGGAGGGGCCAGACATGGCCCCCGATGCCGATCTCGGCCTTGCTGAATGCCTCGACATCGAGGCATTACAGTAACGCCGTTTAAGCGAAGAAATTGATCGTTGATCACTTTCTAAGCTTATTTTACTTTTTGACGGTTCAGGACCGTCAAAGGTCATTTAGTGACCTTCATGTCATGACGGTCCTGAACCGGCAAAGGTCGCGAAGGGGCTATAGTCTATAGCATGGTGCTGAACATTTGATAACAGGCAGCAAAAACCAGGTGAATTGCTTGGGCTTTAATCTAGCTCTCCGATAGCTGTAAAATGTGCTGCATATAAAAATTACATTAGCTAAAATAGTAAAAGTAAAATTATAAGAGATAGTCCCAAAGCCTCATATACATTTACCCAGCTGCTTTTCAACTTACTTGAGTGCTTGTGGCTTCTCTCCTCGTATGAAAATGGCAGCACTTGTACCATGTTTGCTACAATGTCCTGCTAGGTGCCTCAGATGCCGGGATGCCTAGGAGTAGGAGTGGGGGCCCTGTTTGCCCTATGCCAAGGACCAGCCTGCCTACATGTCAGTCTAGTGGTCAAAGTATTCCATGTATAGTATACCTTTCTGAGACATGGGTCACTAATAAGATGTTGCGGGGAACAATGAAGCCCAACTTCAGTGAATTTTCTAAGCAAATGCTTCTAATTGTGGGCTGAGCAAACCCTGTCTTTAATCACCATTATGAATTTTGTATTTTATTGGAAATGCTGTTCTTGGCCAGACTTTGAAAACCATACTCAATTATGCTTGAAAATGGTTCTCTCACCAAGAAAATTTACATTTATATATGTAGATTAGATTTATAAAGTCTGACCACAAAAATAGCTAGACAGTAAAACATGAAAAACAAGATAAAACCGGATGACAATTGAGTGTAGAAGAAAATCTCACTATATTATCTATATATTTGCTATAGTCTAAAAATAGTATTTTCTGGGAGACTGAAAAACCTCCTGTTGTATCAATGGCATTTTCTCATGAATAAAGCTATTTAAGTGAAACCATGGCATTCTTTAAACTGCTCTTAATTAAAACAAATAGAGAAGTGAAAAAAAAGAAAATAGAGAGTGAGAAAAGAGATCATAAATATTTTACCTTGGACATTGCAATAATAAATAATCAATGCCCCTTTTAGTTACCGTAGCGCCATTGAGTATGCAGTTTTATATGTGCACAGTATATTAACATTATGTTATAGAATAATTATGGTAGAATTGTCCTGCTGCTCTTCTTTTACTACAATGATATTGACAAAAGTATAAATGTATAACATAGTATCTGACAGCTTGTGTTACAATTTACGCAAACAGACAAGAGGGATTGTGTAAGTAGAAGTAACTTGTGTTTTTTAGCGAAAAATACATACATTTTATTTATTTATTTTATAAAGGCTGACCAAATTACTAAGAGAGAGGAGGGTAGAAAATGTTCAATAGCTCTTTAGCAAAAATTAGTCTACTAAGAATGGTTCAGTGGTTGCTGAGAGAGGATTAGGTCACTAACATGAAGAGGAGCTGGTATGGTAACCTAAGATTAGAAAACAAAATTACTATCAGGGCATGACTGGAGGGTTGAGAATGAACCCTTTGGTCCCTTGCAAAAGAGGTTAAGAGGTGTGGTTTTGCCTTTGGGCTCCAGGAAGAGGTAAATAGGTGTGCTAATCCTTCATCCCCTTTCGAAAGAGTTTAGAAGGTGTGTGGTAATCTTTCAGCCCTTTGCAAGAGAGGTAAGGAGGTGTGGTATTCCTTTGGCCTCTACCAAAAGAGCTTAGTAGGTGTGCTAATTCACTCGTCCACTTGCGAAAGAGATAAGGTGTGGTATTCCATCGGCTCCTAGTGAAAGAGGTGAGGAGAAGTGGGGTGCTGGATACAGGAGCACTGGAACTACAGAAGAAAATGAGGATCCTGTAAGAAACTGCTCCATTAACATATCGAACAATAGTATATATATATATATATATATATATATATATACCGTATTTGCTCGACTATAAGACAAGGTTTTTCTCAGAGCAAATGCTCTGAAAGATACCCTTTGTCTTATATCCATAGAGAACCAAATAGAGATCTGACTACAAGAATAAGATCAAGATCCCCAGCAGCGCTACAGGGGACCTGGATCCTCCTCCCTGGCAACCGGTGGACATCTGTGTGATGCACGGAGACAACCTCCGCTGCTGCCGGCACTTCCACTGGGGCTTTTATGACGGAGTGCTGGTGTGACATGACCTTCCAGTGCTCCATCATAGAAGCCCAGCAGCAGCAAATGTTGTCTACACGCATCGCACAGACGTTCACTGGCTGCCAGAGAAGAGGATCCCCCCGCAGCGCTGAAGGGGACCTGGATCCTCCTCTCTGGCAACCAGTGGACGTCTGTGAGATGCATGCAGACAACCTCCCCTGCTGCCGGCACTTCCACTGGGGCTTCTATGAAGGAGTGCTGGTGTGACATGACCTTTCGGTGCTCCATTATAGAAGCCCCTGCGGAAGTACCGGCCAGCAGCAGCGGATGTTGTCTACACGCAGCACGTCGATGAACATCGAGAGAGTGAGACAGAGTGTCTGAGAAAAGCCCTCAGAATTTTATCCAAAACAAAAAGGGTAGGGAACTAAATGTGTTGTGTCATTTGGTCTATACCCACAATGCAAGGTTTACAAGGGTTACTCAGTTGATCTCTGTTTCCGTGTGGCTCGCATTTGGTCAGCAGTGTGTGAGCTGCAGAGTTTCTGCTGCCCTATTACCGTGGGATACACCTGCCTTGGTGCTCCTCTGCCAATGCCACCCTCCACTAAGTACCACTTGGGCCTGTGCTTGCCCATCGGACTTAAAGCAGCTAGCCCTCTTCTGCTTTGCCTTACATGTACACACATATATTCATATTGTACGCCTATGATGTAACCTGGAGGGGTGTCCCCTAAGTCGGATAACAAGAGCAGACCAGCATCCAACTAGGATGTCAGTAAAGCAATGCAGGATATTTAGTCAATCAGGTGCTTTTTTTGTTTTTTTTATATACCAAAATATACCAAATATTAACATTTATGTTTGGGTTTTTCAAGGCTTATGATGTCAAAGGTTTCTACTGATTACTCCATGCTTCACATCATGTTGAGACAGCCCTGTGCAAATAGTTACTCTAGTGTGACAACCGCACATATAAAGAATAATTCCAGCTCAACTGGACACACCTTCATGACATGGTGACCTGAGCAATTATTAACAAAATAAATCATTTATACCATATAATAATTATATAATTATAAGATGACCCTGATTATAAGACGACACCCCAAAATCTGAATATTAATTTAGGGAAAAAAAAGGAAAAAGCCTGAATATAAGACGACCCTATAGGAAAAAAGTTTTACTAGTAAATATTCATTCATGTAAACTATTTTTTCATATTTAATAAAAGCTATGATTGAGAAAAATATTTTTTGGTTTTTATTTCCTTTTATTTGCCAACATGCCCCCCCCCAGTTATGCACATCTGCCCCCAGAAGCGCCTTATACCCCCTATATGCCACTCTGCCTCCCTGATATGTCTTATACCCCCTATATGCCACTCTGTCCCATAAAGGATTTTACTACTCAATCCTTTAAGAAAAAACTACTTTTTTAGTCTCCAAATACAAGTATACTTACCCTCTGTAACATTAGACATTTTCCATTGTATAAAAAAGAATCGCTGTCTAGAATAATGTGGCTGTTATTCATTATAAACTCAATTACCTCCAAACTAGCCAGAAATGGATTGAAAAAGCTCCCTAAAGACTCACAATAATGGATCAGCAGACAAACAGAAAAAGCGACAAAAAGTAATTGGAACTGATTTATCTAGGGCAGTTGGATTTCAAGACATTTTAGTGTCTGGTCATCCACAAGGGCAATTTTTGCAGTCTTTCCAAACTCCGTGTTTGACATTGATGATTTATTGCTCAGGGTCCAAGAGGTATTAAGACAGCCAAGTTTACACTTTGGTTAATTTCTATCAAGATGTATTTCCAGGTACATTTCAAAGCAAAGTTATAATATTTAAAGCAGATAGCAACGTTATATGATCTGACAAATAATGGGATCCGGTATCAGATGAATCGGAACATCGTTTACTTCCAAATAGAAATAATGAAATATGCATACAGCCATATAATCACAGTACTAATAATAAAAGCATATGTGGTACTACAGAGAAAATATAGTAATTATTCTAAAACAATTTATATATGGCGTAAAGCTTTTCATACTAGGGTCCTGGTATTGAGAAAGATTATTAAATCTGTAAGTAAACATTTTTAAAGCTGATATCGCCCAGGCTATCACTTAATAGCTTCAACTTAATATCCTTATTTTATTACAGTTAAGGATACTAATTAATACAAATAAACTGTTTAACCCAATGCTAATAGGAAGATCCTGTTCCATGACACCACCACACATTCTAAATGTTTGTTATATTAAATAATAGCAATCCTGCACAATCCTACCCCAAAGTACTGTCCCATTGTTGGTTGTACACATGTTGCACTTGTTGAAGCATATAATTAGTGGGATTAGCTCTATTCTTTTGAAATAATAAAAGATTTGCAATGTTGACACACTTTAAAGCCTTTATTATTGGGCACTCAAGAACCACGGTTCCTGCAGCAGAAGCTCACTGGTGTTGGGCCTTCATAATGTATAGTGAAGGAGTCAAGGAGCTGAGACTCCCCTGCAAATCCTCCTTTCAAATCTCACTTTAGCGAATAAAGCCCATTGTGCTGGCTAATCCATATGCCAAGGTCTAACACCAGGGAGCTACTGCTGCAGGAAAAGTGTATTTGAACTTGTAATATGCATAGTTAAAACAGTGAGGTTTCTTAGGTCTCCTCACCAGCCATCATTGGGCGGTCCCATGACGTCAGCCAGATGTACCACTGACGTCGGGGGGGCATGTATATCATAAAGGGAAAATATGTATTTTGGCCCAGTCAATTTGGTTTTACTTTTCCACTAAAAAAAACACTACAACTACTTAATGTTTGACTACAACTAAGCACATCTCATGTAATCAGCCACAGTGTTTAGTAAAACATGTTGCTATTCATTATTGAGATCATTATGCTACATGAATTATTCAAAATTCTGGGTAGAGACCTGTATTGTAGACATTGATCTAATTTGGTTTCGTGTTTCATAGTTCCATAGACGTAACACTTCAAGTGGGTTACAATCAGATGTATTCACTTCTAAAATACATGGTACACGTTTTGAAGCCAATCGTGCTAGTAATCATTAGTAGCAGACCTAGCAAAAATGATCCAAAAGAAAATAAAAGGTTACCCAAGTTCCAGAATTGAAAATTACAGTTAACATCTGTTCTGCCCATGTATTAAACAACAAAAGAAAAATAGGGCTGTTGCCGTAAACTGGGAGACCACTTCCAAATCTGTATATTGGAGCACAATCCTGCAATTTAATACTAGCATAAACAACTTCAACTTTCAAATTTTGCTTTGGGTTAGAATAATTATTTGCTTTTACCATGATTTTTATGGGAAAACAAATGGAGTGTATTTAAAAATCTTGTAAAGTGGATCTTGGCACAACAACTGTTCTTTCTTTTCCTCTATTGCTTTTAACTGGTCTCTGGTCCCTTCTATTTACTTAGATATGCTTTCAAATGGTATGAATCTGTTTGATGGGTTACAAAACTCAAGACCCACCAGAACCACAGGACAGGGATGTCATTGGGCAGAATTGCATGTGCTTGCCAATTATTTTTTTGGGAGATATATCAGAAGTAGGCGAATAAGGTTGGTTTTTTGGTATAAATTGCACAAATGTATTTTTTTAAATATTTCACCCAGCTCTAGGTAGCAATGCATATTGGCCCATGACTTGGATCATTTTTAGGATTTTTCGTTCAAGATGAATCTCTTCTAGTGACATTCCCACCAAACAATAAAAAACATATATGAATCCAGTCACATCTGTCACATACCTGGCTGCCGGTGCCTCTGGGTCCTCGGACCGGCAGCCGCCGAGGAGAAGAGGGAGACCTCCCACCGTGCCGGCGGCAGCCGCAACCACCGCGGAGAAGAGGGAGACCCCCCGCCTTAGCGCAGCAGCTGCAACCGCCGTGGAAAAGAGGGAGACCTCCCGCCTCCGCACAGCAGCCTCAGCCGCCGCGGAAAAGAGGGAGACCTCCCGCCTTACCGCAGCAGCCGCAACCGCCGAGGAGGAGAGGGAGACCTCCCGCATCTGCGAGACAGCCTCCGCCGCCGCGAGGAAGGGGAAGACCTCGCAACGCCACACGTCAGCCGTCCACTACTGGAGCCAGGTCCGGTCCTGCTGCGTGCACGCGGTCCTCTGCACGCCACCTAGTGGCGCCAGCCGGTACTACCGCTCCTTTTAGGATTTTACGATCTCGCCAATCCCAAGATGGCCGCGAACCGGAAGTGACGTAACGGCACTTTGAATTTTTGTCAGGAATTCGTTAATTGATGCCTGGACTTCCACTGCCTATTTAAGAACCTCAGAAACCTTCCAGCTTTGCCTTCTGATGGTTGTACCTATCTTGCATAGTGTCTTCTCAGTACGCGTTCCTGTTGATTTCCCGTTACCGACCCGGCTTGTTCCTGTTTCCGATTTCCTGGCGTTTGACTCTGGCTTTCCTCACGACGATCCTGACTTCTGGCTTCCTGACCTCGGCTTACCCTGCAACGATCCTGACTTCTGGCTTCCTGACCTTGGCTTGCTCATTGGCTATTTTGTACTGGACTTTGGTGTTCTGTCTATTGAACTTGCATACGCTGCTCTACCTGATTACAGGTTCTACTTTACGCTGTGCGTGACAGAATCCACATAAATCTCCAGAATTGGGGCATAAAGGATGATTTTTCCTTGGTCAGAGATTCAGCAGTACCATTTTAATGACCATAACATTTTAATATAACCCATTCACAAGTATTAAATGTGCAAATTACTGTCTTTTCTATGCTTATTTATGTTTAAATATTATATAAATAAAGCTTCTGATGATTTAGGTTGAAACAGTTTGTACGGATTTCAAATTTACCTAATTTAGGCATTCTGTGATTCTTATGAATCACAGAATCATTCACTCACACTCATTCTCTGAGACTCTCATTCTGATGCACTCTCTCATGCTCTCTTAATATTTCCCTACCTTTTCTGCCAATCACTTTGGCATCTTTTTGTTCTTCATCTTCTATTTTCTTTCTTTCATCTTCTCTCTTTCATCTTTTATCTTCATCCACATCTCTGCAGACATAACCTGGCCCGAACTTGTGCCAAAATGGCAGCGCTTCCAGTGGCGTCATCCCCCTGATCCTCCAATGGGGGGAGAGAACGTCATTGCCGCAATTTTGCCCTAAGGTTAACCTCTGGCAAAATTGTGGTGTTTTCACTGACATCCTCTCCCTCAATCCCCTAAGGACTGCTGCGATTTGGGCAGGGTGAATGAGAGAGAATGTGTGCACCCTAATGGCAATCAGATACAGTTAGTTGGTGCACATTGTTGGGGTCCATAATAATGGTGATCAGCCATACCGCTTGGGGTTTGCTATGCCATGTTGAAGGCATGTTGCCAGGGGAAGAAGATTCAGGCTTATCATGGTCTGCAACTAAATCAGCTCCAGAAGAGGGTGCCTGCTCCTTCAGGTACTGTTGGGTTTTCATCACTGCTCACCTTCCTCAAAACAGTTCTGCATCTGGGTCTTGTTACAGCTGTGTGCTGGGGTGCTTCCTCCAAGATGCTCAAGCATTCTTCTGCCAACTTACTCAATGGACCTCAGTCCCAGCCCTAAATTACTCCTAAGCATGGTGTCTTTCATCTAACACATCCAACACTCAACTAACCCCCTCAATACAGCTTTTTATATCTTCAACCATGTGCTTAGCAGCTCTCCATCTGCTGGTCACCATAAGAACTGCAGGTAAATCAGTGATAGCAGAAATGACTAATTCCAAGGAGGGTTACATACATAAAATGTATTATTTGTTGGGTTGCATGTGCTGGTAGAGTCTGTGTCCTGGCAATTACAGAAGATACAATATGCAATGCATGGCACACGTGAACACTTTAAGCCACAAGTCATGCAAAGTAATGTGTTTTTACCGGTGTGTCACTGAAATTGGTTATTTTATACAATTTAGACTATATTTGCTGAGGGATATAGAACAGACATGCTTGAGTGTACCACCTAATTACCTTATGTTTAGATAATATACATTATACAATGTTTAATTCCAGTAAACAGAATTGCATTCATATTACTAAACTAAAACATTTTATGGTTTTCAATTTGTTCATCTAAGCTTATTTTTGATGGCAATAGTTTGGGCCAAATGGGTTTTAAACTGAATGTATAATCAAAAATGTTGTGCTAAATTAAATTAAATTTGGATCGTGTTTGGCTTTTAACTATCTTGTTTGTTTTTTTGGCTTCTTAAAAAACATTAACTGGAGCAAAGAATTATGTAATAAATTACAAATCCCATTACTAGTGAAGTAATAGGGCTTTTTAAAAGGTATATTGGTGTAAAAAAGTCCAAATATAATCACTGTTTATACATAACCCTCATTATCTGAACTGCTGAAGGCATGTTATGGGTGCTTAATGGTTATATGGCCAATTTACCACTATCAAGTTAATATTACATTTCTCTATCAAAATGGATTATTTTTATGTTGTTTTGGGGGGGGGGTTTAGGGATTACAATATTTTATTTTTTCTGTTTGTACGTACAAATTAGTTGAATTTGAGTTGCCATTTTTGGTGTGCAGTATAGAGAGTACTTTTTCCAATTTAAGATTAAGGCAGATTGTGTGAAAGCAATGGGAGTGTGTTTGTATCTCACGAGCGTTCTGAATCAATGGCCAAGTTTAACCATTCAAACAGTAAAGCTTGGAGATTGCCTTTGTAACTGTCTGCATTCCATCTATTTCCTTTAACAAAAGTCTTGCGTTATTCAGTAGAAGGTAAATTAAAAGTTAATTTTGCTTTTCATGTCCTACACAATTTTGCTCTTTCACTTGTATCTCCATTTGAAAATTACTACATTATGTTATACAAATAATTTTTTAGACACAAACATTTACACACATCCTACAGCTTTTTATAAGGCATCTGAGGAGGCACTTAAGTTGCCGTTCACCTTGCCACAGCAAAAGAAGAGATACTCACCTTTCAGGTGCCAGGTATCGGGTCATGGGACATCTCAGGAGCGGTACTGTGTGGCTCAACACAATCTTCCATAGTGTAAATGGGCCAGATAGGGGATCAGACATCTCTCATGTAACCAGGCCATTGAGGCTCAGCACCAAGGGCCTTAAAGTGCCAGGGCGGCTTAATCATCCTCAGTCTGGCCCTGCTTAGGATGGTGTCTGCGTGCTAAGATTCCAGATAGCATTCTTAACCACTGAATAACCTATATCTACTCACCGGAAAGTATGGAATACAGGAAATAGTGCAGAACTTGACAAAATACAGGTTTTACATTGACATCCTGGAGCTATGGCCCTCTTTGCTCTTCTATATTGTATTCTCTTTCTCATGCACGAAATGTTTATTTCTGCAGATCTCTTTTAATGATATTACACAAGCATTTAGTTTAACGCTCAAAGGGTAGAGACGAATGAGAATGAAATTTGTATCTTCTACCCCAATGATGGTGTTTAGAGGCTCTGATCCAAAGACAACCATTTTTCCCATAAAGACAGGATGAAGATAAGCAACATAAAGGAAAGTTTAAAATAACATAACCCTTTACATACTCTTTTAATGTTTCTCAATCTAGTTTTTCTAATGTCAAAAAGCATTCTTTAAAATGCCAAAAACAATGTACACAATTAACAACATATGACGGCAGATAATCACACTGTTCCTACCTCATTAATGGCAAACTATGATCATCCCTGTATTTTAGTGTGTACCCCCCTGATTTAATCCACTTTGGTTGCTGGTTTCATACATGGGTTAATAAGTAGGTTATCCGTTACAAAATAAATGGGAACTACATCCTAAGAAAAAGTTTCAATGCATGGGAAATGTCACTCATTGTTACACAAAGTAAGAACAACACCGCATTCAGCTGGTTCTCATACTCAGCAGCCCCATGCATAGAAGTAAATGAGCACAGCTGTGTATTTTAGCGGTTTAATCCAGTGCTGATGGGAGAACGTTAAAATATGTTTTCAGTTTGACAGTGATTTGTGCTGAATCGTGCTAGATGTTCTACTTGTAAACTCTATCGGTGTGCATATGTTTCATTTGGCTTAGCATGTCCTATCTATGACGATTTAACACAGTGTAGCACAGGCAACGACTGGCCATCTGGTACATCTGCAAATGCCCGATGGGCTAGTGTCCAATATGGCTGCTGCTCCACTGGCAGATAAGCTCCTCTGGTATGCGGCCGCCTGCTGGATATGCACAGCCACATGCTGCAAGTGCATTAAAATGTAATGAGCAGCCACACATAGCAACCTCTGCCTTGCCCTGGTGTAATTTACTGTTATTATATATATATGTTTGTTTTTTTCTTGGGACATTTTTGCAGAATGTAACAGCTTCACTGTCTTTCCGAAGGACTGAGCCCAATCACGTCACTTTTTATCATGTGGATCAGGAAGAATTGCAATTCCTTTAAGTAGACTTTAATTAAGGTCTGATAAAGGCCTGATTATGGTTTGAGTCTTTACACCAGGAATAATAGGAAGTCTAGATGGGCCAAATGGTTCTTATCTGCCATCTGTGTCTAATCTCTCAACAAAAATCTATGAACATAACATATGCCAATGCTTTCTTGGAGACCAACTCATCTCTAGCTTCTAACAGGGTGGACATCTAAGACACTTACTACCTTCATTCTTAGTGGAGATTGGCCTCACCCTTCACTCCAATGCTCTGTCCACTTTTCTTCAGGATCAGGTATACAATGCAGGACACTGCCCGGTAGCTTGGTGTTTGGAGAATCTCATCCCCAAAGTAGACTCCGAAAGTTCGCCTCAGTGTAGTATTTTTGGAGAAGCTGAATCCTGTGGCAAAGTCAAATAGTTGTTAGAACTGGAAGCATACAAAAGGGTACTTAGTTGGGCTATATTTTTCAGGCTATTTGTAACAGATCAGCATGTACAGGATCTATATCGTGCATAAAATGATACTCACGTGTCTCATATATGGTACATCTGTAAATTTCTTTCAGCCTGCAATAATAAAGTTTAATGCTCTACTATTGAAATGTTGTGTGTGGCTGTTCATTGTGGGTCTGGTTATATGATTTCAGTTTATAGCAATCATGATGGAGAAATGTATATTAAGATCAATGGGATGTGAGCTAACTTCTAAGAAGCAGATTGAAATAGAGAGAGAAAACCATGTTTGTGTTTGTCTGGCAATTTTTTAATATCACTATCATCAGTATGTTTAGGGACCTCTCATAGACCTCCTACAATATAATAGGTTATTGTTTTCCATTTATGAGCTGCAGCAGACATTATACTGGCCCATTCTAGAAAACAATATGCCTGTAAATGAAGTGCTTTGTGACATGCTTTGTCAAAATATAGAAATACAATTTGTGGACAAGTGTTATTGTTTTTTTCTTCTTGCTTAATGGGAAAAAAATTAATTCAGCATATAAAAACTTTTTAAAATATATATATATATATATATATATATATATATATAGGCACTTAACCCTTAGTTAGTTTTAACGGACCTGTCCAAAATCAAATTCACAGGCGTAGAATCTAGACAACAACTGCTAACAATTGTGGGAACATCTGCACTTAACAGATCCACCCTCCACAGAAAAATGATGCATGTTAAAATAGAAAAAGTCGATTTTCTGGGTTTTTCTAGAAATTAGTAGATAGATCTTAATGCAATAAACCATTAAATGGTAAAACAAACACACCACACATAGAGAGAAATCTAAACACACTTTGGCACCAACCATATAAGCCTTTAAAATTAATAGATGCCAACAATGCAACACAAAAGAAAGTACTGCAGGTCTATATAATTTAATATAAATATCAGTTATTATCATTATTATTATTTCTAATTATTAATATTAATTATTTTTTGAACAACGACTAGTACGGCACTGACACTGGCATATCATAGGCACATGCAGCCTAGGCAGCAGGACTAAATTTCCTGAATATTATATATTATAATGCCCAATATTTATTTTCCAATGAAGAATAATAGATTATATAATGAAAAAAATTTACTTGTCCACAAATTACAGGTTTGGCTGTAGCATAAATGGCCAATGGAAGTGCCCGCATCGGAAGTTGTATACGCGTATTGCGTAGATGTCCCCCGCCGGCCCTGCAAGACACCCGGGAGTCTGCTCTGGTAAGTCTTGGGGGCACAGGTAAAACGCATCGTGCGGACGTTCACCGGCTGCGGCGATGCGCGGAAACAACCTCCGCTGCCGGCGCGTCTGCACGATGTGCTTTAACAATCTCCCTTGCCGGGACTCCCCTCGTGGGAATTCCCGGCAAGGGAGATTGTTAAAGCACAACGTGCAGACGTGCCGACAGCGGAGGTTGTTTACGCGCGCATCGCTGCAGCCGGTGAACGTCTGCGCGATGCGCTCAGACAATCTCCCATGCCGGCACTCCCCCCGTGGAAAGTGCCGGCAGGGGAGGCTGTCTCAGCGTATCAGAGAGTAGGATACGGGTCCCCTGCACCGCTGCGGGGGTTCGGTATCCTAACCCTGCTGCCTGCCCGGCGCCCGGAACTGCATGTCCCGGGCGTCAGGCGCTAGACCCCGAATATAGGCCGCACCCCCAATTTAAGACTTAAAGTGGGGGGGAAAAGTGCGGCCTATATTCGGGCCAATACGGTATATATCTAACGCCTATCCCTTCTCCCCGTAAATGCTGATTGGTCAGGGTGAAAAAAAAATAAGGAAAAACTACCACAGGTTGTTGGACCCATCAATCACAGCCATAACAATCAATGAGACCACCCCTATGTTTTTGGCTACTTTTACCTACCAGTAATTTTGATGTACCCTCCAATGCACAGTCCCTCCTACTTTACTTCACCAAGAAGCGCCAAATGGAACTTTTGCAATTTGTTTTCGTTAATTTTTGTCAGGATTATCCTTGTTTTGGTTGATTCGTACGAACGCACAATATGATATGGTTCGTATGAAAACAAATGCACAAGTCTATTAGTTACCAATGTTGCAAGGGTTAGTTTTTTTTTTTTTAAATGACTACATCAGGATATTTTCTTATTTAATTTCTAAGTATAGATCGACTGTCAATATGCAGATACACTTTTTTTCATTATTTATGGCGTGGCAAGCCATTTATCGCAAGCAGCCACATCAGGCTCGACGTACCAGTCTATGCCCTGAGCCAATAGTAGCATTTTGTACTTCACAATCGGGGCATCTACACTTTGTGTAAACTCCAGGCTTTCATACTCACCGGAAATATGGCATTTACACATAATTGCCCAAGGCATCCAGCTGGGGATTGATGGTTTTTACATATTGACTCGAATTTGAGGCAGTATCCGTTATATTTATTTTTAGCAATTTTTACATCACATACCATGCCATCTCTGAAGGTACATCACGAACGGTACAAGTGGTTAATCAGGTAGTTATCAATACACATTTTGTTTAAGCCAAAAATGGGTTGAGAACTTGACTTGTTCTAGAGGATCTAAAGTATGGCACTTGATTGCTAGGCCTCCAGGAAAGTTGTTTGGGTCGGCTGGGTGGGGTTTTGACATTAAGGTCTATCCACTCTCTGCTCTGTCCTGCCCATTTCCGATGATGCCTCCCAGTGACTAACCTTACCTCTTGTTGTTTTGTTCGACATTCTCTTGGCCTTAATAAACAGAGTGATTTTGTGTAGCATTCATCCCATCTTGTTTGCCTTTTTTTCCTGGTGTGAAAACCTCAAATCTTGCCCAATACAAAACCGGAACTGGTGTACATTCAAAAAGGTATTGATCAATCACAAAATGTTAAGTAAACCAAATGCTGAATAGACAAGTGGTGAATAACAGAAGATCAGCAGATCAAGGAATAGGAATGAAAGCGCTTCCCGGTATACAGAAACGGCATAATATCTAGTAATGTAAATGTATTTATCTGTGGCCTTGGCCTAGATCTGACGCAGGAAAGTTGCCCAAGCCTCTCTCTCCCTGGCCACTGTCCTTACTGCTGAGTGCTGGGATATGACATTATGTCATAGGACACACAGGGTCAGGTACAGTGCCATGGAAGATTTGTTATGGATATCATAACGCCGACTACATTTGATGAAACAATTTTTAATGATGCTAGAGGCCTCATATCAAGAACAATGTGTGCAGTTTTAATGGAAGGTCTGGCTAATTGACAGAAATATGTTTAGTATCTATTAATTCCAAGCAATATCTTCAACAAACACTATTTGAGAACAACTATATATGCATCTCCTAAAATAAAAGATACAGTAAAAAAAAATCTAAAGCAATGCCAAATATGTGTATTTTAAGTACTATGGATTACAACACTAAGACATATTTAGTTCCAACACAGTCTACGAATTTGGAATAAAACAGATGATTATTTTGAACACATTCAACTCAAAATGGGCCACATGAAACTAACTTATATCTTAACAAAAGTCAAATAAAAATGTTTCAGTGACCGTGAACAATTCAGAACAGACCAATACAGATAAACACCATCATATAACAAAAGACAGAGAAAATGTATAGGAACAGATGTGAATTTAGATAAAAAAAATGAGAAGGCACTGAAATAAAGCAGTATGTCTGTGGAAACCAACCATTTCACAGGTTTATATTGAGATTACTATAGTTTTATCAATTTTCCAATGAACTGCTCCACTATGGTTAAATAGGAAAACATCTATATACCGTATGTAGTTTTTTTCACTATATTACAATTAAATGTGAATACAAATGTTTAATTTGCTTTATGGCATTGTAAACACCCATTTGGTTTAATAGGATAAACAAAAAATATATATTAAATAGCTACTTATTTATCCCACAGAAAATGCTCTTTTTGGCAATTTGACAGAGAGTGGCCCTGGCACTTTGAGACCAGCAGCCAGAGCAGGCCTTAAGTTTTCTGGCGCCCTGTGCAGACTACTCCTCTGGCGCCCCCTTCTCACTACCCCCCTGCCCCTTCTCACTACCTCCCCTCCTGCCCCTTCTCATTAGCTCCCCCCTTGCCCCTTCTCACTACCTCCGCCCTTGCCCCTTCTCACTACCCCCTCCCTCTGCCCCTTCTCACTAACTATCTACTCCCTCTCCCTACTTACTTACTTACCTTGTTGCTGGAGTCCTGCGGTGGGAGCGGAAGGCATCCGTCTTCCCGCTCTGCCGAGGTGCCGGCTTTTCATGTTGAGCGCCAGAATATGATGTCATATTCATTTTTTTCACTTTATTTAACATGAAGGATGTTAAATAAAGTTTAAAAAACAACAACAAAAAAACAATGTTTTAATTTAAGTCCCACACCCTTAAGGCCGACCCTGCCAGCAGCAATCTGATGACCTGGGTGCGAGCGTTGGATAGATATGCACAGCTCCGCACTATGGTTTTATGCGGCTAGGCATATCAAGCCTCTTTTACCCCGTGTACCAGATGGCCAGCCCAGGCCTGTAGAAATGTTCTGAGGGTGCCACTTTTTATGGATACTGTAACATACAGTAAGCATCTCTTTCCCTTTAAGGGAAGAGGACTCTGGACAGGAACAGGAAGTGTGGGATTAGCTTGCTGGGAGCTGGGGCATGGAAGGAGGAATATGGTGGTGTTAAGAAACAAAATAAAGAAAGTTGCTGTTAAAAGTCATCTCTGAGTGTCTGCAGTTTTTGACAATATTACAATTGGCGACGAGGAGAAGAATTGGAGACCTGCTGCACACAGACACTATTCTGCTGCACACTGGTGAGCACAGCTAAAATGGCAGATTCCCTGCACATGTTCCCAAAGTTTGATACAACTGATGTTAATAACCTGGCTCATAACTGGAAGAAATGGCTTACTAGATTTGACAACTTTCTGGATGCTATGGACATAAAAGATGATAAAAGAAAAAGAGCTTTATTGCTACACTATGCTGGCACAGAGGTATATGACATATTCAGCACACTATCTGCTGCAGATACTGATACATACTGTGGCTGCTCCAAAGCCTTAACAGATTATTTCAACCCTAGACAGAACATCAGATATGAGAGATACAAATTTAGGATTACTAAGCAACTTCCAGAAGAATCCATGGACACATATGTCACACGCTTAAAAGACCTGGCCCAAGGATGTGCTTTTGCTGATGTTGATGATGAAATTATCACACAAGTTATTGTATCTTGCACATCATCTACTATACGCCGCAAAGCATTACAGCAAGACTATACTCTGCCTGACCTTCTTAAAATGGCTCGTGCCATAGAAATTGCAGATTATCAAGCAGCTTCAATAGAAAAGGAACCTGATTCACATGTGCATCAGATGCGACATAAAATTACACCTGACATCCGCACAAAACGGAATAAAACATGTTACAGATGTGGGAAGAACTTTCCTCATATAAATAAATGTCCAGCTTTAGGCCAAACATGCAGTAAATGTGGGAAGGAGAACCATTTTGCTGCTGTCTGCAAATCAACAAATACCAAGACTTCGTTCAGCTCAGCACACAAAGCTAATGTGCAAATGTTGCATGAAGAGGCAGAGGAGATTTCCACCACGACGGGTGACTATGTTTTCATTACTTCCACTGGTAAATCTGCACAGTCTCCTAGTGTTACACTCACTTTATTCAGCACTGACATTGCATTTACTATTGACACTGGAGCATCAGTGAATATCTTAGACAGTGACACATATGAACTATTGAAATTGAAGCCTGTTCTAGAAAGTGTTCACACTAAAATCTTCCCATACGGTTCACAAACCCCACTACCTACCATGGGAAAATTTGATGCTGACATTAGTTACAAGGATAAAAGTCAGAGGACAAATTTTTACATCTTACAAGGATCTGGAGGCTGTCTTCTTAGTTACCATACCGCCATGAACCTGGGTCTCATCCAGATCGTTCATACGATAGTTGATCCCGATGACAAGGATGTACAACATATGCTAAATGAATTTTCTCCTTTGTTCAGTGGCCTTGGAAAATTGAAAGACTTTCAGGTACATCTTCATGTGGATGAGAACATTCGCCCAGTTGCACAAGCTCATCGGCGAATTCCATTTCATCTGAGACAAAAAGTAGAAGAAGAACTCCAAAGTTTAGAAGAGCAAGACATCATTGAATGTGTCACTGGTCCCACTCCATGGGTTTCTCCAATTGTGGTAGTTCCAAAACCAAAATTTCCTGACAAGGTGAGACTTTGTGTTGACATGCGCCTTCCAAACGTTGCCATTCAGCGGGAAAGACACATCTCTCCCACAATAAATGACATTATCCATCTGCTAAATGGCGCAACTGTATTTTCAAGACTGGACCTTAATAAGGGTTACCATCAGCTGGAATTGAGCCCGGAATCCAGATACCTGACAACATTCTCTACACATTTAGGCCTCAGAAGATATAAACGGTTAACATTTGGGGTTTGTTCTGCTGCAGAAATCTTTCAAGATGCTATAAGGAATGTAATTCATCATATTCCCAATGTTTTCAACTACAGTGATGACATTCTAGTATTTGGTAGAACCCAGGTTGAACACAATTGTGCATTACGTGCTGTTTTTGAGTGTTTATCATCTCAGGGTCTTACCTTGAATAAACAGAAATGTGAATTTAACAAAACTTCCTTGGAGTTCTATGGTCACATCTTCTCGGCAGCTGGAATGCAGCCTGATCCAAATAAGGTACAGGCAATCAAAATGGCCTCAGTTCCTCAGAATGTCAGTGAAGTTCGTTCCTTTCTTGGCATGTCCAGCTACTGTGCTAGATACATTGCAAACTTTTCCACAATTAGTGCACCATTACGAGAACTCACCAAACAGAGCTGTGAATTCAAATGGTCTCAAGAATGCCAAGTCTCTTTTGATGCTATTAAAAGTGAACTCTGTTCGACAACAACAATGGCTTATTTTGATCCAGATTTACGCACTGAATTGATTGTGGATGCAAGTCCAGTGGGACTGGGAGCTATCCTAGTGCAATATAAAGCTAACAAGTCTGATCCATTCATTATTTCCTATGCCAGTAAAAGCTTAACTAGCACAGAAAAAAAATATTCTCAGCCTGAAAAAGAAAGCTTAGCAGTTGTCTGGGGATGTGAGCATTTTCATCTGTTTCTCTATGGAGCTCCTTTCACCATTGTAACAGACCACCAGGCTTTACTTACCATTTTTGGAAATCCACGAGCCAAAATGCCTGCAAGGATTGAACGGTGGGGTCTGCGACTACAAGGCTATAATTACAAAATTGTTCATAGACCTGGAAAATACAGCAATCCAGCTGACTACATTTCAAGACATCCCACAGAAGTGAATCAACCTACTCATTGGTCTACTGAAGACTATATCAACTTTGTCACAACTCATGCAATACCAAAGGCACTTTCAGCTGCTCAGTTTGTGGCGGCGACTACAAATGATAAGACACTGTGTGCCTTAATCCACATCTTACAGAACGGAAAATGGCATGAAATTCAAAGAACAAAATTTCCAGATCCTGAAATAAATCTCAAGGAACTGAAATCATTCTCCAATGTAAGGGCAGAGCTGTCAGTCACAGAGGAGCGTCTCATTCTCCGAGGCACCAAGCTGGTTGTTCCTAAGGCTTTACGCCACTTAGTGATACAAATTGCTCATGAAGGCCATCTGGGAATTGTGGGTACAAAAAAACTTCTCCGGGAAAAAGTATGGTTTCCAAGCATGGATCAATTGGTTGAAAACACTATAAAACATTGCTCCACATGTCAGCTAGTTACCCATTCCTCAAAGTCGGAACCGTTACAAATGTCTCCTCTACCTAAAACTGTCTGGGAGGAAATTGCAGTTGATATCTATGGGCCGCTGCCTAATGGTCAATACATTTTGGTGACTATTGATGAATATTCAAGATTTCCTGCAATTGCATTCATCACGTCAACCTCAGCTTCTAGTATCATACCGGAGTTAGACAATATTTTCTCATCATTTGGCATTCCAAGAGTAGTCAAAACGGATAATGGGCCTCCATTTAATAGCCATACGTTTGTACAATTTTCAGAATATCTTGGAT
Organism: Spea hammondii; assembly: GCA_029215755.1. Taxonomy (NCBI): domain Eukaryota; kingdom Metazoa; phylum Chordata; class Amphibia; order Anura; family Pelobatidae; genus Spea; species Spea hammondii. Next base: position 163,210,775 of record JARDYJ010000001.1, read on the forward strand.
TCACTCACAGAAAGATAACACCCTGCTGGCCACAAGCAAATGGAATCGTAGAAAGATTTATGCGCACGTTAGGGAAGAGAATTAAAGCAGCTCATTTGGAGCATATACCATTGAAACAGGCACTGTACAGATTCCTGCGCAACTACAGAAATGTACCACATTCAACAACTAATGCTGCTCCTGCACAACTACTTTTTAACAGAACCCCTCGCATTCGTATTCCTGATGTGGCTACACATACACTACCAGATAAATCTACTGTAAGATCAACAGATATGCATAACAAGGAGAAAATGAAACGGTATGCAGACAAGAGACGTCATGCCCAGCCATCTTCTCTTCACAGGGGTGATAAAGTTGTTGTACGTCAAAGGCCGCATAATAAGACGACTCCAGTGTATGACCCAGCAGAATACTATGTAACTGCCAGGAAAGGAAGCATGGTTACAGCGGAGCGAGATGGACACTCCATAACTAGAAATGCTTCACACTTCAAAACTATACCTACAGCAAATGTTGTTGAACCACATCAGACCGGCGAAGCTGTTACTGCACACAGTAATGCTCCAAAGGACATAAATAGTTCATTGGAAAACGATGGTCTCAGCCATACAAGACGCTATCCTGTGAGGGAAAGAAGAGCCCCATCAAGATTAATTGAGGAGGCATAGTAATGATAATTTAAATCCTATTTGGGGATTATTAACCTTCCAATAATCGTAATGTTGTAATGTTTATGTTTCAAAAGTTTTTTTTTGTTTTTTGTTTTTTGTTTTTTTTTAAAAAAAGGGGGTGATGTAACATACAGTAAGCATCTCTTTCCCTTTAAGGGAAGAGGACTCTGGACAGGAACAGGAAGTGTGGGATTAGCTTGCTGGGAGCTGGGGCATGGAAGGAGGAATATGGTGGTGTTAAGAAACAAAATAAAGAAAGTTGCTGTTAAAAGTCATCTCTGAGTGTCTGCAGTTTTTGACAATATTACAGATACCATGGCAGGGGTATGGAGTAATTTGGTGATATCTACTTTCACACATTTCATGTTTATTTCTGCCAATTTTCTCTTCTATGTGGCCTGCCTTTTTCAGTTTTACAGGTTGTTGGTGGTATTTTGGAAAAAAAAGGTATCTTTACTCTAGTATCAGTTCATTCCAATCAAAAAATTACACAGCCTATTCAAACAGTCCCAGACAACGCCTTGTGAAATAAGTTCTGCCTCATATAGATAGAAATAATCTACCGTATCATATGTGATGTGTGATGAGAGCTTTAGAAGAACTTAAAGGCAACGCACCTTCTGTGATGAAAGAGATGGGCAGGCTGATAGATATGTGCAAATGCGCCAATAATGATTCTATTTTTTTGCTGGTTTTTGGCCCATTTGTTTTCAGGCAACAAATTTCATTCTGTTACGTTTCAGTTCACCTGGAAATTTGGGGGCATTTCTGATTCAGGAACAAAATTTGTTGCCCAGTTTCCACATTCACTCTCTCACACGCTCTCTAAATATTTCTCTACCTTCTCTGCTGACCACTTCAGCTTCTGCCGACCACTTCAGCTTCTGCCGACCACTTCCGCTTCTGCATCTTCTTTATCTTCTACATTTTATCTTCTCTTCTCCTGTTTATCTTCGTCCGCATCTCCGTGGGCATAACCCAACTTCTGCTAAATGGTATGATAGGTTTTTTTTTAAATGCTTATTTAAGATACATTCCATATTAGTATATCATAACATAATAATTTAGAAATGTTGGAAAAGCATCTATGGAACAGCACCTTTGATTGAAGCTACACTTCATTGAATCACCTGCATAGTCGAGGGATTTCAACAAAACATACTGGTACCAAAGCACCAATAAGATTTGATCACAGCAGTACAGAATAGGAAAGAGTCAGCTCCAGACTGTGTGACTCTAAGAATTTGCCACTTCGCCCTGAGACTGGGGCAAAAACTCTCAGACTGGTAAAAAAAAAAAGTCAATATTTTTTCATCATGCTTTAAAATAGCTTTATCCAGTTATGCAATGTAATCTATATTGCATATTTGTTAAGATAAGGTTCCACCCTGCTTGGCTCTATTTGCATGAAAGGATGAGTGAATGAAAATGAGAAAGTAGCACAATAATGAATGGCAGGTCTCCAATTCCTTATTTTTATACCTATCAGATAGGAAGTTCAGACGGATCAGAAAAACATCTGCACAAGAGTACAAGAAATGTGGCTCAAGTCACCATTGAAATTGATAAGATTTTAAGTTTTCACAATAAAAATATCCCAAAGGATTTTCAAACTGTTTTCCCAAGCTAAATTAATTACACAGAAGGATACTTTTTTTTTCTTTTACATAATTGGAAAGTCAAAGGAATAGTCATTTCTTGCAAAAGAAGACACTGGAAAATGTATGTAAACATAATTATCTAAGTATATGGAAATTACAAATTTCCTATGTAAGAAAAACAGAAACTTTGTTGCAATCAAGGAAAATGGGGTCATTTTTTCTGAATTAACAATTTGGTAAATGTTTTTTTTTGTTCTCCTCCATGCAATTTGGCAAGTAAATGGCAAAATTTTAAGCATGCACATTACTTCAATAGACAGATAAACAACTTAATTTTACCACATCTACTATGCAGTATAAAGGGTCATTTTGCGTTTTAATTGTTTGAACTCTTGAACTCTTAGTCCCCAGCACTCAACTGAGGTTAAAAAAAAACTGGGAGCATTCATCCAACTAAGGCAGAGGTGTTACATTTAGTTAGAGCTTAGTTAGTGCATTGGGTTTGTTAGGTTAATATGCTGTCAATAGATGGATCAGAAAGCTCAACATCCAGATGTGATACAATCAGCCTATAAATAGTAAGAACAAACAATAAACACTGATCAGCCATAACATTATGACCACTGATAGAATAATAAGATAATCTTGCCATCATGGCACCTGTCAGTGTGTGAAATACATTAGGCAGTAAGTGAACATTTCATCCTCAAAGTTGATGTGTTAGATGTAGGAAAAAAGCATAAGGACTGGGTCAGAGCATAACCAAAAGTGCAGCTCTTGTGGGGTGTTCCCGGGCTGTAGTGATCAGTACTCATCAAAAGTGGTCCAAGAAAGGAAAAACAGTGGATGGGTGACCAAAGCTCATTAACGCCTGTGGGGGGTGAAGGCTGGCTTGTGTGGTCAAATGTAACAGACGAGCTACTGTAGCTCAAATTGATGAAAAAGTTAATGCTGTTTCTGATAGAAAGGTGTCAGAATACACAGTGCATCGCAGTTTGTTGCGTATGGCGCTGTGTAGTCACAGACCAGTCAGGGTGCCCATACTGACCCCTGTCCACTGCCGAAAGTGCCTACAATGGGCATGTGAGCATAAGAACTGGAGTAATGGAAGAAGGCGGACTGGTCTGATGAATCCTGTTTTCTTTTACATCACGTGGATGGGTGGGCGCATGTGTGTTGCTTACCTGGAGAATACCTCTACCTAACCATTGTTGCAGACCATGTACACCCTTCCATGGACATGATATTCCCTGATGGCATTGGCCCCTTTCAGCACGATAATGCATCCTGCCACACAGCAAAAAAGGTTCAGGAATGGTTTGAGGAACACAACGAGTTCAGGGTGTTGACTTGGCCTCCAAATTCCCCAGATCTCAATCCAATCGAGTATCTGTGGGATATGCTGGGCAAAGAAGTCTGATCCATGGAGGCCCCACCTCACAACTTACAGGACTTAAAGGATCTGCTGCTAACGTCTTGGTTCCAGATACCACAGCACACATTCAAAGGTCTAGTGGAGTCCATGCCTCGACGGGTCAGGGCTGTTTTGGCATCAAAAGGGGGACCTACACAATATTAGGCAGGTGGTCATAATTTTATGGCTAATCGGTGTAATTTGCAGAACAATACAGCACAATGAACTAGAGCTATTCAAATTTTAAAGTTATAATTCAATTAGGGGTTAATTTTGTTAGCCTTCAAACAACATTTATTTTATTTATTTTTCTTTTTATTATTTTTTTGTGGGGGGAATGTGAAGTGGACTGTTGACATGAACTTGATGCATACACCCTCCCTTCAAGAAATGTAAGATTCATTGCATAGATTATTTTATCATTTCAATCACTGCCGACTGAGAAGACAAAATGTATTCTTGTTGTACTTGATATAGGCTTTTAGACTACCAGCCAAACTGAGTGGTAATAAACAAGATTTGTTTTAGTTTTCTGCTAAACCTTTTTTTTAAAATAAATAAATAAAGTAAACGTTTAGATGTTTTTTTAAGAGGATTGTTCCTTTGTTCCAGTTATGACTGAGGCACACATGCCAGTGTGTTTTTCATAAATATGTTTACCTTATATAGAAATATAGAAATATAGAAACATGAGAACTAGACTTGTACATTCGTATTTGAGAGAACATGAAAACGAACATGAATGGTGCATTTTCGCTGTTTAAACTGAATTCTTGCATGAGTTAGGGCAGTTTCTAACCTACACTGATCAGCTCCAAAACACTGAACCACCTGTATGTAGGTGGAACACTTAGGCTCATGGATTTCCAAGCCTGTGTTCTGAAGCTGTGTCTCATCATGTGCCTGTGTGTGTCCATATCTAAGTGTTTTTTTTTTTTTTACTTGCTATACAGTAGTTGAGGGCTTTCGTCACTTTTCTGCTCACTATAAGAAAACATCCCGTATTTGCTCGATTATAAGACGAACCTGATTAATAGACGACCCCCCAAATCTGAATATTAATTTAGGAAAAAAAAAAAAGCCTGAATATAAGACGACCCTATAGGAAAAAAGTTTTACCAGTAAATGTTAATTCATCTAAACTATTTTTTTTAATAAAAGCTATGATTGAGAAAAATATTTTGGTTTTATTTCCTTCTATTTTCCAACCTGCCCCCCAGTTATGCACATCTGCCCCGGAAATGCCTTATACCCCCTATATGCCACTGTGCCCCATGATATGCCTTTTAACCCTCTAAATGCCACTGTGCCCCATGAAATGCCTTTTAACCCTATATGCCACTGTGCCCCATGATATGCCTTTTGACCCCCTATGTGCCACTCTGCCTCCAGCAATGCCTTATACCCCTATATGCCACTCTGGCATTTAGAGGGTTAAAAGGCATATTATGAAGAAGAGTGGCATATAAAGAGGTTTAAGGCATTCAGGAGGCAGAGTGGCGTATAGAGGGTTAAAAGGCATTTCAGAGAACACTCTGCCTCCAGAAATGCCTTATGCCCCCCATTTAACACTCCCCCACACACACACACACACACTTACCGGTGCTTCTGACTTCCCTGTCATGTAGCCGGGGCAGCGTGTAGATCCCACGCACTTACGCTGCAGCCGAAAGGAGGCGTGGCTAGCAGCGGGGGTTGTCTGCGTCCATCGCGCAGACCTTCCCCGACTGGCAGAGATCAGAGTTCCCCGCACCGGTGCGGTAATTGTTCATTCAATGCAACACTTGGCCTTAAGGCTAGGGATGCAAGAACCCTGAAGTGTATCAGCCTTTGATGTTTAGGGTTGCACTCAGGGGCGTACCTAGAGTATTTGGCACCTGGGGTGGATCCTGTATGTGGCTCCACCCCAGGACGGGGGTACACCATAACTGTTATAATTACATACAATCAGGGGCGTAACTAGACGCCTCAGGGCCCGGGTGCGAGAATCTGTTAAGGGCCCCCCCACCCCCACCCCCTCACCCCCCAAAAAAAACATGATTTTTACCTAACAATTATTTTTCAACTAATTCAACAAATTCAATTTACATATTGAATCATATCTGTAAAAAAATCAAAGAAAAAGGGGCGCATGTACAAAGGGCATAATCCAGGGGTGTCCAAGTTTTTTCTGCAGTGGGCCACTTCATCAGAATTGTATACGTGCGCGGGCCGCACTCATTTTTCACTGTGACAAAAAATATGGCCTTTAATAAAATATGCAGATTAAAATAAAGTAAAATGACACAAAACCTTTACTCTTCCTCTCACTGATTTCTGGGCCTTGAAAGTTTTGCGACTACAAATTCAGGATTCCCTAGATTTATTCTAGGGATGAACTAAAATGAAAATTCTGGACCAAAACATTCAGGGTTCACTTAGCCAAAACTGAAAATGACCCCCACCTTTAAAAATAATAATAAAAACTCACATGTTTAATAAAAGTAGGTAACACACAATTGGACAAAATTAGCAATATGACTTGGCATGATAGGAGTGTGATTGCTAACAGCAATCACACTCCTATCATACCCAGGCAACCAGTAAATGCTGGTACCTAGGCATGATGGGACTGTGCTCGCTGTGATTGCTGTTAGCAATCACACTCCTATCATGCCAAGTCAGCCAATACACGCTGGTACAGGATGGCTGTAAGTGATGTGCAGACCCCATACTGCTGGCAGCATCAATACACAAGGGGGGCAGCTAGCCAGGTTTCAGCATGTACTGGCTGACTTGGCATGATAGGAGTGTGATTGCTAACAGCAATCACAGTCCCATCATGCCTAGGTTCCAGCACTTACACATCCATCCAGTAAATGCTGGAACCTAGGCATTATGGGACTGTGATTGCTGTTAGCAATCACACTCCTATCATGCCAAGTCAGCCAGTACATGCTGGTACAGGGTGGCTGTAAGTGCAGACCCCATACTGCTGGCAGCATCACTACACAAGGGGGGCAGCTGGCCAGGTTTCAGCATGTACTGGCTGACTTGGCATGATAGGAGTGTGATTGCTAACAGCAATCACAGTCCCATCATGCCTAGGTTCCAGCACTTACACATCCATGCTATCACACACACACTCATTTATTCATATAATCATTAATTCACAGATTCATTCCCTCAATCACACACACTCATTCAAACACCCTCCCCACCCCCTTACCTGTACTGCAGCTCCCTCGATGCCGCTCACAGACTTCAGCAGGGGGCGCGGCCTCCCTCTGCCTTCTCTGCTAAAGCACAGAGGAAGTAGGATGTCACGTGAACTCCGCTTCCTCTGTGCTGTCCAGAAGACCCTCCCACAAGTAAGTAGCAGGGCTTGAGGTGCGGCTCGTGTAAGATCGGTTGCCCTGGCTGCCGATCTTACGCGGGCCGCATCTCGAGGTCTCGCGGGCCGCATTTGGCCCGCGGGCCGCATGTTGGACGCCCCTGCCTTATTTAAAAAAAAAAAAAAACGTAAAAAAGATTTCGGGCGGCCCCTTGGCTTGGGCCCCCCTGCCGCCGGGGCCCGGTCGCAGTCGCGACCCCGGTAGATCCGCCACTGCATACAATCACATTAACAAAAAATATACAGAAAGAGAAGTTCATAACTTAAAAAGTACAAAAGGCATACACATTTGGATTACAGGGATGCTCCTAGAATAATAATGATTAATGATTACACAAAACAAAGGAAGAATTCAGCGCACGCCCAGCGAATACCATTCAAAAACATCTATCTTTGGTTCAGCTTTTGAGGCTTCTGTCACACTATACACTATATGCAATGCAGTCCCACTCAGCTCCTTGGTAAGCAATATAGTCATGAAATATTAGATAGGACTCACCAATCTTGGGAGACTTTGAGGTAGAGGTGGGCTAAGCAATATATGGCCACATAGTGTGAATGAATTCCCAATATGTATGCCTTATATAGATGTTTTTTTATGGTATTTGCTGGATTCTTGCTTTGTTTTGAATACTGTTTGTTTTGTCAATGTGCAATAAAACCATTCTGAATGTTAAAGTGGCTGGCCAGTCTATATGAAATGTGTGACTGTCAGCTCTCTCAATGGTTTTCTATATTGTGAAACAAGTTTAAACAAACTCAGACAACCATAACCAAATTAGAATGAAAGGTTCTATAGTTTACAGTTAGTGATGCATCTTATTTACAAAGCAACACATGTGCTGTATATAACCACTAGAATTCAGGATTGCGAATTGAATCCAAATTAAAATGAAAACGTTTTGTAATCAGCACAGTCTACGGATTCCATGCAAGCAGTCAGAAGGGAATTTTATACACGGTTCTGCCTACCACAGTCTTGATTGCTCATAATCTGGCAAGAAGCATTTTCAACTTTGTAAACAATTTTAATGCTCTTTCTGCAATAGGTTAACTGCTTGTCATCTTTAAATTCTGGTGTAATTTATTTTGCCTGTATGAAGATTCTTCAAAAGAAAGCAAAACCATTGTTGAGAAAATTATTATTCAAGTCAGTTGAAGATTAAGTCTATACGGTAAATTCTTTGCTAGCCTCATGTCAAAGCTTCTTTTTCATCAAATTGAGTAACTAGTTGTGCAAGAAAATGATAAGCTCATGTGAACATGACAGGGGCACATCTACTTGGTGGAGCTAAGGATAACTAGGCCCCAACCACAATAATAGCACGACACCAGGTTTGAGCCCACAGTGTTTATTTCTAAACACATTGCAACAACAAAGATATTCCGCAATGAAATGATAATATTCAAACCACTTCAAATGAACTTTCCAGCGTAATGAAATTATAATATTCAAACCACTTAAAATTAATTTTCCACCAAGATAAAACCACTAGCCGCAATCCTCCTAGGATGGTGGTGCTCTACTTTGTAAGTTGCTACAATAAGGTGAGCGGATGAATTGACTTACAGGTTCACGCTATGTATTCTTTCTTTCCTCATATGTTCACTTGAGTCTCGTTAAATACATAAAGTTCATTTGATTTGCATATTTATTTCAAGTGAAGTTGAATCTATCTTGTTTTTTTTTTGCAGTACCCATAGAGTACAGCCACATTCCTATCACTACTGTTTTTTTAACTTCCCTCTTAAAGCAATGATACCTTAATTTCTTTTCTTGCTCCTAAGGATTAAACTTTACTACCAAGGCCTCCTTTATGTTATCTTTCTGTCAAAATCCTTCAAGACCATTTCTGGTGTCCATACTCATAAACATGTTTTCTTATTGGAGAAATACAATGTCACATCACTGGGACCTGTTTCTGGCAGGTAAGCTGCTGCCAGCTGGCACGAGGGTCCAGATCGCCACTCCCTTACCTTATTTGCCGACGGGATTGTGCAGCTGGAGGCAAGCCCATGACGCACAGCAGGAGGCAGGGCAGGCTTGGTGTCAGATTTACGAATCTGGAACTGCTCTGCACGGATACTCTAGTGTGGTCCTTTGTTTGGATTCCTAAACCAGTGTTTGACCCAATTCAAACTTGTTCCTCAAATGTTCCCATCCAACAGGGTTAAAGTTAAAGTCCACCTTTTGGGCGGCAAGGCCTTGGCATGGACATCTCCTCTGTGGGAGAAGGATTCTCCCTTGGTAAATAATTGTATCCTTCATTTGCACCTTCCGTAAAGCATTTGATGTACTGTACCTCGTAAATCCCCACAGCCTCCTTGTCACTGCTACACTTTTTCCCAAGGCTCCAGATCAGTGGCAGATTACACCACTGACATGGTCTGACTTGACATCTCAAAAATGAACTGTCCACCAGATACCACCCAAAAAAATGTAAAGACTTTGTATCTCAACCTCGACAGTAGAATGAGAGAAAGACAGACATCCAAAAGGTTTGAAAGAATCTACTCCCAGTACCAGAACTGTTTGATACGCTTGTATCCATAAAGGTGATGAGAGGAAGACTGCTTTTAATACGTGAATGGGGCATTATACACAGTGACACACTTTGAACTGTGCAACACGCCTGCAGTCTTCCAAGAATTTAGGGATATTGCCTGTCAGTTTGTGAGCATCTATTTAGACGATATTCTGGTTCACTCTACTGATCTGGAAACCCATCAGGGACATGATTGTACCATCCTCCAACGTCTGAGACAGAATCACTTATATAGCAAGATAGAGAAAAGTCAGTTTGAAGTTCCCCGTATCCTACTAAGGTTACCATTAGACTTGGCCGCCGGCCAACTCTTCGTGTTCGTCTTCGTGGGGGAAAAAATCTTCGTATTCCGTGAATATTCGCCCGTTCCTGTCTTCTGTTCAGGCGAATGTTCGTGTGCGTTCTTCGTGTTCGTTTTTTTCTTCGTTTTTTCCAGGTTTTTTTAATACGGGGTTAACACGGTACGGACTATGCAGCAGCTTTGGCGCCAGGAGTTTACATGTCCGTACGAGCAATTGGCCTCCTCTGGTGTTTACTATAAAGAAACATCATTTTGGAGGGGTGCTAAATGTACCTTATAAAGAAAGTCATGTATTCGAGATTTTGATTGCCTTCAATATTTTAATTGGTGGTTGATACTTCAAATTATGATTCTTTATTCCTAGATCAGCGATGACGTTGAGTTATTGGTCGCCTGCAGGGGCCTCCTCTGCCATAGTTCCTCGTTTTACTCTTCATGCCCCATGAAGAGTTAAACAAAGAAATCATATACGTATTTTTTTTTCCTTTTACTTTTTGGATTTTACAAACATTATTCAGAGGATGACACACAATGTAAGAATTATGTTGCTCTCCGTTCTAAAACTTCCCTAGGGGAATATATCACATTTAAACAGCATTAATTCCTGAAATGCCAACAACATTGTTGGATACAAATTTAATATACAACATAAATTATTCCAAAATGAAGGCACCTCCTTTCCTGATCTCACCTCATTAGCAAGGTTTGGCTTCAATATGGTAAAAAAGCAAACAATACTATGATTGTGGATGTTCTCTGAATATACTATTTTCATGCATGTTTGTATAAAATGTTCAAACTGACCCCTTTGTTTTGAGCTATGTATATTTTTGCACTAAACTGTGTAAAAACAAAACTAACCAAAGTTATTGCCACATAAGCAAAATATGCAAGTTGTTCCATCATACATAGCTGCCAGGAGGCTTTTATTGTCGCTGGTAAGTGTCCCATTTATGGTGGCTGCAGCAAAATTGAAAAGCTTCCCAGCAGAAGTGGTAGAAGTTAATTTTAACGCAATGAGGAAATGTAAGTATGCATGGGATAAGCATATGGCTATCGTGAATATAAGAAAGACTAATGACCAGGAAAAATGGGCATAAAAGATAGGCCACAGTATTCATCTGCTGTCAAGTTCTATGTTTCTAGGTTGTATGCTAGATAACCTAAGGCAGGTCCATTCTAAACAAGCAGCAAACTAAAAATAGACAGAAAAAAGTTGCATGTTTATGTACTTCTGTGTACCACTGACTCAAAATGGCCCCCTAGACAATCAAGTTACGACCAGAAACAATACAGCATACTAACACTGGAGGCTCCTGGCACACAGGACTAGACAAACATGCCAACACCCATTTTATTAGCGTGGATGGGTGCTTGGATGAGCCTTACCACATGCAAGGGGGACTTTAGGGTGAGTGTGGTAGATTTTTCTATAAACTCATTTAATCCTACAGGGCAAGGATGTACTTTAACTCCCCCTAACCCAGTGGGCAGGGGGAACATTTGTTACATTTAAACTGTCCTCATTCCAGTGGGAACAGGATGACCCAGCTTGGGGATTGCGGTATATGGAGATTTTTATCCCCCATGTTTATTTAATTACCCTGGCACCACACATAAGGTATGTAAAGAGGGGGGATTCACACATCCTCTTGGTGGGTATGGGGTAAGGGAACCCCCATTTAAAAAATATTTATATTTAAGTATATGTGTGTGGGGGTTGATAATTTCAGGTGAGGACATGCACGTGAACTTGCATGCCCTTTGCTGAAACTTGTAACATATAAAGTTGCGTGCCCTTTCAAACCAGATTAGATTACTCAATCTGTGAGTTGCAAGTGTTAGAATATGAGGGCATGCAACTAAAGTCAAGTCTGGTCGGTGGAGTTAACCCTTTAGTTGTCTGACCGCTTATATGAATAGACACAATTATGTATTGTGCTTTCCTTTTGCATTATCATAATATATTATGTGGCTCTTCATTGAATATTCAATCACAGCATTTGAAAATATGAAATGTAGAAATATTTGAATGGATTAAAATTAGGAATTTAACATGTGACTGCCAAAAAACAACAATATTAATATTATTTTTTATGAAACAGTAGAACAATTACAAAACAGTGTCTGCATATATTCCAACAAAAATATTGGATCCAAACTTTTAAGCAGTTTTGTCTTGGTTCCACCAAAATACAACAGTAATCTAATCTAATTCCCAGATTGCTCATGAAAATGCAAAAAAGCGCAGCAAAAAAAGTCTCCTTCGTGTGTTTCTGTTTTTAACCCTGTACCACAGAAAAAAAAATTAATATGAGAATAAATCATTACAAATAAAACTTTAAAAAAGATCATGTTTAACAGTCAATCTGGGCAGTCTCAAATTGGCATTTCTCTACCTTGGACCTGACGTACATGACTGTGATGCGTGGATGAGAAGATCAAGATGTCGTCTAAGTAAACCACAATGAACATATCTAATAAATCCCGGAAGATATCATTAATAAAGTTCTGGAAGGTTGCTGGAACATTACAAAGTCCGTATGACATAACCAGATATTCGAAATGTCTATAAACAAGTACGGAACCTGTTTTTCATTTGTGTCCCTCTTTTACTCTGATTAAATTAGAAGGCCCTCGAAGATCAAATTTCGTGAATTCAGTGGCCTGTTTAAGATGTTCAAACAGCTCAGGAATAAGTGGGAGAGGGTATCTGTTATTCACAGTTATAGCGTTACGTTCCATATAGTCAATGCAGGGACGTAAGCCTCCATCCTTCTTACCCACAAAGAAGATCCCTGCCCCAGCTGGTGAAGTATGGTAATCCTAGGATAGAAGAGCTCATAGTGGAATGAGAAGACTCGAGAGTAGAATGTGCTGTACCCAGGCAGTGCAGGGTACAAAATTAGGATGAAAATGTGATACATCCTGTAGTCCATTGAACATACGGATCATGTTTCTTCAGCCATGGTAATCTCAGGATTAATGGAAACAGTGGGGAGCTGATAACGTCAAAAGATAATGTCTCAGTAAATCTATTCCCCACCGAGCAAAATAGAGGAATAGTCTTCGTCTCTACAGGTCCCGATGATACAGGAGAGCCGTCTATAGTTTGGATAAATACTTTGTGTTTATTAGGACAGGTAGGGATAAGGCATATAGGGGGTATAAGGCAGAGTAGCAAGCCATGGGACAGATGTGCATAATTGGGGGGCCGGTTGGCAAATAAATGGAAATAAAAAAATTTAACAAATTTATTTAATATGAAAAAATTGTTTTACTCAAAAAAAAAAATCCTATATGGTAGTCTTATATTCAGGTTTTTTTCTTTTCTAATTATTCAAATTTTGGGGGATCATTTTATAATCAGGGTCATCTTATAAATGAGCAAATACTGTATGTTGAAACTGCATTATTCATAGTTAATATCAGGGCTGAAATGGGAATGAAAAGCAGCCCTGGAAACATTTGGACACCACCCCCATATAATTAATCGCGTGGTCGAGCTCTTGTACCCATATGCACCCCTTATAGATACTTGTGTCACATTATTTGCCATCCAAATAACTATAAATCATTCTTTTTATATATCACATTATTATTATTACAATCCCAGAAATCAAAAGTGTTAAAAGGCCCAAATTAGAAATTAGACATAATGGAATCAAAAAATTTGCTACTGCAAAAACTTTTAGATGAAAAAGCTCAATTTTATTCAGTGCAACAAAACAAGACAAAACTTTGGTCATTAATACCACACAACCATCCTACCATCCTATCACCCAATGAACACCTCATCCCAGGTATAAATGCATACAGTTGCATATGGCCGTGGTGCAAAGTTGAATACCACTTGGCCTGTGCGTATGTAAAAGGTTTTCCTTTAACGGAGAAGGACTGTGAAACCAAAGAAGAATAGTCCCGTGTATAATTAAATTAGGAATTGGGTTTAAAAGACTCTAAAGAACCAACATCCAAGTTTCTGAGACTAATCCTTTGTGACAAGATCTGCATATTGAAACAGAGTAAATAAATAACACAATACCACAGTTACTTTTCCTCCCACTGATTTCTGCGTCTAGAAGGTTTTGTCCTCTGAAGTGGTTTACTAATTCAGGAGGGTGTCTTATCTCTGGATAAGTAAAAATTAAAGGACAGGCTCTGCCACAACAACACCTACACACCAGGACAAGCTGTGCCACACCGACATCCAAACACACACACCAGGACAGGCTATGCCACACCCCATATGCCAAACACACACCCCAAAGCATTAGGACAGAGATTGCTAACTTCTGGACTGCCTGACATGCATATTTAAGGAGAGATTGCTTCTTCTAGAATTAGCGAAATGGGTGTTTTCATTTTAGCCAAGAGAACATGGAGTCTTTCGACAAAGGTGATACCTTTTATTGAGCTAACATAGAAACAAGTGTGTATGTAACAAAGATACGTAAGACACATAAGCTTTTGAGACCTAATTTGTCTCTCTTTCAGAAAGAGTCTGAAGACATCAAAATTCTAAGCGTTAAACACCTAAACAAGTCTAGACTAATTTAATAATTTATCAAATGGCTCACTTAAAGTTAAACCATTCTCTGTAACAATATTAACTTGCACCCCAAAATAGCAATGTTTTTCAGCTGTCTTTTTCCATAGCATAGTTTAGGATACCCATTATTATGGTCAGTTACATTTTCTAAATGTTTTTTTCCGTGTTATACTCCAAAATTGATGGCTTAAATCATACTTGCCAGAATGATATATTTTATTTCTTATCATTTTTTTTTTAAAGTTGGTAATTTTTATATTTCCATTATATGAAGACAGTGTGAACTTTGTAGGAAATTGTCATGGCATCTCAAAAAAATATTTTACAAAAGGAACATATTTAGAAAGAGAACAAAATGAAACAAATGTAATTATTAATAGAGTAATGTCTGTATTCAATGTGTCTGTGTTCATTTATTGTGTGAACAATTATTTAAAATATAACCAAAGACCTTGGCAAAAAAAACACATTCACTTCACTGACTTTAGTGTTTAAATTGCAGAGTGTTGGGTGTCAAAGAAAATTAAGGATAAATATATACCGCTCCTGAGGGGATGAGTGTTTTGTGATGGCAATGTCTGAGTATGATCAAGCTCTCAAGAATCAGGAATAATGATGCAGCTTTCACAAGGAAACTCCCAATAATAAATGCTCAAGGGTAAAGTTTCAACTGTATTCACCAATTCACATTTATGGAACAACTTTGGTAAAATTGGTTCTATTATGCACATCCTATGCCATGTAATAATTGAGAGTCTAGATTTTTCACCTTCCCTTTACTTTTTTAGAAACATATATGCAAATACAGATATGTTACTTTTCTCTTAGAATTAACTGGAACATGTCTTGTAAACCAGTCTATAGCATAGCATTCTTCTTTATTAAATATTGTGGTGATGCTGGGTTAAATATAAACCAATCTCTGTGATATCGTGAGAAAATAGGGGCATCACCGGCACCGCTGCTGCTACCTTGTTCTTAGTTATACTGTCGACAGGTTTACTAATCACCATTCTACATTTAGTTTATCGGCCATCAATTCCTCCACATTTTAAATAAAAAAATAAATGCCATCTCTATGAGAAGTTGCATATTTAGGGGCTGAACAAATAAATGTGATTTTAGACAGCAGTTAATCATTGGTGTTTGTTTTGTAATTTTCTGGACTTGAAAAAATTTATACAGCAAAAAATAGCATTTTTTTCGTCAAGCCCATTATAAACATATTAAAAATATGCAAAATCAAATGTGTTTTCAACAGGTTATCCAAAAAAATGTTTGTGTCTATACATTTAGCAGTGCAATTACATAAGCTTAAATATACAGAGGCTACAATTGTGATGATAATTATAATGACATGCTAACATGCATATTAATTTATGAAATAAAGTGTATTTTCTGACCCCAGATGAGGCCCCAAATTGAAAATTGGATGCCGCTTGCCATAACATGGCCAAAACTGTCATTACGCCCTATGACTACCCGGTCTCCATCTACAACAAACAAACCCTTTGTATACTTTTTAAGTAATATTTTATTTTTTATTTTTAAATACTTCTTGCCAATTTTTAAAGGTCAGAAAAGTAGTGATGGAATTACGTGATTCATTTTTAGAGAATAATAATGACTAATTCTGTATTAGTCTTTTTCTTCCTTGCCAAGCACCGTTCAGGCATCCCAGAAGTTATGGTCAAAATACAGCAGACAATGTTGCCCTTTCAATGTATATTTTGAGATTCTGTCCTCCAATTGACATTAGCCATTGCTTTTTTCTCTGTTATGTCAACATATACATTATTATTCTTAAATTTAACTTCTATAGCAATATAGAATCTTGGATATAACCCTGATCAAAATGCCACATACACAGTTGATCCCAATGAAATTTTTATCAATAAAGATATTTAGCTGTTGGAATAACCATTTCAACCAATGTAGGTGGGTTGATTACAAGCCATAAAGGAAGCAACATTTTGAAAAGCAGATTTGAATTACTCAGTAAGAAGCTTTTTGTTTTTTGTTTTTTTGAAACCAAAGATTGTTCTTCCAAAAAGGCTGTTTTCTTTCTGCTGATTAAACGGGATTAATGTACTGTTTTAAACAAAAGTTTTTCTTTACTCAGGGGTATTTAAATGGAACAGCTTCCCATCAAAAGCGGTAGAGGCTAATACAGTGAGAGAATTTAAACATGCATGGAACAGACCTAAAGCTATTCCTTATCTTGAATTCTTTTGCTTCTATGTGATGATCCTTTTGATGTTTATAACATTATCTAGTGACCTTGGAAAGGTACATTACAATATTCTATTTATGGCTGTAGACAGTGAAACTTGTGAATTCTTGTCAAGGTTAATGCTAGGTGTATTATCAGACATCACTTGTAGGGGATTTGGGATTGTACTTAAATAAAAGACCTTTAACTGGTAAATGATTCCTTTATTGACATAATTTCCAGAGATTAAATGTTGGTCAAACAAAAATTTAAATGACAAAATGGAAACTTAATTAGAGAAAATGACTAAGCTGGTTAGTATTTTTTATACTAGAGAATTACGAAAGGATAAATTCACACATTCAGTTTGATGCAAAAGATTAAATAATGATTTACTTTGTGGTGTTGCCTTATGGCAGTTGCTAGACTTTTCTTCAAAACTTTATTTGTATTCGACAAAATTTGTCCGTCTCTGTCTTCGTATTCAACAAAATTCGGCCAACATTTTCGGAAATCCCATTAGTTCGTCTGCTTTCCATAGAAACAAGAAAGAAACACGTAGAAGAAGTTGAATAGGGAATCTGAGACCAATGGATGTAAGAAAGAGGTTAGTTTAGAGTTATAGAGTTAAGTATAGTAATGGACTGGTTAGATTATCTTAATTCAATTAATTACATTAATTACATTTATTAATGATCCTAATTAAATCAAAACTTTAGAGAGTCTTAGACACTTTGTGAAGTGACAGGCTGAGGCTTACCAAGTCTCACACCAAAGAAACTCATTCTATAAAATGCTCAGATGCAGCACAGCAGTATCACATAAAGCAGTCACAGTGAAATGAACGGATCCCCTGCCTGCTCTGCTCTTATATAGGCTCTCTTCATTGCTAATCTGCTTTTTTTCTCTTTGAAAGATTCAGCACAACCATTAGAGAAGCCCTTAGCAGCATGTGACAGGAGTGAGCTGATTGGACAAACGAAGATCAGTTTACTCAATGTCCCTCCTCTTACTGCAGGCAAAATGGAGAGATTCTCCTCCTCTTAGCACAGTTATTCGGACAAGAGGACAAAATGGAAACAACAAATGCGCAACAAAAGTGTAGTTTTTGCAATGTATTTATTTGGCTAAATACCTCCAACCTTAAACTTAACTTAGTAAGTACCAATATTTACTTTACTGAGAGAAAGGTATAAAAATAGAAGTGGTAGAGGGTATGAAAGTGAGGGAAGTACTGGCAACTCCAGTAAGCTTAAACTCCAGCAAGCATACATGGGGACGGAAATTGCGTTCTGACATGCTCAACTCGCTGTCCATTTCTCTTTTAAACTGCCGTGTTTCTTTTTGCAAGAAAGGTGGCAACCCTACCCTTGCACGATGTGGGACTTCCTGCCCACTTCCTGGAAGGGTAGGGTTGCCACCTTTCTTGCAAAAAAATACCGGCGATGCTAATTTGCATAATTAATTATACATGCATAATGAATTATAAATAACCCTTATTTATTTAACAAAAACTAATAAATTACACTAAATACACTAAATACAAATACATCTGATATGCCGCTCTGCTCCCCAGATATGCTGCCGCTCTGCTCCCCCAGATATGCTGCCGCTCTGCTCCCCCAGATATGCTGCCGCTCTGCTCCCCCAGATATGCTGCCACTCTGCTCCCCCAGATATGCTGCCGCTCTGCTCCCCCAGATATGCTGCCGCTCTGCTCCCCCAGATATGCTGCCCCTCTGCTCCCCCAGATATGCTGCCACTCTGCTCCCCCAGATATGCTGCCACTCTTCCCCCCCAGATATGCTGCCACTCTGCCCCCCCAGATATGCTGCCACTCTGCTCCCCCAGATATGCTGCCACTCTGCCCCCCAGATATGCTGCCACTCTGCTCCCCCAGATATGCTGCCACTCTGCCCCCAGATATGCTGCCACTCTGCTCCCCCAGATATGCTGCCACTCTGCTCCCCCAGATATGCTGCCACTCTGCTCCTCCAGACATCTGCGCGATACGCGTAGACAACTTCCGGTGCCGGCACTTCCGCCGTGGAAGGGAGGGCACATCGCGGCAGCAGAGGTTGTTTACACACATCGCCGCAGCCCGTGAACGTCTGCGCAATTTGCTTAGACAACCTCTCAATGCCGGCACTCCCCCCGTGGGAAGTGCTGGCAGGGGAGTTGGTCTCACGCATCGCACAGACGTACACGGCTGCAGGAGAATAGGATCCAGATCCCTCGCTGCCTGCCCGGCGGCACCCTGCCGGTATCGGTATTTTAAAAATACAGGCAATTGCATTGTCAGTATTTTTTAAATACAGATACTGGCAGGGTGCTCTAAATACCGGCTGTGCCGGTAAAATACCGGCCAGCTGGCAACCCTGTGCAAGGGGGGGCTCTAGGTAGCCGGAGCCGTAAAGTTACCAGGTATACCAGTAAGACTACCACTGGCTTGGATCCTTACATATTACTTTTATATTGATGTAAAGGTGAGCATGTGTTTATTAAAAGTGAACGTTTTAATATATATAGCAAATAATCACTAGCCTCTGTCCTTTTATCTGACTTTAACTATTACAGAGCAAGCAAAGGTAACAGCTGTCATTTAAATATACACACAAGTACAATATGCAATATTCAATATGTGAGACAAAAACACTAGTTAAAGATATAACAAAAATGTGAAATATACTAGTGCCTCTAATATATATACCAGCAGCACCAATATCTATGTGCTTCCCTAAATTCTTCAATTGCATACATATTAGAACATAAATACCCAATTTGCTCGATTATAACACAACCCCCTAAAATTTTAATATTAATTTAGGAAAAAAAGAAAAAGCCTGAATATAAGACGACCCTAAAGGAAAAAAAAGTTCGACTCGTAAATATTAATTCACATGTAAACTATTTTTTTCATATTTAATAAAAACTATGATTGAAAAAAAATAAATGTGTTTTTATTTCCTTTTATTTGCCAACCTGCCCCCAGTTATGCACATCTGCCCCCCAGATATGCATTATATGCCACTCTGCCTCCCAGAAATGCCTTATACCCCCTATATGCCACTCTGTCTCCCTAATAAGCCACTCTGCCTGGTATATGACTTTTAACCCCCTATTTGCCACTCTGCCTCCCAGATATGCCTTATACACCCATATATGCCAGTCTGCCTCCCTGACATGCAGTTTAACCCCCTATTTGACACTCCCTCCCCACAGGTATGCCTTTTAACCCCCTACATGCCACTCTGCCTCCAGAAAACCATTGAACCCCGCCCATATCACTCTTTGTTGATTAGTTAAAGGTAGACTACACATGTATTTGTAATTCAATAGGTGAAAGACTGTTTAAGCATGATCTTTTGTCATAATATTGTTTTTTTCAACAAAAGATGCTTAGTCTGCCACCTAGGGACAGGAAGTGATATCCCGTAGGTCATTTCCAAATGTGTTTTCGCCCTTTCTACTCACATCTTTTCAGGTATGGACATATTGGACTTAGGCACAATTCAAGGGCCCAGTTATATAGAATGAACCTGTACGTTTGAAAACCGTGTGGTTTGTTGTTCAAAGTTGCATCTAAAAGGATTTTAGTGGCTGTTAAATCTAGACTGTGGTTACTAAATAGCATGCTTATAGAAATCCATGGGAATTTTTAATTATAATTGGTTCATTTAAAAAAGCACCCTCACCCACAGCATTGTACAAAAGGTAAACATTGTTTATAAGTAGTGCATTGCATAACAATTTTAACACTACAAAAATGGAAGGATACCACTACTATAGTTTACTTATGGTTATTTCATTTGTCAGGATTTGTTTTCTCTTATATATATATATATATGTGTGTGTGTGTGTGTGTTTTGTTATTAACTTTATAATGTATTATTTTATGCCCTAAAAACTCAAAGTTGAGGACCTGACATTTTCTTGTTTTCACTTATCCCTATACCGTACCACTCTATGTTATCAACAAAAAAAAGAGATGGGTTTTAGAAATGATATTTCAGTAACCATACATAACTTTCTGGTTGATCCAAATGGTTGTTACATTATTTTAGTTTGTACAAATTTCATTTCCTGGCCTTTTGTGCTTTGGATTAACATTCGGGGGTGTTCCCAAAAGGGTACTCATGTTGATGGGGTGCATTTGTTGGATCTTGGGTATGAATTCTTAAATTTGGCGGTGGTTGAAGGTCTTGTTTCTTCTTGGTGGGAGAGCCCATCCGGCTTAAGGTGTCAAGGGATGGGCTCTTGGCGGAAGCTTACCAGGTATCTAGGGGGTTAATGCTGCTGGGAGAGCATTTGGTGGTACTTGTGGTGGGAGGTTTCCTGGCAGGTGGAGTTGGGAACCTCAGGTCTGGGTTTGGGCATCCCGTTATGTCCTTCTCTGTGTGATACCTGGATAACCTGGTAAGCTTGTTTTGTTACATTCAATGTTAATTTATGTTATTTATTAGACTTGGGCACCAGGGGGCTCTTCGTGTTCGTCTTCGTGCTCGTCCTCGTGAAAAAAAAAACTTCGGATTCCGCGAATATTCGCCTGGTCCTGTCTTCTCTTCGGGCGAATATTCGTGGACATTCTTCGTGTTCGTTTTTTCTTCGTTTTCCCCTGTTAAGGGGTTAATACGGGGTTAAAGCCGCTCTGGCGCCAGGAGTTTAAATGTCCGTATGAGCAACTCTATTGGTCGTCAGCAGGGGACCAATAAAGTCGCTCGTACGGACATTTAACTAATTGAACAGGGAGGGAGACCAGTGGCATCGGCAGGGTAAGTTGCATTTAAAACCCCAATGCTGCAACTTACCCTGCAGATGCCACTGGTCTCCCTCCCTGTTCAATTAGTTAGTCTGTGCCGGGTTAAATGTCCGTACGAGCGACTTTATTGGTCGCTCGTACGGACATTTAACCCGGCACAGACTAACTAATTGAACAGGGAGGGAGACCAGTGGGATGTGCCGGGTAAGTTGCAGCATTGGGGTTTTAAAACCCCAATGCTGGAACTTACCCTGCAGATGCCACTGGAAATCCATAGGTTCGCTGTCAGGGGTTAACTTACAAAGACCGTGCGAGTGAGCCTATTGGTCACCTGCAGAGTCTTCCTCTGGCATCAACCAATTGGTTGATGCCAGAGGACGTCCCTGTAGGCGACCAATAGGCTCATTCGCACTGCCCTGTAACCCGTGACGGCGAACCTGCGGATTTCCACTTCCGGGAACTGCCGCGATGCCGCGAAGACAAGGTAATGGGGGGGGGGGAGAATGGTAGACGAAGACAATCACGAAGATCTTCGTGGTGTGTGTCTTCGTCTTCGCCTACGTTTTACCGCCGCTGTCTTCTCTTCAGCGTGTCTTCGGAACGAACACGAAAACGCACTCTTTGTGTTCGTTTTCATGTTCGCCCGAAGACGAATGCACAAGTCTATTATTTATTGGTTTCAGTGTGTTGGTCACTGTCCTGTTAACGCACCTATTTTCGGTTTTAGGTCTGCGTGGCAATGGCTAGTGTTAAAAAAAAAACGACTGTGGCCTTTTCTAACCTAACCTTGGTTGTCGTGTATTTATTGGGGGCTTATGTGTTTCTGGGGAAGCCTAGCATGGGAGTCGAGGCTGCTGCAGTCATAACCAGGTATGTTTATCTTTGTATCTCCACCAATGGGAATGCTCCTGGACTGATTGGACATGCCCCCTGCAGCTTTTTCACTCCACTCCAGGTGGCGTTCAGGATACTCTAGGCCAGGGATGTGGCCTACACCACAACCGCTGCACTGGACAAGGTGTACACATGACTTGAGGCCGGGGAAGCAGCCTACTCTGCAATCATGGAGCCACACAGGGAGACCCTGAAGATGCTGCCCGGGGTAGGGGACCCGACAATCCATTACTGTTGCTGTTTTGGACCTAAAGGGTATAGAATGAATTGGTGCAATCTGGATGCTGAATAAGTCCTGTGGATGCAATCTGGACAAGTCCTGTGTCTGTGTGCAATAGTGGTGCTGCGGCGAGTCCTTTTTGTGCAATCTGGGTCCCGGGCAAGTCCCGGGCAAGTATAACTTATTTAATTCAAAATACAATCACTTTCTATGATCGGATATGGGCTCCTTAATCTATTGTTAAACCTTGCAATGATCTTTGATTGAGGAGATAAATGATTTCTTTTATATATTTAGTATATAATTAGTATATTGCACTATACAGATTGTATTTCATTTTATAAATGTTTTGTTTGCTTACACTCCACTTGTCCTTAATATTTATTAAACCTTTCTAACATAAATAATAGGGACTTGATGGTTAGACAATATTTAACTTGTGTAATTATATATGACATTGTATCTATTCTTATTTTATTTATACCTGTTTAGATCCAATTCAGCTCTGTTAAAGATATTATTGTAAATTCATATGTTATTCTCTTATTATAAAGTTCAATAAAAATTTACTGGAAAAACAGCAATGTGACCCTCTATGTTGGAAATGATGGATGAAACCCATCAGAGAGATAACAGAAATGTAAAGTGTAGCAATGATGAGCTTATCCACACCAAAATGCCTGGATAACCATGGAAGACAACTGTATTGCATGAATGAATGATTGCAGAACAGTAAATGTATACTCACTACTTTACATTGTAGCAGAGTGTCATTTCTTCAGTGTGGTCACATGAAAAGATGTAATAAAATATTTACAAAAATGTGAGGGGTGTACTCACTTTTGTGAGATACTGTATTGTTGTGATGACAGACTAGTTTGTACAATACTTTTAAGTAGAAGTTAAATTACTACATTTTTCATTATAGGTAGAAAAAAAGAAATAAAAGCAAGTTTGTACACTGCAAAGACACCAGAAAATTATTTATTGGGAGATTTTTTAAAGTTGTTTTTCATGTGTACCTACAATATGATGTATGCTTACTTTATAATGGAAAGATGGTGAGATGTGACTTGGCATGCCTGCATCAAGGATCCTGAACCCAAGAACATGTCATGAAATATCATTGTCTTTCATAATGAAAGTCTAGTTTCAGTTACTAAATGCTTTACTGGCAAGCCCTTACACATGTCTCAGTACATGGAGAGACAAGTAATTTTATTGTAACTATTAAGATGAGAAAGCAGGCAATACTACTTATATTGAATACTAAACTAGAAACAAGAACTCATCTTTTCCTGACTTGACTACACGTGACATGATTAGAAAAGCAACACAGGAGTGTGTTGTATAATGAGTACTTAACAGGCAATTACAAAGCAATCTGATTGCCTTTCTGTCCTACAAACCCCTTAACAACCAGGAGATTTCTCACCGTAGTGACCAGATCTTTCTTGCCATTTTTACTCATTTGTATTTGGTTTTTTTCTTCAAGGACTGATACACTATTTTTGATACATTTTTTATATGGGTAGTCTTTTATTTAGTGTGGATAATATATTAAAAAAATTTAAAGTTTGAATAAAATACTTTTTTGACTTTTTGTAATTTGAGGATTTCTTCTACAAGTTTTTAAACTTTTGTCATTTTTAAACTTTTGGGTTGGAGGGAAGGTGAGGTTTATTTAGATCTCTAGTGGGATAGTGGGATTTAGATCTCTATGTTATGTTTTTGTACCTTTTTTAGATTTTATTTTATTTTTCCATTTGTTAAATATTTTATTCTTATTATTATTTGACTTATGATCCGTTTAAAGCCCTTATAGACCTCAGTTATCTCTCGGAACTAGAAAGTACTCCTTACGATGTCATGGTGACATCAGCGGGATCTGCTCATTAATTTGTTTAGTTTTTTTCTTTTTTTCACTGTTTTTACATCTTTTTATGTTATTTTTTTCTGTTTTGATCCCCACTTCAGGTGATCACAGCCTGATCAGGATGCAGGTGTCTATAGCTCTGCGTTGCTGAACACAGTGCCTGTGATCAGCCTGCAGGGGTGGGGGCTTATAAGATGTCCCATCTGGGTACAGGTAGGAACTCCTTTTCACATTGTCATAACAGTGTAAAAATACATTCTATAGTTGTTAATTGGTTAAGACACTTAACTGTTGAATAGAATGGTCTTTGAGTCCTGTGGTGGATAACAGAACACGTCTTGACCCAAGGAGCTGCAAAGCAAATCACTGAGAAACTGGTATGCGCAAGATGTAATCCAAAGTAGTAGTAAATTTTACACATAAGCTGTTTCCAAGTTCCTTTTCCTTTTATCCCTTAGCCTGGTGTATATGAGGCATTAACATTAACTGCCATAAGGCCTATTGGCTTTGACAAGTATCCATCAGACAACATATCAGTGCCTAACCCCTAACTAATTCACAGTGACACCTCAAAATCAGACATCTGGGCATGTATTTCAATATACAGAGGATTCAATTTAAGTACAAGGACAGGTAGTTTCTTTGTCATAATTCTTTGTATTTCATCCTGTTCATACAAGTCTTAGCGCATTGAGTCTAAAAATATAAGTGGTCACTGAATTTTTTAAATTCAAGTACAGGAGAGAATAAAAATTATCTTTAGATATAATGGAGCCTTAGGTAAGCATCCCCTTCTGGGCCCTTTTTGGACTCAAACAGACCACCCCCAGCTCAATTACACCTCAATAAGAGGCAGGTACAGCTGCTGTCACAGACCTCTACACTATCTTTCCTCCTTTGCAGTCTGTGCGGTGCCTGCTGCTGGGAGCCTGGATATGATGTCATATCCCGAAACTCTGCATCACTTGGAGGTACACACACCCTAAGGCAGCTGTCCTGGGCCCCTAACATAATCTACCTGTTTCTCTGTATTAAGGAAAGGCCTGAAAAAGTTCCATCATATTAGTACATTATTTTCTCATTATCTAGTACTATAGTTTATTATTACTTTTCCTGCAGAACAAGCTACGAACTTTGAATTAAAAAAACATAAACAACAAATAAGTTGCTTTCTCAAAACGCCTGCGTCCAAATTTTCCTTAATAAAATAAACAAATATTATTAAAATATAAAGATTATTTGAAGCTTTGATGCTTTTTGGTTGTATTGTTAATGACTTAATGTATTGAACCAAAGAATCATGTTGCTTCCCTTTTTTACTTCTATTTGTTTGTTTCGATTTAGCTGTTTAAATGTTGTATACATTGTCACATCTGCTTCACATATGGGGAAAATATAATACATTTGTTTAGCCCTAAAATTCTAGAAGTGGGTAATTGGCAAAGGACATTAAACCTAGTTTTCCTTGTTTAGCATCTTCTAGGCAATGACTTTTAAGTGTTGGCAGTGAATGAATCATCATACAGATCAAACAAAATGTTATTGTTTATCTTCCTGCCTTTCCAAATTTTGACTTTTTTTTTTGTTTTACCAATCATATAGGAAACAGTGATCTTTCCTGGAAAATATTATAGTCTGCCTTATAAGAAAGATGCAGGATAAGCTGATTTGTAAATCTAATTACTGTGTTTAAGGAAAAAGTACATTAAACAACAATAATCGGATGCTTTTATTTTTTATACG
This sequence comes from Spea hammondii, assembly GCA_029215755.1. Lineage (NCBI taxonomy): Eukaryota > Metazoa > Chordata > Amphibia > Anura > Pelobatidae > Spea > Spea hammondii. Next base: position 163,236,940 of record JARDYJ010000001.1, read on the forward strand.
ATAAAATACGGTAGTGTTAATGTTTATGACATTTCTGTAACCCACATGTGATACCAATAATGAAAGCTCATTCAATTTGTGGTCACATTAAACTGTGAGACAAAAAACAACAAAACAACTTTAATTCTGAAATGATGTGTTAAAATATGATTATGATTATATTATTATCAGAGTCAAAATATTGGAATAGTACATAACCAAACAAAGCAAGACTTTTTAAATCTCTGGCATAGATCTGAAATAGGAAATCCACTGTTTCCAAATTAAATCCTATGAGGGGGAGATAAAGGCTAATTTATAACATAAGGAAGATGTAAAGAAAGAATACAATTAAAATTGACACACACTAGTCAACAAACAATATTTGGAGCCCTGTACAAAATGCTAGTAAGGCCACATTTCAATGTATCCATGATACCAGTTAGCGAGTTATAGGAGACCCCAATGCATACATAAATTTATGCAAAGTGTCACATCAACTTTTAGGACCTCAGTGAGGTTTTTTTTCCCCATTTTCTCTTAAACGGATATAACTGCTTCCCTTATTTATTTAATTAATTCATGATTTAAATAATTGCAATAGGAGATATAGAAAATAAGAAAATGTTTGTCTTTTCCTGTTAAGTGAAGTAAAGAGAGTTCAATCTCCATGTATAAATCTCCAACTACAATTTTGGTTTTGTGTGTCTGTTTCTGCTGCTATGATACTTTAACCCCTTTGGTTGATATGACCAGCAATATCAGTATTGTGAACTAAATTCTACTTTAAAAATGCTTATTTCTCAATAGATCAATAGGTCTGCATGCTGGAAAGTCTGATCCCTGCTATTATACATGTCATATGACATAACAGGTACTCCGTAGACTCTAATCACTCCCTATAAAACAAAGTAAAATAAAAGCACAGTGGCATGAATGTATATAAATATATACATTTAAAATGTGTAAGTATTACAATGGCTAATGAGCTTTTGTGGACAAGAATTCCCATCCGCTTCTTATGTGTGCTTATATGTGCCAACCTAGCTATATATTGTGTATAGCCAGATGGGCTTTGTGTGCAATCTACATGTACACTATACGTACAGACGAATTGGGACACCTGACCATTACACCAACACTGACTTTTATGACATTGCATTCTAAATACATAGGCATGATTATGTAGTTGGTCCCCCCTTTGCAGCTATAACAGCTTCTACTCTTCTGAAAAAAACGTCTTTCTACAAGATTTAAAGTGTTTCTGGGAGAATTTTTGCCAATTCATCCAGTAGAGCATTTGAGATGTCAGGCACTGATTTTGAATGAGAAGGCCTGGCTCACAATCTTCATTGCAGTTCATCCAAAAGGTGTTTGATGGAGTTGAGGTCAGGGCTCTGTGCAGGCAAGTCAGGTTATTCAACATCAAACGCATCTTGCTGCAATAGAAAATAACCTTCCCCAAACTGTTCCCACAAAATTAGAAGCAACTGTCTCATTCAGCATACCAAGAAATTTTGGACAATGCTATGCTTCCAACTTTGTAGGAACAGTTTGGGGAGATGTTCAGTTCAGGAGATGTTGCTGAACACACATTGAGGTGTTGTTTTACAGTGACATATACCAGGAGCTGTACGATTGACAAAGGCTGGTGGTAGAATAAGTGCTTGGAAAGAGTTAAAATACTAGCATTTGAAATTCCCTGTGGAGTGTAGTCTTCACACACATAATTTGTTGGGGTAAATTGAACTGACTGGCTTCAGATATGTCCCAAATAACACACGGGAGCAGAATTACCAGTTTGCTACTTGTGCTTATTGCCCTATTACTTGTACCTATGAGTACGTCTAAACTCAGGACAAATATCAGAATCTATTTAGCAGGTTTTTTATTAGCTGTTGTAGATTAAAAAAAAAAATTTCTCTTCAATTTTCACCATATTATATATATATATATATATATATATTGTAGGGGACAGCTCACACATGGGGCGGCAATGACAGTATCCACACAGGTTTCAAAAGTCAAGCGTGTTTATTTAGATGCTGTAGGCACAGAGCCCCTTGCAAATAAAACAAACTCTAAGCCTGTCCGGCTCTAACTAAACATCCGGATACCTCTCTACAAGCCTAAGGTCTGGCACAAAGCAAAGTAACAGGTTGTCCATGGGTAAAGCCTCATACCTGGTGGGCTGCAGCGCTGGCCGTAGCTGCTCCCTGCCTCAGTCCCTCCTCCACCCTGCAAACCCAACAGCCCTCTCTTTTAAGGCTTCCTCCCCAGTAATGAGCATAGGAAGCCTCACCTGAGGGCTCCTGGGTTTGCTACCGTGCATGGCTGAGGAAACCAGGTGAGATATATACCCCATCCGCCACTTTCCCCATACACTTTACCACAATATATATATATATATTAGATGATATGATCAAAATAATGGTATCTAAAGAAAGCCCTTTTCTTCTGAGAAAACAATATACAACTTGTGTGGGTTGAGTAAATGAGAACGAAGAAAATAACAGCTAAATATGAGCACCACAGCCATTGTCACAAAGGGTACAATTTGTTTTTCTTTTTTTTTAAAAAAAGCACTGTCCTTAAGGGGTTAAACAATTTATTTAAAATCCCTCTCTTTGTGAGAGTGTTTGGACTACATCACCCCCAATCTACTTCTATCTTTTCTATACCTAAGAACCAGGGAGTCCATTTAAACCAAGGACACTTATTACAATGCAAAGGTATAGAGTGGTTTTTTTATTTGTTATATTGTGTATTTGTGGTCCTTACCACATATTGTTTGCCACAACCGCACTGTAATATATACACTACATTTTTGTTGTTGCAATTGATTTCAGATCTTGCATTACAAAGCTTGGTTTTCTATGGGGGGGGGGGAGACATGTTCTACAATTAGCACATGAAAAAAACAGAAGTATTGGAGTTTTCTATGAATATTAGCTCAGCCTTTCAGGGGGTTAAGATGTTTCCTGACCCCCAGCACTCAAAGGGTTAAATAAATGTACAAGTAAGTTTTCATCCCCAACTTACTTTATATCATTTTGCAAATAACTACCCTTGTAAATTAGTCTACATCTTTATTGGGTAATTATCTTTGTTTCCCTTGTGATACTGATGGAATGAGGAAAATTATTTCCTGTAAAAGTTAAAACCAGTAGCTATTGCGCAAACAAAATATATCTTTAATCTTGTTCTAATAATTCCACCAAGAATAAAAAGAATAGTGTATAAATAGAAATCTGGCCATAAAGGGACCACTGATGGTATATTTCGTGCTTGACTTGACTTATAACCATGTCAGAATTTTACCGGATAAGATTACTTTCAAAATCGGTTTATCTTGTAGGTTTTATGGCAGATTCACACCATGAACTGGTGGTTTGATTTAACTACATATTGATTACAGTTCCAAGAAAGTCTCACTGTTCCATTTTCTCAGAAAGATTTTTTTTCTTCTTTGCATTCCGTATATTTACTGCTGGTATAATTTCAGCAGACACATCTGTATATTATTACAGAGAGTTGGCAGAAAATCAAGGTCCTTTTAATTTACAATAAAGTATTAAAGGAGTGTGATGTCATCTAATCAATGAGGCTTGATCTTTTCCCATTATAAATCATGTTTATCCAATTAGCACTTTAGGTAAACAGTGATGTGGCTTTCACGGGCCACTTAAATAAAGGGAAGAAAAATAATGTGTAAATTATTCAAATAGAGTGGTATGTCCTATCCATGAACTAGAAGCACTTTGAATACAATTATAAAAGCATTATAAGGGCATTGCTAACTAAATTCAGCCAGCCCTTCATAGACATAGCTTAAACTTAGTAAGAGGTAGAGATATTTAATATTATTTCTAAAATCAACATACACATATATATATATATATATATATATATACATAAAACACAAAAACTGATTCACAGCTATCACTATAAATAGGCACTTATCAACTGCTTTATGTAAAAATCTGTCACTTCCCCAAATATTAAAGATTGCATAGCATTACACAAACAAAACTATGTAATGGTGTTTACAAAAAGAAATAACCAATATGTATTATGTATGTATTAGGATTGTCCTGTATATCATGAGAATGTCTATTTTGGACATGTATGATTTGTCCTTTGCATGGGTGTAGAGGTAAGAATAAGAGATAATCTTGGAAAGGGAAATTAACTGATCTTCTTTGTCTCTCTTTTATCCATAATAATTATATATAGGGGAAAACTTTAGTGCTGAGCTTTAGTAAGAATTAAGGAGCTAACATAGTTTCACAGTTTAATATTCTATATTCACACATCTAAGGAAAACATTGATTCAGCAGCTGTTCTTACTCAGCAAAGGCAAGAATAAAAAGACACAACAGACAAAACATATCCTAATGTGCTCCCAGTCAAGAGTAACATGAAACAAATGTGGTAAAAATGTGAAAAGTAGCACTTGAAGTAGCCAAATTGTTAATACAAATCTTATCAGCATCACTTTCAATTTGCAGACTGTATAGATAATTATTGTTAATTAAATAATTAAATGAACAGACAGGATATTTTAGAATAATCAATGAAGTGAGATTAAATTATTTGCAGTTTGTGACAAATCACTAGGTGTATTATAGGTGCAAATAAACAAAGTGTTGTGGATGATGGACGTATGTGTGTAGTCTTAATGCTGAATGTTACTTGATGTCCATGCATATTCGTAGCTGAATTTTCCATTAAATATGCTTGCTTTGATACAAAGTTTTTGAATGACATCTCAGGAAACCATTCGGCACCATTTACGATTAGCTCTAACCTATCCCAAAAAATTATTCTGTAAAATAAAAATTTCAAAGAATGACGTAGAGGCAGCCATTAGTTTTTATTTCTTGGGGTGGCTGAGATATTAAGTCAGCATATTATCAGGTTCTTGTATGTTATGGTGTAGATTCACCTACAGCTACAGGCAGTCTGGAGCCTAGGAGCTGGGTAGCGCACACTCACTTAGAGGATCTAAAAGATGGAGGCACACAAAATATATAATCCTCATGAAGACCTTGAGATTGCACAAGAGTTAGTCCAAAATGAAGGCACTGGAAGGGGACAGGCAGGAAATGTAGTTATGAAGCAATGATGTGGACTGAAAGATGTGGTTCATAAATGAGTAAATAAGCCGGCCAGTTCTAGTCACTAAACAGAGAGTACATGTGAGAAGGTTCAAAAGAGTTGGTAGGTATGTGGTCCTATTGGCCACTAGCCCACTGATAATATGCCTGGTGAGCCAGATGGCCAGTCTGGGCCTGGTTGGAAGGGAGTCATATTTTGGTAATATTAACAATGTAATTGTTTTAATTTGTAACAGGAATTATAAATCAATGTTTTCGTGGTTACACCCAAAAAGTTCAGCTTATTCTTCAACAAAACTGCATCTTTATTTAATATTATCACACTACAATAAGCACAGATAACAATACTTCCACGAACAACATATTTATATAAGGAAAGTTCCATTGTCATCCAGGATATTTTGTTACAGAAAGTCTTCGCATGTGAAACAGTGCAGGAAATCAGAGATAAATTTTATCAAACCAAAAAAAATGTCAGCTGGGTACGAAAGGAAACCGCTACGTTAATATAACATTACCACTGTAGACATTACATAGCGTGACTACTGAATCCATGCCAAAATCCATTGCGGCCAGGAATGTTCCATATATTAAAGAAATACAGTATGTATGGATTTCCATTTTAACAGGAAACAAAACACACGTTACACTTGTACACTAGTAACATAAGAGAATTAAGAATTTACATGAGGAAAAGAACAAATTATACTTGTCTGTGTATCTGTTATAGCAATCGGTTAAATCTTCATGATGATCAGAACATTTTTCACCAATATTGTTTTTTTAGTCAATAACCTTCAAAGTGCGGTGGTTGAAGAAGAGGTCACAGGTAGATAAGTGGTAGAACCTCTTAGTAGAAGTGCATTTAAACATGAGGTAAGCATAAGGTCGTCCTGAATATAAGATGCTAAGGGTTTAGTGTTTACATAAGGAAAAATGGGACAAAATGTTCTTATCCCCCTCAAATTCTGTGTGTCTATGTGTCACATACAGGATGTTGTGAATCAAACCTTTGACTTTGTGCCCCTATGTCATCAGTCTAGCAGTCTTGCCTAGCTCTAATTTTAATACTTAGATCTAATACATAGATTTCTTAATTTACTTTAAATATTTCCACGTGTCTGACATTTGTTTAAGTGAGGTTCTATGGTTAGTACAGTTATAGGGCTTTATTGAGACATTTTGAGAGAGGCTAACATGCCAGCTGCTACAGGAGAAACCATGAACAGTGTGTGTGAAAGCCCAGTCTCCATGAAGTTGCATTAACAGACCTAACATTGCCAGCTAACAATGCCGCAAGAGTGGTCTGGTGTTTAGCATTTTGTTTAATAAATATTCTTCTTGAATGTCCTCACATGATGTAAATTACATAACATTAATTAAGTAAAGCAATACTGGTAATCTATATGTGTCCCAGGAGGACAGGGTGCTGCCATATTGTGCTCAATTAAAACTGGCAACAGCTCCTTTTGTCTCAAGGTAGTTACACTATGGTCAGACGAGCTGTGTGTTTGGTTCCCCAGTCACTGTTTGCCCCCATATTAATTATATGGCATTGGATTAAAGTGTCAGAATACACAAGAAACATCCAATTGGCTGAACTGTTCATCTGAAGTCAGAGCCATAACCATTGCCCAGGATGATTCTGTTTTTACTGAACTTCTCTGGGGCCTTGTGTCTGTCAACATACCTTTTACCCATTACTTGGTCCAAAAATATGTAATTGGAATTATTTGCTTCTCAATGTTGAAATGTCAAAAAGATAAATGTGTTAAAGTGTAGAACATGTTTATTCTTAATACACCAGGGTAGGTATTGTGTCAAACAGCATTTTACGTTATAATTATTATAAATTTAGCCCATTTTTGGTTAATTGTCCTTGGGATCTGAAAAAAAAAGAATTAAGTTGCAAAAAATGTCATTATTTTTGTTTTATACCTGCTTACAATTCAGTTTATTATTAGGTGACAAAATACAAGGTAGACTTAGCCACATGGGCAGGTTCATTTGGTTATTTAATTATACCAACAGATTAAGACAAAGGCAAAGTATGTACCGTATTGGCTCGGATATAGGCCGCCCCCGTATATAGGCCGCACCCTAAAAGTTTTTTTCTTTAAAAAAGCACCAAAAAAACATGCTGCCACTCTCCCCCCCCGAGATATGCTGCCACTGTCCCCCCCCCCGAGATATGCTGCCACTGTCCTTCTCCCCCCAAGATATGCTGCCACTGTCCTCCTCCTCCTCCCCCCCGAGATATGCTGCCACTGTCCTCCCCCCCCGAGATATGCTGCCACTGTCCTCCTCCTCCCCCCCCGAGATATGCTGCCACTCTGCCCCCCCCCCGATTTACCAGAGCAGACTCCCGGGTGTCTTGCGGGGCCGGCGGGGGACATCTACGCAATACGCGTATACAACTTCCGGTGCCGGCACTCAGTGGATGTGCCGGCACCGGAAGTTGTATACGCGTATTGCGTAGATGTCCCCCGCCGGCCCCGCAAGACACCCGGGAGTCTGCTCTGGTAAGTCTTGGGGGCAGAGGTAAAACGCATCGTGCGGACGGTCACCGGCTGCGGCGATGCGGTTAAAGAACCTCAGCCGGTGACCGTCCGCACGATGCGCTTAGACAACCTCCCGTGCCGGCACCCCCCCGTGGGAAGTGATGGCAGGGGAGGCTGTCAGAGCGTATCAGAGAGTAGGATACGGGTCCCCTGCACCACTGCGGGGATCTGTATCCTAACCCCGCTGCCTGCCCGGCAGTTGGGCGCTAGACCCCGAATATAAAGACTTAAAGTGGGGGAAAAAAGTACGGCCTATATTCAAGCCAATACGGTATATAGATAGCAAATGTCACTATATTGTTGGTTAAATTGAAACAATAAGAGTGGCAACATGATGCACAAAATATATAACAATATTTAAAAAGCTATGGAAATATCAGAAACATGATTACTTTATTCATGTTTACAGACTGAGAGCATCTGGAATGACATAACTAGATATGTCAAGATCGAAGATGTTCTGGATCACATTGTAAGTTGATGTAGCCTTTGAAGCATGTTCAGCCCCGTTGGCAAAAAAAAACAAAAAAACTTGCATCTGTTCAAAAAAGTACTTTACATTAAAAAAATATATTTTCACAGATTATAACTGAAAATGTTAGCTTTGTTTGCAATTGTGTTTTTTGTAAGAAGTAATGCCTTGACGGAGTGCTAGGGTAGGTCTTTGTTGGCGGCTGGGGCAGGTGTACGGCTGACCGCAACCAAAATACATCACTGCTGAAAACTCACTACATAACCTTTTGATCTAGATAGTGACCAATGTGTTCACCCTTGTTTGAGTCCTTATTATGGTGTACAGTGATGTGGAACCAGCATCTGCTTTAAAATGTATTAATAATTGCAGCCAAGATAGACTGTATCTAAGTTGAGTAGATAGTTAAGTACATACTAAAATGTCTATAAGGAATACTGGTCCAGGCCTAATTCACTAGACACCCTAATATCGGGCACTTCTGCATAATAATAAATATGTTTGGATCAAATAAAATATGTCATTAATTAATACCTCAGTTCCAAACATAGCAATTATGCAACTGACTGATCCTGGAATTTGTTAACAAAAAGACTGGTCAATGAAGATGGTAATATGGGTTTTTGAATTATGCCCAAATACAATGATCACTGTGTTAGAAACATGCTAAAAGTAGCATTAAAGTGAGTCAGCCACTCAACAGTATATTAACCGATTTCCCTATTAAATAAGGTCTGTGAAATTTCACCAGGCCAATTTTCTTTGGTGATAAGATACCATTGTGTTCAAAACAGAATCTCCACCTGAGGAGCAATGATTTCCTTTGTTGACTTGCCATTCTCTCTTGGACAGTCTTCCTTCTGCCCCCTGCCTCTGATTGGATGGGGTAATACAGCACCTTTTTAAGTTACTGCTGGGAATTATGTCTAGTGCTAAGAATACAATGTGTTATACTGTTTAATATAGTTTGGAAGTTTAATGCAATAAGCAAAGCTGTGTAATTTAGAAATGTATGTAGTAGATGATAAAAAGGAAAGATGTAAATTACAACAAATATGGCAAATGTATGTTGTACATTTACAAGAGTAAGGTTGCATGATGAACCTCTTATGCAATTATGTAAGTATTTGTTCCCCTTTTCTTAACATACCCCCCCAAAAAAAAACTCCCCACCAAACACGATCCATTGTTGTTACAATGGCTAAGGTACAGAACTTCAAGTTTCATTCTGATATTTCTTTGATTCCATGAGCAGAAAAGAGGAAATAGTATAGGTGTATATATATATATATATATATATATATATATATATATATATATATATATATATATATATATAGCTTTTGAGACATGAATTTTAATGAATTTTGTTTTAATTCCTTAAAACATACTTACTATGTAGCATTTACACCAAAGCATCATGGGGAGAACCATTTTTTCTCCTTTGTCATAGCCCAAGCCAAGATCACAAATATTTTTGTTTCCCAGTTGACTTGCCAACAAGACACTCATGTTTCTCTTTAAGCAACTACCTAGTAATTATATGTATAAGGCTATTGTGTCTATGTCAACATTAACATATATTGCAGTATATAGTACCAAATACTAGTTTTATAAATAGTTTTGGGATATATTTAGGATGACCAAATAACCTTCTAGAACTTGTATAAGTTTTCATATACAGCATATCCCCAAGTGAAGCATATCCCTCCTTACTTACATACGTTTTTCTATTGGCTTGTTTTTTTTTTTTTTATAACAATAGTTTTTTTAAAGCGAAGGAAGTAAAGCAGTGACTTCCTTTTTTCAGTTGAGTAGATCTTTCCTTTCCTAAATAAAGAACTTCAAAGAGAACATATCTCTTCCAAATTAGACCAAGGAAAAGCGAAGGGACTGTTGGAGAGCTGGTTTAGTGGCTCTAATGTAAATGTGGAAAGTCTGCAAGTTTTATCCACTTGGAAAAAAAAGATAAGATTATTAGTGGGGAAAATGTTTAAAATTGGTATATGCTTACCACTTATAGAGCTCACATTAACAACACTGATATAGAACAGGAAAGACTTGCTGCCTTAAGCCCTTTTTTAAACCTTTGAGGAAAATGCTATTGTTTATTTCCCATAAATATCTTAAGCGCTTTTTGCTGTATGATTTTACAGACAGACATTATCATTTACATGATTATCCTTATATGCAGAAGAATGGAAATGTTACGTAATTCCTGTGTTTGTATCTATGTTTCTGATTTACACTTAATCGATGTACCATTATCTGTATTTACTTTGGGTTGAAGGTGTATTTTTCTTTATAATACATATAATATGTATAGCATTCCATTGCTAAAATCATTCACAATATTGAAATAAATTAAACCATTCAATATAGACTATATAGATATATAGCAACTGAAAAACGTATCACTTTTATTAAATGTTCTATGTTAAAGCTATATATATATATATATATTCCAGTTCTGGCATCAAATCTGCCTCTATCGAAGGCATAGTCAGGAGATGACTAGTATTCATTATACTGCCAAGGAATGTATTTACCAGAATAAAAATTGGATTTCTTATTCATCTGCCGTCTTGCTGATGTTTATGGTAGCTGAGTCCATGGTCGCTGACTTCTTTACACTTTTGGTTATCCAGATTCTGTGCATTAACCATTCATTGAAGAAATACTGAAATGAAGAAGACCTGATTAATAATTCAGAATAATCTATAGCCAGGTTAACCAGATGTCACCCTTTTCAAGTCAGCCCCTGAAATGTCACCTGAATCTGTAAGCCTATGAGGGAAAATTTATTTCAGAACTAGGGTTTCGAATTATGGTTTTACAATAAATGCTATTGAATATATCTACCATAGTCAAGGCCATTATAACAATATATATTACTATATGACAAACACTATTAAATGTATGTTGTTTAATATTACTATTAAATATTGCGTCAACAGTATTGAATTTCTGAAAAATAAATATTTAAGCAAGATTAGGTTATGTAAGTAGACAGAAAATAACACAAAATTAAATCACATTCATACTCTGTCCAATGTTCCAGGACAGAATGTTGGAAATTAAATAATTGCATAAAATTCCCCCAATTTTTGGTTTGTCCATTGTTTACAGAACAACCACTGACTATAACCAAAAAGGGCAGATGGCGCTTAGCCTCTGAATGTGACATATTTTGATATTTCCCAGTAAGTGTACTATATCTTTTTTTCAAATTTATATTTATTCATATATTTTATTGAAAATATTAGAATCAACTCAAAAAGCTGGGATTAAGAAATGCAACGCTATGTCTCTAACTCTTTCTTGAATCTGAATAAATAGTTTGGAGATGCATTTTTTATTGTACAGAAATAATAGTATCAAAATATACATGCATATATAAATGTATCACATAAACTCAGCCATCCACTGCAGGCATGTTTTTTCCAAAACATGGTGTTCAAAAACAGTATTTATTTAACCTAGTTTTGCATATATTACTTACTCCTCTACTAGAAAGTATATACTGAAGCATTAGAATTCCAGAGGGGTGCCCAGCATTATCACTAAAAGAGTTTTGTTTTCCTGGATTTTACAGTTATAGCAAACCAAACATTCATTTCGAAACTAAGACAAATTTGTGCAAATTCGTCCTGCAGCTTTTTATAACCCATACCTATTAACAGCCGAAGAAGAAAAGACATCAGCACTCAGATCACATCAGAGGACCAGAAACAGCAAACTACATTCCACCCAGATGCCCTGGTTACCTCCAATATCCTTTCACGGTGAATTATAAGACTGCCAGTTATTGAACAAAGATTTATCCTGCATCAAAGTGCTTGGACTAAGCAACAATACACATCCACTTAATCAGATGTAAGGAGCCGTTTCTTGTCAGATAGTTTTGTAATTTTAGATGTTCACTATTAGTTACATTCACACATGGTATTGCGCATATATATATATATATATATATATATATATATACACAAACGCATAGGGACACCAGACCATTACACCAACAGGGACTTTTATGATGTCACATCTAAATACATTGAATTTAATATGAAGTTGGTCCCATCTTTGCAGCTGTAACACCTTCCACTCTTCTGGAAAGGCTTTCCACAGGATTTTGGAGTTTGGGGATTTTTGCCTATTTATACGAGCATTTGTGAGCTCAGGCACTGATGTTGGATGAAAGGTGTTCATTGGGGTTGAGGTCAGGGCGCTGTACGGCCAGTCAAGTTCTTTCACACCAAACTCCTCAAACCATGTCTTTATGGGCCGTGCTCTGGGGCACAGTCATGCTGGATTAGAAAAGAGCCTTCCCGTAACCACAAAGTTGGAAGCTTCTTTGTCCCCTTTGGCATACCAAGACATTTTGGACAATGCTATGCTTCCAACTTTTTGGGAACAGTTTGGGGAAGATCATTTTCTATTCTAGCATGACTGTGTCTCAGAGCACAAAGCAAGGTCCAAAATCAGTGCCTGATCTTACAAATACTCTACTGGATGAATGGGCAAAATGTTTTACAGAAACACTCCAAAACCATGTGGAACACCTTCCCAGAAGAGTGTAAGCTACAAATGGAGGACCAACTACATATTACTGTCTATGTTTTTAGAATGCAATGTCATAAAAGTCTCTGTTGGTGAAATGGTTTCCCAATACAGATCTTTACATCATGAAAAATGGGCAGATTAGATGGGTTCTTACTGCTGTCAGAGTGTATGTTTGTATATCTGTATAGTCAGTATTGGTTTACAACACACATATGGGGGTAGTCATAGTAATTATTTGAATAGTTAAAACTAGTCAATGCAATTTGTTTTATTTCCAGATGAGTAAAAACAAACTCCATGCCATTTCTATTTATACAGTATTAGGGAGTGATGCAGTACCAAAAGGGAGCATGCAAAATATGTGATTTATAAATTGTCACAGAGCTGGATAGTCCGACCGACTACCTCCGGTGACTTGTGCTCCCTTAGCCTGGGACAACACACTCTTTCCCGGTTTACCAGTCTCTAGCCGAGACTCAGTGTAGAGTATAACCAAAATTAAGACTACTTTATTTTTCACACACATGGCTGGATATAGCAAACATTAGCATAAATCAAGATATTGGGATACAATGGGTACACAACCGCCCCCTTAATCTGCCTCCTAGAGACAATAGGGTCAGTAAAGGGATAAACAGTACACTGACAAACACAGTCACATACACACATACCTGGTGCTGGCTGCAACTCGGTGTGAAGGAGGGACTCAGCTTATCATGTGGGCACCCTAAACCCCATCAGTCTAGTGAACTATTCTAAAACAGCAGGGCATGGCAGTCCCTATACCAAAAAGTGGGGACAGATCACAACACTCATCATTAAGGATAGAGAAAGCAGAGGGGGGTAGCTGGGGTTTTGACCATGGTCAGGCCTAGGGTGGATCCCAAAGTAAATGCAGGCATAACCCACATTAACATACACAATGGGTTCCAGAGCATGTATATAAAACTAAAATGTACTTAAAGTGAAGCACTACCTTTTTCACTTAGCAAGTACTGCACTGCAATTGTCAGCTCATTTGCAGCACAAAATGCCCAAAAGACACAAAAGATGCTGAAGGGACAGACTGACGTGGTGGGGTCATGCTGTTATGTATCCGTTCTTGCAATGTGAGCAAAAGTAAATGAGGGAATGGTTGTGCTGCAACTCGCAAGTGTCCTTAAAGCGAATGTCCTTAAAGCGAGGTATGCCTGTACATCACTACTTCAGTAGCCCAATAGACAAAAGTCAGAGAGCAAATTGCTCAAAGTAAGTCATAGGATCTTATGTCAACGCGTCAGCATATGCTGACAGAACATTGAAACTTAAGTAGAACTCAGCAGCAATCACAACTACCCATTCTGTCATATTAATTCAAATGTAGGCACACTAGGTTCTGACCACATCCTGTTGAGTTCAGTTTTAATTAGTATATATAAAAAAGACATACTTGTAGATAATAACTCAAGAGCTTGTACTAAGTAAATAGAAACCATGCTTGTGAAATTCACATTACTGAGGACTTTGCATACATCTATTGTAATTTCTATTTTTATAATAATTTAAGCCAGGACACAATTACACAAGAGGAAGTAAAGATTTTCCATGGTTTTTAATAAGAATATCAGAGCCATTTATTTGTGGAACATGGAAAATACTGAAATATGTTTCCCTTAGTTCAGTATAACCATACTAGGAAGAAATTGTGTGTGATGGTATACTATAATGAGAATGGATGCATGGTTTTAAGAAGTTAAGCCAAGAAATTAATTTGCCAATAGTATAAAATCTCATCAATCATAATGAATAGGCTGGGAATGTACACCAGATCTATTGGATGATTTCACTGAGGGTTATGGCCTTTTATGAAAAAGATTAAGTTTTTTTTTTACTTTGACTATTTGGATTAGTATATAAGGGAAAGTAATGGGGTAAACTATGTATTTTCTGTTATGCGGGACCTAGGACAACACGGATAATGCACCCACAATGCAGAGACGGTAGCGTAGCACAGCACAACGGGTATAGGAAGTTCCACGGTCGAGGCAGGCAGCACAGGAGCAAAGTCGGTATACAAGCCAAAGTCGGGGCAGGCAGCATAGGATCACGAGACGAGAAACAAGCCAAGATCGGGGCAGGCAGCACAGAATCGAAGTCAGGAAACAAAGCCAAGGTCAGGTACACGTAGATCAATCAGAATAAAGTAAATCACAATAACCCAGAGATACACACCAGTGACTCTTTGAACGGGCACTGCACTAATGGGACAGGAGGTTTAAATAGGAAGAAGGGCGGGAAAAAACCATAGAAACCAAAAAGAAACAAATGTGCGAGACGTCATCGCGACCGGCGCACACTAATGGCGTCGGCGCGATAACAAAAACAATAAACAAAACGGCATCTGCGTGTGCTACAACCGCGAGCGCCGCGGGTGTGCCACACCGGCAAATGCAGTATAAGTCGAGCCCCCCGAACGAGTCGCGGCAACCCGCTCATAACCCTGCGAGTGTCGCCGACTCGTCGCGGCGGCTCGCTCATTACTACGGGTGCGTCGTGGGCGTGCCACGGCGGCTCGCATGTTATCATGTGTCCGTCGTGAGCGCGCCACATCGACGCGACCCTCCCTCTGTGCTCGTGCCGCGCGCACAGTACACCGAGAAGACGTGTGCGCGGCACGTCCTCTCTGTGTACGTGCCGCGGGCACGTCACACTGAGAGGACGGGAGCGCGTCATCGCGCAAGCGCCGCCCACCAGCAGCAGACCGGCGAGGGACCGCGGCGGACACGGCAGGTACCACATTTTCATTATTTTTTGTATTTGTGCCACTATATCATGTAAGGGCATACACACTTTGCCTTAAACCGCATATCAATGATTATCTCAATTTGTCCTGAAAAAAGTGTTTTCCACAAGTAACATGTAAACGGTTTATAATGTTTTTGCCCAGTTTCCCAGAGGAAAAAAATATCCTCACCACCAGCACCCAGAGAGTTTAACATATGAAAAAAAAAAAAACAATTCCCTTCTGACCCTTATGCGTAGTATGTGTCTTCCTCAACCTTATGTCCTCTACCAGAGGCCAGGGTGTTTTGAGGGTTCTGCACAATATTCTAGCTGTTCCTAGCACTGCACTCTTCTGGACAAAGTGTTCTGATGAGTATCCTTCACTCTTCCCATCTTCTCTAGTTCTTCTTTCAGACTCTGGTGATTCTACAGCTTCTCATACTCCTTCTTCCCAATGTAGCTGTCACTTGGAACTGCTACACCTATCACAACCGCTATCTTCTGGTCCTTGTCTACCACCATAATGCCGGGTTGATTGACCAATACCTGCTTGTCCGTCTGAATCAGGAAGTTCTAAGCCCTGCTAATCTCCCATTTACACTTGGGAGAGTTTAGCCCATACTCTGTGCAGATATTTTTGTACATAATGCCAGCTACTTGGTTGTGCTGTTTAGTGTATCCCTGTGAGCATCTAATACCTTGCCACTATGTGGTGGACTGTCTCAGAAGCTTCTCTACATAGTCTGCACCTTGAGTCCTGTCTGAGGCTGTAGATACCTGCCTCTATGGATCTGGTGCATAGTGTCTTCTCTTGTGCTGCCATTGCCTAAGTGCTGTCTTTGAGTCCAGCCCTGCCGAGCCACTGGTAGGATTTCTCAATGTCAGGAGCCTCAGCTATTTGTCGATAGTCTTGGCTTGCCATGGTACTTCCTCTACTTCTACTTGATCTTCCTTCCACGTCTGTTGCTGGTTCATGCATTCTCTAAGCAGCTCATCTTTGAGTGCCACTTTACTGGTATACTCCCCGTCTGCCTTTTTCCCGGCTGATGTAGTCTGGGTGTTAGACTTGTGGTGGAAACCTCTGTTCATTGTGATGAGCTTCCTGGTCTTCACATCGACAGTCTCCATGTTCTCCTTTGGCCAGCCCACTATGCTATAATTATCCTTTGGTGGCACTTAGGAGTATACCTTGGATGGTTCTTTGGAGAACAGGGCATTTATCTTTTTGGCCTCTGCTGCTCTAGTGTCTGGTGCTGTGAGCCTTTGTTTATATACATATTCCCCCAAAAAATGTTAAAAGGTATGAATTTCACAGCTTCCCTGTCTGTTCAATTAATTACTGCTATTTTCTTAATAGAGAAAGATGTCATATTTCGTAAAACCATGAAGTGCACAGTGCTACATCTGGAGCTATCGACATGTGATATTCCATTGGTTTCTGAGGCAAGCTCTCTATTTAATACTTGATCCAACCTCGACTTGATACATGTTGATGTTGAAGAGATCTTTCTTAGGTTGATGGTACAGATTAAGGCAGTACTTGCATACTCGATTGTGTTCCTAAAGTTGCCATCAGTAGAAAAAAACAAGTTGATTTAGATCAAATTCTATGTTTCTATGTTTTTCTTTTTTTCATGTCTCAAATGTGCATCATCAGCTTAGTATGCTGATTGTATATGCAGCACTACATTGGAATATACCATACCAGCACTTTTTACACTGTCATTTTTTTAAAGACACTTATCATTACTGAAGGCGAATTAAACTCTTCCAAATTTTAACAGTGGGTTGCTGACTAAATGTTCATAAAAGGTCACTAGATTATTGCTGATTATTGAGGTCTAAGGAGCTGAGTAATTAAAAACATGTCCCCTCTTAAAATTCAGACTTCATGCCCATCCAATGGTTTGGCTTGGTTCATGACATACTAAAGACAACTTGCCTACCTCTACCCATTGTCTTGAAGCAGATGGCTTCAGTGCAAAATGTTTAGGCAACAAATTTGCTATATTATCTCGCTCTGCCGTATGCTAATAAGCATGTTGCATTTGTGGTTCCTTTATAGAGTACTGTAACCAGGGCCGGCCCGACAATGGAGCCGAGTGGGGCAGCCGCTCCAGGCGGCACTTTTGAAGGGGCGGCACTTCGCCGCCCCAAGCCCTTTTTTAAAGCGAAAGAGAGAGAGAGAAAGGGGCGCCGAGTGGTTTTCGCTTACCAAGCTGTCAGTACCCACTCGGCGCCCCTCTCTCTCCTCTGCGGCGAGTCTTCCTGTTCGGTCTCGGTGCCGGCTTGTAATGCTGAGTGCCGGAAGATTTCCGGCGCTCAGCATTACAAGCCGGCACCGAGACTGAACAGGGAGATTCGCCGCAGGACTGCTGAAAGGTAAGTACAAGGGGGGGGAGGAAGGGTAGATAATATGGGGGGGGTAGATAATGGGGGGGGCGGCAGCGACGGAGGGAGAGGAAGGGTAAAAAAGGGGGGGGGCGGCATTTTAAGATTCGCCCCAGGCGGCATTTTGCCTTGGGCCGGCCCTGACTGTAACACCATAATAATTAAGAAGCTGTGTCTACTGTTTGTTTTAATGAGTCTTTGAATGTTATTTTATAATAAACAGCATGTTCCAGTTGGTGTTTCCACATCATAGATGGAGTCAGATGTTGACTCGTTCACTGTTCCATACTCCCTGAGCTAATCCATTTTAGAGATGTATATGAAGAAAATATGACTTAGCAGTCCAAAAACAGTCTACGTGTGGTGAGCCAGTTGGAGGAGAAATCTAAATATTACAGCATATACACATTCTAATTTGACTTACATCCAAGAGCTTGACTGGAAAAATATGCATCTCTCCTGGACCATGATCTGCTATTTATTTAATGTTACTGGCATAACTCCCAATGCACAAGTAAGAAATGAAGCAAAAAGTAAAATCAGAATATGTATAAATAAACGCTGTCACATCAAAAAAAAAAACCTAATTAATCTACAGAACATAAACAAAGCTTAACACTGGTTGAGTTCTCCTATGGCCAATCCCTTATCACATATATCATAGCTGTGGCATGGATGTGAGCAGTGAGGAATATTCAGAGCCGTGGCAGGAGTGCAGTCAAAGACAAAAACCATGGTGCTTCCTAATAAAATTGGCGATAAGTAACCAAAATAACCATAACCACCTTCAACATAGACTGCAAAATATGTGGCTGTTTTTTTTCTCCTCTCTAGAATATTTTTTGTTTCTAATTTCTGATCTAATAATAATAATAAACCCCACTTGATACTTCATCAGGAATTTCTTAAATGAAGGTGTAAAAACTGTGTTCAGATTCTAATGTTGTCCTTATACTTGATTCTAAGCTAGAGATAGTTGAGGACCATGAAGCCCCATGTCTATTTGGGAATGCCCCCAGCATATAAGATCTGGAATAATATCAAGTAGAGATGGAATCTCTACAATGTGCAGTATATATGCAACATTCAATAATATGAGTAAGGTTTATTTAAGTTATCTAAAGTTTTCAATGAAGCTCCAGGTCTTTTATAAGAACAAGATTAATACCCTGCATTTTTGTGAAAAAGACCCGTAAGCAAGGTACATACCCTATACACACACCAAGGCCACTGACTAGATGGTGACATCTTATATTTTATAGACCAAGGACACAAACACTGTTTTTTTTCAATTTCTGAATAAAATAAAATGTTTTGTAGAATATAGATCCAGGCTTCTCTTTATATTTAGTAGTAAAAGAAAATTGAGGGCAAGCATTGGAATATTATGGTGTGCAGTTTCCTCACTGATTGCTTGTCAGGAGTCGCTAGCATCACGTTTGTACAAGCAAAAATTCTATAGCATCCTGATCTTCGATGACTATAGTGACACCCAAATATTAGCCAATATCACAGAGAGTGCACAAGGTGATGTAAGCTTGCCATACTTGTGGATAGCCAAAACACTTTTTTTTTTACCAAGACCCCAATGAATGCTTTCTTAAAAGCTGAGCATAAGGTTAAAAACATTGAGTGTTAAAAAGTTAGAAATTTAAACTCAACCACATTATAATTTGAATTACATGTAATCCCATGTGTCCTTTTGTGCCATTTACCCATTCTTGGGCCAATTTATAAATATTTGTTTGCATAAAGGCAAATGTCTAAGCATTGTAAATGTTGTTATTGATTCACTATCTATGTGTCTCAAAAGTAAAGTTAGGACAAGGAGTTTTGGTTCACATATGTTCAGCAGAGTTGTACG
The DNA here is from genome assembly GCA_029215755.1 of Spea hammondii. Taxonomy (NCBI): domain Eukaryota; kingdom Metazoa; phylum Chordata; class Amphibia; order Anura; family Pelobatidae; genus Spea; species Spea hammondii. The sequence goes on from JARDYJ010000001.1 coordinate 163,256,653, forward strand.
TTATATCGTATGCAAGTGAAAACTGTATTTTCAGAGCCAGATTTATATTGTGATGAAATCTGTAATCAACTGTAGTGATTTTTATCAACAGTATGAAACCAGCTTCAGAAGTTATTTTGGATCAACATGTTTGGAACTCACTTGGTCATATATCTAGAGAGGGGCCAAAGCAACAGTTATCTCAGTTACCATGATTTTTTTTCTTGGTCTAAATATTTTTACAAGGGCGATTGATAATTGTGTGGTGTAAAATATATTTTCTACAGTGTCCATTCTGTACCCCATCCCCTCAAACTCCATCCTCCCTACTCCAAAACTCTGTTATCCATCCTCCAAATCCCCTTCCTCTTTTCTATAAAACGCCATCTTCCAGGGATGGAGCAAAGAGTTTGATGGGAAGGAGTTAAGCAGGATTGAGGATGGATGAGAGAGTTTAGGAGTAGAGATGCCCTAAAATGTACTTTCCATATTGCTGTTTTGCCGATCCTCCATAACATCCTGAGATCACCAGCCTTAAAGGCAATCCAGATGGCCCATTAGTACATGCATGGGGGTGCATATACAGTGGTCTCAAAGGGACCCACACTTTGCAGGCAATTCTATACCATGTCTAACAGACCGATACGTCTTATAAGTTTTGCTTTTAATGCATTGTGGTGCAAATAGTTTGGAACTTCCCAATCCCTATAGCAAACGCTCAAGACATAGGTTCCTAACACAATATGTACGCAGAATAGACTTAATAAGAGCCAGCTGCTAGTTCATAGCAGCCAATAACTGGAAGCCCAAGGTGATGTTAAAGAGGAAAGGCTAAAGGTATTTTATAGTCAAAAAAATAATGAATAATTTTCCAAAGACATCACCAATCACCAAAATGCTTTGTTTTCTATTTTTTCAGACATTGAATTAATTTGTCAAAGCATCCACTTTATGTACATCAGCACTCATATTTTGTAGCATATCAAACATTTTTCTCCCACAAATTCCTCTCCAATGTTCTTATGCAGCCATTCTTTTAAGATCCCAAGCTTCTGTTGACCTGTGATGAAGAGTTCCTTAACATTTTTCCTGTCATGTAAAGTTTATTTATTTTTCACATTACTCCGTAATAGCTTAAGGGTTTGCTTTTTCTGAAAGTTCCACATGACATGTTACTTACTGCTCCTTGAACTAACTTTTTGATAAAACATTTTTTTTTTACTTTTGTTGATAAAGATCTTTTATTATATTTATTCTTCCACAACTGCATGGTTAATAATTCCCATTATATTAATGCATATGCTTTAATGTGAGGATTGGACTTTTTTTGTATCCTAATATATATATGTGTGAAGTGAATGTTTAACATACTCTATGCGGAGTATGACACTTTTTGTGAAAATATCATATTTTTCTGAATAGTTTCTAATATACTTTAATAATAATCTACAATTTAAACAATAAAATTATATGTATATAATCTTAGAAACAAATACTAATTTGCCTAAATCCATCGGCATTATAAGAATGTTTTCCTGCCCCTATTTAAAAGGAAATAATACAAAATCCTTATGATCTCTTCTTAAAGATGCATTACCATTTGCTTGTGATATCATTGGAATGAGTACAGGAAGAAGCAGGTTTATGCATATATTAATATGCGTGTATCCAGCTGACAGCTGCACATGTGATCTATGGACTGCTGGCTTTACAGTGCCAATTCAACAGCCCAGTATAGTCCTGGATCCAAAGGGATAACTGTAGAAATTAAGCATTTGTGCCGAATCATAAACAAGGTCCATGATAGTTCTGCAGCTATACTGTGCAGCTATAAGAAATTCAATGAAACTAAATAGACAAGGCAGACATATCAGACATATCCTCAACAATAGCTTCCATATATGTGGTTTACTTAATCTCCTTAACGGTTATATATTTCCAGAACATTTTTGTTTTGTCCTAAGTGAAAAGAAAACAATCTAGGTCGGCGAGAATGGAAGGAATATAAAGAAGAATTAAAAAAAGGGCGGTGGTCTCCGCTATTTCAGTAGCTTGGTTCCATTGCATAAAGCTGAATGATTTAAGTGATATAACCATACCTGGGAACTCTCTGGGTTTGACCTAAAGAAGTCCAGAAGAAGCACCACTTCTCCGGGTCAACACCCGAATCCTTCGCGTTGCGGGAACAGGGTTTTGACATGCCCCACTCCCCTCCCATTTCCTCTTTAAATGGGGGTGTTCTACTGATGTCAGTGAGCAGTCCTGGCCTCTTCCCGCAAGGGCACACTAGCCAGAGCCCAGAAGTTCCCTGGTATGGACATAACAACCCTTATCACAACTTATTTTATCCAAGCCCCCTGGTTCCTAAGTACTTAAGGCACCCATCCCTTTTTAAAAATTTTGCCCAGGGCAAAATGCACCTTTACCTTGTGAGGACACTATCAAGTCCTCAGCCAAACTGATGGACTCCACCACAGCCAGCCAGTTCCCAATTGAGGGTGCCTCTGGGCCAAATATACAACTGAAATAAGTCAATTTATTTAAGAAAACTGCCTTTTACTCATTTAACTATATGTAAAATTCCAGTTTCATTAAAAATAGTATCTGATGACACACAAGACTGAAAATTGTGCAGAAGCATAGATTTTCATCAAGTAACAATATTTTTTTATTTATTAATGAGACATTAAATACGCTAGTCAAATTCGCTGGAGCTATATCCTAATTTAAGCCACATGTTTACTTGCAAAAAAAGTGGAAACTAAGGGTTCTGTTCACTACAGAAGAACAATATTAATGAAAAGCGTCATTATAATTAGATTTCCACAACCTTAAGGGCGGATATAATGCTTATAATGGAATATATAATGCTGTACTCTGGGTTTCCTTCTTGTGCAGTCCTTCAGCTCAGAATAAAAAGCCTGTTATGTTCTCCAGAGAGTGTCAAATGTGATTTATTAAGAGGTATGCTTCTTGTACAGCATTGCATAGGTACATCCATCCAGTTCATTTTCTTGACGTGTTGTGCAACCAAATGTAGTTTTCTTTCACTCCTTTGTCACTTAGCTGGAAAGCCGATACCATACAGAATGCTATCAAACCCTTATGGTCCCTAACAAGTTGTCTGATGCATTGTTACATATGTGTCAGCAAATACTTACAATACTTACAAATATATACCTGTTGAATAAACATTAAAGAATACCTTTTTACCTGTATCTATCAATTCTGCCTTAAATATTTTTTTAAATAAATACAATCTTAGGAAATCAAATAAGTTGGCAGTGTGTACTGTTATAAAGTGATGAATCTATTCATTTATTCTATTTCATCTTTAAAGTATTGTGCAAGAGATGAAGAATGAAAAGGTAACATGATGATTGTTAATGTCATACAAAGGTTGCTCATAAAAAGTTATATGTATTTTTTTTTTCTGTCCTTAAGACCAGTTGTCACACAGAGCATATACCTGACAAGGCAAAACACAATCATGTATTTATCAATAGTAGCACAAGATTATATTTAGATATCATGATTGTGTCCCCATCCCTGCAGATATTTCTCAATATTATCAAGTAGTTATCTGTATAGCTGAACATAGTTTGCTTGTATCATCTCCAGTATAAGGGGATCCGTTGGCTCAGCCAAATGCTGCTAAATTTTCTCTTCATTCCTCACTCTTCATTCCTTACCTACATGCCATTATTTAAATGGTAGTTCCTATTGTGTGAATCCCATGTGACAAGTGTGCTTACTTTATTAGTGCAGAATTATAACGTACTTCTCACACAGTGTGATTAACTCTTGTAGTATAGAGGTTCCCAAACTATCTTGTTTAAAATTATTCACCTTAAAAATTTCAGGCAGTCTTAATGTTAAACACGTTTCACTACCTCATTATCTGTTTCTATTCTTGCTTACAAAGTTAAAAAGTGAGAGCTTCATTTTACAATTAATTCCCATGTTTTTAAGAACCACTTCTCACCAAGTTGGCATCTTTAAATAAAGAAAAGTGATCATGGGTAACATCAGAATGTATACCTCTTAATCTCATATATATATATATATATATATATATATGAGATATTGAGTACAAGCCATTGAAAGATGATCAATATCAAACAAAGGAGACTGTTACAGAACACAGGATGATCTTAAAGTTATTTACGACACTTGGAGGGATTGAAATGTAACAGAGGCCAAAGTCAGATGCCAGATGTATCATTACAGAAGGATCCTGAGGTTTCAGAATGATGCATATACTATTTGTCCTTAGTAACATCTATAAGTGCACATCTCATTTATGTTATTTTTTTTATACAATGTTCATCCTGGAGCAATGGTTTGGAACAGAATACATAGTAAGAGACTTGGAGATACAAACCTATATTTTTCAAAGTGATTGTAAAATTGAAGATTAATGTGTGCCTGGGAAAGGGTTTTTTGTCTGTTTCTTCTCATATAACCTTTACATAGCCTTAATGAGTTTGTAATATTCAAGTTACTATACAGAACAGTTAAGATTCACTTTCCTGTAGTTACAGCTCACTGCCAATACTTTTTAGGAATAATTTGAAATACCTTCAATTAACTCAATTAATTAGTTCTCACTTACAGTAAATATTATCATCCAGCAAATTACATCATGCTGGGATTTACAGGGTACTACATTGCCCATGGTATAATACAGTGTGCATGTGGGAAATAAGACCATCTTCACAAAATATAGTATGTGTGCTTCAATGAAACAGAATGCAAACTAGGAAGAAACCGCTAGAAGGGTTAAAGTACTCTGTTAATGTATGGATGTTGTCAGTCTGTTTATATATTGTGGTTTCTGCCACGTTAAAGCTTATATGTAGTTGTCTTCCCACTGAGGATGTGGGTTTAAGAGGGTAACCATATGGATCAGAGATGCTCCATGTACCAGTGTCTCATCAGGCTCTGCAGTCAGTATTCAATTTGCTAATAAAAAACACAACTCTGAGCATTTATGACCTAGCTTGACTTCATGGAGCTTCGAGGACATACACATGATACTGATACACCCAGCTTTTTAGACATTTTTAGTTTAAAAGAAAACATGTGAATACATTTTCTGTACAATGCTTCTTACAATACTGGGCATCTACATACTGTGGACTTCCTTCCTATAAAACTGTGTATTTAATATTGATCTTCTACATTGCTATGTACCTGAAATAATCGAATTAAGTATAAACCATGCTGCAACAGGTATTAGATTTCGACTGGTTCACTGCTTATTAAGTTATCACAGTTCGTTATTCCTGTGCCAGTGCTAAACATTTTACCAGTTATTCTCCAGATCTATACTATGTGTGATGGCCATTATTTTGTGTGAGCACAGATATGAATCACTGACCTAAAAGGAAACGTTACATGTTACATCAAACCCAACCTGGCCCCATGTCAAAAAGTACCGTATTGGCTCGGATATAGGCCGCACCCGAATATAGGCCGCACCCTAAAAGTTTGGTGCTTTTTTAAAGAAAAAGTTTTGTAATAGATATGCTGCCACTCTGCCCCCCCCGAGACATGCTGCCACTCTGTCCCCCCCGAGATATGCTGCCACTCTATCCCCCCCGAGATATGCTGCCACTCTGTCCTCCAACCCCCCCGAGATATGCTGCCACTCTGTCCTCCCCCCCTCGAGATATGCTGCCACTCTGTCCTCCCCCCCTCGAGATATGCTGCCACTCTGTCCTCCCCCCCCATCGTGGGAATTCCCGGCAAGGGAGATTGTTAAAGCACACCGAGCAGACGTGCCGGCAGCGGAGGTTGTTTACGCGCTTCGCCACTGCCGGTGAACGTCTGCGCGATGCGCTTAGACAACCTCCCGTGCCGGCACTCCCCCCGTGGAAAGTGCCGGCAGGGGAGGCTGTCTGAGCGTATCGGAGAGTAGGATGCAGGTCCCCTGCAGCGCTACGGGGGATCTGTATCCTTACCCTGCTGTCTGCCCGGAACTGCATGTCCCGGGCGTCGGGCGCTAGACCCCGAATATAGGCCGCACCCCCACTTTAAAGACTTAAAGTGGGGGGGGAGTGCGGCCTATATTCGGGCAAATACAGTAATTGCCTCCTTAGTTAGTAAACCAACAAATTAACCAAATCTCATTCATAATTCGGTTCAATATCACTATACACACCCAAGCATGATTACTGCTAAACATCAATTTAATAAAACCTGTCTTGCAAAGTGAAGTTAACTGAAAGGTCTCAAAAAGCGGAACATGATGCCTTGTTTTAGAGAATTTCAAGAAATGATGAGAAACAAAGTCTAGCAACAAAGCCTTTCTTTGTTTTTTGATAATTGATGCCCTAGCTATGCAAAGTCAATGCATAACAGCCTTATGAGCCAACCACAAGGTTTCACTAGAGACATCTCCTGTATCGTTATCTTGTATATATTCCTTAATCTTTTTTTGTAGTTCTGTCTTTAAATCTCCATTGTTTGTAAACATGTCATTTAATCTCCATCTCAAGGTGTTGGCAGATTTTTGGCCTATATTTAATTTCAACACGACTGGCCCATGGTCTGACATGGTCGCTGGCTGGTAGTCTACGTTAATTGTCGCCTGCAAGGTGTTTAATGAACCCAGAAAGGCATCGATTCTACTATATGCTTTATTGGTTGTCGAGCAGTATGAGTATTCTCTAGACGTATGATCTAGGGCCCTGTATAAGTCAATTAAGTTATTATAATGCAAGTAGTTAAGGAATCTTTTGCATTCTCTTTTCCGTGTAGCACTAGTATTTGAAGTGTCTAGACTACTGTTAGATATCAAATTTAAATCTCCACAGACCGAAATTGTTTTAACAGTATGAAATTCTTCTAGTGCGGTTTGAATCACTTTAAGAGTTTGAAATTGTTCGCCGGGGGGTAGGTATCCATTAGCAATAACCATCTCTTCCCCTTTAATAGAGCAATGTAAAATCACATATCTTCCCTTTTTATCGGTTATAGATCTGTGAAGTTCAAACTGTAGATCCCGTTTTAGGGCAATAAATGTTCCCCTTTTTTATTTTTATGTTTAGAGTGAAAACCATTTGGAAAGTCTCTATGGCCAAAGTGTGGCATTTTTAACTGGGCAAAATGTGTCTCTTGCACACAAAGTATGTCAATGTTATGTCGCTTAACTTCATCCCAGAGCGTTTTGCGCTTAAAGAGCGTATTTAGGCCCCTTACATTATACGTCATAACCTTAACCATGGTGGTATATAGTGGTATATAAGTAACATCTGTTAACAAGTAATATAAGTAATATAAGTTACCACTCTCTGTTACGATCAGTTCCCGTAACACCGTAGAAAATAATTTTTGCACCTTAAGCTCTGTGTCAAAAGGAAAAATCATAAGGAAATAAAAATTAACAAACAAGCATAGGATGAACCAGAGTATTGTACAACGAAGAGAAACCAGGTGACTGTTCTGGTGCAACAAGCATGCCAGCAGTCTAGTTCTCTTCATACCTGTAGGATTGGTAATTAAAATGAAAGTCAATGTAAATTACCAATAATCCGCATCCACTCAATTCTTTCCCGCACTGCAAGTGTGGGACAAGAGCTATAAGCATAAGGATATATGTTCTGTACTTTTCCAACATTTCAACAATTACCCATAAATTGTATGAACAGTAGTTATAAGATTTAACAGTTTTGCTAAGCCAAGTTTAGAACAATCATAAGTAACACACATTAACTGTTATATTATAGGAGATTGTGCTTTTTACTAGACTTGTGCATTCGTCTTCGGGCGAACATGGAACCGAACACGAAGAGTGCGTTTTCATGTTCGTTCCGAAGACACGCCGAAGAGAAGACGGCGGCGGTAAAACGTAGGCGAAGACAAAGACACACACCACGAAGATCTTCGTGATTGTCTTCGTCTTCAGCTACCATTCTCCCCCCCCTCTTCTAACTTACCTTGTCTTTGCGGCTTCGCGGCAGTTCCCGGAAGTGGAAATCCGCAGGTTCGCTGTCACGGGTTACAGGGCAGTGCGAATGAGCTTATTGGTCGCCTACAGGGACCTCCTCTGGCATCAACCAATTGGTTGATGCCAGAGGAAGACCCTGCAGGTGACCAATAGGCTCACTCGCACGGTCTTTGTAACCCCTGCCAGCGAACCTATGGATTTCCGCTCCCGTTAACCCCTTCGATGCTGCGTTATCTAACACAGCATCGAAGGGGTTAACGGGAGCGGAAATCCATAGGTTAAAGGGCCGTGCAAGCGACCAATAGGCTCACTTGCACGGCCCCTTAACCCTTTAAAAAATAAAGTTAACCCCTAACTAATTGAACAGGGAGGGAGACCAGTGGGATCTGCCGGGTAAGTTGCAACATTGAGGTTTTAAAACCCCAATGCTGCAGCTTACCCTGCAGATGCCACTGGTCTCCCTCCCTGTTCAATTAGTTAAAGACCAGTGGCATCTGCAGGGCAAGTTGCAGCATTGGGGTTTTAAAACCTCAATGCTGCAACTTACCCTGCCGATGCCACTGGTCTCCCTCCCTGTTCAATTAGTTAAATGTCCGTACGAGCAACTTTATTGTTCGCTCGTACGGACATTTAATTAATTGAACAAGGAGGGAGACCAGTGGGATGTGCCGGGTAAGTTGCAGCATTGGGGTTTTAAAACCCCAATGCTGCAACTTACCCTGCCGATGCCACTGGTCTCCCTCCCTGTTCAATTAGTTAAAGACCAGTGGCATCTGCAGGGCAAGTTGCAGCATTGGGGTTTTAAAACCTCAATGCTGCAACTTACCCTGCCGATGCCACTGGTCTCCCTCCCTGTTCAATTAGTTAAATGTCCGTACGAGCGACTTTATTGTTCGCTCGTACGGACATTTAATTAATTGAACAAGGAGGGAGACCAGTGGGATGTGCCGGGTAAGTTGCAGCATTGGGGTTTTAAAACCCCAATGCTGCAACTTACCCTGCCGATGCAACTGGTCTCCCTCCCTGTTCAATTAGTTAAATGTCTGTACGAGCGACTTTATTGTTCGCTCGTACGGACATTGAATTAATTAAACAGGGAGGGAGACCAGTGGGATGTGCCGGGTAAGTTACAGCACCAGGACCCTAAAAGTCTGTACGAGCGACCAACAGAGTCGCTCGTACAGACTTTTAAAATCCCAATGCTGCAACTTACCCGGCAGATCCCACTGGTCTCCCTGTTCTATCAGTTAATAAATGATAGAACAGGGAGACCAGCGAGATCTGCCGGACAATTACGGCAACAGTCTGAACGAGCGACCCTATTGCTGACGACCAATAGAGTTGCTCATACGGACATTTAAACTCCTGGCGCCAGAGCGGCTTTAACCCCGTTTTAACCGGAAAACAAAGAAAACCCGAACACGAAGAATGTCCGCGAATATTCGCCCGAAGAGAAGACAGGACCAGGCGAATATTCGCGGAATACGAAGTTTTTTTTTTGCCGAAGACGAGCACGAAGACGAACACGAAGAGCCCCCTGGTGCCCAAGTCTACTTTTTACCATATCTCACTCAGGTGTTTGTGGTGAGCCATGAGAGTTGCTGCATTGTCTCACGCGTTGTGGCATTTTTTGCCAATCACTATGTATCTTTTGTGGGGTTTTCGGAATGCCACTTGCTGGTGGTCACTTCGGTGTATCAACTGTATCCAACATGCCCCACTTTTGCAGAAAAGTGAATGCTTCTTTAAGCTCTTGTAAAGGTTGGACTTTACCTCCCTTGATGACTAATAACTTGCATGGATAGCCCCAGCGGTATAAAATTATTTTCTTGAGTAGAATCTCAGTTATGGGCTTCATCTGCTTCCTCCACTCCAGCGTGTATGTAGACAGATCCGGAAACAGCTCTATAGCTTGGTATCTCTCCGGAATGTCCTTTGCCGTCCTCAGACCTTTCACCAGTGCAGCTTTGTGGTGGTAAAAATGGATTCGGGCTATAGAGTCCCTGGGAGCAGTCACTGGAGCCATGCGTCCTTTTGGGAGTCTATGTCTGCGGTCAATTACCATATCAGTCTTAATCAAAGTCAATGACATCTATCAATCTAGAATGGGTTACAAAGCCATTTCTCTGGGACTCCAGCGAACCACAGTGAGAGTCATTATCTACAAATGGAGAAAACTTGGAACAGTGGACATCCTTGCGCTTGTATCCCTGGTGGTCTAAGTAATGAGATCTGGGTCTCTGTGGGCTCAGATCACACATTTTCTGCTCCCTGTGCAGTCAGCCCATTGATAGGGGCTACGAGAAATGTCAGGTTACAAAATTATATCATAATGCTCCTTGTGTACAGACACAAAAAGCAATGAAATCCATCCTTGATGCAGACAGACATTCTTTTGAATGTTTATTTTTAGTTAGCTTCATGACTACAGTGTGAACATGGTATTTTCCTGGTGTAAAAGTGGGGAGCTCACATGTGATGAAGTTTTGCTATCACTTTAAGATAAGCACATTGAAACTGGCTAAATGCAATCCAGAAGGGTGGAAGACAGACTTTTTATACCCTTATAAAGATTCCATTGCTTCAACAGTAGAAATAATTTTCAAAGTGATTTTCATGGGTAATTTGGAGTAAAAGAATGACACATTACTGGAAGCAAAAGCACGGGTCTATGTGTGACAGAAACCCTTATTCCAGTTTACAAAGACAAATCATCCATTTATTAAATGCCACATGAAAAATGTAATATTCTACTCCTGCTTCCTGGGTTTCAGAACTTCAAAATAATTTTCAAATGTTAGAAATACAAAGGGAATCATGTAATTAATTACCAAAAGTTAATCATATCCTGACATTTTAATCCAAGTCAGAGATTCCCACATTAAGCAGGAAACCAGACAACTGGGATTTTAGCCCCACTAGTAACACAGGAGTTGGACGATGTTTTGCAAAGTACTGATGAGCAAAGTATAAGTCACAGTAATGAAATCCAATGGGTTAAATGTATTTCATGTAAAGGGTATATTTATTTCATAATATGCTGTCTTCGGGTAGTCTTAGGTTTTATGTAAACATAAAGTCACAGGCGTTAGTTACATGGTGTGTTAAAAACATTTGTCTTCAAATGTTTTACTATTCCCACAATCCCAATCCATATGGCTATTAATGTAAAGCAAAGTATTTAAATCCTCCTCTTTACTAAACCCAAAACAAAAGAAATCATAGGACTTCCATCCTTATGACTATTGACCCTAATCCACTTCAGTTCTCCTCTAGCCCTTCTAGCATTATCTGTTCTACCCTTCACATCCTTTTCTGGCTTCTTTGTCTTTTTCGGAATCTCACCTCCATCCTTCTCCCCTCCCCTGTGTCATATTCCCCCTCTCTATTTGTTTCCTTGTTGTCTGTTCCAGGGAAATGCAGCAACATGTTTTGTGGGAACATCCATATAAGCAGCACTGGCATGTTCTGCCAAGTGGATGGGATCCAGGCTACTCTGTGACTGTTCACAGTTATGTCACCGTTCCTCATCAGCTGCTCCATTGTGCCAATCACTCAAATGGCTCCCCATACCATCTAGAGCCCTTAACAACTCTACACCACCTATATTTCTACCATCCTATCCAAATACACCCTTAACCACCTTCTTCGTTGGTATCACAACCTGAGTCTACCATCATTACCTCTTCCCACTCCCGTATTCAGGATTTCACCCATTTGGTACCCATTCTGTAGAAGTCCCTACCTCATTCTGTCAGACTTTCTCTCTTATACGCGACTTTCAAAGGTTCCTTGAAAACTCCCTTTTTTCTTGAAGCGTATGTACGTCTTCCTACCACTCACATCCTAATCAAGCCATATGAACAACCTCTACAGATCATCCTGACTCAACCAACTCATCCCCATTCAAGCAGTCCTATCCTACTGTTTTACTTCCCCCTCACTTGTGAACTCCAAAGATCATGGCCCTCTTCTCCTCTTGTACCAGTGTGTTATTGTTTGTTACTTTAAAATATTCTACTGACTCTGTTGTAACAGCTCCATGGAATCTGCTGGCATTATATAAATAGTGTAAAAGTAAAGTAGTGAGTGTACTGTATAACAAGGGTAAATTTGCTGTCCCCTCAAAATAACTCAACACACTGCCATTAATGTCTAAACCTTGGCAACAAAAGTGAGTACACCACTAAGTGGAAATGTCTAAATTGGGCCCAAAGTGTCAATATTTTGTGTGGCCACCATTATTTTCTCTTGGGCATGGAGTTTACCAGAGCTTCACAGGTTGCCACTGGAGTCCTCTTCCACTCCTCCATGATGACATCACGGAGCTGGTGGATGTTAGAGAACTTGCGCTCCCCCACCTTCCGTTTGAGGATGCCCTACAGATGCTCAATAGGGTTTAGGTCTGGAGACATGCTTGGTCAGTCCATCACCTTTACCCTCAGCTTCTTTAGCAAGGCAGTGGTCGTCTTGGAGTATCACGGCTGACCCGTGAGCCGAAAAGGTAGATGGTTCCTAATAGCAGATGGCAACCACAAAGTCCGAGGCGAGGTACAAAACGATAATCCAAAAACAAGGTCAGGTCACACGCAATGGTCGAGGCAGGCAGCAAGGAACGTAGGTCAAAAATCAGAAGGAAGGGTCTGGTACACTAGTAGAATCAATCAGGAACGCTTAGGTACAGAGGCAGAAATAGCTTGATACTTGAGCAATGATCTCTCAGCGGAAGGGGCTTTTATAATTTGAATTTGGCGCCAAAATGATGTCATACTGAGAGACACAACTCCTACGTTGCCGGCGTCTATCAGCAGTAGCAGGGAGTGGACGCGTCTCCATAGCAACCTGGGACCGCGTCCTCCTCCCTGCTGCTCTCTGCCGGCAGTGGAGGGGGCGTGCCTGCACGCAGCCTCTGCTCGTGTCTGTGTCGGCGAGCAGAGGCTGAGAGGAAACCCGACGCCGAGACCTGCCGACGCTGGAACCGGGGAGAGGGTGAGTTGATTTATGACATGGAGGTGTGTTTGGGGTCGTTATGTTGGAATATTGCCCTGCAGCCCAGTCTCCGAAGGGAGGGGATCATGCTCTGCTTCAGTATGTCACAGTACATGTTGGCATTCATGGTTCCCTCTATGAACTGTAGCTTCTCAGTCCATGACACTCCCACCACCATGCTTGACTGTGGGCAAGACACACTTGTCTTTGTACTCCTCACCTGGTTGCCGCCATACATGCTTGACACCATCTGAACCAAATAAGTTTATCTTGGTCTCATTGGACCACAGGACATGGTTCCAGTAATCCATGTCCTTAGTCTGCTTGTCTTCAGCAAACCGTTTACGGGCTTTCTTGTGCATCATCTGTAGAAGAGGCTTCCTTCTGGGATGACAGCCATGCAGACCAATTTGATGCAGTGTGCAGTGTATGGTCTGAGCACCACTGACAGGCTAACCCCCCTACCCCTTCAACCTCTGCAGCAATGCTGGAAGCACTCATACGTTTATTTCCCAAAGACAACCTCTGGATATGATGCTGAGCATGTGCACTCAACTTTGGTTGACCATGGCGAGGCCTATTCTGAGTGGAACCTGTCCTGTGAAACCGCTCTATGGTCTTGCCCACCGTGCTGCAGCTCAGTTTCAGGGTCTTGGCAATCTTCTTATAGCCTAGACCATCTTTATGTAGAGCAACAAAATCCTTTTTTTCAGATCCTCAGAGAGTTCTTTGCCATGAGGTGCCATGTTGAACTTCCAGTGACCAGTATGAGAGTGTGAAAGCGATAACACCAAATTTAACACACCTGCTCCCCATTCACACCTGAGACCTTGTAACACTAACTTGTCACATGACACCGGGGAGGGGAAATGGCTAATTGGGTCCAATTTGGACATTTCCACTTAGGGGTGTACTTACTTTTGTTGCCAAGGTTTAGACATTAATGGCTGTGTGTTGAGTTATTTTGAGGGGACAGCACATTTACACTGTTATACAGGCTGTTCACTCACTACATTACATTGCAGCAGAGTGTCATTTCTTCAGTGTTGTCACATGAAAAGATATAATAAAATATTTACAAAAATGTGAGGGGTATACTCACTTTTGTGAGATACTGTAACTAGCCAGTGGGAACCTACTAATGTTCTTGCTTCATCATCATCAGATTAAACCTTCTTAAAAGGACCACATTATCAAATGACTTGGTGTTACCCATTTATTTGTATCTGTTTCCTTGCATTGGACTGATTTATTATATGTGGCATTATTTGTAGGCCCATCTGGTTTGTGTTATTATACAATCCGTGGGAAGTCTGTGATACAATGGGATGTGACAGCAGCCGACCTTTTGATAGAATGCAGTTTTTTTTTACATTGTTAGTTTTCTCACCAAATCTTGCACAGGGGATCAAGATTATATTTGTTATTAATACAATCAAGAAGATAAATCAATTTTATCAAAGAGAAGCTTATTAAATTAGAAGTCAATAAAAAGTTGGTTAAACATGATAATACAGCCTATTCACCCTAATGCTACTCTTCTATGGTACGTCTTGAACACCACTGCCATCTTGTGGCTTGTTAAAGAACAATTCGGAAGTGAAGGCACTAAAATCAAAGCAGGGAACATTTCTTTGGCATAAATCATGTTTTTCAGAAAATAATTATGTTAATGCAATGTATTGATCAATCGCCAGCTGCTTATCATAGCTGATTGTTCATATTGTAACACAGAAAGATAACCCTAGCCCAAAAAAATACAAAACCATTTAAAGGGACACCAGTCATCGTATACACTTGAATGAATATGATAGCTAAGAGGTCCCTTTGTAATTTAAGTCTCCTTTACAAATGCAAATGTTGGGGGGATTTGCCACTTTCCCTGTCCTGCACTATTTGCGATGAAGGCGATGTATTTGGCGGAACCCATCTCCTGACACGTGGTTTACTCAAGACTAGTCAGCCAATGCAGGGAGGGTTAACTAGTCCCGATGTGCACATGCACGGAAAGTGCTCCCTTTCTTTTCAATGGCAGAACTTTCCTGAGTCATGATAGAGACCCAACTAGTATGTCCTATGATGCCCTGTAGTTGATAACAGAGACAGAATATTTACACGAGCAAAGCCCCTGCACTTTTACTGCATCCCTGGGCCTTCATTATTTTTACCACTCTTTCCTTTTTTCCTCTCTTCATATAACTGGTGAATTGTTTATTCCAATTGATAATGTTAGTTTAGTTAGTTGCACATTTCTTTCTATAACGGCCAGTGTTTTTATACAATGGACTTCTTCCTCTACTAATGAAGACGGTCACACTTTACCGCTTCTCTAGAAGGAGCCCCTTGAGTTTACTAGATCTCAGCCCTCTTCCAGTGAAAATTTCAAGTCAAGAGCTTAACCCATTGAAATCCCAATTTTCAGAAAATGTTACATTCTTTAGACCACTGAGAAGCACTGTACAAAGCCTTCTTAAAGCTTGTCAGGGACTGAAGCTAAGAACAGCCACAAGATTACTTCCCAAGACGGGCCAAGTAGGTTCTTTAAACTCAAAAAAGAATACCCTAAAATAAAAAGTGCCTCTAAACTATACATGATCCAACATGTTATGTGAATAAACACACTGCAGCTTTCTGTACATAGCATCTCATAACTCTGTGACCTCTGTTCATAGTCCATACACAACGTCCTTATAATCATACTTAACTTTGTTCTAGAGTTTTGTAATCATGTACAACGTCAACTTATTGTTTACAAAACCACATCTCACGTATAAACCCTTAAGCAAATAAATGACTTATGGTTATGATTATTGTTATCTTTATTGTTTTTTAAGCCACAGACTAACACCTCAACAACACATTTGGGAAATAACTGTTATAAGGATTTAAAGACTTTTTCTTAAGGACAAAATTAGTGATACAGCTTCAAAACAGTGCTCTAGTGTCTTTGGTCTCAAGAGTTATGTTGCACAAGAGTTTGTTTTATAACCTCTTTTTCTGGGGAGTCAGTTCTTGGAAACTGCATTTAATACAAATTCAAAACAACAGAAATACACAAAGGGAAACAATGGTCAATTATAATGCTAATGGGAAACAGATGCACAGTGCTGCATGTGAAGCTTAGAACATTCATGCTGCCGGAGTTCGTAATATTCCTGTAGAGTGCCTCTCAGAGGCTCCTTCTCATCTTCAAGGGAATCGTCTGTTGATTTGGGAAAATAGACAGAACTTTTCCTTTGATAATGTTTGTCAATAGACTTCAGGTGAATTAGCATGTGGAGCGCGTAGGCCAATACCAGAAGTAAGATTAGTGACATCACAAGCCCCATCAGAATGGCCGGTGAAAAGTAGGTAGTACAGTCTTTGGCATAAGCAAACTTCCCTTCTTCAATGTTAAATCCTTGTATCTGTAATAAAAAAAGAATATATAACCACATAGTTAGGGCTAGACTGTGATCTATTAGTTACATAAGTAATTAGTAATGCTTTTTACATTAACCTTTTACTGAACAACAAAAAGAATGAGACTTTCATTTACCAGTTTTGTCACCAACTTTGTCAAAATCTGCATGTTTTATTCTTTTTTTTCTGCATGGCAAATGAAAGCTAAATCTACTTAAATGTACCAATGAGTGAAACAGGCAGACCAGATGGGTTATGATGTGTTAAACAAATACGAACCTGTGTTGTCATTAATAAAAGGGGTTTATCACAGAACCATGGAGCAAGTTGGCAGCTCAAGTATTACCATCACCTTATCTATATTTGTAGGAAAACCAGCAAAAGACTATTTGTACAATGCTATGTTACAGTTTTCATTCAAATACTTTGTTTGGTACATGTCTCCTATTGTATAATGTATCACTGTTCTATTTAGTAGAAAAAGCTGGTACATGTCAATGGTTTCTTTTATGATTTTAAATGTGCTGACAAGACCTTTATTTTTATAGCTGTCATGATTCTACAGGGAGGCGGACAGCTCAATGCAAGATGGATGGACTGTCAGTCAAAGAAGAAGGAATGTGTCCCTTCACACCAAACTAGAATCCTTTAGCCTCTTAATTGGTTCCACCAGGTTAAACCCTGGGACAACGTCTGTAAACTCTGCTTTTAGTGAATAAGCCCCATAGTATCAGCCGTGATAGATGAAACCCAATTACAAGGATCTGAAGGAGGTGCCAAGGCTGGGCAAATAAAGAAAGGTTAGGAAGGTTGTGTTTCTTTACAATAGAAAACAGCCATCTTCAAAGGGATATTATAACATTATACAAATATACACACAGACAATACCAAAAGAGGGTTTTTTATAATAAACATGAAATTCACTACCCACATTAGTTGTGCTATCAAATTCAATATATGCTTTTGTTAACAAAGAAGAATAAATAGCGATACAAAGATAAATAACTCAACTCAGATTGCCATTTTGGAGTTGGTAATGAATTTGACCCCTTTTGGAGGCAAAATAGAACATTGCTTCAACAGGTTTTGGCCTTCTTTTAGCTCAAAAGCTGAGTTGACCTTGGTGTACACGTGTTTTTTTTCAAGGCAAATCACTATGTTGGGGTGGGGGTTACATGTATGCACTTTTAAGGGAAGAATATACATTTAAAGGTGAAACTCAACTAAATATTTTAAAGTGTATATAATATATGCACTGTTCCTTTCATAAATGTTATCTGAAATTAAGATATAGACCCTTGTGTAGTATTCATAAACAAATAATATTATTTGAGTTAGTTATTATTAGACTTGGGCGCTGGCCAAGTCTTCGTGTTCGTCTTCGTCTTCGTGGGGGAAAAAATTGGTTGATGCCAGATGCGCCCCCTGGCGACCAATAGAGTTGCTTGTACAGAGTTTTAAAATCCTGGTGTAGCAACTTGGAGGGCAGAGACCACTGGTCTCCCTGCTCCAACAGTTAAAGGTCCGTACTTTTGGAAGCGACTTTATTGGTCGTTCGTACAGACTTTTAACTGTTGGAGCAGGGAGACCAATGGTCTCTGCCCACCAAGTTGCACCGTAGGGAGTTATTCCGTTTTCTACGCAGAATCACAGGGGTTCACAGGAGCGAAAATCCGTATGTTCGGCGTAAGGAGTTAAAAGGGCCGTGCGAGTGAGCTTATTGGTCGGCCAATAGGCGGCCAATAGGGTCATTCACACGGCCCCTTAACCCCTGACGGCGAACCTACGGATTTGCGTGAGATGGGGAAGGGACCAGGGAGATTAGTAGACGAAGACGAACACGAGGATTCTTCGTGTTGTGTCTTCGTCTTCCTCTACGTTTTGCCAACCACCGTTGTTTGTTCGTTTTTCGGTTTGAACGACGAAAACGCACTATTCGTGTTTATTTTCATGTTTGCCCGAAAACGAATGCACAGGTCTAGCTATTATGCATATTATTTTAGCGAGCTGCAGGATAATAACACACTTTTGATAAGAAAGATCACTTTGTGTTGTTAAGTTAATTCTATAGGATAAATTCTTGACATGGAACATTATTAATCTAAAAAGCACATAATGCTCCTTTTTATTTCTTGTTTTTTTGCCTTACCTGGAACCAGCTTAAACAAATATTTTATCTCTGTTGGAAAACATTTTTTATTACCTGGAAATCCAGGAAAGTGACGTCCCAGAGCCTTGAGCTTCCATTAGTAGAGCTGTGCATTAACAATCCATTGTATTTCTGCAGGGAGCTGACATGTTCACAATGGTAGGAATAGCTGATTGGAGCAAATATTCTGGTTGTACTAAACATTGCCTGCACGGAACCGTTGAAAAGGATCTGCACACTTTGTAATTTAAACCAGTTGTGAACAGAGAGTTTGTAGTAGCTTTTTATTAATAGAAATCTAAATTAAAAAAAACAAAAAAAATCACTAATTAACTTCAATCTATGTAGCATTTTAGAACATTTCAAATAGAACCACAGATTTGATAGAAATGCAAGCCAGATATAGGCAAGGACGTGCTTCATAGCGGACGTTTTAAAGTTACTGGATTAACTCAAAGAGATACTAAATAGTTCCCCTAGGTTCAAATGTGTTAGAATGAATCATTCCATTCTCATTACAAATGTTCAAACAGAAATAGTAATGTACTGACTGTCGAGATAAACACATACGCCTTACACATACGCATGACCGAAAATATGTGGACACCTGACTATCACACGTATATGAGTTTGTTAGGCATCCCATTCCAAAACCGTGGGCATTAATATGTAGTTAATTCCCCCCTTGCACCTATAACAGCTTCTACTCTTCTAGATTTTGGTCTGTTTCTGTGGGAATGTGTGCTCATTCTTCCAGTAAAGCATTTGTGAGGTCAGGCACTGATGCTGGATGAGAAGGCCTGGCTCACAATTGTTGCCACAAAGTTGGGAGCATACAATTGTCTAAAATGTCTTTGTATGCTGTAGCATTAGCATTACCCTTCACTGGAACTAAGAGGTCCAAACCCTGAAAACACCCCAGACCATTTTTATTCCTTAACCAAACTTTACAGAAGGTAGCGTTCCAGTAGGTAGCGTTCTCCTGGCATCCACCAAACCCAGATTCATCCATTAGACTTCCAGATAGTGAAGTGTCATTAAATACTCCATAGAACATGTTTTAATGCTTCAGTCTCCAGTGCTTTACACCACTCCAGCAGCCACTTGGCATTGTGCATAGTGATCTTTTGCTTGTGTAAAAGATCCCATTTCATGAACCTCCCCACACACAGTGCTTGCACTGATGTTGCTTCCAGAGGCAATTTGTAACTCTGGGGTGTGTAATGCTACAGAGAACAGGCACTTCAGCAGTTGGTGGCCCCGCTCTATGGGCGTGCGTGGTGGACCACGTGGCTGAGCTGTTGTTTCTCCTTGATGTTTCCACTTCTAGCTAGCAGGGCAGAAATTTCACAAACTAACTTGTAGGTGACAGCCTATGACAGTGGCATGTTTAAAGTCAGTGAGCTCTTCAGTATGACCCAGTCTTCTGCTGTTTGTCTATGGGGATGACTGTTGGTTTTGTGTGGCTGTAACACCTCACCTCAATAATTAGGAGGGTGTTCACATACTTTTGCTCATATTATTATTATTATTTATTTCTAAAACGCCAACAGATTCCACAGCGCTGTACAAGGTGAAAAGGTTACAGATAAAGGATAGGTAGGGGGAGCGGTGTTAGTGAGAGCTTTATAGGATAATTTTAAGCTCTAAATTTGAATTTAATTCTGCCATGGATGGGGAGCCAGTGGAGGGAATCGGTCATATTGTTTAATATATATATATATATATATGTACACATTTATACCCATGCCCACATACCACACATAAGGCATTTAATTTATTCCGGGTACAATGAAAATCAAATAAAGGGGTATATTTTAACATAATTTGACCTCATGTATTAATTATTCAGTAATTGTTTCTCCATGCCCAGGTATTTTTCAGGATATTATTTTGTAATAATTGCTCAGGAAAGCAATGCTCTGGTGCAGGAGAAGAATGATATGTGCTGGCAGTGCCCTAGTTCCCTCCATTACACACTGGTCCACTAGAGTCTGACCTCCCAACCCCCATTGGTGGAAGGTAAATGTAGGACAAGACCCCTCACCTCCACAAAAACTCATCGGGTTGTGAAGTTCTGTAGCCACTTTTACACCTATATTTGCCTTGGACAACAAAATCAAACCAAGCTCTCAGATACTATTGTTTCTTCATCATAAATGCAGCAATACCTTAACATAAGTCCATCCATATTTCCAGCATGAACAAACTTTAAAGAAAGTCTGAAACACAAAAGAAATAACACTTATTTTTGTAAACTCTATTCAATAAACAAACCATGTATTTCTTATATTTTGTGTAACGAGTTTGGAGCATTTTCTGGTGCTCTTGTCATGTCTATGCATGAGATATCATTTGAGCTACGCATGAATATGCTCATTTCAAGCAGTGACACTCTGATCTAATTTAGGTCCTTAAGGTTTAAGTGGAAACTACTACTGACTGAAGGTTTGCCAAAACAAATATTTCCTACTGGGTAAAATCTCACCTGCTTTGTTCTATAGCATGAAACATGATGAAATCAGTTTCATTTGTGAATGAGGTGGCATTTTGTGACAGTATGCATGATGTCTCAGCGAACCCTATTTAATATATTTTTTCAATGAAAATTGATTACTTTACTATTGGCCCTTAAAATAATTTGGGACATATCCCAGTCTGGCAGAGGAATGACAGACACCCATATCACAAAAGCAGGGTTCTCTCCCAGGGAATCCAACCCAAGCTAATCATTGATTTCTGTACTCAGTATGGAAGATGCTGGTTGAGGACTCTTTCCTGGAAACTAAGAGGTGCATGAATTAGCAGAGCATAATCCCACTGATTAATATTACAGCCAGGGCTCTGACCCTAAAAATCATTGTTTATAACAAAAGAGCACCAAGAGCGCAGATAGACCTTATGAGTTCTGGCCAGCAAGCTAAAGAGAAAATAGTTATTAGGTGTTACTTTTAAAGTTAACTTTTTGCGGTTTATATTTTTTGTTAGGTTTACATGTAGTACAGTTTAGGATTATATTTTGTATGCTAGCTACACGCGCTGAAAGAAAAGACAGCTTTTTGTGAACGGTAAGAGCATTACGTTTTACTAAGCTCAGTTGTAGTGTACATGCCTTCCAAGGGTACCATTCTTTCCATAGTACTTGTATCCTTCTTCATATTGGAGTACAGTCTTGACAGAGCATCTTAAAGTGTAATCTCTATGGCCAAGTACCACTATTCTCTCTATTGTATTCTTCATAGTAGGCTGTAAGCTCTTCAGGCAGGGGGATTCATTTCTCTCTGTAGGTTTTTATATTACAGTGTAAATGCAGCACCATATTTTAGAGCATGTAAGTTTAAGTTTATTCTATATATCTGATCCTTTATATTATACAGCAGGCAAGTGTTAACCTTTGAAACACCATTTTCTGAATGACGTGCTTCATAATAAAAGCATAAGATCAGCAAGTATATATTTTAACCTACATATTAGATTATACACTCTGGAAGCATGGGCGTAGGAACCCCTAAAAATCTGAGGGGGGAAGCTTTTTTACTGGTAGGGTATACCTGACCATTTCACCAACAGGGACTTTTATGACATTGCATTATAAATACATAGACATTAATATGTAGTTGGTCCCCCTTTGCAGCTATAACGGCTTCCACTCTTCTGGGAACGACTTCCACAAGATTTTGGAGAGTTTCTGTGGGGAATTTTTGCAAACCATGCCTTTATGGACCTTGTTTTGTACACTGGGGCACAGTCATGATGGAATAGAAAAGGACCTTCCCCAAAACTGTTCCCACAAAGTTAGAAGCATAGTGTTGTCCAAAATGTCTTGGTATATCACCTTCAGCTCATAAAACATTCTACTAGATGAATGGGAGAAAATTCCCACAGAAACTCACAAAAAAAGAGTGAGGAGACGAGTGGGGCAACTGCTCCAGGCGGCACTTTTTTTAACGCGAAAGAGAGAGAAAGGGGCGCCGAGTGGTTTTCGCTTACCAAGCTGTCAGTACCCGCTCGGTGCCCCTCTCTCCTCTGCGGCGAGTCTCCCTGTTCGGTCTCGGTGCCAGCTTGTAATGCTGAGTGCCGGAAGATTTCCGGCGCTCAGCATTACAAGCCGGCACCGAGACCGAACAGAGAGACTCGCCGCAGGACTGCTGAAAGGTAAGTACAAGGGGGGGGGGGGGTAGATAATGGGGGGGGGGGCAGGGACGGAGGGAGAGGAAGGGTAGATAAGGGGGGGGCTGCATTTTAAAATTCGCCCCAGGCGGCATTTTGCCTTGGGCCGGCCCTGGATGGACCCCACTGGACACGGCCACAGAGACTACTATGATGTACTGAAGCAACCATCTAAGATACCTAACATGTCATGCACACAGGAACATATGCACACGCTTAAAAACTTGAATAACATACACACGCATGCACACACTAACATACACACACACAATGGATTAAACATGTGTTACAGGGAATCATTATCTTCCCTATAAGTACGACATGCCTGCTCATACACACATATGCACTGCTCTTACGCATGCCTGCCCACAAAAACACACATATACGCTGCAATTGCCTGCAGATACACACTTGCCAAGTACTCGCCTGCCCAAACATACATAAACTGCTCACACACACACACACACACACACACACACATGCCTCCCCATAAATATACACTGCCCTTGCACATACTTACACAGATGTATACACTATAAGACAAATACACTCCTTATATACAGACATATACACTGCCCATACAGACGTACACATATACACTGCCCATACAGACGTACACATATACACTGCCCATACAGACGTACACATATACACTGCCCATACAGATGTACACATATACACTGCCCATACAGACGTACACATATACACTGCCTATACAGACGTACACATATACACAGCCCATACACACGTATGCACATACACGCACATATACACAGCTGCCCTATACACACACACATATGCCTGCCCAAGTACCCATACACATGCCTCATCATATGTATAAGCACACACAAATCTACCATCAGACCCCCCCACCTTCGTTCTCCACATCAGACCCCCCCCACAACCTTCGTTTTCCACATCAGACCCCCCTCTACAACCTTTGTTCTCCACATCAGACCCCCCACCCACCTTCGTTCTCCACATCAGACCCCCCCAACCCAACCCAACCCACCTTCGTTCTCCACATCAGACCCCCCCACCCCAACCCACCTTCGTTCTCCACATCAGACCCCACCACCCACTTACCCACCTTCCCACCTTCGTTTTCCACATCTCTTACCTTTCTCTTCCTCCTTTCTGCTTTCTCTTCCTCCTTTCTGCTTTCTCTTCCTCCTTTCTCTTCTTCCTTTCTGCTTTCTCTTCCTCCTTTCTGATTTCTCTTCTTCCTTTCTGATTTCTGTTCCAACTCTCCTTCTGGTTTGCCGCTCGCAGTCTGTGCAGTGCGGCTGTGCACAGCTGTTTATGCTGAGCGCCGGGGCTGGATATAAACATCATATCCCGTCGCCCGGCGCTCAGTTACAGACAGCACGCTGGTGAGTGTGACCTTAATGCAGCTGCAGCCTGCAGGACTGGTTCAGGAGATCACGGATTTCCCTAACCAGTCCTGCAGGCTGCAGCTGCCGATCGGGCAGCTGTGAGCACCCTCACAGCTGTACCTGAGTGCACTCGCCTCACGTACAGCCCTGGGGGGGGATTTCTATATTATCGGTCCCCCCCGCATGATTTCCTGGGTGGGATCCGTCCCCCCCGGTTCCTACGCCCGTGTCTGGAAGGGAAGGATTTTGATACTCTGAACTGTATGCTTCCTGAGTGTAAGATCACAAGAGCAGTTACGTGTAATAATATCATACAGAGACCTCCTTTCCTGTTTTAATGTTAGAATTTAAGCACAACACAGTGCTCAAAGTGTAAGCCTTGCGCACCATAACAGGTACATGTTCTTAATAAGGAAAATGTACAGCAATCATGTGGTAGATACAGGAATAAATTGAAATGACCAAATTCAGTAAGGATCCTCTGGATCACTCCATTACTGAAGGACGGCTATCACTAACAATATTGGTGTTTGTATTTTTTGGTACATCTTTATATAAAATGTACCATACTGTCTTAGACAAGCTCTCCTAGGTGCCCATGGAAAAGCTTCCGTGGTTGTGCTTCATCCGAGCACATCTCAACACCTCAGCAAATTTTATTTAATGGTGTCAGTTGTTATTTAAATACACAAAAACATTTTTTGTAAAGAAATGTCCCTGTGTTCCTCAATATAACACACCTGTGCATCACATTGCTTGGGAGAGAGGTCCAAAGTAACACTTAGAGCATTATTTATATGTGTCCTACTCTAAAGAGCTAAATATTCAATTTCATGAGCAGACAGAGCGATGGAGGGGATAGAGATGCACATTCCTCGGTTTAGAATTCAGATGGTAGGTCATGTACAGTTGCAAGTTCCTCATTGACAATAGCTACATTTTTAGGTTGCCTCAAGCCCCTGTACCTGTTCCTTGTCCTTTGCCTGGGACATATCCCCTTCACCTTTCTGTCTATTGTCCTCAGGAGGTAACCCCTATTTATGGAACGGAAACACTTTAAACACAACTAAAGATTTATTGTGACTTAAACCTTGCTGTCTTGTGAAGGCTGTTCACATCATGCTTTTTACCCTAATTAAGGTATGCAGTATACATATTTACCATTTAAAACACAGCTGCTTACGTGGCATTTTCTTCGTTGCAGTTTGAATCCTCTGTGTCCACATTGTGATATACGCCAGTATTTGTTAGGTCCAGCTGAGTTTGGTTGTTATATGTTATTATTATCCTCTTAACCCCAAAGAGAATACAGGTGTTGCCATTTGTTGTAACATCGAGGGGGCCGTAAGTCTCATTTCCATGAATTCTTTCTGTGGCCAGTGTGTCTTTCTTTACTATGCTGTAATGCATTCCCTGTATTAAAGATCAACATGATGTTATCAACCAAGGTAACAATAATGAGGTCCACAGCGCTGGCCCCTAGGTGTCTTTGTAGACTCCAAGGATGAAAAAATGACCCCTGCATGATTACTTCACCTTGCTCCTCCTGGAGTATCATTGTGAAAAGTACTACTATATAGCAATTTCTCTGTCTCCCCACCGCTAAGAACGATCACATGCATGGAATAGGTATTTGCTGCTGGCATGACCAGTGTAAACGTCACTCAAAATGAAGCATCTGCATTCTGTGATGTATATACACATCACTCAGCGCAAAGGGTTTAAAACAGTGGAGCTGAGTATATACAAAGTAACTGCATCTATATATCCCGAGTCAGTGTTGCATTGCCACCTTACACTTTATTCTCCACTTCTTCAATTTCAACACATTTGTCGCTCACAGTCAAAAGATGATGTTTGGTAATTTGCATGTGTCATGCACTATTTTTGCCAGCAGACTTTGCACTTATAAATAAAAAGTATCTGAAATTCAACGTTTTTCCAATAAATTAAGTACAAGGTATATATTTTAACACTAGATTCTAATATTTTGGTGGAAAGATAGTGTGCCCATGTTTGCTAAAATGTAAAGACCTAAAGGCTTATGTAATGTTATCTTCTTCTATGAGGGCCCAAACAAAGTATTACATTCAACTAAACACTCTGCTTTCTCCAGGGTTAATACGACAATCTAAATTTGTCATATAAAATAGAACACTTACTGTCCACGTCCATCTCACCTTCCTAATCCCTGCTTGAATTATTTCATGGTGTTGCCTTATTCTGTGCTTACCAGGGTGATCTGCAAAGGCAAAAAAGTGTAAATCAGCTCAATAAAAACATGAACTTATAGTATTAAACATTACTAATAATATTATAATTGATTATGAAAAATCGTGTTCACATTTGGGACAAAATGGGTAATGATAATTAATTAAAAAACATTAAAGTCTTACCATAGAGCAATGGCAATTTTCCACCCACAACACTGTATGAATTATACCTGCAAAGAACAAAAAAACACAAACCAGTTGTGAAGCACATTAAAAAGAACAAAAATGACTTTTTACATTGATTAAAGGAGAACTCCTACCATACTTTTTGGTGTTGTCCTATGGTTGTAAGGAATGCGCATGTAATATTTGGCATATAAATAGTAACTGTATAACGTATTTCTGTGTTTTGAGTGAGAACTCACCAACCCATGATCCTCTGCTATTTTACAATGTAGTTCTCACAACCTGAAAGCATCTTGGGTATCAGGAACACGGCGCAATTGCCTGGGACGTAATCACGTAAATATTTGTGCCGCAATTATAGACTCCCTGAAAACACTTAGAATTCTGCATTGGGTAAGCGGAACACTAAACTAATACCTTATACGTGGCCCAAAAATCTTGATATTGTAATCCATATTGTAAAACATTCTGTAAACTAGAATGTTGCTGCTTTTGCAGAAATAACAAAGTATTTGTCTGGAATTATAAATATACAATAACGATTTATCAGGATTCTAGAGAAGCATGACTGCAGTTGTGGAAAAATGTAATCGTTGTGGAGAAATTTTGGCCAAATCTTCTTTACAACATTGCTACAGTTCATTGAGGTTTGTGAACATTGGTTTATGCACAGCTCTCTTAAGGTCTCTTAAGCATTTTAATCAGGTTGAGGTCTGGGCTTTGACTGGCCCATTCCTTCCTAAGTTTTCAGCCATTCTGTTGTAGATTTGTTGATGTGCTTGGGATCATTGTCCTGTTGCATTACCCGATGTCGGCCAAACTTTAGCTGTCAGACAGATAGTCTCACATTTGACTTTGGTATACAGAGGAGTCCTGTGAAGTTCTCCTGGCAACCCTTCCAAACAAACCATACTTGTTCAGTCTTTTTCTAATTGTACTGTCATGAACTTTAACATTTACCATGCTAAATGAGGCCTGTATGGTCTGAGATGTAACTCTTTTTTGCAATTTCTCTGGGACGTCCACTCCTGTGAAGATTGGCAATTGTCTTGAATGTTTTCCATTTTTGAATAATCTTTTTTGGAAGGATGGACATTAAATTGTTTGGAAATGGCTTTAGAACCCCTCTCAGATCATTGCTAATGTCTTTCTTCCTTGGTATTGTGTTTACACGCACCTGAATGCTCCAGACCAGCAAACTGCTAAAACTGTCTTTTATAGGGGTGGTCCAACTTTCTGATGATCAATTAATCAAGGGCATTTCATTAGCAACACCTGTTACTTAGCATCTTAATTCCTGTGAAATTATTGAATAAATCATGACTTGGTGTAATAAATCATGTGTTCATCTGAGAATGTATTTACCTAATCTTTAGACCTGCTTAGGAACAGATCATTGTTATTATATCCTGATATGTTAAACCACAGAATTCAGAGTTGTGTTTGAGCAGAGAAAAGCATCTCACATGACTGACAACAATGGCAGCCTCCAGGTCTGCAGATAGAGGGTGTTCATTGGAATATAATGTATTCTATTACTGTATATCAGTAATAGAATACATCATTGAATACAACCCCATATATTATTTTCTTCCCCTTCAAATAACTATTTCTTGGAAGGACATTCACAAGGACTAGGTATGATGCACCATGGGTGGAAAACCCAAAATAAATCCATTAAAGAGGAAACAGTATGGCTGAGGTAAAGGTTATTAAATATCAGTGATTGCAACTACACAGGATTGTGTTCACAACTATTCTAACGTTAACGTTAAACATGACTGAACAGTGCTATAAGTGATGGTCGAGCAAGCTAACCTTCAAGCAGTTTACATGTCAAGGAAGTAAACGGAAGAGTTTCTATAAATGTCAGTTCCTTTGGGCAACTCCTATTCCAAGAGGGCGTATTTTCTTTTTCACACAACTATACATAAATGTTTCAACTTTGAAACATCCCTTTTCATGGTGAAAGAGGTTTGGCCACCTTGTTTTGTGACAGAAAGCACGTGGATTGTTATATATATCGACCCACTGCCTATGATAAAACGGTATTTTATTCTCTCACTAAAGGCGATCAATGCAAATATAAATTGTATTAGCTGAAAAAAGCATAAAAAGGGGCTTAGTCTGGCCACCCGAACCCTAATCACTAAGCAAAATCTGGTTAGGAAGGCTTATTAGGGCTATTATGTGTCAAGTCCTACTTATCACGCTGTATTATCCATTAAGAAGGTAGAAGGTCTTGTTGTGTGGGTCATATAACGTCCGCACATTGAGCACTAGGATAAACTGATTTAAAAATAATTTTAAACAAATGAACATTTGCGATCGTTCGTATCACAAACACATGATAATATAACATGATGCTTTCATTACCTATTTTGTCCAAGCATACGCCTGTAATAAAATACCATCACACCTCTGCAATAAATTGGTTGGGATATGTTATAACAGTGATAAACAAAGGGCATGTGTGTGCAGTTTTACAGACATTAGCCATGTGATTCACTTTATTCAAAATGAAAAGGTGAGTTTACGGCTCTAAGTAAGAGAGAGAGAGACGAGAGACGGAAAACATCCTTTCAATACAAGATGTTTGTAAGGGAACGGTCTTCTAGGGTTAGTAAAAGCACATAGCAGGTCCCGCTCAAGCTAAAGTGTGTTTACCTTCAGCTTTGTTCTATAAAGCTGCGATGGCATTTACGCTTCCCAACAAAACACACATGTTGTAGCCAAACAGAAATCAATCCAGCAGTTGCAGATCACCCACATCTCTTGGCTGAGATAAGTGAGAGACTGAATTACACTAACCTGGTCCATTAAGCATTACTAATCACGCCAGATGAGCTGCAATTTGCTTCTCCTGTGTAAATCCTGGATTTTCCAAGTTGGTGGAGGACCAGCCCACCCGGCTCACTAGATACTCCATTACATTAATCACCAACACAATTAGCAAGTCTCATTAACTGTTAACGCGACCTTAGCAGGTTTGTTATTTAATGGTTACTCTGATTAATTAATGTCAATGGTTAATAACATAAATGATAAGCTATGGAGAAAAGGATTTCATTGGACAAACAGGACAGCATTACCATAATCAGCGCAGTGTTGTGTTTGAGCAGAGAAAAGCATCTCACATGACTGACAACAATGGCGGCCTCCAGGTCTGCAGATAGAGGGTGTTCATTGGAATATAATGTATTCTATTACTGTATATCAGTAATAGAATACATCATTGAATACAACCCCATATATTATTTTCTTCCCCTTCAAATAACTATTTCTTGGAAGGACATTCACAAGGACTAGGTATGATGCACCATGGGTGGAAAACCCAAAATAAATCCATTAAAGAGGAAACAGTATGGCTGAGGTAAAGGTTATTAAATATCAGTGATTGCAACTACACAGGATTGTGTTCACAACTATTCTAACGTTAACGTTAAACATGACTGAACAGTGCTATAAGTGATGGTCGAGCAAGCTAACCTTCAAGCAGTTTACATGTCAAGGAAGTAAACGGAAGAGTTTCTATAAATGTCAGTTCCTTTGGGCAACTCCTATTCCATTCTACACCGGGCTTCTCACAGCACAAAGAGACAAGAAACTCAACCAAATTCAGTTTCTAGGCTTGGGTGGTTAAGACCAAGGCAGACCTTAGCGACTCATTTTTATCAATATTTTTCCAAAAATTATGCCAACTTTAATGACACTGAAACTTGTGCAAACAAAACAAAGAGGTTATCTTGCTTCTTGTCACTGTACATGGCAGATAAGTCTCACCAGCTTGCTGATGAGAACTAACAAACCTCTAGCTGGGTTACAGAAGAGGACACTGATATTTGTCAACTGCATGCCTGAGTTATCAAACTGGAGTGGCCTTCTTGTACCTTAACAAGTGCTTGGTTCAAAACACTGTTGGTTAACTGTCACTTGTAACCACTAAAAAAATGTTGTAAATTGGATGCGGTGAACTAAAGCTGAATAATTCAGGCAGTTTTTTTTTTTGTAGCAATCATGGCCAAGAATAGCAAACTGGAAACGTTTGCGCGGTGCTGTAACTAGTGCTCTTGGCGCCTGGGGCAGAGTTGAAGGTTCTGCGCTGACATCACATCAACTTCTGGCAGCGGAAGAGGTATTGCTGCCGAGTTCCTCAGGTGCACCCCTCACCTCGCAGCACCTGCCCCTCTTGTCCCAATGACGTTTCGGCCCTGTGACAGTATATTCACTGACTGCCCTACTGGTTAAACGTCCAGTGAAAAATTAGTGACTCTGGTTTTACAATGGTAATTATTACTTCTTGAGTATGAAACAAGAATGCTTTTATGGCATTTGATCAATAAAAATTTAAAAGTGTTAATTACAGAGAATGTAATTCTAAATAAACTCAAATGGCATGCATAAAAAAAATCTTTTTTAATTAGACATCTCCCCAAGGTTTCTAGTTTTTGGTTCAATGTATTTTGAATAAAAAAAGTGTGTTTGATCTACAACAGCAAACATATTGCGCCTTTCAGCTGTTACTGACCCAAAGTCGTCTTAATAGAAGATTAGACAAATCTCCACATGCTATCATTGCCCTATATCCAGCGCTTTCATTCTCACTGCGTCTGCAGTAATCAGGATATCTTCTTCTAATTAGTATTTAAATCATGCAAATTCCTCAAAGAAAAAAAAGTAATTGTATTTATTTTCTGGAAGTGGAACCAATTAAACAGCTTTACTTGTTATATAACAACAAAGAAAATGATAACAT
The DNA here is from genome assembly GCA_029215755.1 of Spea hammondii. Lineage (NCBI taxonomy): Eukaryota > Metazoa > Chordata > Amphibia > Anura > Pelobatidae > Spea > Spea hammondii. The sequence goes on from JARDYJ010000001.1 coordinate 163,287,827, forward strand.
TTCCAGCATAAGTTGGTTCTGGATTTTAGAAACAGCTTGTGTTTAACCCTATTGATGTCCAAGGGGAGCAATGAAACAACCACCTTATATTACTGGGAAAACACAGCATTCTGATTGACAGTTAAAGCATTTGAAAAAAATGTCATGATAAAGAAATGATCAGGAAAACAGATGAATTTCCAACTATGATTTAATATAAATAAAGAAAATGGGTAGTTCCAAATTAGATCCATTCTTAACAATCTGGAAATATAAAAATGTATCGGAAACTCTAGTGCATAAAAGATAGAAGCTGTTATAATCAAATAATAATATAAAACAAATGCTCTTACTCACCTGTTATCTAATCCTGCAAAAACCCATTTCTTGGAGCTGATAAATCCCGTTCCTATAATAACTACAAGAAGATAAATGCTATTCTTTTCCATTGAGGAGTCTCGGATCTCTTCAGATCAAGAACATTTGTTAATCTGTGGAAGCAGAAGAAAGAGCTGCCCTTCCAATCACACTTGACATGTGACAGAATTTAAACCAATGGGAAGCAATCAATGTCAAGGCTTACAGGTAGAATTTCACAATTACAGCTTCTTCTTCTTCTCGGCATTGCCTCTACGTAGGCTTACAGTAACACTGAATTTATTTAGCTCGTTTTGTCACATTTTCACCGACTTGCTATGATGTTTGCCTGTGTTTCTCCTTTATTCTATTTTGTAACAACAATCACTGCTGTAACGTCATGCCTATGACATCATTCAAATATAATTTTACATAATAATTATAATTACTATGGTAATTCTGTTTTGTTTTGTGGCATCTAATGCATATCCTTAGTAAATACCTTAGGTTATCTTTATATATTTACTCAGCATATTGGGATATTATAGCTTTGAACAGCAATGACAGCAATAAATAAAAACGATCTAAATTAAGATGATCGTTTTCCCAATACTTATTCTTTATGAAGAAAGATAAAAGTATTTCCTTTTATATAGCAAGTCAATTACAAAAACGAAATATTTTTGTAGCGGCCCCTGCCTTTGTAAATTTTTCAAACATATGGTATTAACACAGACATTTAGATTGTACACACAGCCAATGTAGGTGATAGCACAAATAAGAAGGGGTTAAATTCCATAATTGTGTTTAAGAAGAAATATTTAGGCAGAAAGTACACAATAAGTATGGCAACCTTCTTGCACACTTTTGCAACTTTTTATGGGGAGGGGGATTTACAGTGGAGGCAGTAGCATTTGTCATGTTAAAAGTAACAGTTCCTGCATGTTAACAGGAGCAGACATAATTTCCTGCATGCTGACAAGCTGAGTTCACTATAAATGGGCAGGCAGCACACTGCCACTTTTTTGATATGCAGATGATGTCTTTGGCTCAGAATATATGTTGAAAGCTTCTTTTTCTTAGCGAATCTGTCTTTGTGGAAGTTCACCTGGTGGCCAGGTTCACAGAGAAACGGATGAAACAAAGAAGACATGCGGGGCAGCGGTTGAAGACAAAAGATAGAAGAAAGAAGACAGGGACACAGAAGCAATTGGCAGAGAATTTAGGGATCCATTCAGAGAGAGCATTAGAGTGACTGAGAGAGCATGAGTGAGACAGAATATGAAAGAGGAATGTAAAATGACTTTGTCCGAACGGGCAGGAAACAAAATTAGTTTGCCAGCACCATGCTCTACTGTGGATGGTATTCTCTGAGTGATGTTAGGATGGGTTCTTTGATCTCTTTGTTGCCCTCCTCATCTGGTCTGTGAGTTTAGGTGGGAGGCCCTCTTTTGGCAGTTTTTTTTTGTGGTGCCATATCCTTTTGATTTCTTAATAATGGATTTAATGGTGCTCCATGAGATGTTCTGTCAGGCACCACTGGGATTCAAACCTGCAACCCTGTGGACTCTGGGTTTATCACCTATCCACTACTCCACCAGGTGGATCTTGGACTGCAGTGTCCTTCTGCCTCTCCTTGGACCATGCTGTTCCCTAATGCTCTTGAAACACCTGCCCCTCGTTTGGTCAATTAAGGCTTAATATAAACCAGGCATCAGCCTAGCCTCATTGCTAGAGTATTGTGTTCCTGGCCCTGTAAACGGAGCGACTGCTTTGCTGCATTTGATCTGTCTCCTGTGTATGACTCTTGGCTATGTCAATGATCCAGTTTTGTCTTCCTAGCCGTCTGCCCTGCCCGTGGGCTTCCTAGCCGTCTGCCCTGCCCGTGGGCTTCCTAGCCGTCTGCCCTGCCCGTGGGCTTCCTGTTTCCTGCCTGTTTTTCTCTTGCTCTCTCTGAACACCTAAAGATGGCGCCTAATAGAAAATCTAAAGCTAAAGTAGCGCACAGCCCTGAACTGGACACATCAGCCGGCCTACATCCATTTTCTGAACCTGCCCCTGCATTGAGACTGCTACCTGATCCGGCACCGAGTGCCCTGGCACGTTCAAAGTTTTGGATATTTTTTTTAGAACCCAACCCTGATCTGTACTTCTGCACAACTTCGTCCCTGACCTGTTTGGAGAGCTCATTTGGTCTTCATAGTGCCGATTGCTTGGTGGTGCCCCTTGCTCAGTTGTGTTGCAAAATTTTAATATACTTGCTCATGATTCTTTAGATTTCACGAGAATCAACAGCTTCTTTCCTTCAATTTACATTTCATTACGCTTTTTCACGTTTACTATCATAATGGTACTATTCTTACTCAAGTATGCCCTTTAAGAATAGATTGTTTTCAACCCATGCCATGTTGCCACCGTAGCACAGGACACACCTTTATGGGCTTCTTTGGGTATAGTTCTCACATGCACACTTTAAATACTGTTGGGCATTGCAGTAATTAATTGAGCCTTTGCTTGGCCCAAAGAAGCTTGTGATACTATTTAGTGGACTGAGTCCAGCAGATTGAATGTTATTTATATGCAGCATTCAATGTATTGCATATTTTCTCTTAGAAAGCCATGTTATGTGATAGCCAGGTGGAAGTCAAATTCTGTGAGGAGGTGATATAGGCCATTGTGAAATAAAATGTGAACTAATTACCTTAATTGGTTGTTAAATATTATATACAAACCAATGTCTGGAAAGTGAGATTGATGCTCACTAAACATCTCTCTCTCATTTCTATTTGTATGTTTTGCGTGACCGTTTTTAGCCATTATGGCTCAGATTACAAAGCAAGAAGTCTGGTGGATGTTTTCTGCATTCAAATCTGGTTTTAAATTAATATATTTCCTAAATGTCTAAGTGTTGTTTCTGTAAGGTAATACTTTCAGAACATAACGAGATTCTGAACGAAGCCACTTATATCAAAGGAGAGCTATGGTATTCCAATGAGAACACCACCAAATTGGATCCCCAGTGCAGTTATAAACAGCATGCCTTTCATTTGTAGGCCATCCCACCAGGTCTAGAGGACAAGCATACTCATGTATATTCAGTGTGAGTGCATCTTCACGTACCTTCAATGCTTTCTCCCTTAGCAGAAGTGAACATGGAGCTAAAAAATGTTAGTGTTTGAACCTTTTTGTAATGTGGAACCATGAGTAAGTAAAGTAAAGTGACCTAATAAGTTGTATTGGAGATGTCCAGAGATTTATGGTATGGATGCATATACCACATTCCTACAGCTAACATTGTTTGTTGCGCTACACTGTTTTCATAACGATTTATGCAAATTTCTGTATCAGTATGAAGACTAAATGAGTCTCATGATTAAGACTAAATGAGAGGTTGGGGTCTAGCCACATCCCAATATATTTAACTGTGGCCAAGTTATAATATGACTTTATTATCCAGCTTGGAGTTTATCAAGTCATTTTGTCTTGCTCTAAAAACCACTGAGACCATTATCAATATTCAGGAATAATTTGGTTTTAAGCAACCTTGGCTACTGGTCATGTAATACAGCCTTCATTTTCTCCCCTTGATTATGGCAGGATATTTTTTTTAATTGGATTTTTTTTCTAAATAAACTGTATTACGTTATATCATAAAATACAATATGTACAACGAAGCAGCACAGAAGCAAAATGGAATAATCAGCACTAACATTCATAAAACCAAAAAGCCGATAAGAACACTGCGACACAGCGCTGGGCAATACACGTACAGTACAAGCTCATTTTAACGGCAAGCTCAGAAATACAGTAAACGCAGAGTACGATTCCGATTACAGTTTCAGACATAACATGTAAGACATAACACGATTACAAATGGATCTGCATAGGTTGGAAGCTTGGGCTGGGATGTGGCAGATGAGGTTCAACACAGATAAATGTAAGGTTATGCACATGGGGAAGAAAAATCCAGGCTGGGAATATGTATTAAATGGGAAAACACTGGGGACGACTGACATGGAAAAGGACTTAGGAGTTTTAGTTAACAGTAAATTTACCTGTAGCGACCAGTGTCAGGCAGCTGCTGCTAAGGCAAATAAAATCATGGGGGGCATCAAAAGGGGCATAGATGCCCACGACAAGGAAATAATTCTACCACTGTACAAGTCACTAGTCAGACCACACATGGAATACTGTGTACAGTACTGGGCACCAGTGTACAAGAAAGATATAGTGGAGCTGGAGAGGGTTCAAAAACGGGCAACCAGAGTAATAAGGGGAATGGGAGGACTACAGTACCCAGAAAGAAAGAAAGATTATCAGAATCAGGGTTTTTAGTTTGGAAAAAAGACAGTTTAGGGGGGATTTAATAACTATGTATAAATCTATAAGGGGGCAGTACAGAGATCACTCCCAGGACCTATTTATACCCAGGCCTGTATCTATAACAAGGGGACATCCTCTACGGCTGGAGGAAAGAAGGTTTCTACACCAGCACAGACGGGGGTTCTTTACAGTCAGAGCGGTGAGATTATGGAACTCTGCCAGAGGAAGTGGTAATGGTAAACTCAATAAAAGAGTTCAAAAGGAGCCTGGACGTGTTTCTTGAAAGCAATAATATTACAAGTTATGGATATTAGATTAATAGGGACAGAACGTTGCCCTGGAATGGGGCAATTGGCATCTGCTTCATAAGGGTTTTTTGCCTTCCTCTGGATCAACACAGTAGGGACACAATATGTATATAGGTTGAACTTGATGGACCTTGGGGTTTTTTCAACCTTATGAACTATGTTACTATGTATGGTTTAGCACATTGGGGATCAGCCTGGGGAAATGGGGTGGTGTGACTGGGGTGGGTGAGAATAGCGACTAGTCATCCTCCTCTAGACTGGAGGCATTGCAGGCATGGGGTGGAAAAAGAGTACAGGTGTAAAAACAACAGAGCATGGAGGGGTTCAGAAGTAATTTGGAGTGGGGAGAAGAAACCACCGCGGCCAAAAGACAGACATTGGGATATTTTTAATAAGCAGAGAACAAAACCAGTTTAACAACCAACTATTTACTACATTTATTTACATAGCGCCAGAGCAGATTCCGTAGCGCTGCTCAGTGAAAGGGTCAGTGAAAATAGCCTTAAAGCACATTACAAGATACCGGTAGTGAAGGAGATGAGGATCCCGCTCTTGTGAGCTTACAATCTATTTTGTGGTTAAGGGAGAGTAGGGGAGGACTGCTTGGGCCAGATGATTCCAGTGAGGGTCATATACAGAAATCTATGTTGATCTCTCAGGGAGCATTATTGATGTCTTCTTTAGGATGTTGGCTGAGGGTGTTATGAGCATGCATTGAATGCGTCTCTGAAGAAATGTATGACAATTTGTAACAAAATATCATAGTGAAGCGTTCCAGAGACCCTTATCAGACAACAGCACTCTCTCAAACGTGAGACGGTTCTAAATTCTGTAATCCTTAAAACCCATTCACACCGAAAAAAAATGACACACCACAAAAGCGCTCTCTGACGCAATAAAATTCACATATTATCAGCCCAATGCCGAAACAACCGCGCAAGCTCCAAAGGGAGGCGGTCCCTTACTTGAAGCCCCTGTGAAGCAAAGCACGACGGGAATTGTAGTTCAAGGACTGATCTACTGCCTCTACATATTACCCATAATCTAGTCATAAATACAATTTCAACTGGAAAAATTCATGGATGAGCCTTAAATTTAAATTAATTTAATCTGAATCACCTATTTTACACAGACCTCGTTTTCCTGTAACATATCTCGCACCATTGGTTTACAGGCAATACGCCGGGCAGCCTAAGTAGGGTCCTTCTGGCTTCTCTTTCTCTCGGTGGCTTCTGGGAATCGCTCTTTCCGTAGTCAGCCCTGGGACACGCAACATGGGTGAGTGCGTCTCCGCTGTGTATACCGCTTACCGGGGCCCGCTCGGATGTCTAACGTCGTGCTTGGCGTGCATAAGACGTTCCTGTGGGGCAGTACAGGCTGGGCAGCCCGGCGCTGATACACTCTCCTGCGCCTGACTCGCACCACGAGGCGCTGCTGGAAATGTAGAATGAGGCGCCATGACAGGGCCCGAGTGTGCTTCGTATACCGCGGATGCAGTGCTGTGTATGCAGCCTGCTGCCCCCTGTACGGGGATCTGTACTGATGATACCGCCCAGTGCAGCGATAGCTCTATTAAGCGCCATGTCGGAGAATAATATACGGGTCCCGTGCAGTGTTTGTACCCGCAGTCTGTAGGATTCCGCGGTGTTCACACAGGCCGCTCATATGTGTAATCGCTGTTTATGGTTTGGTATATAGAGAAGTATTTAAACACTCGCAGCGATCGGTAATTAAATGTTAGTTTTAATGAAGCATTTTTTAAAAAAATAAGCATGCTACGAAACACGCAGTGACGAGGCGATGAGATGTACGCTTTGGAGATCTCTTCCCTTAGTGTTGATTAATGGTGTGATGCTTCCCGGTAGCGCTTTATTAAGATATTATACAGGGGATCTTACAAGATGGCCTGGTGTTCTGTAGCTCAGGCACTCGAATGGAAGGATTGTGTGATTATTATTAATGGGTTCCCTTGTTTTTGTTTGGTTCAGGCAAGTGCCGTGGTCTTCGTACAGCCAGAAAGCTCCGTGATCACCGCCGTGAGCAGAAATGGCATGACAAGCAGTACAAGAAGGCCCATTTGGGGACAGCCCTGAAAGCTAACCCATTTGGGGGTGCTTCCCACGCCAAAGGAATTGTCCTGGAAAAAGTGTAAGTATTCCTGTTGGATTGTGTGTGATGCTGCCCGTGGCTCAATGGTCTGGTCCTCTCGTGCAATTTAAATGGATGGAGGGACTGGAATGTTTTCTGCATGCGTGTATATACTATGTAAATGTAACTACAAACGCAGTGTCCTCTTATCTGTTACCGCAGATGTGGGAGAAGCATTGGTGTAAGCCTTAAAGCCCCAGCAGGATGGCAGCTCACACGCCAAATGTGGAAATAATTATGTATCTGGTGATAATAATAGGTTTCATAATTACTAATAACTGCTGTCAGGTATCTGGCTTAATTTTATTTTGTCAGGATATAAATTTGCGATTATTGTTACTTTGTCGTTGATCGCTTTCCTGCTACCCATGGATTAATTGCTACAATGTTACTGATTTTGCTTCATCGTGTATTTTATTGAAATGAGGCTTTTTCATCAATAAGGAATGAATGTTTTGCAGGAAAAGGCCTTTTTTGTAAGCCCTCAAAAACCGCTGGGATTTTACACTTCTGCTCATCGGATTTGTCAAATTTAGGCATATCTGTGCCACTGCAGCTATACCCTCGGTGCAAGTAGTTTTTTAAATGTTTAAATAAGATCTAATGTTAATAGATGTGATGGCTAATGTGCGTAATCGTTGTTAAAAAGAGAAATAATGAGAGCGCTTGAAGACTTATTTTCTTTGGGGTTTTTTTTTCTTTAGCGGTGTAGAGGCTAAGCAGCCTAACTCTGCTATCAGGAAATGTGTCAGAGTTCAGTTGATCAAAAACGGCAAGAAGATCACAGCTTTCGTACCAAATGACGGTTGTCTGAACTTCATTGAGGTGAGCGTTCTGTTTATGTATTATAGTATTTGTATCCGGTGCTGCCGCAGCCCTTGCTACACTACTGCATCTGTCATGAACATTAGACATGAAGTAACAATTCAGTCCCTCCTTATTGCAACCGTAAGGATGTAAAGTTTCAAAAAACATTTGCAGCCTAATACATATCAGATGCTTTTCATAGATGAGGAGTGCCATATACAAATGTGGCAGTTATGTTCTCTGAAGTAGGCTTTGTTTTCCTGAATATTATGGAGAATAGAAGCTGGAGATTAGGTGGCAGTGAGAAACATGGAGGCAGTGTGCCTTGTTTTGGGTCATTTCCAGCAGGGGACAACCAGCGTTTGTTTGGATAACCTATTCTGTGTGTAATGCCTGGACCTCTGTCATGTGAGGTTCAGTTGATATAGAATATAAGGGATAATTAACTGTTAAACATTTAAAAATATATATATATATATATATATATATATATATATATAATATATATTATACCCAGAGGTGTATTTTTTTAACATTGCACAGGTGTTGCATTCCTATAAACGGAGGGAGTATGTTAGCTGAGACCCACTAGTGAGCAGAACTGTACCTTTTCTTAAACAGGTTGAATAAACTTTGGTACACTAACTTTTTTTTATATATATATATGCAGGAAAACGACGAGGTTCTGGTGGCTGGATTTGGTCGTGCTGGTCATGCCGTTGGTGACATTCCTGGTGTCAGGTTCAAGGTTGTTAAAGTAGCCAATGTTTCCCTGTTAGCCTTGTACAAAGGCAAGAAGGAGAGACCAAGATCTTAGACATGTTCTGTCAAAATGTTTAATAAACATTCTTTCACATCTACTGCGTGTTTGTGATTCGCTGGTGTTTAACAGGTCCAAGAATCTTTTAGATTGGTGTTTTTGGGCTGGTTTGTAGAATATGGTGTTTAAATTAATAGTAGGTATTATGGGTGGGGTAGTAGAAGTGTTCTTGGTGCATCTGTAAATTGAAGTAAATGCACTGTCAATAGTCAGCCTGGATAGGTTAACTGGTTCTTACCTGTAATCTACTGATGTCATGCATTGATCAGTATTGTCATCAAATTGTATCTTAAGCTATTACATACTTTAAATTTACAACGTATTGTAATTCCTTGAGTCTGGATGGTGTGTAGGTCAGTGCAGTGATTTAAATCCACTGTAGGCACTCTTATAGAGGTTACTTATACTATATATTTTCTAACTGCATTAGATGATGCCATACTCCTAAAAACACCAGCTAGGGCTTCTCTAATGAATGGGAAGGTTTAAGGAGATGAAACTCCATGATCTCTTCAGTGAATAGACCCCATTTGTAGCCTTAAAGGATGAAAAGGTTCAAGCAGATTTTACAAACATTTACAACTGTTAAGTATGCAGGAAGTTTATTTTTTTTATATACATGTATAAAGCATGTTAAGCAGAACTTGCGTGCAGTAGATGCTACCACATAATAAATGCTGTTCCACTTAGTCAACCAAATAGCATGATTTACATGTATAGTTAAGCAAATAAATAAACATTAGCAGGTATGTTCTTAGGTTTGCTAGGGGTCTCAGAAATAGCCCTTGAGGGCATAACCCAGCTATGACACCACACCCTGCACATGAGAATGTAGTCAAATTTGTGACCAACTTAATTTGTGTTCAAGGCAAGGAATAAACAAATATTTAGTCTGGCCATCAAAGCTTGACATGGCTGGCTTAACACCTAGGCACCCATTCCCAGAGCCAGTGCTGGAGAGGGTATATCATGTGCATGGAGATGGTGGGGAAAGGGTCAAATGCATATGGGATGGAGTCTGCAGAATTCCACATACATTTTCCATGTTGACCATCTCGTAAATGCATGTGGAATTCTCAATTGGTGTGTATGATGGCTGGAGCGTCCCTTTATTTTTAAACAAGCCAAGTAAGACATGTTCAAAAGATTCATAAATAAGACAACCATAAGAATAGCACAAATCAAATTATGGGACTTATCAAGCCTAGAGTAAAGAGCCAATGTATACCGGTGACATAAGATGGAGTGGGATTTTTTACACTTGGTTGCAAAAAGCCAGTGCTATCTAACTTTGCACTGGATAAAGCAAGTGAAGAGAGATGCTCTGGTAGGTAGCTTCTTCAGGATTGAAATAATTTGTTAAGGGAAACAAACATGAGTTGGGTGCAGCTAGTCTGTTTACTTACTTTTCAATAGCAAGCACTCTAGTGGCTTTTTGTATCATGAAGATAATGAAATGATCCCCACCCTCTACACATTTTATATAGCACCATCATATTCCATAGCACTGTATAATGGGTAAACAGGATATAAGTAGACTTAGCCAGGCCCACCTCACCGGTTTCTGTAAAACAAGCCTATTGGAAATTTGTTTAGAAACAGTTTATTTCTGTTATTGGCCACCTATCACTGATGTGACCGCAGTGCCAAAAGAAAAATCACTAGAACCTCACGTTTACCAAGCAAAGAGATTGTTGTCCCCTAAGAACTTGGCTTAATTTCTAATATTTCTTTTTTGTAAATTTCCATCTGATTCTCAGATGATTGATAAAACCATCCACAAGTTTTCCGCTTTCCTATATATAAATATTTAATCTGTACATATGACCACACACTGTATTTTTTCATTAGGTTAACTTTTTTCTTCTCTATCTACAACCACTTTGTGCCTCATTTTAATTCTGGACAACTATCAATTCATCTACTAATTTACAGTCCATAGTAAATGCACTATTGATTTTTTACCTAAACTAGCAAAATTAAGAAATTTAACGTTTTGTGGCATATAAAGTTGTATCAGCTTGGTAATGCAGCCACTATATAAAAATCTGTTCACGAGTAAACTTCCTTTGGTCCATTTAGCATCCGCTGTAGGCAGTCGGTCGCTACGCCATCACATCTGAAATGTGCCATGGGCTTTAAGGGACACTATTCACGAAGGTGCCAACAGTTGGGTTCAAATCTTGGCCTGAGAATGCAGAATAAACAAAAAGTCGTGACAGATACCTTGAACCTGTAGAAAAACAAAGCAGTGAAAATGGCTTTATACGATGCTCACAAGTAATATAAAAAAATATATATAATAGAATGTTGAAGATGCCCGTAAATCAGAAGGGTAAACAATATTCAAAAGGAAATTGTAATATTTTTTCCAAATGTCCTGGCTAAGTAGGAAGATTATATTGCCAGCAGGACTTGGGAGCTGCTGTCAGTAGGAACAACGCTAACGCCATTCATTCTCTTTTTGTTTACGATGCTCATCAGAAAAAAGCCATGAATTAGAATTGAAATCATTTTTTCCAGATGAAGATTTTGGAACAGAGATCAATAACATCCATAAGATGAGTAAGAATCTCCTCCAGTGTGTGGGAAGACTTTGCTTTGTACCCAGTAATGTATCTGAAGAAAAACACATAAGCCCATCTGCAGATCGGCAACTGTAAAGTCACATAGCGTGAAGGAACAATGGAAGCACAAGTGCTAAGTGGGATGCACCGAGCAACAAAGGCAAACACTAACCAACGTCCGGTCTGTTTGCTATTATTATTCCTCATAACTTCTAGTAAACAACTGTCATCACAATTCACTTCTAGGCAAAAGCATTGCAAAATAATAATAAAAAAGAAAAAACTAATATGTGTTACAGTAAACACAAATATAACCCATAGCATATACCTGCAGACATAAAGCCCAGGATCGACAAACCTGGGAGGCCATGGTGACTAGAAATGACTCCCTGACACGTTGGGGATCACCTCCTTGCAGTATACAGAGCTGTTTTTCCTTACATCAGAACTCGTCTAAATTGCAAATGAATCTGTATGTCTGCCCACTCCGTACTATTATTTACACGGTAAGATGTATAGGGCAGGGACCTCCTTTCCTAATGTATTCATACCAACAGTAGCTCAATCAAAATGTCTGTATGAATAATGCACTTATTGTACCTCGCTATTATACTGTAGATTGCAGAGTGCCGGGTAAATCTGTTAAAAATTATACATAAATACATAATGCGCCACCAGGAGGCAGGTGCTCAATGGGGTCTGGTGCCAACTGTGGTAGAAGTGGGGCAGTGGTGACGGTAACCAGTGTGACGTTCCTGCAGATCATATAACCATCAATAAGGTTTACTTTACTGGTGGAGAGTTCTGAGAGTAGATTAGATCCATCACCTAGAAATCTAATGTAATATTGTGGTCTAGCAACTTATTTTCAATCTCACTTATTATGGTGATTATTTCTTTTGGAATATTCAGCTAATGAAAATGAGATTTTAACAGAAACATATTTTATATTTTGTAGAAAGGAAGGATACGTGTGTTTTCTGTGACCATCAGAACATGATAGACTGAATACACCCCCGTGGTGATGCAATTCACAGCCAATAAAGTGATCTGTTTGTTGTTACTTTATTCTCAAAAGCTCTCATACCAGCAGTCCCGGACACCAGTAAATAAATTAAACCCCAGCTGTTCCCCTAGGTACCGCCGCCGAGCCACAGTTTAAATTGCAGCTGCTTGTTTTCCCTGTCCATGCAGTGCATCCAAGCCCACAAACAGCTGACCATAAATATCTCCTATATAAGATTTGTATGTTAACAGGGTTTGCTTTTTGGCCAAAGACAGTAAATCCTATGATCCAGAATCTAACAAAATCGAAATGGCCTATTATGTCACAATTCAGGGCTCAGCGAATGTGATTTTTAAGTGTTGTTATAACAGATATAATGGCTTGTCTGTAAGATCTCAGGCAATAAATTATTTAAAATGTTGTAACGCAGCTCCAAACTTAGATGCCAAAACATCTGTATAGTGATTGGCCACATTCGCTGTATCCCATATAGAATGTCTTAACTGGATTAATATTGGATTATAATACATAATAATGTACAGTACATTCAAGTTTTAAAGGGCATTTTGTACCCTCAATGCTTGATCAAATAAGAAATACCAAAAGTAAAAGTTTATAATGTACCTTTACATGGCTTTTCCATAACTTAGTGGCAGAGTTAGCCCAACCACAGGGCCCACTGTGCTTAACCAGGATGTAACGTAATTTCCATTTCTGAAAATGAAAAGATGCATTTTATTACATATTAAACATTCCGTCATCTCAAAGAGCTCTTTGCTTTCAGCAGTAGTAGCCAAACCCCATTGCCGCAGACTCTTGGCACAAGTGACTCTTACTAATTTATGGCACAGTAATTCAGAAGAAAAAATAGATCTAAAATATTTTCAGTAACCAATTCTTTCCTAGAAAGTCTTGAAGGCTTAGCCGCTAAAATATAAAAAATAAATAATAGGAGCAACCAGCCAAAAATCCGGGACTGGCCTGAAAGTGATACATTAAGAGGGGTCTGTGGGGTGTATTCACTAAAGGGAGAGTTGGAAAGGGATTTATAGTTTTAACTCCCCAATGTTACTGTTAGAAAAGTCCAACGCTGGCATGTTTCTCAGTAAGAAGGGCTGAGCTGGCCCCGTATAACGAATAAGTCAACCGGTGAAGAAATCTCACGGATTTAGCTATAGAAGTACTAAAGTGAGCTTAAGTGCAAAAAAAATCTAAATAAAAAAATATAATAAAATAGGATTTAAATTGGGATGAGAGAAGCCTCCTTGAGGACATCCACTGTTGATACCCAATGTTTTTATTTTTTGTATTTTTCTGTTTTATATCTCTGTCTATATATATATATATATATATATATATATATATATATACACACACACACACACACTGATGAATTTTAATACACAAGAGGTGTCTCTCAATCCAATTAAAAGGAGTAAATCCTATTCTATTATATATTTTTTATTTAGATTTTTCTGCACTTCAGCTTATTTTAGTATTTCTCTCTTTTTGGGGGGTTATCACATTTGTGTTTATGAACATTGGTGCTGGGTGTACAGTGAGGCACTGAGTCAAACACTTTTTCCTGATTAAACTATACATTATGCAGGGAGACTGTGATATATATCTAGTAGCAGAAGGGACATGATATACTCATGATGTTATATTGTCATGATCCCATGAGTAAGTAAGGGGGTGCGGGAAGTAAGTGGGGAATATTTACAAGGAGGTATCATGCCTGGTTCTTACCTGATTGATGACATGAATTCATTGGTCCGACATGGATGAAGCACAAAAAATGGTTGCCCCAGAATTGGATGCTCCTTAAATGTGTAAAAAAAAAAGAAAAAAAGAGTCAGACATTAATTTAAAAGACAAAGACCAAAAGTCTTCTCGACAGACTGTGCTACATTTACACAGTGAGACCCCTAATATAGTCAGCATGAGTTTCAACGACAGTTCAACACTTAATAAACGCTAATACTGCAACTATCACATATGGTTATTTAAATTAATGTATTATTCTGTATTCATTTTGAGACATTACTGCCAATTCAAATACAATTACATTTAATTAGCAAATTGCTGTTATTACAATAACTATAGTGGATGAAAATAAAGAATAATAATGCTTTCATGAATACATACAGTTATATATATGTATATGTATATATATATATATATAATCTTACAACAGAAATGTATTGTTACATATATAAAATTACACAAAATAGTAATGAAAAACTTTGGATGAACTGTATAAATCTTAGCAGGGCAGTAATTTGTAATATGCATAATACATATGGATTTTAGATAAATAGCACAGTAAGTGATATTCAAAAATACTGCAAACTATTTAAAGTTAGGAGATGATAATTATTTTATGGCAGCGTGTTATTGTAGAGAAATTCAGAAATACAACGGGCACACTAGCAGTGGAAGCCTATTCTGATTTTCAAAGGACAACGAGAGAAAATTGGCCTTAAAGTTCCCAAAGGCATAAAAAATCCACCTCATAATGTACCCAGAAAGAAAGGTACAACTAACCGATCAGTCACTTTTGCTGGCATTTAGTTTAACTATTTGTGACCCTATCGACATTCCGTTAGTGGTCAGAATGACGTGTGGATGGTAACCAGATCTGGTCATTAATGGGTTAAACTATCCTAAAGGTAATGGGGGGAAAAGTGCTACTGCAATTGTGTCAAATAACCCACATACCAGAAACTTGTAAATAAGGTGTAAATGTGGGTTTGTCTTAAATCATGGATACTTTACATCGCTAGGACACAAAGTAAGTTTGCAGGAGAGTTGCAGTTTCATCTCACAGACTTTACTTTTCATTGTAAGGTAATGTAAGGTAACCGGTGAGCCTCTGCTGCGGAAACGTTCCTTTAAAATGCACAATGAATTCAGAGAATTGAAGCCGTCTCGCTCCCGCATACTCTATTGCTAATACTCTCTTTAAAGAAAAGTTTTAAAATGGTCCATCTCAAACCTCAATACCTGTACAATAGTATCATTAAATATTGATAATAAATCATCAACACAGCAAAAAGATACATTCAAAACCTAAGATTTTGGACAAAACCATAAACCCAGGTTTTGGAAGCAAACTCAGGCTGCTTTCACATTAATCCACTCAATTCACCCAAAATCCCTTCCCCTGTGCTTCCACCAAATACAACTCTCTTATTCTATTGACAATATAGATGGAATCAACAAGATCTTTTAAGTCATATTTTTAAGGCAAATGTATTTCATAGGTCTTTCCTCACATCAGTGTATCTGTTACAGGAAAGCTTAGCAGGCAAATGGACCTTTGTATCCAGCTTCTCAATATATCCCTAGCAGTACAAAGTTTTATCACATATGTTCTTCTAGCCAAAGGCAACGGAACCATATGATAATGCTACCATCTGCTGTTCTTATGCCTGTATGTCTCTTAGTAGAAGCTTCTTGTTACTTTATTAATGCAAATGTGATTTTGTTTTAATTTTAGAAAACGAATGGTTGGAAGCCTGGAAAGAATATTGTGAACTTCAAATGATCTTAAAAATCTGTGCACCTAACATATTTTTTAATTAAGTTAAAACCACACACACTGAAATATTAGAAGCAAAAGCAACAAGCGTTGCTTCAATCAGGCAGGATTTGTCTTTTGATTTACATACACGACCTTCAGCTCCTGTCCTACACAGGAGATGCATTCAACCAAGCGCATCTCCTGCTCGGGTGCAACTGCTTAGTTTTCACCTCCATCCCGCAAGGTTTTCAGGTCTTCCATGCGTATTTGGTGCTCCAATTCATTTTAATGAGAGTGCTTCCAAGCACAGCTCTATCCAGCCAAGTCGGGCATGAAATATAGTATGTTCCTATGCAGTAAATTCAAATTATTCAGACCCAACTGGATTGTTCTGGTGGGCACCACATGATGCATGCTCTTTAGTAAGAGAGTAAATCAAAAACACTATGTCTATGTACCCAGTCACCCAAGCCATAAAGAGTCAAGTGGCACCCACCAGCCCTTGTCCTAGTATCCTGCTTTTTTGGGGTACAAATTGTATGTATTAATACAAGATGTATCTACTTTACATAGAATAAACTTCATTCTTACATTTAATCTCTCATTAGTCAAATATTAGTTAATAAATTTCAAATGAGAATTTGATCAGAAGAGCCCTCTGAATCCTGAAAGTATTTGACTCTGCATCTTCTTCTATGATGATCATATGAAAGCCATCACCCTCGACTCCATAAACTAGAAGCGAACAGTTGCCACCACAGTTTCCTAAAACAGGTAATTGCAATAGTCCCGTATTCTGGTTAATTCTGATAAAACTCACAGTGGGCTGTGGAATATTGTAGTTGGTCGTGGCCTGGGGCACCTGGGTCCAGGGGAAGCAGGCGCTCTTCCGCGTGCGTTCTGTGCGTACACATTAAAAAGGTTACAGTAATGCCGTGGCAAGCATCTCACTGTAGCCCACACTGTTTTATTAAATGCTTTACAGCTGCTTCTCTCTCTCTGTTTCTTGTATTGTCCCTCTACACAGCAGATCAGATTTGAAAACAATATTTCCTTAAGTGTACATGCTGAAAAACTGAAATGGTTAATCATGTTGTTTTTTTTCTTTTTCACCCTGTAGAAAATACTGGAGCTTGGGTACTGATGCATAGATTTAATTACCAGGTGGAAGTTAATGTCACATTACAAGAGAACAAAGGATTTGCTAAAAGCGACAACTGGGTGCTGTATTTTAATTAATTGCAGGGTATTATATGGCATTTCTGAAAGAATAGTGATTATATATCATATATATATAACCTAAATTGGTAAAGTAAGCACACTAGTGAAACATTGTCCCGACCACTCAGCTGAGTTACTGCTGGGTTCAGTGTCTAAAGGATGGGTGTACCAGGAACACATGGAAATGTTTAAAAAAGTTACACGTTACCTGAGCTCAAATCCAAACCTCCTAATGTATACACTGCAGCCCTCAGACAATAATAATGTATCTTTCAAATGCACAGATGGATTCATCAGATACCTATCTACACATCTGGCATGTTTCCTCTGCAGTGTGCATGCACAAGTTCCCATGATGATGGCTCGTGATGGCACCTTCAGCTGCCCAAACTGGTGCCAACAGTGGACACCGAAGGAGTTGTTACGCTGCAGCGTCATCAGGAGCTATGAGGATTTTATTTAAAACAAAGTCAGGAATTCATATTAAAGTACCCAGCGAGTGTGCCTTGACATGCAGATAAGCATATGTGCTTTGGCCAAAATACATGTAGATGGTTTTCTCAAGAAGCTTCCATACAGTATTGTGTTGCCCTATGAGGCATGATATGATATCATCGACTATATTGCCTGCTGACAGAAATCTGCCACAAGTTCCTGGTACAGAACAGCAAAATATAGATCATGAGCTGTTCCCTGTATCTTCTCAGATTGCAGGATGGATATGGGGTGGGTAGAATAATTACTCAGGAGCCATCCACCTCAGATCGTCTGCTAAGGATGGCAGAATGAAATATCTATTAAGAGACTGTGGTAGTTTAAATAATTCGGAAAGGAGAAAATACTTTCTGCATAATAAAGGAGCAAAATAGCCTTGAAATTTGCCACTTTTCTGTGCCCTGGGTACTACTCCTGTGACAAGACCAGCTCAGACTCCCATAGGTCAACCTATTTAAGCAGAGAGTCAAGGTAATATATGTTGTTTTACATAGATAGTTGGCAGACAAAGGTAGTAAAACCTCATAGCTGTCACTGGATGTCGGTGATATATCTCACCTGTTTTCTAACATTTAGGACGGAGCGTCCATAGAGCCCAAACAGGTGCCTTTCCATATGTTTTATAGATGTCTGCACTACTGAAGAAGGCCATCAAATGAATGCATGTATCAGAATGACAACGCCCCAACTACAAAGGTAAGATGTATGGTAGGGGAGAAGACAACATCCACGTTGCCAAGCAAAAAATACCAGCCAGTATCTACGTTTTTACACTGTTAAAAACAGGTGAATAATATTCCCGGGTACAGCGCCTTACATCCAACTCACCGTTTAGTGAAAAGAACAGTATAGTAAACGAACCATTGATATGTGGAACATTTGGTATGTTCTACATATAATAAAACAGCGATTCAAGAGTTATTTACAGGCACGCGTTTCAAAGGCACTTTAATTTTCAGACTTTAGTCCATTGTCTTCGAATTCTGTGGAAACCAATCTAGCTCTCAAAGAGTCAAATCGCTTTGCATAAGAATAGACCTTTTTATGACATTCAAATGACAGATTGAGTGAAGCTTTAAATGGGTCAATAATTTAGCCAAAATTTTAAAGTTTCGGGTATAATAGTGAAATCTATTGTAAAGATTTATTATGTCCATAAACTGGAAAACCAGACGATTACAGTGCATGAAAGTGCCACATCCAGAGCTCTCTGTACCGTAGAACGGATCATGGTTGATTTACAGTATTTGGGAAATTGATGCTGAAAGGCAAATTCCCAAGTTGGGCTTTTATTTGAGCAGTTCACTAAAACACAATGGACCCTACAAATCGCATGTGATTTTTGATGCTGTCGGTTTAATATTTCTATAGCTCTGAACAGTTTAAGCGTCACAGTTAAAGAGATCTCTATAGCAAAGCACAGATAAAGCTATCCTCACTTTATACCCATGTACCCTTGCGGGAAATTAATATCTTCTTCAATTCCCAAACGGAGCTTGATTGCTTAGAGCAACTATCCAACTGGGGGTGTCTTGAAAGCTCTAAGATACCTAGCAGGAATTCTAATTAATGGTTCTTTTTTGTTATATCATGTTATAACTCAATTATGTCATATAGGATGAGATTTATATTTATAAACTGAAGATTTATATTGACAGACTGGAGGTTACAACCTGGACGTACCCATCTTTCTGGCCCTTTGTTAACCTGTAAGCACTGTATTAAGATGGCAAAACAGAACTTTTTGCTATAGACCTGCCCCATGTCTTTACAATGAGGTTATTTAGTCCAACGTATTACTTAACATGCACCCATAAATAGGTTTAAAAGGCATATATTTCTTCCTATATATATATATTAATATACCTATTGCTATACAAAGATGATGGCTGTGAAAGACTAAAAAAAAGTCCATGCTGCTACCTTCTTTAGTGCAATAATATAAGATAAAATACCGAACAGAAAATCTGAGATTATTGGAAAAGCTGATAAGAGGTTTATTCACAGAACGAGGGCTACAGTTTAACATTACAAAGATTCTCTCCATAGCCAAGTGTTTATCAAATAGCTTTCCAAATGGTTTGATAGCGAGAGAAAACACAAAATAGCTAAAAGCACCATTTCCATCATTTTGTTTCGCTTCCACAAAACTTTGTTAATGTACATTGTGACGGTATGCGACAGGCTTGTCTATATTACTCCTTGTTAAATCATAGCATGAACTATATCAGCCGTGAAGGGTGAGGATTCAGTTACTGGAAGTAGATATCTCCTTCATTGAGAGATGGCATCTCACTGCTTTCCACAAGTAATATAATCTACAGTGCCGGCCTTAACCTGCATGAATAAAAAGCTTGGGAAGGAGTTTTTCTTTTTCTTCATAACTGACATTTTCTAACCCGCGCTTAAAAAATATTCTTACATATGCATTGCTACGTATCTCTTCCTCATTATGCCCATTTCATTATTTTAGTTATTTATGGCTGCAAGTTTTGATAAATAAAAAAGGTATATTCTATAGATTAGAAGTGCCCTTTAATCATGTTTCTAAAAAAAATGGTTATGACGACAAAGGAAAGAAATAAAATACAAAAGCGGCATGCAGTACACATTTAAATGTGGTGCAGATTCAAAGAGAAACTTATTACCAACTCAGATTCCAACCTTATGTAATATATAGTTTCTCACCTTAGTATAGACTAAAAACTGTTTTTTGTTATGTGGTAAATACTAGTATCTAGAGTTTGAGGCTGATGTGCAACCTGCTAAACAATGAAAAAACAAGGAAGCTTATAACAACTAACTAGGTTCAATGAAATATATAAAAACTTGCATCGAAGAATTTGCATTGCAGGTACGCTTATTAAAACTTCCTACCTAAGCTAATTTCAGTTTGCTTTTATGAAGGAAAATGGGAAATTCACTATATGACCATCACACTCATGTGAACTTATTGGGTATCCCATTCCAAGACTATGCTAATTAATATGTAGATGGTCTCCCCTTTGCAGCTATAATCGCTTCCACTCTCCTGGGAAGGCTTTCCACAAGATTTTGGACTGTTTCTCTGGGAATTTATGCCCATTCATCCAGTAGAGAATTTGTGAGGCCAAGGACTGATGTTGGATGAGACGGTCTGGCTCGTAATCTCCCCAGTTCATCCCAAAGGTGTTTGATGGGGTTGAGGTCAGGGCTCTGTGCGGCCGGTCAAGTTCTTCCACACCAAATCATGTCTTTATGGGCCTCGCTTTGTACACTGGGGCACAGTCATGCTGGAATAGAATTGGGCCTTCTCCAAACTGTTCCCACAGTTCTGTCTTGGTATGCTGTAGCTTTAATATTACTATTCACTTGAACTGGCTACAGTTCCGGTTTATATGAACTGTGACCGCAAAGCAGTTAGCTACAGTATTCAGTAAATCATCCAAAGCCTCAGTGATGCCCAGAAACATGTTCTCAAGGGGAAAATAGATATAATACTCTTCAGCTATTACAATCAGAACTGAATAAGTGAACACTCATTTATTTCAGTTTCTGGAGACATGCATCACTGTTTTAATCAATGCTAAAACATCTAAATTAGATATTTTAACAATTAACATCAATAAGAGTGGTTCCCTGCAAAAAATTTTAAATATCATGGTCACTGGAGACCGGTGGTATTCCTGACAGTCCACTTCTTGCCTACTTAGAATATTATATATATCCAGACCGATCTGTAACTAATATCTGGCTTAACGTTAAGATCTCTGGAACACCCCAGCTCCAAACAATGCTTACTTTCACAGTTTACTTTTTATAGTTTTCAGTATTATTAAAGATGAAGGTTTGACATTATTCCAGTTGGAAATAAGTGGCTATTGAACACTATATATGATAGTTAACGTCAAGACAAAATCTTTGAAAACCCCAACTGAGTAACACAATGCATCATTTTCTTCATGTGTTTATGGGCAGTAGCTATGGTATATCGCACACAATAATAACTGCCGGTAATGATTAGGCAGTAGAGGCTTCATTCCTTGGCCATAGTTATAACTTTCAGTCAGGATTCTATCCTGACTGCAGGATCTTTCAAGTTTAACCCTTCGTTTGTTATGATTTACCTATTTTGACCACCAGGGGTCACTCTACCTGGCAATTGTCTGGTGTGAGTTTAACCTGGATTTACCTGATTACCAGGCCTATATTACACACCCCTGTTTGTTAGGTGCCTTTACATTAAGACTGTGATGATCTCACGGGAGGTGTAATCTGGCTCCTGATAGCCTGTGATTTTACCTGCGTGATTTTACCTGACTAAAGGACCTGGTTCCATTGGAATTAAGATTACCAGACTCAAGTTCCTCAACTACAGAAGCCTGTATATCTTTATAAGAAGTCTTATTGGAACATCCACTCTGCTTCATTGATTCTGCTTGTCATAGTCACACCTGCTACAGATTCCAATACTCCTTATAGATCCAATATCTCACTTAGACTTCAGCTATTAACTCTGGGGTAAGAGAACTGTAATCACCGGTGTATATCTGCCTACCTGCTTTCATGAGCTGTTGTTACTATAACAGCTCCAATTGGATTTTCTCATAGACTTCACGCTATGAACTTTCATGTTCTTTATTTTATGCTTTGCTTTATGAATTGTCTTCAACAAAAGATATATCATGTATCTGTCTTGGATCTGTCTCTGGACAATTGTGTGCCTTATTTTACTTTTGTACTTGGTTCTCATTATGAATAAAGACCAGCAATCTGAATTAACCGTTAACCCCGAGCTGAGACGCTTTCCTGATCTGCTAAAGTTCATGACACTTTCTGTATCTATAGTATAAATATCATACCTCATTGACAAATTAGCACCCACTCAATTTCACAAAGTTGCAATTTTTCATCATATTGTGACCTGTACTAAGTAGCCAAAACTTTGTCCAACACTGATCTGTATAAACTGATATGGTATCACAAGATAGGTCCCCATTCTGTATATTAGACACCTCCTGACACAAATCTGAAAACATGTGGGTTGGAGAGGGGTGTGGCCAGCACACAAAATGGGTGGGACTAGCCCCATAAATGGCCAGGGTTAGAGGTGTGGCTATGAGCCCACCTTACCCAAAGTTCCACCTTGGAATGTCGCAAGTTAGCCATGTGAGAGCTGCAATGGCGGTCTGTGCTGCAACATTAGTTCATTTTCCATCTCCCTGGGTTGGTGACAGGAGGTTGGATGATCTCCCCAACCGCCCATAATCCCCACTGCAGTGGAGCAGCAACCTGGGACAGCAGGACTGTGTGAAAAATTGGGACTATGATGCAAAAAAACACTGTTGGGTGGTATGTGTATATAATTAAACCTAGAACTTGTTGGTTTTTTTTTATAAACAATCAACAGTGTAACATCAACCTTACTATGTCTCTCTGAATTAACACACAATTCATCTTTAAAACAGGAGCCATGGTTTACACTGACATTACAATTCTAAGTCAGCAATAACTACTATTTAATTTCCTTGTCAATTCAGATTTAAGCACGCCTCGCACACACATTTATACAGGTGCAGAAAATTGATGTTATTACAAGCCATCAGGAAATACCCACAGAGACTTACAGAATCATTTGAAGGTTTTGTTAAGCAGCTGTGCCTTGTAATTGATTTGGTTCAATTTAAAACAGATGCAGATATGGGGTGCTGAATGTTAACACACAGCCGGATGAATGGGAAGAAAAGACAACTGCTGCCGAAGAGGATTTCAATCACTACAACGCATCGTTCATTTTAAGTATTGCCTGCATACACACCCGTGAAATCATTCATAACTTAGGTGGCACTCCAGTTCTTCACTTCCAGACAGATCCTTGGAGAGTGTTCCAATATTGTTATTAGACATGGATTAAAAATAGCATATGTCACACACTTTGAGAAAATGACCTGCATATTGTAACAATTATTTGTCTTTTTGATTCAGCGTAGTTAATTGTCTCCTGTTGATTAATGTTCTTACAAGTTTTAAGACTACCGGCAGCATTTGCTTCATATTCACAGCCCAAAGAGTTACATTGATCACTGTTTTTTTCAGCCCAGATAAAAAAATTTTTTTTTAAAAAAAGCTCTGGATAGCTGTATCTGGGACAAAAAGCTGTAAAACAGATCTCCCATCACACATTTGATATCCTAAAGGCCCTAGTTACATGTAAAACAGAGAGAAAACAAAAGGCTAGACAGATAGATTAGATTCTTTAAGCGCTTCAGTTACAGATGCTTAGATATGGCCAAGCTACACAACACAGACTGCATGCAAAGTATTAATGCCTAAAGTGAGCTGTTGGTTACAAACTAAATGACCAACATTAACACAGATATCACTGTAGTCTTAAATATATATATATAAAGTGTATTAACGAACACAAGACAAATACCAGTGAGGTCCACATTACTGACCCACCGCAGAGATGGTACGTATCCCATTTTGGGCTCACCCTCATAAAGTAGTCTATTAAGTTCCATTACTTCTCCCTAACTGAAACTGGCCGCTCATTGTATTATCATATCTTTGTGATGCAGTCAGTTGGATACATTACTAGTGGCTCCAACTGGATAGTAATAAGACTGAGGTTTTATAATAGGCTCAGGTTGCTGTTCCCAAAAGTTGCAGGTTTTACTCAATCTTCCTCCTAGTTTCTAGTAAGGCTGTGTGAGGTTATTATCAGCAAATGACCCCAGAGTACAGTTATCTTTGAAGCAGGATTTTACTATTTTAGGATGCCCCAGAGATTGGGCTGGGGTTCATGTTAGTTTTGAGTTTCCATCCTTTATGTCTACAAGTCTGGGCTATGGAAATACAGTATGCGCAACCTCGGCTCTTGTTATTTTATGGACTCACCATGAGCTTTCTGTTGAGTTTAAACATTTCACCAACTTCAGTGAGCATTATGAAGGGACACCACCAGTGAGCTTTCCCTGGAATAAGTTGCTGAGCTGGTCCTGCGTAATACATTGTTAGTCTATTCACAAAGGTTCAAGTTGTGTTGAATTGGCTAGAGCAACAAGAGCTACTTGCAATTCCATATTATTCCAAGACATTTCATGTCAACCAGTATGGCCGACCAAGAACACAATTAAACAGAATAGAATTGACAGACTGAATGACCAACTCATTTGCAAATGTGAAAATCACCCCGCTGGAACTTGACGGAAGACTTGCAATGTTCAACTAATTTTGACTTGACTTTAATGAATAAAAGTGTTGATGTTAGAATTAGAATAGGTCAGTGGTTTTGACTTAAGCCAGCCAAAATATCTCTAAATGCCAAATGATTACTTGAAACCCAGTAAACAGAACCAAATGTCACAACTACTGATACAAAAAGGGTTAATGATCAAACAATCTTTCAATTTTTATTTGTTCCAAAGATTTGAAGGACTATAAAAAATGTGTACATACCTACAGGAAGAAAAGAGCTACCACTGAAGCCACACGAGTCATGGAGCAACATTATAATAGTGCGGCTGACTTCCATTGTATAGGAAAGCTGAAACCATCCACCACAACCCCATAAAAATGAGTAACTTAATATCATGTACATTATCGAGCAATATCATAACCATTATCACTGCATATAGTGTAACAATATGGTACTCTTGTATTAAGATACACTACGTTGAATTTTGTGTTCAGTTTGTGGGTCCCTAAAAACCTGGCATGTGTAAAGCCATTTATTTTTGGTATAATATCACAAAAAGCAGAAGAACATCACGCATATGCCTGTTTTCTTTTCAGACACACTTTCAGCCTAAAAAAGTAAGTAATAAATGAAATGAAAATTGGTAATTACTTGTATTACAATTTATCTTACTTGCTGTGTGATTGTTTCCCATGGCCCATGTAATAATCTAGGTCTATAGCAGTTATGAACGCTTTGCCACACCTCCTCCAGAGTTAGAGGTCTTCCATCTGTACACATCAAACAAAGAAAAAAGAAAAACATATAAAAATCCAAGGATAAAACCTCAGACCCACCCTGGCAGAATATAAAGGAAACTTATTTTAACACACATAGTCCATTTTGCATGGACTCCAATGCCATTTACTGCATGCATTATTTGTTGGTGGAGTCCTGCCTCCTTTATCTCCTTCTCAGCAGCCAATCACGTGTACGCTAGCAAAAGATCTGTTTTCCGACAGAATACATGTGATTGGATACTGTGACTCCCATCAAATAGGACTTCTACTGGGCACGTGCAAGAAGCATACAGAGGTATGCCCCTGATTTCAATTGAGGCAGCAGGGGAAGTCTTGTTAACTTAATAATGCCTGTACATATATGCGTGCAATAAAATGCATTGGACTCCGTGTAAAATGAATTACAATACACACTTGACAGAATGAAAATAGGACTGTAGTGTTTCTGGCAGATTTTGCTGTGTAGATAATAATCTAAAGCATCAGCGTTGCATCAGACATACAAATAAAAGCAATGATCTGGAAAAGGTCTTATTTACGTGCATTTGTGCAAGGCACTGGTGCGGATCATCACTAAGTGCGATAAACTTGGGGGTCACTTATACTGGACTGTTAGGATGGGACTAAAATGTGACTTTGCATCTACTTACACAATGTTAGAGTAGAGTAGGTGGATATTCTAGTTCTGAATGAATTATTCTTAACTGCTGACATGCAGGTTGCATTCAGATAAATGGTGGAGCATCAGCTTTAGCAGCAGATGTGATAAAAATCAATATTAATTAAAAAGTAATTAGAGCCCCTTTTGCCATTCTTTTACAAAATGAACTACACTTAGTGGTGGTTTTAGAAATAACATAAAAAAATGTATACAAAATTCAGAGAAAAGGAAGGAATATTGTAAGCCTAGTGACTTAAAATAAGGAATAACCCTTAAAGGGCACATATTATCCATACAATATATGTTTACATACAAGTATATGCTATGCTTAATGACTTTTTATACACAGCGTGATCTTATAAACCGACCTATAAATTCTGTGACATCATTTTATATTTTTGATGTGTGTAATTGCCAAAATGGAAGAGGTTTTATGGGCTGCACATGTAGAACCCTTCGTTAATTATTTAAGTAAGGTACCCCCGAGACAGTCTAACGGGATGTAATGTTGTCAAATGGTGAAGCTGGCAGTTTTTACAAGAGGGGATAGGATGGAAACATTTAAAAACATAAAGGGATTCAACATAGAGCAAGAGGGACATATTGCATATTTCAAAAAAGAAATAAGACAAGAGGCAGTCTAAAACAATGCGGTCTGAGGGTTATATGTAATATAAAGACATATTACTTTACGGAGGGTAGATAAGTGGAAAAGCCTCCCATCAGAAGTGGTACAGGGAATTTAAAACATGCATGGGGTAGGCATAAGGCTACCATGAATATAAGACAAGACCAAGGACCCAATAAATAATCCTGTAGCAGGGAAATGTTAAGACTAGATGGGCCAAATGGTTCTTTTCTGCTGTGAAATGTTACGTTTCGACACGTTTTGCAGCATGTTATAATCTCTGTAGCGTACACCTGCAATAACAGGCTGTGAAAAAGAGCGTGCGCCGCTCTGTTTGGCTGCGCCTATGTTGCTGGATTCATCGGCCTCCAGATGTGTATAATTAAACATACGTGTAAACATTAATGTCCCCAGCCTTCCTCTGGGAGTCTCACATGCATATTGCAAAGGTGTAGATGGGGAAGAGCCAAAGTTCTTTAGCTACAGGAGGGAACCGTTAATGAGCAGAAATCATGCTTCAGGGAACAGTTACTGGAAGCGAACTGTAAGTGGAGCTCTTGATACACAATACGGCAGTGGCACAGAAGCTCGAGCTCGCACCTAAACACCCAGATACAAGCAGTCATGTTTCAACACCTCCGACTCCCAGATGCTGACAAGCTAAACAACTTGTTTTGTCTCTCAGAGCTTTTCTGTGGTGATTAACTGCTTATGGTGAATGCTAATTATAGCAAAGACTGCTTTATAGCATTTATCGTTTACATTTTTATGGGGATTTTAGCCATTTATGCAGCTTGTTTTGTTGAGTTTCTCTTGAGAACAGATATGTACAAATAATTACTAGGGTGACTCTATGTATGCCTGTGCTGTTATTTGTAAACCCCAACATGTTTGCAATGCTGTATAATCGGTGATATTACATGTGTAAGCCTACAGACTAGAGAAACAATGGATTTTATCACTACTCAGACTCTCTCTCTAACAGGATTTTTCCCCTGACGGGTAGTTTGGGACATGTGTGTGTGTATATAAATATATATATATATATAAATATATATATATATATACATACATATATCTATACACACAACCCAATCAGCCATAACATTATGACCACATGCCTAATATTGTGTAGGTTCCCCTTTTGCCATCAAAACAGCCCTGACCCGTCGAGGCATGAACTCCACTAGACCTCTGAAGGTGTGCTGTGGGATCCGGCACCAAGACGTTAGCAGCAGATCCTTTAAGTCCTGTAAGTTGCGAGGTGGGACCTCTATGGATGCATCCTGGTGCCATGTGTTCTCCAGGTAAGTGATGCACACGCACCCGGCCATCCACGTGATGTAAAAGACCTGGCCACCTTCTTCCATTGCTCCGTGGTCCAGTTCTTATGCTCACCTTGTAGGTGCTTTAGGCAGTGGACGGGGGTCAGCATGGGCACCCTGACATACCTGGTCATACGCAACCAGCTGTGATGCACTTTGTGTTCTGACACATTTCTATCAGAACCAGCATTGCCTTTTTCAGAAATTTGGGCTACAGTAGCTCATCTGTTGGATTTCACCACATGGGTCAGTCTTTGCCCCCCACGTGCATCAATGAGCCTTGGCCACCCATGACCCTGTTGCCAGGTCACTGCTTTTCCTTCCTTGGGCCACTTTTGATAGTTACTGACCACTGCAGACTGGGGAGACCCCACAACAGCTGCCGTTTGGGAGATGCTCTGATGGTCGTCTAGCCATCACAATTTGGCCCTTGTCAAACTTAACAAGATTATCACTGTTGTTCACTTTACCTGTCAGTGGTCATAATGTTATGGTTGATCGGTGTCTATATTTTTATATATATATATATATATATATATATATATATATACACACACATACACCTAAACACACACACTCATACTACATTCCCACTAGTGAAAATTTATATATTTTTTAGGCTGCATATTATGGGGGTGTTTGGTGTTTCTCCCTGGCTGAGGTCAGTACAGATTTTATCTTCTCCCATTTGCCACAAGTGTCTCTGTTGTTAGATACACCAGAGATGAGCTATGACGGCCCCGAGTGCATTATGATTGCGAGAAGGGAACCAGAAAATTATTTTCCACGTCATGTTTACATTTTGTACTGTTGCTTCCACTCTGAGACAAACACTTCTGTTCACAAATATCACTGCTGGCCCCCTTCTCACAATCATAATGCACTCGGGATCCTATCTCACACACTCTGCTTTATTTACCTTCTCCCACTTTAATAACTTCTTACCCGTTGGCTGCTAGCCTTAATCTTCTAAATCTTCTCTTCATTCAAAATCTACCATTTAAAGCTTCTCCCCTCCACCCTACTTTTTAGGGTGAAATCAGAGATCCAGACTTAACCTGAGATAGTAGCTAAAACATGGAATTCATATATCCCCCTATTAATAAATCAACTACATTGATGGAAGCAAGGCGGCCAGGAGGCTAGCAATCATAACCAGTTACCAGAAGCAACAATATTCAGTTTGAGTTAAGATTAAGCAATAACCCTCATGCAGCATCTGACCTAGCCGTGATCTTTTTATATGTTTAAAAGTGGAAGTATACATTTAACAAACTGATCTTGTGGTAGTTAACCACATTATCTTATGCCAGCCGTGGCCTGCACTGAAACACAACCCAAATGATTTTATTTGAGCACTTAAATGCGATTGCATTTTAAAAGTCTATTAAATATATAATCTCCTACTACTGTGTTTATATATTAAACTATTATATTACGCTCTCGTCTAGTGCTGCTAAAAATCTTTAACATTAGAAAATGGAAAAAATACTAATAAAAATCTTTACATCCATATGTTACAGGCAAGCTGAAAATGATGTCAAAACTATAGAACCCATACAATGCCCTGGCATGCTATACATTGTCTGAAGCTGTACAAGTAAAAGAAAATATTCTATTTGTGATTGTATATCACCTTTTGTATCACCTTTTTTCAGCATACTAGTATTTGTGTCATTCTGGTACATGTGGAGAATAACAAACTTATGTTTAATATACTTAAAAAAAATGTTGTTTCCTCTTTAAAGGAACACTCCAGCCATACGCTCTTTAGTGCATATGTAAATGGTGTGGTCCCTTTAAAGTTTCATGTGTTTCCCCCTTGCACACACAAGGGATTCTTTAGAATGCATTTGCCTCTTTTCCCATGCCCCAGCCAAACATTTCTCCTGCGACCAAGTAATATACTTACCACCAGTCAACTCCAGGGTTGGCACAGTGAGGGTCCCCAGGGGGAGGTCTAACAAGATCCCCATGCGCATAGACTTTCCATCTTTAAACAGCCAAAATTGGACCACAGAGCTGCAGCTTCTAATAAAGCTAAGCCACTTTTATTTTTTCCCCACAGGTTAAATAATGTATATGCAAATAATTACATCCGTTGGTTAGACTGAATGCAACTCCCAACTGTCCCTTTAACTATGCATTTTTCAGAGGAAACCCAGCTTCTTTCCTGTAGGGCTTACTGAGGTTGAACCTTCACAACATGTATTGTGATGTCAAGGAGCTGAAATGTTCACCTCTCCTGTAAGCTTTCGGTTTAGTGTCTGTACCCCAAATGTAATATTATGCTATACAGTAACATGTGCAATAATAATGTCAATAATTGGGTTATGGTAAAAAATATATATATATATATTTTTTTAATTAATATTAGACTACAAAACCTTATGCTGCCATTAAACATTATGCATTGAAATAAACTTAAGTAAAATATATCAGTCTACAGTATGGGGCACAACAATTTTGTCCCAAGGAACAACTGGTGTCAGAATAGTAATACAAAATAAGGTTGTGGTACAGCCCTGGCTTACCGAGAAAGCTTGCTCTAAAATAGAGCACGGGAGCTTGGTAGCTAATGGAGTAAAGCACATGATATTCATAACGGATCACTTCCGAATCTTGAACAACCTGGACTGCAGAAGAGTCAATCGCATCACCCTCCTGAAAATTATGCAAACACAAACATACTCAATGAAATAAAAAAAAAGATATATGCAAAGCTTATGTAAAATACACAAGTCAATCATAAAACATTACTCAATGTCACAGTAAAGTATTTGCCTTTTAAATTAGCCACTTGTGCAGAATCCTTGCATTTGGTGCACAGTATATGACTAAGAATATGTGGACACCCCTCCTAATTATTGCGTTTGGGTGTTTGAGCCATCTCCATTGCTAACATGGGCAGCCATCTCCATAGAGTAACATTGGCAGCATAATGGGTCATACTGAAGAGCTCAGTGAAACGTGGAAATTTCTATTTTGCCACGAGCCAGTTCATGAAAATTCTGCTAGATCTGCCCCGGGTCCGCAGTAACTACTATTATTGTGAAGTGGAAGAGTCTATGAATAACAACAGCTCAGCTGTGAAGTGGTAGACCATGGACACTCACAGAGCTGAGTGCTGAAGTGTGTAAAACTTGACTGTTCTCTGTAGCATCACTCTCTAGAGTCCCAAACTGCCTCCAGAATCAACATCCGCATAAACTCTGTGCATCGGGAGCTTCATGAAATGAGTTTCTATGGCCAAGCTGCTGCACATAAGCCGAAGCTCACTAGGCGCAATGTTAAGCGCCCGCTGTACCACTGGACTCAGGAGCAGTGGAAACAGGTTATTGGGAGTGATGAATCACAGGATGCATAGTGCCTACTGTGTAGTTTGGAGAAGAAAGGATAATGGCTGTTTTTCAGGGGTTAGGCCTCATAGTTCCAGTGAAGGGTAATGTTGATGCTACAGCATACAAAGACATTTTAGGA
The DNA here is from genome assembly GCA_029215755.1 of Spea hammondii. NCBI lineage: Eukaryota > Metazoa > Chordata > Amphibia > Anura > Pelobatidae > Spea > Spea hammondii. Next base: position 163,319,437 of record JARDYJ010000001.1, read on the forward strand.
AACTTTGTAGCTCCAGTTTGGGTAAGGCTCTTTCCTCTGGCAGCATGACTGTGCCCCTGCAGAGCCCTGACCTTAACCCCATCGGACATCTTTGGGATAAACTGGAATGAAGATTGCAAACCAGGCTCTTCTTGTTTAACATCAGTGCCTGACCTCCAAAAATGCTGTACTGGATGAATGGGCAGAAATTCCCACAGAAATAGCCAGAAGAGTGGAGGCTGTTATAGCCAATTCCATATTATTGGCCATGGTTTTGGAATGGGATGTCTAACAAGCGCATATCGGTGTAATGGTTAGGTGTCCCAATACTTTTGATCATATAGTGTAATTATATACGGTATATCCACGTCCATAGATTTACCACTACACCCAGCAGGTGTGCAAACATGCAAAGGTTATCTATTTCACATACATAGTATTTGTCACATGCAATTCATACAATTTGATTTATCAACCTGATCACTATTATTCAGCGTTTATTTTATCTGTTGTATCGTTCAATCCATAATTGTAATGTAGTTTGTATTAATTAACACAATAACACCAGCATTTTGAGGACAACTGACAATTTTATCATTTATAGGGCTAAATTTGCAAAAATAAATGTAGGTCAAACGTCTAGGCTTTTGAATACTATTTCCATGTTCATCCAAGTTTAGATGATCAGGGTACTTAAAGGGATACTGGAATTAACCAAAGCTCAATCCATAACAGAAAATCAAGTATAATCATGATATTTTCACATTATTACAATTTTTACATTTTCTTTCTTCCATCAGCCAGTGGAAAATGCACTGAAAAATGTATTGTCAGCCAAGTAGGAGCTTTTTGTATTCTGCTCATCAGCAGTTCAAGAGACTATTTCACTATTCTGTAAAGCTCCGATCACAGATATAATGGGATGAGGCTGCATTTTAATATGTGATCCAGCAGCAACACAAAGAAAAAAAGACACATTTTATATCAATACTTGTGGGGGGGGGGGAATATATATATATATATATGTATACAGGTGCAGGAGTTAAGATTGATGATTACCGTATTTGCTTGATTATAAGACGAGGTTTTTTCCAGAGCAAATGCTCAACTAGGTCTGACTATGAGACTAAGATCCAGATCCCCCGCAGCGATGCAGGGGACCTGGATCCTTCCCCCCCCAACTTACCGGTACTTCTGAGTCCCCAGTGCTTAGTCCGGGCAGCGCGTAGAGCTCTACTTGATTCGCGTAGAGCTCTACACGCTGCCCGGACTAAGCACCGGGCAGAGTGTAGAGCTCTGCGCGATTCGCGTACACAGCTTCCGCTGCAGCCGGGAGGAGGTGTGGTTAGTAGCAGGGGTTGTCTGCGTCCATCGCGCAGACCTTCCCTGGCTGTCAGAGATCAGAGCTCCCAGTGATCTCTGACAGCCGGGAAAGGTCTGCGCGATTGACGCAGACAACCCCCGCTACTAACCGCACCTCCCCCGGCTGCAGCGAAAGTTTTATACGCGAATCGCATAGAGCTCTACACGCTGCCCGGACTACGCACGGGGGACTCAGAAGCTCCGGTAAGTTTGGAGGAGGGAGGGGGGAGTGTTAAATGGGGGGCATAAGGCATTTCTGGAGGCAGAGTGCTCTGTGAAATGCCTTTTAACCCCCTTAATGCCACTCTGCCTCCAGTTAATCTTCGCCTGTGTATTCCAAATATAAAAAAAAAGTAGAAAAATGGGGGGAAAACTCACATCACCTGATTTCTTTTGAAACAACACCTATGTGGAGTGGCTACCCCATAAGGGATTCATTTCACATACATGCACGTTGAAAAGATATGCATTTTCTAACCTTCTAAAAAGAATGCATCAATTTTCATTTGGTAAAATACATTGAGGCGAATGCAAAATTGACTTTACTATACATTTTACAACCAAAAGGGAAAAGGAACGTTCCTTTAACAAAAATCAGTTAATAGGCTTCTCCAAGGGCTGTAAGAAACAGCATGGGCACTGCTTCAATGACCTTCCTAAAATGTATTCACAATACAAATCATACTGCACACTAAAATTAATGTTTTTGCATTTTTGTAAATATTTTCAAAATTATACCATTTGGTATTAAACGTGGAGTATTTTTTATATATTTTTTTATTTTTGAATGTGTTTCTCAGGTTTTGTAGATTACATGGGACTGCTAATTGCATCAATGTTTTCAGTATAAATCAAAGTTTAATTATGCTAATACTGCAAAGTAATGGAGAAAATGGTTTTATCTCAGTATTGCTCAGCGCGGCAAATGGGTTATGCAGCTTCTGTTTATTTCTCAAGCATCTACATATAAGAATGTTCCAAGGTCACCACTAATGATCATTCAGAGAGGCAATGACCTCACTTCAAATTCCACCACGCTTCAAATTCCATGATTTCCTTTAGAACGTCAAGTGCTCTTCTAAAAGCTCTTGCAGTGGCTTCAAGATTTTTTATTATATTCAGATAAAACAAAATGCTCTAGATTATACCACTCTTATACCCGTCTAAATATTTATTAGAATGCAGACACTCATGCACTCGGCTCTGGTAAAAATATCAAGTGAAATCAGGCTAATAACATAGGATGGTTGTCTCTAAGTCAAATTGCTACGTTACATACTACTTGTTTTGTCCTGTCCACCCATTGTACAGCGCTACGGAATTTGATGGCGCTATATAAAACAATAAATATTAATAATACTTTAATAAACAGCACTTAACCATTTTAACAATTCATAAATCAAAGAGTAACTTTGTTTAAAGCCTCTTTATGTCTAAACATCTTGAAATATGCATTTGTTGCCTACAACCTTTAACCCTTTCTATAGCAAGGTTTGGTTTTTTTAGCACCTTATGTTTTTTGACATTCTTACCATGTTGGTTTAAATTGAGATTCCTCTCTCCGTAATTGACGTACCAACACAATTTATACACCCTTTCTCAGGAAAAAAAAAGAGTTTTCATTTAATCCTTCTGATCTCCCTTGCACTGATCACACTGTGATCAGCAAGCAGGGTTCTGTAGCATCGCTGATTGCAATGTGTGCGATCACCAAGCGGGAGGAGCAATCCGAGAAAAGAGCTTCCAGTGAGCATCAGCAGGGTGCTGATACCTACCGGAAGGGAATGCCTTATGTAATAGTGTACCAGCGCTTGCACTGAGCCCCGTTACACATGATCGGGCGTCAGTAAGCCAGAGATGCTGGCTTCTGCTGAAAGGTGGTAGTCCCGATCTCCCATGGAGCAGCAGGGAGATGTCCATGCCGCTGTAAAAAAATGCACTTCCCCAAAAGGTCTGAGCTTCTGGGCAAACCCTCTCCCTCAATTGGAGGAACGGAGGGTCAAAAAGAGTGACTCAGGAGGTGGAGCTCTGTCACTGTCCCGGCTCCGGACGCAGCCGGGAGTGTCTCCGTCCCGGCTCCGGACGCAGCCGGGAGTGTCTCCGTCCCGGCTCCGGACGCAGCCGGGAGTGTCTCCGTCACGGCTCCGGACGCCGCCGGGAGGAGGTCTGGCCGCGGGTCCCGTACGCCGGCCGTTCGGGACGGCGGTCGGTCCTCCGCCCGCGGCACTAGTAGCGGGCGAAGGGTTGTCCGCGGGTCCCGGGAAAACATCCTCCCGGACAGCGGACGACCCTCCGCCCAAGGTAGTAGGACACGGGGAGGCTTCGGCCCCGGGAACAGTAGTTCCCGGAGCCAGTATACTTACCCGTCCTCCGGTCGTCGGTCCGCCTCCCGGGCACGCTGCACGTTGCAGGAGGATTGATGGACGGCTGGGGGGCGTGGTTTTGGTCCTGGTCTGGGAGGGGCTTGTGGAATGGCGCCAGTTTTAAAAGCCGGCTGTGCCTTTCACAAGCACCCTGTTGTGGTCTTCAGTTCGTGTATCTAGCTCGTGCATCTTGTTTCCTGTTTTTGACCTTCGGCTTGCCTGACTCTCCCTTGCTCCACGATTCGGTACCTTTGCTTGTTATCTCTGGTTTTGACCCCTGGCTCGTCCGACTACCTGCTCCGTGTATCAGACCCCTGGCTCGTCCGACTACCCGCTCCGTGTATCAGACCCCTGGCTCGTCCGACTATCCTGCTTTGTGCTTCTGTCTCGTGCTGTGCCTTGCCGCGGCTGCTGCCGCTCAGAGTCTATCTCCAGCTGGTGGGAGGTTGTCCACTGTTGGGATCATCTAAGTCCTGGACTGCTGCTGCTGGGAATTCCCCTCTCAGTAGCGGTAGTTTGGGCGGAAGAACTTCTGCGGGGACGACCTTCCTTAATAGTCCAGCGAAACAGTGACATTACAACAGGGTCATGGATCCATCTGAGCTTGGCAAGGTACTCTCCACCCACGGACAACGGCTGGATTCCCATGAAGTCCGTTTCTCCAGCATACAGGACACTTTAGACCAAATGGCCCGGGCTATTCAAGTTTTGGTGGCCAGATCTGATCCTGGCTCTGGGGGTTCTCCGTCTGCTTCCTCCACTTCCTCTCCAGTCGCGACTTCTCCTCCTGCTGCGAACACCGGGACTTCCTCCGTTCCCTCGTCTGTGAAACTCCCTGCTCCCGCTCGCTACCATGGGGAACCGGAGGCCTGCCGGGGCTTCCTTAACCAGTGCTCCATTCAATTCGAACTAACTCCTCACTTGTTTCCTTCGGAAAGAGCCAAGGTGGGATACCTGATTTCCTTGTTTTCTGGCAAGGCACTAGCCTGGGCTTCTCCCTTGTGGGAGAGGGACTCTCCTCTTGTGTATAACTGCTCTGCCTTCATTTCGGCCTTCCGGAAGACTTTCGACACCCCAGGCAAAGCTGCTTCTGCGTCCTTGTCTCTGCTTCATACCACCCAGGGCTCCCGTTCAGTCGCTGAATATGCTATTGAATTTAAGACTCTTGCAGCTGAGGTTAATTGGTCCGACGAAGCTCTCATCGCGGCCTTCTACGATGGCTTATCGGAACGGCTTAAAGACGAACTTTCCACCCGGGATCATCCTGCTGAATTGGATGATTTCGTCGCCTTGACACTCAAGCTGGACAATCGGATCCGAGAACGTTTGTCGCAAAAAGCCATGAAACGTGAACTCAGTTTTTCTCATCAAGCACGCTCCATCTCTCACACGAATCCTTCTATGTCTTCTGAATCCTCCGAAGAACCCATGCAGTTGGGAGCCACCAGACTATCCACCATGGAAAGATCTCGCCGTAGATCTGAGGGACTTTGTTTCTACTGTGGCCTCAAGGGCCATTTTGTTCGCACTTGTCCCAGTAAACCGGGAAACGCTCGCACCCGGACCAAGTAAAGGAGCCTTGCCCGGGTGAGCTTAGTACCGCTCCTACGTTTTGTAACAATTTACTTGTTCCTGCTTCGCTGGAATGGGATGGAAGAAAGGTTTCAGTCTCCGCCATGATTGACTCTGGGGCTGCTGGTTCATTCATTGATAAATCCTTTGCCCTCCTCCAGAAGATTCCTCTCGTCGAAGTACACCCTCCTATCGCCGTCTCGGCCATTGACGGACGACCCCTTCAACCCTCCTTCATCACACACCAGACGTCGCCGTTGCTTTTCTCCGTGGGCCTGTTCCATCGTGAAACCATATCCTTCCATATCATTTCGTCCCCCTCCTGCCCTATGGTTCTAGGACTTCCTTGGCTCCGCGTCCATAACCCGACCATCAAGTGGTCCACTGGGGATATCCTAGGTTGGGGTTCGGACTGTTCCCAGCGATGTCTTTCCACCACCACCCCCATTCGTTCTGTTTCTGCCTTGCCTATACCCTTGGTGTATTCTGAATTCAAGGACGTGTTCGATAAAAAGCAAGCGGAGGTTTTACCTCCCCACAGACCTTACAATTGTCCTATCGAACTTTTGCCCGGGACACTCCCACCGCGAGGTCGTATTTATCCGTTGTCATTACCCGAGTCTCAAGCGCTTGAAGAGTATATTAAAGATAATTTAGACAGAGGATTCATCAGAAAATCTACCTCTCCTGCCGGTGCCGGATTTTTCTTTGTGGAGAAAAAGGATGGGGGCTTAAGACCTTGTATCGACTACCGGGGCTTGAATCGTATCACGGTCAAGAACAAGTACCCGTTGCCCCTTATTCCGGAATTGTTTGACCGATTGCGGGGTTCCACTGTTTTCACGAAACTGGATCTCAGGGGAGCGTACAATTTAGTTCGGATACGTAAAGGCGATGAATGGAAGACGGCCTTTAACACACGTATGGGCCACTATGAATATACGGTCATGCCCTTTGGACTATGCAATGCTCCCGCTGTGTTCCAGGAGTTTGTTAATGACATATTCCGCGATATCTCCCTTCAGTTTGTTATCGTCTATTTAGATGATATCCTTATTCATTCCTCTGATATACAGTCTCATCGCCTTCACGTACGTATCGTCCTGCAGCGCCTGCGCCAGCATCGTCTCTACGCCAAACTCGAGAAGTGCCTGTTCGAAGTTCCCCGAGTCTCCTTCCTGGGTTTCATCATTTCCGCATCGGGCTTTGAAATGGATCCTACTAAACCGTTTATTGTGGAGGTTGATGCCTCCGAAGTTGGAGTTGGAGCAGTCCTTTCTCAGAGGAAGGACTTCAATGACAGGCTTCATCCGTGCGCCTTTTTCTCAAAAAAATTTTCTCCTGCTGAGATGAATTATGATGTAGGTAACCGTGAACTTTTAGGTATTGTTATGGCTCTTCAGGAGTGGAGACACCTTCTGGAAGGGGCAAGGAACCCTATCACAATTTTGACCGACCACAAGAACCTAGAATACCTTAGTCACGCTAAAAGACTGAACCCTAGACAGGCCAGGTGGTCATTATTCCTTTCCAGATTTTTGTTTATCATTTCATACCGGCCTGGATCAAGGAATGTCAAAGCGGATGCGTTATCCAGGCAGTTTGTCTCCGACCAAGACTCCAAGTCTGAACCTGAACCTATTATCCCTCCTTCTCAGATTATTGCCTCCGTCTCCACTCATCTATTTTCTACTTTGGTCTCTTGTATTCTCTCAGCTCAATCTAAAGCTCCTGTCCACAGTAAATGGCCCATGGACACCCTGTTTGTGCCGGAGCGGGAGAGGGAACGCGTTATGTCCTGGGGTCATGCGTCCTTAACCTCAGGTCACCCTAATGCCCAGCGAACCTTTCGGTTCATTCGTAGACAGTTCTGGTGGCCTACTATGCATATTGACTGCTTTGATTTTGTCGCCGCATGTACTAGGTGTGCTACTGCTAAAAACTCTCATGTCAAACCCTCGGGGTTACTTCAACCCTTGCCCGTACCCTCCCGCCCGTGGTCACATTTAGCCATGGATTTTGTTGTGGATCTTCCCCCTTCCCAGGGCTTCACCGTCGTTTGGGTAGTAGTCGACCGATTTTCTAAAATGGCTCATTTTGTTCCCCTCCCCAAATTACCCTCGGCCCCGGAGTTAGTTCCTGTGTTTATCAACCATGTCGTTCGTCTGCACGGTCTCCCGCTCCAGGTTGTGTCTGATCGGGGGGTGCAATTCACAGCTCTGTTTTGGAGGACCTTCTGTGCCTCTCTGGGTGTTTCCCTAGCCTTTTCTTCTGCCTACCACCCCCAAACTAACGGTATCACGGAAAGAACCAACCAGTCGCTTGAGCAATTTTTACGTCTTTTTATTAATGAACACCAGGATGATTGGGCTTTACTTCTACCTTGGGCTGAATTCGCTAGGAATAATACTGTTCACGAGTCCTCCAGGATTAGTCCTTTCTTTTGTAACTATGGTTTTCACCCTTCTTCTTTGCCTTCTTCTTTCGCTCCTTCTCAAGTTCCGGCAGTAGACCTATATGTAAAACAATTACCGTTAGTTTGGGACGAAGTGCGCCGTTCTCTGGTTAATGCTGCTCACAAGTATAAGCGTTATGCGGATCGGCGTCGCCGTTTGGGTCCCTCCTTCATGAATGGGGATAGGGTATGGCTCTCCACTAAGAACCTTAGACTTAAAGTTCCGTCTATGAAATTTGCCCCCCGTTATATCGGCCCGTTTCGAATTCGTCGTAAGGTCAACCCGGTCGCTTATGAATTAATTCTTCCCCCCTCCCTTAGGATACCCAGGGTTTTTCATGTTTCTCTGCTCAAACCCCTCACCTGTAACCGCTTTACCCGATTGACTCGCCGTCCTCGTCCTGTTGTCATTGATTCCCAGGTGGAATATGAGGTGCAGTCTATTTTAGATTCAAGAAAAATTAGGAACTCCGTCTCTTACCTGGTCCACTGGAAGGGGTATGGTCCTGAAGAGAGATCTTGGGTTCCTGCTCGGGACCTACACGCTCCTGCTTTGCTCCGGTCTTTTCATAGGAAATTTCCGCATAAACCTAGTATGTGTCGGCCTATGGCCGGCCCTCACAGGGGGGGTAATGTCACTGTCCCGGCTCCGGACGCAGCCGGGAGTGTCTCCGTCCCGGCTCCGGACGCAGCCGGGAGTGTCTCCGTCCCGGCTCCGGACGCAGCCGGGAGTGTCTCCGTCACGGCTCCGGACGCCGCCGGGAGGAGGTCTGGCCGCGGGTCCCGTACGCCGGCCGTTCGGGACGGCGGTCGGTCCTCCGCCCGCGGCACTAGTAGCGGGCGAAGGGTTGTCCGCGGGTCCCGGGAAAACATCCTCCCGGACAGCGGACGACCCTCCGCCCAAGGTAGTAGGACACGGGGAGGCTTCGGCCCCGGGAACAGTAGTTCCCGGAGCCAGTATACTTACCCGTCCTCCGGTCGTCGGTCCGCCTCCCGGGCACGCTGCACGTTGCAGGAGGATTGATGGACAGCTGGGGGGCGTGGTTTTGGTCCTGGTCTGGGAGGGGCTTGTGGAATGGCGCCAGTTTTAAAAGCCGGCTGTGCCTTTCACAAGCACCCTGTTGTGGTCTTCAGTTCGTGTATCTAGCTCGTGCATCTTGTTTCCTGTTTTTGACCTTCGGCTTGCCTGACTCTCCCTTGCTCCACGATTCGGTACCTTTGCTTGTTATCTCTGGTTTTGACCCCTGGCTCGTCCGACTACCTGCTCCGTGTATCAGACCCCTGGCTCGTCCGACTACCCGCTCCGTGTATCAGACCCCTGGCTCGTCCGACTATCCTGCTTTGTGCTCCTGTCTCGTGCTGTGCCTTGCCGCGGCTGCTGCCGCTCAGAGTCTATCTCCAGCTGGTGGGAGGTTGTCCACTGTTGGGATCATCTAAGTCCTGGACTGCTGCTGCTGGGAATTCCCCTCTCAGTAGCGGTAGTTTGGGCGGAAGAACTTCTGCGGGGACGACCTTCCTTAATAGTCCAGCGAAACAGTGACAAGCTCTACACGCTGCCCGGACTAAGCACCGGGGAATCAGAAGCACCGGTAAGTTGGGGGGGGGCATAACACAGGAGGATCCAGGTCCCCTGCATCACTGCAGGGGATCTGGATCTTAGTCTCATAGTCAGACCTATTTGAGGTCTGATTATAAGACAACCCCAATTATAAGACGAGGGGTATTATAAAAAACCTTGTCTTATAATCGAGCAAATACGGTAAATAGTCATACATATTTTACTCTTGCATATCTCTGAACCAAGGTGCACCCTATGGTTTCCATACATACTTTTGGTAATGTTTACCTTACAGCTCTTAATAATGGCTTTATATAATTTTTTTCATATGTGTTTTGTTGGATAATTATCGTTAAGGAATGGTTCTAATGATACTCCAACATTATAGTCAGTAGGACCATTCCTGGCATTTTTTTGTTTGTTTGTTTTTGCTTTACTGGAATTGAGCATCAGGAAAAAAGGAATATTGGACATCTGGATGCCATCCAAAGCCAGTGCTCAATTTAAAACATGTAACACAGCTACAGTTTGGAGAACCTTTTGTTTAGATACGTTTTCTGTTCATCTAGATAGGAGCTAGGACTGATGTGCACATGTTTTATGTGAAATATTCCGTATTGTTTTTTGTTTTTATCATGGGGATCCTATTTCATAGAACCCTCCCAGCAACACATTCCTGGTGGTTCACATCCAAATCATTTATGATCTCATCTCCAGCCAGAAAACTTAGGTACAGAAAATTGCTTCAGTGTTCCATGGTGGAATGGAGATAAGGGCATCTTATTGTCTCAGCACTTACTTTATGTCTAAAGGACACTTGAAAATAAAGGTGGGCATCATCCAAATTACATAAAAGTACAAAAACCTAAATCCACAGGAAGATAAGATAAACAAGCCCATGGTTGAAACAATAGCATGGACCATACCATATATGCCTTATAATAAAGATGAGTTTTATGAGGTCCACCTCAACGATGGACACACTCCCATGAAACCGGCACGGCCCAAAAATAATATAACTCTTCCAAAAAAATTTGTAGGAAAAAAACTGCATTGCACAAAAAATACTAACTTAAAAGAACTACAAAAGTTGTTCATATCTTTTTTAGAGAAGAGATACAATGTGACATTATTTCCTTTATGTCGACACCAGTGCCTATGGCATTCATAATGTGTCTGCTAACGATGTGACAATTACCACAAAGGATTTGACCAATTAAAAAAAACTGCAGAATTTCTGCGGTAACACTCTGATAAGCCGTTTTCTCAACCGCTTCAATTAACTACATTTATTATGTCTATAAGAATGGACACACATTTAAACTATCAGCATATTATTATTTTGCAGATGTCCTAAAAATTAAGAAAAAGAAAACTATTTTAGAAATCATTGGTTTTAATATTTATATATACATTTATGATAGAATCTGATATATCCTGTAAAAGAATCATTCCTTAAACTAAAACTAAAACAAAACGAATTCATATTTGTCGATATATAAAATGCATACATGTAGTTTTGATCATATATACCAAAATCTGCTTTGGAAACAACCTGAGTCACAACATGGGTCAATGTGTGAAGAAGGACATGAAAGTAAATGAGCAGATTTCCCATGGACTGGATTAATATCCGCTACAATAATCTTGTCCATGGAATACTACATATGTGGTTATCTTCTCATTTTAGTTGGACAGCAAATGCCATCATGTTCTGAGATTCAGTGGTGGCAAGATTGCAGTTCTTCAGCTGCTGCAGAACCAATTGGGGTGTTACACAATTAAAACAACTTTCTTCAAGCTTTTCCTTTACTTGCTTAAAGGCAACTTTGATAAACATTATTTAGTTACCTTCAGTCAATATGGTTGCACATTCATTTCATAATAATATTATAACTTGTACCTCCTGAAATAAGTTTGTGTTCCAACTTTATGTCACATCTGGACAATGGTTCTATTCAATGACTTTTGTTTTCCAAGGATTTCTACATCAAAGCTAACAAGCAAACGCAGCTTGCTTTCCCCATATTCTTCATGTTCATCAGTCCAAAAACAGAAACTGTTAATCAGTGCTCACAAAATATAAAATATGGAAACATTATCTAAATTGATCTTTTCTTAATCGCATGTTAGTAGTTTTGGGTATGCACACCATATAGAGCAAACATAGAACCCTCTAAAACAGGCTCCATCCTGAACACATTGATGTGTGCATTTTTCTGACATATCCATCATTTATTCATCTTCCATGATATATCACTGCTGCCACGCAAAATATTATTTAGTATAAATAACATTTTGGAGGCGACATTATATCCAGGCAGTGATGAAGAAACATGAGTCAGAGCTAATATTCACATTCAGCGACCATGGCGGCAGAACACTGTTTATGACTCATTGTTAGAAGAAATAAAGCATACGCGTTCACAGAATGGGAAAGAATTCGGAAGAAAGAAAAAAAAAAATCTGAGATGTCTGTAGCATTATAGAAAAATAAGTAATATATAAATGTCTGTGACAAAATATCCTGGTATTTTCCGTCTACTAGGTTAAGTTAAGCCCTACAGAATCTTTAGCATGTCATGGATTAACATCAAACCTTTAATTTATAAGAGTACAATAATAGATATGTATTTTCATAAAATGGTGAAACACATCTTCTGTCATTGAGAGTAATGCAATTCAATTAAACTTATAATCAAGAAGAAAAAAAAACACATGACATTAAAAGTAATATTAAACATTCATTCAGCTAAATAGGAAATTCTGATGTGATTGTAAAGTTGTTTCTTATGTGCTGATGTCATTGCATATGCTATGATTTAATGAGTGGTATCACCACAGGGATTGCCAGAAGTCATGTTGTAATGAGGACAGAGTAGAATAATAGTCAGCTCATATTTCTTCTATGTGGCTCTGCCTTCAAGTCAATGGTGTTGATTTTTCTATCATCAGTAGCGACAGAACGCACAAGGCTATGTCATTGACAGAAAACAGGATTTCAGATTAAAGGTCCATAAAACATTAAGTTCTAAATAAAGACTTAGTAATTTCTGTTTAAAACTTGAGGAATCATGTGCAACGCTGTCAATTTCCAGACTGTAGTACGGTTCATAACATTTTCATGCAAAAAAATGGCGGATAGGATTCTTTTGATAAGTTCCTTTTAATTAATATTATTGTTTAGATTTCTGGATTTGTTGGCATGAAATATGAATTAATTATAATTACCTAACATTTTGTCGTAGGAGAAACACAACATGAACTTATATGTTTAATTGGTCACAAGAGCTTGTTAAAGCTCAAGATCTCTAGATTGTAAGCTTGCGAGCAGGGCTTTCTTTACCTAATGTATCAGTTAGTCTTAGTTTGTCAATTCTAGTTTTGTCGTATCCTTTGAATGTATTTACTGTAAGGAAGTGCTGCATTAATCGCTGGTGCTATATAAATAAAAGATAATTATACCCATTAAACTTCTTGATTCTAAAAAGAAGCTGGATTGAAGGGGAGAGAAAGAACATTGAAAGCCTGAAGTATCAGCTCCGGAGAACAGCCAATTGTTGGAAAATGTAGGGATTTAGGCAACATTGGCTAAGTATATGGGACACCAGCCTAATAATGCAGTTAAAAATAAATATATAATGTGACAAGCACTAAAACATAGAAAACAAAATGTAATTTCTATGTGAGCAATACCAGTTAATCACTTAAATTCCAGATGGCTCAATAATGTATTGTTTGTAATACAGTAAATATTGTAAAATGTTCATTTTTACATACCTGCATTTTGAAAGAGAGAGGCACAATAGATAACATCTATTTTTCCAAAGGCATTTTAGTAATTGGAATTTTTTGCCTCAACCATTATTATTTTCTTAAGCGGATCATTTTGGGAAGAAAAATGCACAGCAATGCAATACAATTTTTAGTATTGATCGCTGCGAGTGCATGGCCTGAGACAACTAATTCTGCACTAAAGTTTAGGTTTTGGTATAGTGAAACCTTGTTTTCCTTAAAAACCCAAACCTTTGAATGGTATATACACGCTAACAAATTCTGGATAAATGTGATGCAAGTACTGTATACGGATCTGCTCCTTTTGTTTACCATAGTAACATTTAGTTAATCGGAATACGCCATGATCCATCAAAACTCCACTAGTTACATTTCTCAAGATATGGATTGGGTAATGCAGGTCTCTGGCTGTTTTCATATAAGGTAAAGAGGCACTTACAGCAAATGTACACAGGGCACACAAGTAACACAATATTAGCATTTCACTAATGGCATTTATGCTATGAATATAACAAAAACATCATGCTATGAAATATTTAAATGGCACAATAACCTCCCTAACTAAAATAAAACACATTTGTAAATTATCAGTTAGATTTATTTTAAAGACAGTGTCTATAAAACACCTTTTATTGATCCAAGTTATTATTTGCTCTCTTGGCGAAAAGAGGATTGAGTGAAATAACTTTAACAATGCGGATCGTGAGACTTTATATAGCGCAGGGTTCTTTAAGGCTTCTGATGAAAAGTCACTTGGCATATAGCTGTATGAGTGAACTGAGAGAATGTGTTCTTGAGCTATACCAAACTGTTTTTAAACCACTGGAGACATTTATTCACATCAGCAGCAACTCCTTGCTGGTTATACTTGGATTGGCTGTACTGGAAGTAACTGCATTTGTAACTGTATTTGTAATACATGATAACTTCACATAGTAATGTTGTTGCACTTGTGTATTAACCCCTTCAATCCCGGAGAAATTTTGCCATTTTTGCGCTATGTCGGTTCAGCGATGATTCTCTTTTACTGTGAATAGTGTACCCATATAAACTATATATTGTTTTTTCAAGGAGAGATAGAGCTTTCTTTTGATACCATAGTTGGATGATTAGCTGAAAATTTAGAATTAGAAATTTAGTAAAAAGTAGCAAGAATTAGAAAAAAAAATCTGTGTTTTTTTCATTTTCCCTCTGAATCCTCACAAAATTAGGTAAAAAGACAGACAATTCCATCCAGATTTATCCATTTAGGTGTCCTGTAGATGTCGATGTGCCCAAAGTGCCCGTTCCCGGCCGCCTAAGTTGATCGCGGCCGGCCGGCAGTTTTGCTCTAAGTCCCCGTTTTTGGCAGGTCAAGTTGCTTGAGAAACCCTGGAAGTCAATGAGGTCGGATTTGCCGGCCGCATCCGACCCTCGCTCCATCGAAGTCGGCATGCCTTGCCGGATTTTCCCGGTGGTGACGTGGAACTCCGTCCCGGTTCGCCAGGGACGTCAGGCACCCTCCGCCGGATATATAGGGAAGCTGCTGCTTGTTCCAGAGAGCCGGCTCCCAACGACCTCGCGAAGCCCAGCCCGGGTGCCGGCCAGGTCCCGGCCCCGGCCGGTAGACCTCCGAAGGTCCCGCCCTGGGCTCCACGGACCTCGTGACGCCCGGCCCGGGTGCCGCACCGGCGGTCCAACCCGCCCAAGTCCCGGGCCGGGTCCCGGGAAGAGCACCATGGGGCAGACCCCCGAGGGTCCCGCCAGGGGCTCCCCGGACCTCGGGGTGCCCGGCCCGGCTGCCGCACCGGCGGTCCAACCCGCCCAAGTCCCGGGCCGGGTCCCGGGAAGAGCACCTAAGGCAGACCCCCGAGGGTCCCGCCAGGGGCTCCCCGGACCTCGGGGTGCCCGGCCCGGGTGCCGCACCGGCGTTCCAACCCGCCCAAGTCCCGGGCCGGGTCCCGGGAAGAGCACCTAAGGCAGACCCCCGAGGGTCCGCCAGGGGCTCCCCGGACCTCGGGGTGCTCAGCCCGGGTGCAGCACCGGCGGTCCAACTAGCCCAAGTCCCGGGCCGGGTCCCGGGAAGAGCACCATGGGGCAGACCCCCGAGGGTCCCGCCAGGGGCTCCCCGGACCTCGGGGTGCCCGGCCCGGGTGCCGCACCGGCGGTCCAACCCGCCCAAGTCCCGGGCCGGGTCCCGGGAAGAGCACCATGGGGCAGACCCCCGAGGGTCCCGCCAGGGGCTCCCCGGACCTCGGGGTGCCCGGCCCGGGTGCCGCACCAGCGTTCCAACCCGCCCATGTCCCGGGCCGGGTCCCGGGAAGAGCACCTAAGGCAGACCCCCGAGGGTCCCGCCAGGGGCTCCCCGGACCTCGGGGTGCTCAGCCCGGGTGCAGCACCGGCGGTCCAACCCGCCCAAGTCCCGGGCCGGGTCCCGGGAAGAGCATCCATGGGGCAGACCCCCGAGGGTCCCGCCAGGGGCTCCCCGGACCTCGGGGTGCCCGGCCCGGGTGCCGCACCGGCGGTCCAACCCGCCCAAGTCCCGGGCCGGGTCCCGGGAAGAGCACCATGGGGCAGACCCCCGAGGGTCCCGCCAGGGGCTCCCCGGACCTCGGGGTGCTCAGCCCGGGTGCAGCACCGGCGGTCCAACCCGCCCAAGTCCCGGGCCGGGTCCCGGGAAGAGCACCATGGGGCAGACCCCCGAGGGTCCCGCCAGGGGCTCCCCGGACCTCGGGACGCTCAGCCCGGGTGCAGCACCGGCGGTCCAACCCGCCCAAGTCCCGGGCCGGGTCCCGGGAAGACCACCATGGGGCAGACCCCCGAGGGTCAGGCCAGGGGCTCCCCGGACTTCCTGAGGACCAGCCCGAGTGCAGCACCGGCGGTCCAACCCGCCCAAGTCCCGGGCCGGGTCCCGGGAACACCACCATGGGGCAGACCCCCGAGGGTCCCGCCAGGGGCTCCCCGGACCTCGGGAGGCCCAGCCCGTGTGCCGCACCGGCGGTCCTACCCGCCCCGGTAGTTGCTCGCGGCCGTCCGGCGTTTTCGCTCTAAGTCCCCGTTTCCGGCAGGCCAAGTTGCTTGGAAAACCCTGGAAGTCGATGGGGTGGATGTATAGATATGTCTATAGAGCTGTGGGCATGGAGCCGTAGATGTAGGGATGTAGATGTATAGATATAGACGTGTATATAGATGTAGCTATATAGATATAGATAGATAGATAGATAGATAGATAGATAGATATAGATAG